>OZ010612.1:32071772-32191772 GCA_963932145.1 Acanthosepion lycidas
AAATACACTATAGTTTTTTAATGAATTTTTCTTATTTCCTCTCTGCTAGAATAATGAACTGTCATATCTGACCGCAGGCTAGTAAAAAGAAAAAAAAATTCATATATATTTTCTAACAGTTGCCATGGTAGTAAGTAAAGAGACTGAACAACAGGATTTAATACTGCGAAACGCTTTATTTACATGTTGATACAAGCAAAGATTTTGCTCAGTCTACTGGCCCCAAGGTGTACTTTCCTTTAATTAACTCTTGACCGAGTCTATTCAGCTTTCTTGGGGATACCCAACATTATTAAACTTCTAAGGGCTATTTGCAATCCTGACCAAGAAGAGACTACCAAAAACTGATGTTTGGTCTTTGGGTCAGATTTCAGGCCAAGAACTTTTCAGCACCCCCTTATAAAAGCAAAAAACAACCATTTTGTTTTTTCAGTTTTGTTTTCATAAATTACAGATATGAAAATTAGTAAAATAAGACATGATCATATGAGAAATGTGACCGGGAAAATTTTGCAGAATAATGGACAGTGCGACATTTTTTTTTTTTTCTGCATCTTTCTTTGGATCTCCTATCAAATGAAAGAAGCCAAATATATAAAATTAACAAGGTGTATCTTTGTTTCTCACACACACACATATATACATATATATATATATATAATAATAATTTACAATAAAAACATTTTACATCGCTACACAAAAACTTTCATGTTTTGGTACTGAGATGGTACCTCATCAGGCAATGGCAGATAAATAATTGTAAAAATGATTTATTAGGGAAATTTAAAAAAAATGTCATTATCTCTTTTCGTAAGTTAAAGTGGTGGGGCATATGGTCAGGATTAGAAATATACTTATGGTTATGGCTAGATTAACCAATGAACATCACATCTATGCTAACATATTAACGTCAGAGGGTGGAGGTAGGTGGGTGGCTTATTATTATGAAGACCGATACTTAGACATGTCATTCAACAATGCTAAAGAACAATTATGGCAACAAATGCAATATTGGTGTATCCAAATATGATTTGGCAATTTGTTGAAGTAAAAAAAAATAGTCAGGAAGCATCTTAAAGAGGTCTTTGGATAAAATTAAAAATATGGAAACATCTATACAAGTTGTTAATTATACTGAATAGACAGTAAAACATGGCAATATTATAGTTGAATAAATAAATAAATACTAGTAAAATAATGGCTAAAATTTTTTTAACTATATTTTAATGTGAAGAGTAGACAATCGCAGTATAGGACCTTTAATTCATTCCCATAGTTTAACAGGCTTTTATTGTTGGGAAACTTGATAATATGGAATTTTTCTTGTAAACATAGGTGACATGGATCATGTAAGGATTTACAGGTTCTAGTTATTTTTAATATTTTCCATTTTACTGTAGGAGTTTTACCTTCTTTTAAGTGCCAAAAATATTTCAAAAAGGACATTCTGTTACAACATGCATTGTTGTTGAAAGATGATGTGTGTTGACACCAAGTTTTAAAGAAATTTTTGGTATTACCTATATAAAATTTTTTATCAGTCGGATTTTCTCTAGATATAGTACTTAGGTAAACAACTGAATCAATTAAACATCTACACGCATGTGTCCCATAAGTGTGAAGTGCAAGGAAAGAAACTGCCAGCACAGAATCCATAACCACATCCAGCCAGCTCAACTGAGACCCTGCTGTCAGTCCAGCACTGCACTCAAATCCAAAGAGTCTAGGCACCATAGTGAAGATGCTTCATCTATGAAACCCAGCCAAATTAAGACTATTAATACTAGGTATAAAAACGAGAAATAAGATGAAAGAAATACTAGTCAAAATTTAATAATAATTAACAATGATTGATTTAAGAAATTCAGATAATTTAAGACTGTTACTACTTGGTGTAAAAACAAAAGAAATACTAGTGAAAAATTAATAATAATTGACAATGCATCATCTAAGAAAATCAGACAACTTAAGACAATTACAACTTGGTGTAAAAGCAAGAGAAATAAGAAAGGAAGAAATATCAGTGAAAAGAAAAAAAATAATTAACAATACTTCATGTACAGTAATTAGCCATTGTTAAATATAATTGGCAGAAATGTCCAACAAACAGAATTAACAAAGTTTGCACTAAAGAATAAGAAAAGAACGGGGCAAAAATAATACAAAGAAAAAAAAAATTATGCAAGGCAAAAGTAAGCAAAGCAACAGTAATGAGCTAAGAAAGTTCACAAGATAAGAATGACGTTAACATGCAAAAGGGATACAGACAAGTGATCACAGCATTCTGACTATAAGACAAGAAAGAACAGAAATATGGCGTATGAGAAGTTGTCTATCTTACTGGCTAAGAAGAAATCTACTACAATTTGTCTATAAATTTGGAGAGGGGGATGATTCTGTAGTCATTCCAACACAGATTGGAACTAACAAAATCCGTAGAAGAAAAACAATTCATTGTAATTTTTTGTTTTTAATCAATTTGTCCCCAGCAAGGTGACAATGCCACTAAGATGCAAATGGCTATTGGGAGTGAAAGAGAATGAAAAGATTTTAGAATGAACTGAAAACCTGATCCTAAACAAGGAATAAGGGATAAACTTCTACTCTTGTTCAAAAGTGTAGAGTAATTGGCCATTGTTAAATATAATAATATAACAAACAGAATTAACAAAGTTTGCAATAAGCAATAAGAAAAGGACAGGATAAAAATAATACTAAGCAAACAATATATTCAAGGTAAAAGTAGGCAAAGCAGCAGTAATGAAAGAAAAACATTCTCAAAATAAGAATGGTGTTAACTCCCTTGGTTAAGTTAGACACTATTTGTTTTCATAGTTAATATGAATATGTTCCTGGCCTGTTCCTGACAATCTCTTTTGTTGTGATCCATGCTGAGGCATATCTCGCTGATTCTGTCCTCTTATCCTTTACTGCTTGGCTGTACTTCCTCTTTGCAAGGACCATAGGAAGGCAATCAAGTGCTTGTTGTCTACACTCTTGTGGGGTGGTTGCAAACAGAAGGTCCGTAAAGAAGTCTGTGTCCAGTATCCATGTCATGGGTGGCTGAGATTGCTATACTTTGTGAACTATTGACATGAATCAAGGTTGGCTTTTCTATGCTGTGTTTTGACATAGGGCTCGGTTTTGACGGAGTGTTAGGGACACCTTCTCTAGCCTTGTCATCATGAGCATCATGTTACTGGAACCTGGAAGTGTAATCGGCTATGGTTAAATGTAATTGGCAAAGCAACACTAATGAGGGAAAAACATAAGAATGGTGTTAACTCACAAAGGGTTACAGACGAGTGCATTTCGACTTCAAGATAAGAAATGTAGAGTAAGTGGTTCAATGTTAATGACAGAACTGTCCAACAAACAGATTTGACAAAGTTTGTAATAAACAATAACAAGAAAAAAGAACAGTAAAAAATAATATAAAGCAAGCAAAACAATATACGCAAGGCAAAGGAACAGTAATATGGCGAAAAGTTCACAAACTAAGAATAGGTGTTAACAAGAGCAGGTTAGGATAAATGAACATAGTCTTGGACTGTCTTGTCTTGAAGTCAGAATGCTCTTATTAACTAGAAAGAAATTCCAGCAGCATTTGTGTGTTTCATCTATGAATTGGGGAGGGGATAGTATTTTGCAGGCATCCCTAAATAGATTGGAACCAGCAAGAAAGAACAAGAATATGGCAGATGAGACTGAGAAATGTCTATCTTACTGGCTAGGAAGAAATCTCAGCATACAAGTTTTCTATAAATTTGGGGAGGGGGGGTCTTTAACTGTCATTCTTACCAATTGAAACTCAAGTTCAAAATTATGAAAATTAATGGAAACTGTTTTCAAACTTTATAATACCACCATTTATGTGGTTGGTCTTTCTCTGGGATAAAATGTCTTTTAGCAAAAACTGCGCATTCCTGTGATGCTGGAAGCTACAGATTAAAATAAAATTGTTTTCTATATAGTTCCTTGTATCTTTCCACCATTGTTTTATTTTTTTTCGTTTTCTTTTTACCAAATCAACTGTATACAACTACTTTCTAAAGTCAATGGTTAAAAATGCTTATGAGCGAGTGAAGCCTGAGAGCATTGATAACACCTACCCTGAATCTATCATAAAAATTCAGGGTATGGAATTAGTAAATATTACGTTGGTGCAAAAATAATGACGTAATAATGTCGTTTTTTGACGTTACATCAAAAAACGACATTATTACGTCATTATTTTTGCACCAACCTAATACTAAACACTCCAGATGCCTCAGCATATTTAGTATAGGAGATAAGGATATGAAACATAGAATAGATTGTGATTGAGATAGTTTCACCCAACACCATCCATTGCTACAAAACCAAAATGTCAACTTGAAAACTCATGTTCTTAAATAGCCTCGCCAAATCGAAACTTCAATATGGATGCCATGCATGGTGCCAAAACCATTCAGAAATATCTAAACTCTCAGTTGTATACAACAATTTTCTGAGATCAATGGTTAAAAATGGTTTTAAGCAAGTGAAGCCTCGAGGGTCTTGGCAAAGACCATCCTTCTTTGAACATTGTGGACGGCCGCTTCTGAATCACAAGTAACTTAGAGCCATGTCACATTAAAACACTAGTACTTGTATGATTACTAAACTTAAGTAATGTTGAGTCTGGTCACTACCTAGACAGGTGACCACAGGTGGGGATATCAGGTACTGTAAGCTTGGATGTAAGGGTGGCATAATGGATAATGGTTTTTAATTGGAAAAAAGAGTTCCCATTCCAGTCGGGTTCATTATATTCACTGACGTGCAAATACCTTTGAGGAAAGGTATGAACCTGTCTCTCCCCCCCAAGCTATGGGTTATATAGTAGTGTGATGACTTTTGTGACAGAAGTAATGACAGTGTTCTCTGCTTGTCCATCATGTTATTTTTAAATAACAAATAATCTTGAATGAATCGGAAGTTGTACCAGGATTCATTATTGGCGGTCACAATCTGAACCACATAAGATATGCATGGGACACAGTGTTGATAGCAAACATAGAAAGGAAGAAACTCCAAGAATTCCTACAGAAGGTATTGAAGGAAACTAAGAATGGATTAAAAAAAAACAATAACAAGAAGACGAAATGCGTGGTCATTAGCAAAAGGGACATGGCAACATACAAATTACACATTGGAGATACCAAAATCAAACGAGTACAACAATTTACATATCTGGGAAGCATTTTAATAGAGGACGGAAAATGTGGCACTGGAATCCAAAAACACCTTGGTATAGTGAAAGATGCCTTCCAAAAGTTGAGCATGATATTAAGAAATAGAAAATTTATGTTAGAAACAAAGACTACTGAACTGTTATGTAATATCAGTCTTCCTATATGGTAGTGAATACTGGACAATCTACTTACAGATGAAGAATAGACAAGGCAACAGAAATGTGTTTCTACATTAAGGATGCTCAGAATACCATAGACTGAACATGCAAGCAACAACAAAGTTCTAGAGACAATGGAAACAAAAAGGAGACCATTAACATTTCTAGGGCACAAAATGAGGAAGGAGGGTTTGGAAAATTTGATGCTCACAGGACAACTGAAGGCAAGAAGGGCAGAGGAAAACAACACATGCTCTACTTGCAGAGCTTAGGCGAATGGATGGCAGAACAGGGTTTGTGAAATACAGCAAAAAGACAAAATTTATTAAGAGCTACAAAGGATGGGAAATTGTGAATAGCTATGATTGCCAATGTTCTAAAGAGACACAGCACATAGACAAAACCTAAGTGCTAAATGTTTAGCATTGGTCATTCAGTTTTTATTTGTATAAATGACAATTACAACCTGTTTTATTTTTGTTTTTATTATAGTGTTCAGCCATTGGTGCCTCCTTCTGTTATTTAATCGCAGACTTTGTTGGTCACAAATGGGTGGAAAAATATTGGCCAACCAGAGTGGCTGATTGGCAAGCTCAGGTGAGTCAGAAGCAGCATCCACGCAACTTCTTTTCCTACACTCGGTTTTGAACCTGTTGTACTCCAGCCATATATTAGGGCAACGTTAATTAATGTCCCCTTTGTACAATTTACAACTTGTCTTCATTTTGTCCTCTGCACATTTCAGTAACTTGTACCATAGTGTCGGCATTGGGGTTCAAGATGGCCGACCCTTGCTGCAAGTGAATCATGGTAGCTTGGTTGTGGGGGTGCGATAACAAGAGGTTGAACACCTACCTGATTTGGGGTCCCTATTTGCCTTATTTTGCGATATATGCCAATGAATCCATAAGCAATTTCTGGTAATTTGCTTTTTAAGCCCCACACTAAGTATCTAATAAAAATTTCTCAAATGGTTATTTTTTTATTCTAAATTTACATGCCTAATTCGAAAATAACAGAAATTTTTATAAAATATAACGTTTTAGAGTTATCGACAATAAAACTTCAGACTCATTCATATCATTGTCAGCTATGGCACAGCAGCCATTATTGGCATTGTTTGCATCAGTGTGTGCACAATAATTGAGACAAGTAATTTTCTATTCCACACCAAATACATGCAAACAACACCAGTAATGGCTGCTGCAATGTGAATGAGTCCAAACTTTTACTGTCAATAATTCCTAAAAAGTAGATTTTATCAAAATTTCTTTATTTTTTAATTAAGCATGTAAATTTACATGTAAATATAACTATTTGAGAAATTTTTATTAGATGCTTAGTGCAGGGCTTAAAAAGCAAATTATCCAAAACTTCAACTTACTTCAGTGTTTTACAGCAGATTTTTTATACAATAAATTTTAACCATCTTCAAAAGTACTTCCTCTTACAATGCATTATGGTCTAGTTTGAAAATTTTGGGATCCACCACCCATCTGTCATACACTGGTTCACCTAATAGTGGTGGACTACTGTACTATTTTCTCTCTATTATAAAACAACTAATTTGGAAATTTATATATATATATATATATATATATATATATATATATATATTTAGGTTTTAAAATATGCTATATTTATGGACTAAAGTGCTCAATATCAGGTATAGAGCATATGTAAATATAAAAGTAGACATTGAAGTCAATACCCAGAGGTGACAGTCTCTTTCATGCTAAATGCAATTGTCAGGTTATGTTTGTTCCAATATATGTATATATATTTGAACAAAAATTTTATAGCACAGAATTTATATATTGTTTTAAAAATGATGGAGCACATTCTTTTTCTTTATAAAAATACTTCTTTTTGGAAATGTTTTTCCAACGAATCTTTCTGAAGAAGTGTTGGACAAAATAAGCTCCTTTAAAGAAAAGCGGTGCATTCTGTGATTATATATATATATATATATATATATATATAAGTAAATAATAAACAAATTAGCAAACCATTATGACCAAAATATTAGACTATAAAAATCGAACCAAAAATCGAATGAAAAAAATATAATGATTTAAAAAAAAAATAAATAAATAAATACTAGATTACTTAAAAACCGAAAAGAGAAAATATACAGTATAACAAATAAATAAGAAGTAAAATACATTGATCTAAATTCATCCAAATAAATAAACAAACAAACCGATCTCAATAAATTAACCGTTAGAAAAAAACAAATAACGATAATCAATCCAAATAAATACATGAAGTAATAGACAAATTAAAAACTGTCCCCGCCAAAATGATAGAATAAACTACCACAATTAACCCCAAAATTGAATAAATAGCTTTATCTTCCCAAAACAAAGCAAAACTATTAAATAAGTGATATAAACAAATTTTTACTATGTTAAGAAAAACACAGATTAAAATAAAAAGAAAATAAATAAATATATAAGATAATAAATAAATAAAAACAAACAAAATAATTTAACCCAAATAAACGACTTCCGGTAAAATAACCACCAAAATAGACTACCCACAACGCACAACTGACCTGTATATATAAACAGCCGAGAAAAATAACCATACTCGTTGCCTGATGATTGCATCTAGCATGAAACAGGCTGTCGCCTCTAAATGTTGACTTCTATGTTCACTTTTATATTTACATGCTCTATCTCTGATATTGAGCACTTTATCCCATAAATATAGCACATTTTAGACTATATTTCTTCATATATATATATATATATATATATACATATATATATATATTAAATTTTTCAAATTAGTTAATTTATTTTATTGGCAAATTTGCTAAAGTTCATATTTACTTTTCTTTTATATTATTTTTTCAAGTATTTTCAAATGTTACTACATTCATTTTCAAGTATTTTTTTTTTGTTTATAGTTACGAAACTTTTTTTTTTTTTTTTTTTTAAATTTGTTGTTTTCACCTATGAGCATCTTGAAATTTGTTCCACTAAATGTAAGAATGTTAGAATTAAAATTACAGTTGCGTAAATATATACAGAACAATCCTTCAAAATGAATGGTGCAACATTTGAAAATACTCAAAAAAAAATTTTATATATATATATATATATATATATATATATATAATATATATTTATATAATTAGTTACTGAACATGTTTTGTTGAATATAACAAATAACGAAAATTTGAATTAACTAGAATGCGTGTTAAAATCCTCACAGTATTTAGTACTGTTGAAGTTATTGCTAACATTTTTTGTTGAGATTTGCAAACTCTTCTCTCCTTACTGGGTTTTATATTTACACTGCTACTACTACTGTACATTCTATTTTACCGAAATTAAAAATATATAAAAACTTAAAGCGAAGATATGCATAAAACAATGTTGCATTTTTATTAAATAAGTATTTGTTATTTTAATCATTAAATTGTTTTTTAAAATAGGGGGAATATTTTGTATGTTAAATAATAAGACTTAATTTTTCCAAGAAATTAATGAGAATTTATTGTGTTAACCTACGCACCCTAGTAAAACCAACAGTACTTACCTGTTTGCACTTCTCCCCAAAATTTAGTTTCAATCAGTCAATGTATAGCTATTTTAGAAGATGTGATGGATTAACAGATGTCACAGAATTTTATATATAAGTTTTTTTGTTTTTTAGTTTTTCCAGCATTCTTACTTTATTTTTCTTTTTGGCAAGAGTAAGGGAGTGCAAAAATTGTCAGTATTCTTCATTGTCCCAAGAGCTTTCGACCACTTCTTCAGCCATTTTCAAGGAAGTTTGATTTTTTTTTGGTATTAATTTCTCGTGTCTGACTTTAAGATGTGTTGTTGTTTTTTTTTGTTTTTTTTTTTTTTGTTTTTTTTTTGTATGTGTGTTGTTTTGAATGCTAATAGTTTTTTTGCATAGCTGTTCTATTCAATCTGTCATATAAAGGCACACACCTATTTATTTTTTTTTTGTTTTCTCTTTTGCAGGTGGCATCATATCGGGAACACTTGTTGAATTATATCATTTTCTTGCGTATCACACCTTTCCTTCCAAATTGGTTCATCAACATTGCGGCCCCTGTCATCAACGTTCCCCTCAAACAGTTCTTCTTAGGAACATTCATTGGTAAGAACTTACATTTATGCATAACTTCTGACTGTCCCACAATTTCTGTCCATTTGACTCTCATGATATATATAAGGTTGGTGCAAAAATAATGTCGGTTTTGACGTATTTTTTTTACGTCAAAAACCGACATTATTTTTGCACCAACCTAATATATATATATATATATATATATATATATACTAGGGTTCACCCTGTGCTCGTCCTGGGGCCACTTGAGGTAGAGGGTCATGTTAAGACAGTGTTTCTCAACCTTTTTAAGCAATGGCACACCTAGGAGCAAATGAAAATATAACGACGCGCTTAACAATATTATTAAACGGTATACATTTAAATGTTATGAAATAAAACCATAGATTTAAAAAAAAAAAAAAAAAACTGCACACACACAAATATGAACTTACTTAATGTAGTATCCTTAAAAAGGTTACAAACCGACAAAGGTGGTACTCGAGTGGAAGGAACACCAACACGGGCTTAGAAGGAAGAAAGAGATGTTTATTGTAAAAGAGAATACACTACTGAAACAATGCAGAAACAGATGAGGGTATTACTTCAAATAGAAAGACATATAAATTAACAAATTTATATCTGAGACTAAAATAGAACATTTTGTCACCTTCAATCAGTTAAGTGTCATATGCGATGCATGCATAGGTGATCATGTATCTTTTGATACATGACTGACTAGGCAGATTTTTTTTCCCCACACTAGATTGCCATTTCTTTCTGGGGTAGACTGGTTGCCAACCAAGGATAAAGAACCAAGTCTGTCCTGCTATTCAACCCATAGCTAGGGGGAGAAGAAATGGTTCATAGCTTTACCAAGGTTATTTGCACATAAGTGAATCTATCAAACTCACCTGTCACATTAGGAAAGTGAAATTAAATTTTAACAGAGATTTACAGAATTTGTTAGGTTTTTACAAAGTGACAGAATCACATCAAATTATGTACTGGTTATACTTTATTATATGTGACCATGTTTTACTAGTTTATAAAAACATTAAAAGTCGTTGGAAAAAAAATTATATCTAAATTTAAATCCATTCAACTGTAATATCAGGAGTAAATTTAAAAATTTTTAAGATATTCCAAAATATTAAAACATTCAAATTAATAAGTCTCCTGTCAAGGGAATTGTACCCTGCTAGTATTCCTACCATGATTAATATAATGAACTGTATTAGTATAATGAACTTTTTATAACCTACACTTTTATTTCTTTTGCTATTATTGCTTGCCTCTTGACAATCTTTTGACCCACTGTTAAGATTCACATTTGTGGTATTAAATAATATAGATTTTGTTAACTTTTCATTTAAGATGTTGTTGAAGACTGCAAACAAGATTTGTTTTAATAAATTATTTTAATCTTAAACCTAACGTATTGTGAATTAGTGGAGGTACCAATGTTTATCTATTTACTGGCATTTTCTGCAATTTTTTATGGCTTTTTTGCAAAGGAAATAAGCAGCTTCACATAAATTGCAATCTCATAGAATTTGAACAAAATTGGACAAATGAGACAAAGTGGAAAGCTTTTTAATGACAAGTTTTGCCTTCATGTGTCAGATTAGCATCTTCAGGTCGAAATGAAAGACATCTGTGTGTCTTTTGTACTAAAGCTATTAATATCTGTTTACTAAGTTGATGTCTTCTGGCGAGATTGAAAGACAAATCTGTGTATTTTAAAAAAAAATATACATAGGAGTAACTGAAGGACCCTGGAAACAAAGAAACTATGCACACAAAACATCCTTTACAAATAGTAAATATGTGAACAACACAATGCTTTCTAAACATATATGGCAGATTAAAAACAAATAACACCAAAAATATCATGGAAAATAAGGAAAAAAAACATAAGCCCACCAGTGGAAACCATGGTACGATGAGTGGTTAGGGTTAGTATTTATTGACTTTGAGATATATAATATATGAAAGAGAATACAACTATAATTATAGTAAAGAAGTAACTTTATATTGTAATTTTAAAAGTATTCAAATGTAAAAATAAATTAAAAATACCAGCTGTTTATTTTAACTATGCTGCTAAGAATTTATTATTTATAGCTTGTATTGTTTGGACATTTTGGGGCAATAACCCCACTCCCACACACACAAAACTTTTCTGATAAGTAGAAAGTAGACTTGTCCAATAATGTTCTTGTTTATTTGGTGAAATGTCTCCTCACTACTTTATATCTTATAAAAAATTTGATAAATGGCTTTCTAATTTCCTTCTCCCTTTCTTCTTCCTGTCTTTCTCTCTCTCTCTCCCTTCTCCCTGCCTTTCTCTCTCTCTCTCCCTTCTCCCTGTCTTTCTCTCTCTCTCTCCCTTCTCCCTGCCTTTCTCTCTCTCTCCCTTCTCCCTGCCTTTCTCTCTCTTTCTCCCTTCTCCCTGCCTTTCTCTCTCTTTCTCCCTTCTCCCTGCCTTTCTCTCTCTCTCTCCTTCTCCCTGCCTTTCTCTCTCTCTCTCCCTTCTCCCTGCCTTTCTCTCTCTCTCCCTTCTCCCTGCCTTTCTCTCTCTCTCTCCCTTCTCTCTCTCTCTCCCTTCTCCCTCTCTCTCCCTTCTCCCTGCCTTTCTCTCTCTCTCTCCCTTCTCCCTGCCTTTCTCTCTCTCTCTCCCTTCTCCCTGCCTTTCTCTCTCTCTCTCCCTTCTCCCTGCCTTTCTCTCTCTCTCCCTTCTCCCTGCCTTTCTCTCTCTCTCCCTTCTCCCTGCCTTTCTCTCTCTCTCCCTTCTCCCTGCCTTTCTCTCTCTCTCCCTTCTCCCTGCCTTTCTCTCTCTCTCCCTTCTCCCTGCCTTTCTCTCTCTCTCCCTTCTCCCTGCCTTTCTCTCTCTCTCCCTTCTCCCTGCCTTTCTCTCTCTCTCTCCCTGCCTTTCTCTCTCTCTCCCTTCTCCCTGCCTTTCTCTCTCTCTCTCCCTTCTCCGTCTTTCTCTCTCTCTTTTCCTTCTTTCTCCCTGTCTCTCTCTTCCTTCTTTCTCCCTGTCTCTCTCTTCCTTCTTTCTCCCTGTCTCTCTCTCTCTCTTCCTTCTCCCTGTCTCTCTCTCTGTCTTCCTTCTCCCTGTCTCTCTCTCTGTCTTCCTTCTCCCTGTCTCTCTCTCTGTCTTCCTTCTCCCTGTCTCTCTCTCTCTCTTCCTTCTCCCTGTCTCTCTCTCTCTCTTCCTTCTCCCTGTCTCTCTCTCTCTCTTCCTTCTACCTGTCTCTCTCTCTCTCTCTTACTTCTCCCTCTCTACCTTCTCCCTGTCTCTTTCTCTCTTCCTTCTCCCTGTCTCTTTCTCCCTTCCTTCTCCCTGTCTCTTTCTCTAGGTATGGTGTATTGTTTTATTTGTAGACATCTCTCTTTCACCCCCTCCCTGTTAATATTTATACCTGTCACCCTCTTTATATAAACAAAAATAAATTATAGTTGTAGCTCTTAGACAACCTGGTAAAATTACCCATTAATTCCTTTTGACCTAAAAATGAAATCTTGCCATTGTGGAAAAAGCCACAAAAATTTGATTTATTTGAGTCAAATCTTCACAAAAAAATGTCCACCATTTCCTTTCCTCTTTGCTTTATCTACTTTTTTTCATTTTTCTCTAGCTTTCTTACTTACCTTCTACCTTTCCTTTTTTCATACCCCCCACCTACCTTTTTCATCTTCCTCCTCTTCTTTACTTTTTCCCAATTCTGTTGTGTTTAAAAAGGAAAAAAATCCTTTTTAAACACAGCAGAATTGGGAAAAAGTAAAGAAGAGGAGGAAGATGAAAAAGGTAGGTATGAAAAAAGGAAAGGTAGAAGGAAAGTTGATAGCAATTGTGCGTGTAATACTTTTCACAAGACTGCACAGATATTGCACTGATCTGAGGCTGAAGTGCCTGAAAGTGATACTTTGATCCTAGTCAGATCATATAGATAATTGTTCCTAAACAGAAGCTGAGATCCATACATAAATAATTGTTTCTTTTTACAGCTACTATGGTAGTATAGATTCAGCCACTCTTCTGCAATTTGTAGGTAACTTTGTTCACCAAGCAGAACATTTATTTTTCCATTCCAGACAGCTCCAATCACTAATTGATAGGGTTTGAAAAAAAATATATATAGCCTTAAACTATTATCATCATATATATATATATATATATATATATATATATATATATATATATATATATATATATTGCTCCAGTACAGTGTTTTGATGGAGAGAGTGTACATTGTGCTGCACAAGCAATGGCTACTATGAACAAGTCATGTGCAGGTTCTTCAGTAAACAATAAAAGTTGAGCACCTCTTTATTTTACTGCCCCCATTTACTGACAAGAGACTCATATATATATATATATATATATATATATATAGTAAACTAATTAGATATAGTTGTCAGAGGTCCATCCACACTTTTATTCAGGAATAATGCACCATCTACGAGTAAGCATCAGTTGACTGCGTGGAACATGAAAGCAAAATAAGACATCTAACTGTGTTCCTACTGCACTTGGATACAATACTGTACTGTCTGCGGTCTTTTGTGCAATTCCCAAGCTGGTCTCAAAAGTCATGCCCGTCATAGGCATGCTGATAATTAGTTTGTGTTTGTCAAAACCTCATACATCGAACTCTATGGGAGAGTCCATCATATATAGTAAAGGTATTAAATTCGTTGGTATATAATCCAAGTGGATCCTAGTAATATAAAATATTAAAACTGATCCACAAAAAGAGCTCAATGTATTATTACAGAGCAAATAATTAATACATAATAAAATCCCAAATCCCCTATATAATTCTATATATTTTGCTAAACATGTGTTTTGGGTCTTATGACCTTCATAAAAGGGAGAATGGTTATTTCCACGTATTATTTAAAGGAATTACTTTTTTTTTCCTTCCTATGTTAAATCTTTTAACCATTGTCTTTTGTTCTTGCTTAGTAGTAATCTGAATCCATCCAGTCCAAGATGGATTCAGATATAACATTAGGTAAGCATAAACGGAACATCAAAATACGACAAAAGATCTACTAGTTAATTGTACAAAAATAAATGATTACTAATACAATAAATCTGCGATCACTTCATCACCTGACATGTGGCAAACCGCGCTCCAATACAGGTTATTGTGTTTTGATGAGTGTGTATTATGACTTGAAATTCGTGTAAATATTAAAGCAAGTTGGCAGCATGCTGCTTCTCTCAAGATGGCCTTACCTACCACTGTGGCTTTGTCGCATACAGTAAAGCATTCCTTGCTCTCTACTCCACTCACAAAAACGTGGCAATTTATCAACTACTCAAGCAAAATGGCTCAACCACATGTTCTGTGTGTCTAAAATTTTACAAAACACTTGCAAGCCTTGGGAGACATAGGCGTGTCCATAGAAGTTGAGTACCGCTTTATTTTACTTCATTTGTTGTCTGCAGTAAGAATCTACCAGTTAACGGATTCATTTTTAATCCAAAAATTTTTTTTATTACTTCAAACATTATTCTAGTGAATAATCTTATTTGAAATAGACGCCCCGTTTTTATTTTTACTTCAAACAGTGTGTGTAACATCTATCAGCCTTTGCATTCAAGAAATCTCAAACAAAATGTATTCTCCTTCAGGAATTGAACCAGTGTCCCTCTTTGTAGGAGAAACCAACATTTGATCTGGTGTACTTGACTTTGAAAAGTGTCGGAGTACAGCCAGGCTCTATTTTCCCTTTTAACGAAAGCACACTCTTCAAAGATGACATCATTCTTGAAAGTCTGTAACTGCTCGGTTTCATGTCCGAAATGTAAACAAAGCCATTTCTAAAGAATTAATGGATTTAGTTTTCATCCATCATTGTTATGACAACAAAAAATGTGGCATCTATTTCAAATATAAGTATCCACTATAATAATGTCAAAAATAATAATTATATATAGTACTGTGTAAATCAATTGGGGCAGTAACTTCAATAAAATACAGTAATGACGCCATATTTTTAAAAAAAGCTTCACATATTGCTGTTCTAAAATGTCACAAATCAGTATTTTATATGCCAGTCCCTATATTTTGAGACATTTTGACATAGATTCAGCCAGTTTCAAATACATGTTGCCCAATTCTTCATTGTGATACCATATCTGAATGACTGCACAGATAAGCTTTTCCATGGTGGTTCAGTCATGTTTTATCAGTCGTTGCTTCCCAATACTCCACAAGTTTTCAATGGGGTTCAGGTCGGGAATTTCCTGACCAGTCCAACACTTTTACACCCTCATTTTGAAAATATTTCTGCATTTTCAATGTGTGGCAGGTGACATTATCCTGTTGAAATACACCATCTTCATCTGGTTAAAATTTTTCCATTGCTGGAAGCATATGGACTTTCAAAAGTTCTTCATATTTTGTGCTATTCATTACTCCCTTCAATTATTCTCAATCTACCTTGTTGCAGTTTTTTTTTTTTTTGTGTGTGTGTGTGTGTGTGTATATATATATATACACTAGTGAGTTAGCTCAAATGACTTGACTCACTTTATAGTCCACCAATAGAAGGTTAACCAATCAGAAGACGTAGAACATTCAATCTGTTGTGTATAAAGGCGGCCATTTTGTTTACTCGAATGTCCAGTTCCAGCTTGTCAGGCAAAGAGAAAAAGAAGGACGAACTACGCTCTGCTACTTTTACCAAAATATCCACTGCTAACCTGAACAACGCTTTCCTACTGTCTTCAAAATATTCACTGCTAACCTCTGGATTCTATACTGAAAGACGACCATCATCATGAACAACATACCTAACCTATTTTCCCTAAAAACTGCCCCAGAACATTTTCTTGGGAACATGTTTTGACTCTTGCTCAATATGGCCATCTCTTATGGGTTCATGTTTGCTTCTCCATACAAATAGGGATCAAGGACTTCTTACTTTAAAGTGGGTTTTATTCAAGAACAATAATTTCCAATCTTCTACCATCCAATCTTTGAGATTTTGCCCATTGGAATTGTTTATCCTTCATTCTTCCTATCGAAAGCTGTTTTGGTATGTGGTTTTCTGGCTGGTTGCTCCATTGCAAGTAGCTGTCTCCTGACAATTGAGTCAAATATGGACACACCGAATTCTACTGCCAGATCTCCCTGCTACTCTTCCTTGGATTTCTAATGCTGTTTCTCAGCAGCATTGCTTCATCTTTGGTCATTTTCCTTTTTTCTCCTACAACTTTCTCAAAACTTTCTTGTGACCCAATAGAGCCTACCTTTTCACAATACGTCCAACACTGGACTTATCTTGAGGCTTTGGGTTATTTGTTGCATAGATTTGAAAGTTCATGAAGCACAATAACCTTTACACACTTTCTACGAGTTTCATCCATTTTTATTTTACCTGTTGAAAGAAAATAATCAGGTTAGTTTCAAAATCAGAAACGGTCACTGAAAAAACCTAAAAAATCGGACTTACAAGCAAAACAATATAAATCACATAATTCTTAACCAAATAGAAAGTTTAGTCACAAATAAATTTTAAAATATTCAAAATTGTTTCAAAAGTTTTCTATTGCAACAGGAGTGCACACTGTAATAACTTCATTGTGACTAGATGATGGTATAAAAAATATATATTAAATTGAAGTCACTGTCCCAATTAATTAGCACAGTACTGTATATGTGCACTTTTTACATAATGGCTCCTACATTGAGGACTTATAGATCCTGTAATATTTATGCACATTTTTGAAGAAAGATGATCTTTAGTGTTTTGGTGATGTTTTGTTTTCAACCTGCCTGTATTAAGAGCTGCACTATCTTTTGCCATTGGGTGTTCCCCTGCCTAGTCAGTATATTTGCTACCCAACCACCTATAGTATAACATCTACGGTTAACTGATGGAGAATAAATGCCTTTAACACCAGAGGCCATTAACCAGCTTGATCATACGTCTAACTTCAGTCACATCTGACAAGTGTGATAACACCATATTGAAAATGATATCCAACCATAGTCAACAACCATAAAGAATTGTTCTGTTTGTCCTCATGACACTTTTCTTTATATATATATATATATAAATATGATTCCAACGCTACATAAGAGTTCTCATGTTTCAAAACAAGAGCCGAAAACTTCAATATAATTATTTGAATTAAAGTACTAAGCTTTGTTCCATCTTCAAGCGAAATTTTTACTGGAATAAGTTATATGTATATATATATATATATATATATATATATATATATATATATATATATATTTCTTCTAGGCTCGATGAATTACTTAATTAGGATTATTTCAAATCCTCCTAATAATTTCTATCACCTGTATATCCCTACTTGAACCAGCTTCTAATGCTCTGGATGGAGCAGATTGGGGATAGAATATATGGCTCATGAGGACACAGTCCGTTGGGTTAGGGAAACTTGGATGAGTTACACCATGGAATTTGTGAGGAGCAGTGCTATATCAAGTCTAATTAATAACCTCTTCATCACTGAGGCCCATCAGTACAGTTCGTATGACACTTGTGCCATATTGTAACAGTCCTGGTTCAATTCTCGGTAGTTAATGCGCACTGCTGATGAGTCCCAAATATAGGACGAAATGGCCGTCCACTGCTTTCTGCATTCTGTTGAGGATTCTTCTAGACTCTGTGAATTCTTTCAAATCCTCCTAATAATTTCCATCACTTATATAAACAAATTAAATAAACACTAAAATAGTTGTTTAAAATCGTATGTTAAAAAGTGCTCAATATCAAGCTATGCAAAATCAAACCTAGAGAGTAATTTAATATTCTAAAATAATAAAACACTGAATGGAACACTGCCATGGTTTCGACTGCCTAGGTCTCATAAAGTGGTTAACTCAGCGAAATCATTATAGACAACACTACAAGGACTTAAATTTCTTAATGTGGCACTGGAAGTAATGGGGGTGGGGATTGTAATTGTTTTTCCAACATCACCCAGGTTCATATTGCCCCAAAGTTAACTTCCTCATGTTCCTCCATTTTGCTATAAATACATCCCTACATTAAGAGAGGATTAAAATGATGTATTTCTTTTTTTGTATTGTACAAATACTTTTTTCACCCATTAAAATGGATAAATGGGATTTATTTCTATTAAATCAATTTTTTTTTTCTATTTTCTATACATATTTAGTTATTATGCATCTGTGCACAGTTAATTATATGAGAAGTATGTTTATTCATTAGTTGGAAATGCAATAAATTAAAAATTTGTATGTGTACGATTATTTGTTTCCCTCACTGTATGTATATGTGTGCATGTGTGTGTATCTGTGCATGTATATATATATATGTATGTGTGTGTGTGTGTGCGTATGTATGTGTGTCTGTATACACATGCACACATGGAATAAAGACAAAACAGATTCCTACAATCTTAACCTCTTCAAGTCTAAGGACACCTGTTATCTATCCTACATATACTCATGCACTTCTTACTTCCTTATCCCTTACAACAATCACAATCTCTCTCTTTCTCTCTCTGTATGTATGTATGTGTGTGTGTGTGTATATATATATATATATATATATATATATATATATATATATATATATAATTTATAAACAGGGATCATATATCATTCATATACAGGTTCGGGGTTGGTGTATCTTATTTATATTGTTTGCCATGATGTATTCGCCATTTAAATCATTAACCTCTATACTTGTTTTTTGTATGAATCTACACACACACACACTCATATATATATATATAATATATATGTGATGTAGTCTATATAATATATATATATATATATATATAAATGTGATGTAGTCTCTCTCTCTCTCTATATATATATATATATATATATATATATATATATATATATATAAATGTGATGTAGTCTATATATATATATATATATATATATATATATATATATATAAAAATGTGATGTAGTCAATGGTACTTTTCCAATAACAGTGGTGTTTCTATATTGCATTATGTGCTCAAACAACCTCTTGAAATCAATGGTCAATCATCATCCATCCTCCCAATTTCCACTATGAAAGAGAGTAGTGAAGTTTATAATGAAGATGAGGATAGATAATGATTGAAAGTTCATATCACGTGCTTCATTCATCATTACTATTTTAATATCAACCATTTAACTTGGGCAGCTCACGAGCTTCCTTTTAGGTGAATTTTAGTATTAAAAAAACAATGAATTCCATTAAATAATTTGATAATAAGATGAAAAAAAGATTTAAACCTGTTTTAATGTTTGATGTTCTGTTCTGGTATTTGCTATTCTTATCGCTAAAAACACCTTCAAAACAGATTTAAACGAAAATTCAAGACCAGCTATCATTTTCAAAAGATGAGAAGAGTTTATTTCACTTCTGTTCTGATTAGTATACAGGATAAGAAAGTAAGAGAAAGTCTGATCTCTGCAATTTGCTTTATCGGCCATAAACCATATGGTTCTCTCTTTGGTTTTATCTTAATTAATCTTCCCAGTTACTAGTCACTCCAAAGCTTATTATTTAGGCCCAGTTAACGTTGGCCATCTGCCTCGCCTCCTCTGTGACAGCTCAGCTGTTGATGAATGATCTAAGAGAGAACTTGGCTTACAAACCAAACATCATAAGTACCATGTAGCCACCAAAAGGAGTTTTGCTTTTGATCTTTTAATGAACATGTGTGTGTTAGCTCACCCAGTACAAGGCCCAAGAGCCATTCAAGATAGAAAGTTACTGAGTGCGATTACTGTGAGGGAAGGGGAAGTAAAAAGTGCATATTATGATGATGTGTAGCATACATATCAGTTGAGCCTATACTTGAAGAGGTTAAGATTGTAGTGATTTGGGAAGCATCCTCTTGGGAGTCTGTTTAGTGTTTAGACCTTATTCTCTGTGTGTGTGTGTGTATGTATGTATGTGTGTGTGTGTGTATATATATATATATATATATATATATATATAATGAGACAACTTGGAAAATCTCTAAATGACACAGCTTGTCCCTTCTGCTTCTTCAAGTTAGAATGAAAGAAAAACAAAATTTTATCTAAGGTCAGATGTGCTTGGGATCTCTGAGGATAATTGAGAACCATAGATCAAATGACTTTATCGCTTCCAATGAACAGATTCCAAAGAATGTTTGCCTTTTTGTGTGTGTGTGTATATATATATATATATATATATATATATATATATATATATTATATAAACTATTGGAATTGAAATCCATCCACTAAAACTAGTGTTTTTTATGTATATACTTTTACATAAATATATACATGTATATATGAGGTAAGTAAATCAAATAACTAGATATTAGCAGACACATTAGCATGCATACACAGGTAAGTAAATATTTACTAAATTTACTTCAAGGTGTAAACAAAACAGTGCTCAATGTAGTTAGAGCTAAGAAATATAAATTAATAAATATACATATACCTACACAAACACACACACGTGTCTGTATGTATGTGTGTGTATATATATATATATATATATTGTTTGTTTTTTTTTTTGGAGTGGTGGGGTCATATTTTTTATACCCATTTGAGATTTTTGAAGGATATTTAATAAAGACAATATGGGCGTCAGCAAGATTTGAACCTACACTTTTATGTGGGGGAAACTACCACATAGCCGAGCAAGCTTTTAGACTGACTCAAGTGCAAAGGGCTTGCCTGCAAAGCTAGGTTGAATTATCATTATGAAGTTCTTCATGACAAACCACACTTAAGCACATGCACAGAAGCCATAGGACAGTCACAGAACATCCACTAGCAATTTGATACATGCATAGTAAACCTCTGTTTATCTCCCTGTTTGATTAAAATGCAGTCCTTTGGTGATGAGACTGGAGTGACCTCTCCAGGACACTGACTTGAGCAATGGTATTTGAAGGCTGTATGTTTCTCAAACCACATGTCCCCCTTCTCAGCCATACTGACAAGATCCAAAGGAATACAGTTTGGCTGCAGGAGTTACTAGGAAGGGCCCAACAGCTTTCTGGATTTTCTCTCTGGATTTACTTCCATAGCCTTTTCTGTATATGAATATGACCATATGTTTAAAACAAGGTTTTCCTTTCCCTAGATGGACTTCCTTCCAAAGGCTATTGAGCTCCATCTACCCAAAGCAGCTGATTATGAGGCACCAGTGGTTCACCTTCACACATACTTCTGCTTACAGCTGGAATTAGTTGTCACAGGGTATTTGAGGTGCATGCTATGGGAGCATTTTAAAGACAGCAGAATCTTGTTACTACTACCACTTCAGCCAGCCATAATACATATACATGCTAACATCAAGCACATTTAAAAAAAAAAACAGAAATTAAAAACTTGAGATAACCCCAAATATTGCAAAGGAGTTTTAACCTAATATTCTACATTTAACTGCCAACATTCTTCGTATTTATCATGCAGTCAATAAACACACCAATATACTCATTCCATTGTGCTACTGTTTCAGACGCACACACAGCCACCATGTGATAAACACAGAACACCCACTAGAATTAAGACATATATAAATACATACTAAAGCCATATCATTTTGAAATACCGGTTCCAAATTAAGCAACATCAAGCCAAGTCAGTAGCCAGGTCATCTTTCAAATTTACACCCAACCCCATTTAGCATCAATTTTAGCGTCAATGCGATCTTAACATATGGCCAGCCTAAGATATCTTCATATCCCCCACCAAGGCATGTTGCTTATCATGCTGCAGCATCATCTCCAAAGACAGATGGATGCCAAAGCAGTACAAAGATATTTATAAGAAAAATAATAATTATCTCCCTTGATTTGGAGTTGTGTGCCCCTTATATGAATAAATAGCCTCCATGTTTAGAGAGCTTCGTTTTATTTTTAAACTGTGGTTTTGCATGTAATTTATAAATGATTTCTTTTAAATTCTTTCGAAATATTTTTCAAAGACTCAACTAAAATGTTCAGACATATTTCTCTTGGATGGACAATAACCAGTGTACTGGACATGGTTAAATAAAGATCTTGCAAAGATTCAGAGAGAGGGGAACTCTTTTCAAAGATCAAAGTTTGACCAGCTGAGAAAGTAAGCAATGATCAAAGAGATGAAGTCATGCTCAAGAAAACCAAACATAACTGGGATCTATCTTTTTAAATTTATAGATATGAATAGAATATTGACATCACATCTAGTCTCGTGCTCCTGCTATGTATTTAGAGATTCTTGATAAACTCCAAAGAATCTGCAACATTATTGGTCTTGATCTGGTATCTCAGCTTCAGTCACTTTCCCACCCCTGTAATATGGCTTCCCTGTGCTTTTTCTATAAATATTTTCTTGGTAATTGTTCTGATGTGTTTTTCTGTTTGGTACCTCAACTTTATGTATTTAAGTGCAGTACTAGATTGGCAGCTATGTCTCCTCATTTTAAAATTGAAGGTGTAACCGTAAGTTCTGTGCTAACAGTTTCCTCTCTCCCAGCTTCTTGCTTTCCAGTTAAATTTGATCTTCAAAAATTTAAATACTATGTCAATCATTATCTTCTGTCTTCTTAATTCCTGTTCTTTTATTGTTCTCTTTTTTTCTTTTTTTAATCTTTTCTTCACTTTTTTTAATCAATTCAACCCAAGCAGAGCAATAATGGTACTAAAATGCAAGTAGCTACTGAGAGCAAAAGAAAATGGGAAGATTTTAGAAGGAACCAGAAACACAATCCTAAACAAGGAATAAACCTCTACTCTTGTTCAAAAGAATGGAGAAGTGGGTGAATCAGATGATATTTATCTACTCCTATTTGATAACTAGAAAGACCCATGAAAATTTCACATCTTTCCTATTTGAATTTTCTGATGAATCTTAATTCTTAAGATAATGATTGAATAAGCTCATAAAGTGAAGTCTATGACAATAGAAATTCCCCTATTGTATTGTTCGATATTTGAGCTTAACAACTTTAACAAAATATTGCAATAACAATCATAAATATGAATGCTCGTCGTTATTTTAAGAAGTAAGGGGATACAAATGGAAAGATTTGAAATTGACAACTTCTTCCATTGCACTGAAACAGATGTTAAACACTTCTCACATTTTCTCCCTGTAACCAAGTAGTGTCTTTCCCCTCTTTTCATATGATCAAAACAGATTAGTCCATTATTTATTAGGTATTGGCAGGGCATAATGGTTGTGCAAACAAACGAAGGGAGGGACACACACAATTATAATAGGATGTTTTTTTTTCATATTCTCTCACACTTAATGAACCCTTACATCTTAGTGGCTTTATTGCCTTGCTTGTGGTGAATTGTTTATGAAAAAAATATAAAAACTCATCTTTTATGTTTATATAATATGGAAAAGAATGCTCGATATTGATTAGTTCTTATATGTATCCAAATTAGTTATGTTTGTCTTTTGTGTCCTATTTGCGTGTCTTTTATATATATATATATATATATATATATATATATATATATATATATATATATATATATATAGTCCTTATTTGAGATAAGTGTACATCTGTTCTACATAGGCTTTTTTCTCAGAATTTAGTTTTAATTCTATTAAAACAACCTACAACTATTTAATAACTAGTTTGACAGATCCATGGACCTAGGGCTTCTGAGAAAAAATTTATCAGGGGATACAAAGTTTGTTTTGAACCCGGCTTACCTTTTTACCATTAGTCATTAACATATTTCTATCCCCAGCACTTTTTCTTTTCTTTTTAATCAATTCACCCCAAGCAAGGCAATAAAGCCACTAAAATGCCAGGGGTTACTAGAAAAAGAAAAACATTATTAAAGAGAGAGGACAATAAAAGAACAAGAATCAAGAAGTGAGTTGGTAATGATTGACATTGCGTTTAAATCTTTGAAGATTAAAGTTGACTGGAAAGCAAGAAACCAGAAGAGAGTCCCACATATGAGAAGAGCAATAAATGAAACTGCTAACATAGAACTTATGGTTACATCTAGCCATTTCAATAGCAAAATGACAGGACCTAGCTACCAATCTGTATACTGCGCTTAAATTGGTAAAGTCAATGTAACAAAGAGCTCTTCAGAACAATTACCATGAAAACAATTGTCTTCAGTATATGGAAATACTTTGTAAAATTTCTCCCTCCTCCCTATATCTGCCTGGGGCCCTGCAGTACCAGTTATTTAAAAAAAAAAAAAAACAGCTGGGGTATTGAATAGTAGAATGGAATGTAAGTGTTTTTTTCTTTCTTTTTTTTTTCTTTTTTTTTTTTTTTCTTCTCTTCATTTTTCTTCTCTTCTTTTTTCTTCTCTTCTTTTTTTCTTTTTTCTTTTTCTTTTTCTTTTTTTCTTTTTCTTTTTTTCTTTTCTTTTTTTCTTTTCTTTTTTCTTTTCTTATCTTTTTTTCTTTTCTTTTTTCTTTTCTTTTTTCTTTTCTTTTTTTCTTTTCTTTTTTCTTTTCTTTTTTCTTTTCTTTTTTCTTTTCTTTTTTCTTTTCTTTTTTCTTTTCTTTTTTCTTTTCTTTTTTCTTTTCTTTTTTCTTTTCTTTTTTCTTTTTTCTTTTTTTCTTTTTTCTTTTTTTCTTTTTTCTTTTTTTCTTTTTTCTTTTTTTCTTTTTTCTTTTTTTTTTCTTTTTTTCTTTTTTCTTTTCTTTTTCTTTTTTCTTTTTTTCTTTTTTCTTTTTTTCTTTTTTCTTTTCTTTTTTCTTTTTTTCTTTTCTTTTCTTTTTTCTTTTCTTTTTTCTTTTCTTTTTTCTTTTTTCTTTTCTTTTTTCTTTTTTCTTTTTTCTTTTCTTTTTTCTTTTTTCTTTTTTCTTTTCTTTTTTCTTTTTTCTTTTCTTTTTTCCTTTTTCTTTTTTCTTTTCTTTTTTCTCTTTCCTTTTCTTTTTTCTTTTCTTTTCTTTCTTTCTTTTTTTTCTTTTCTTTTCTTTTTCTTTTCTTTTTTTTCTTTTTTTTCTTTTCTTTTCTTTTTTTCTTTTTTAAAAAAAATCTTTATCTATGAATTGTCATTAGTGTTTTGGGCAAAGATAATGGAATGGTTTCTAGTTGCTTTTTTCCACAGATTTTAAGTTAAGTTGTCCTTCACTTGGATTGGCTGCCACCCTGGGGCTAGAGACTCCAATCTACTCTTTTATTTACTCCATAAATGGAAGATAGAGTGGAAAGGGTTTTGTGTCTTTTTTTTTTTTTTCCCAAAGTGAAAACAAAGATTAAACTTGAACTCAGTTTGCCAGTTTCACTTTTTCACTGATAACCATTAGGCCACCTGCACATGAACATTTCAAATTTAGTTGAGATCTCCTTCTTAATGTTATTGATGTTATTAGCATTTTGGCTGATCCATTCTTCACTCTTCATCAAGTGTCTATTCCATAAGAGAAAAAAAATCAAAACTTATATCTAAGGGGTTGTTTTCGTTATTATTATTATTCTCCACTTATAGATCGTATCCTTGATGGTCAAAACAATGCTGTCTCTGGGTATGACAATAAACTACATCCAGCAGCATAGAGATTGGTGATTTTGAGAATCCTGGAACCACCTCTTAGGGTCTCAGTTATGGATAAATAGTGAACACCCCAAAAAAAAGAAAAAAAAAAAACTATGAAAGTATAAAAATACTAGCAATAGATTTTAATAGTAAAAAAAAGATTACAAAATCTCTGAAGAAAATTAAGTTTTGGCATTAACTGACCCATAAGGAGTTGATATGCTGTTAAACAAACCAAAGTAAACCAAACATTGACTTAATAACATCAAATTACAAAGTTCAGTTGTCCAGACAAAATTCCTTATGTCAACCATTCAGCTGTAGATTTAGCCTAATGGAGAATAGAACTGGTGAGAAGTTGGTTTATATTCTCATTATATATAAAAGTGAACATAGAAGTCAACACTTAGAAGCGACAGTCTGTTTCAGGCTAGATGCAATTGTCAGAGCACTCGTGGCCTGATGATTGCATCTAGCATGAAACAGACTGTCGTCCCTAAGTGTTGACTTCTATGTTCACCTTTATATTTACACATGCTCTATCTCTGATATTGAGCACTTTATCCCATAAATATAGCACATCTTAAGACTATATTTCTACATCTTCAGGATTTTGGCAATCATGGTTCACTACAACTTCCTGTTTTTTGTTTGCTCTAAATAACTTTTGACACTACAATATCCTTTCTCCCCTGTCCTACCATCCATTCACACCAACACATTAAGTGGATTACTCTTTTACCCCTGTTTCTCTTCTCTTGGCTATCTCCTGTGAGTGTTAAATTCTCCAAACCCTCTTTCCTTATTGTGGGTCATAAATTTCATGTCTCTTTCTGAGTGTAAGTATCCATTTCTTTTCAATCATGTATCTTATTGTATGTTATTTAGAGACTAGGAGTAACACTTCCAAATAAACTATTCCCCGTTACCTCAAGAGATACTACAAGCAAGTTAGTAATCTCCAAGGTAATGGAATGATTCAATTGAATAGATTTAACTTCTAAATTTTTATCTGTTCTTTCTCACCTGAAATAAAATAATAAAGATTAATTTTAACTTGTTAGCATATTAAGCAGTTGTTTTGTTCTTAGACCTTACTCCCACTTCAGACATGGAAAATATCAAAATAAAGAAAACTTTTTCTTTAAAGATGAAAAGAAATTGTCAGAGAGAAATGCATATAATATATCATTTAATATTTTAAGACATTTTTATGTTTAACATTCTTTTTATAGATACAAATATTTAAGTAAATGCTCTGTTTATAATAAACAGTATTAAATAACATTTACCGGCCTGAATGTCAGAAATTTTCATAGAAAATATTCGTCCTCCAAATAAACAGAGCATTTACTTATATATTTGTATATATATAAAAAAAATGTTAAACATAAAAATGTCTTAAAATAATTGTCAGACTTTGTCCATTTCATAATGTATATCATTTAATATAATTTTTCTTTTACAATGTTTACCCTATACCAGGCTCATGAACCACTCAAGGTAGAGGGTTACATAGTAAGAAACAGAGTTTATGGGGATATATGAGGAAGGTTAAAGCTTGACTTGAACAGAATAAGATCATAGTGATCAGGGAAGCACCTCTTGGGAGTCAGATGCCTTATGCCTACTCATATCTTATTATGGGCACATGGCCAAGGGGTTAGAAGGTTCACATTCTGACCATGAGACCCGGGTTCGAATCTCACCATGGTCAATTTGTCAGGAAGGAGACTTCCTGATGTTAGGGAACTGGAGGGGTTGATCCCAGCATGCAGCACATTTAGAAAGTGCCTGAAAACCACACCACTGGTTGACCCAAGGCTTGTGAGTGAAATTGGATAGACAGAACTTTTAGAGGCCATTGATAGCTGTGCTAGCACAAATTTACAAGTCATCGTGGCCGAGGGTTTGAGCGTTCTGGGCTTGTTCAAATTGTTGATCACGCTAGATAACATGCTCTTTCCCAGAAACTGTAACTGAGGGTCTACTCAGCATAATTGCAGTATAAACCACAGATGGGCTCTGTGCATGTTGAACAAACACAAATGCACCTGAGCAAGCATCTGCAATAGGGATTGGCTTGCCGCCCTAGTAGACGGGTATCCTCAAATACATGCGGCCAGATATATGTTACTGCTTTCCACAGCTAAAAGTTTCTTTTGAACACTTAGATGTTGATGCTGTTGTCTCACAATTCTTAGGTGGTAAGAGTGACGATATGTCAAACAAAAGCATCAACATTTAAGTGTTCACATGAAACTTTAATTGGGGGAAATCTGTAATGTATAATAAGTATTATTTACAGTAGCCCCTCCTTATCCATAGGGATATCGTCCAAGACGTCTAACCAATACCTGATATTGTGGATAGTAGCGAAACCTATATATATATATATATATATATATATATATATATATATATACACACACACTGTATAATAAAGATAAATCAAGGACACTATAAAAACCATGCTCAATATAAAATATAAGTAAAGCAATACTTATGTTACTGTTTGTCATAAGCTAAAAGTTTCATGTGGACACTTAGATGTTGATGTGGTTGTCTCCCAATCCTTAGGTGGTAAGGGGGACGAGATACTCTATTAAGATAGCCTTCTGGTGGTTTGCAGACACAACAAGGGGTGTGATGGGAGATGAGCAGGGAACGAGTTGGGTGGGACAAAAGGCGTGCACTCTCTGGTGACTCAGATATATTGGTATTGGTAAAGAGAGAGAGAGGTTGGTGATGGCTTTAAGTTTACCACACCCCAACATTCTTTATTATAAATATTATTCACATGCTTAACCCTAACACCTTATTTATATTTACTATCAGCTGGTCGATCAGAAAAAGCATTCAATTAAAATGGAGCAAAAACGGCATCATGTTTAGATGTAACAGAATCTATCTTCTTCAATTACTTTAAATTACTTTCATTAAAAAACATTTTGAATTAATGCAGTTATTGATATAACAGAAATAGTCTGTATTTATTCAATCGAAGTTATCCGAGGACGTGAAGGGGTAAAACAGGCAACATGGAGACCCACTTCAGACTAAAATTATTTTTGAGTTTTTGAAATTCAATTTGTCAGTGTGCTACCAGGGATGTAAAAGAGGATACATTTATAAAGCAATTATTAAGTTTGATGAAAATTGGTTGACAGATCAACAAAAAATAAGAAAGAAACCAGTAAAAAATCACCATTATTTGTTATTTATACGAGTTTTCACTATATGGGTGGACTTAATTATCAAGTTAAATGACTGTTAAACAAGCAACTTATTGTTGGCTACAATTGAATGAATTTTGTATTTGACTGCTTGAAAATTGAGGGATATTTTAGTTTAAAATTTGTGTTGAAATCGATTTTTCGTTTTTCACAGTTCTTCACTAAACAGTCATAAAAATGAGGTATCTTATTTACATTATTCGGACTATTATAATAATATAGATAATATAATAAATATAGACAGATACTGTAATGAGGTATTGTTGAGCTTATTTATCAATTTATGATCAGCTTGATTTTTTTTTTTTTTTACACTAAGAACCTGTCTCTTGCAGAGTACAATGTATGTGCCAAGTTTGGTTAAAATTGGTTAGATGCATCTTGAGTGAAAAGGTATCACACAGACAGACATCCTCTGTTTTATATATATTTATAGATTTATATCAAATCAAAAGAGAGTTTAAACAAGTTTTGTTAAATTCAGCCAATTATACTGTATTTTCCTAATTTTTAAAAGATGAATTTTTTTGCAATACTCTGATACCTGTTGAAATCCTTGAAGTGTTTTTTAGTATTTTTGAAGTTATCGTTAACATTTTTTGTCAAGATTTACAAACTCAACATTCCATTCAATTTCGCAAACCAATCGATGAAATTTGAATAAGCTGATTTGTTTGTAAAAATACTTTGACAAACCCTACTTCATGGTTTAATAATTTCTTTAATTTAATTTTATAAGACTTCATGGTAAACAATATTTTTTAAGAAAATTTATTTTTTTCCTTTTTAACAGTAAAAATAAATTCTTAGGATTTCTTACTTTTGAGCATGAGTAAATATGTTTTTTCTGGAGCCAAATTCCAATTTTTAAAGCACTTGGCCTTGTGATTTGTTTATACTTCTCACAAACTGGAAACTGGATTCTTGTATATAAAAACTTAAAGAAAATATATGCAAAGAACAATATTAAATTTTATTAAATATGTATCTATTATTTTAATTATTAAATTGTTTTTAAAATAGTGGGAGTATTTTTATGTTAAATAATAAAACTTAATTTTTCAAAAAAAAAAAAAAATAATGAAAATTTATTGTACTATGCTATGAGGCACAGTGGAGTAATGGATTGAGGAATTGGAGAGCCAAGTTCAAATTCCAGTTGAATCCATTACATTCACTTATGTTTTAATACCCTTGGGAAAGGTATGAATCCTCTTCTTCTCCCCCCACCAGCTATGGGTATATAGCAGGACAGACTGGGTTTTATAGCCTTGGATGGCAACTGGTCTACCACAGAAAGAAATGGCAGCATACTGCAGGAAAAAATCTGCCTTGTCAGTCTTGTATTGAAAGATACATGATCGCCTAAACATGTCTCACATATGGCACATAACTGACTGAAGCTATGCTCCCTAATAAAACCAACTTACCTGTTTGCACTTCTCCCCAAAATCTGGTTTCAATCTGTCAATGTATGGCTATTTTAGAGGATGTGAGAACAGGCAGACTAACAGAAGTCACAGAATTTTATATATAGATAAATTTTTATACATCCAAATCAAAACTGTGGATAAAGTGTCCAAAATTCACATTTTGTTCTGTTTTTATTCAACTACTTTCAACCTTTTCAGAACTGGATGTTGTATTCCTTGGGGTGATCTTGATTCTTAAAAAAAAAAAAAAAAAAAAAAAAAGTTGTATTTTGTGATAATGATCAATATGTACACAAATTATATTTGTGTCCTGAAATGATTTTGGTTCAAGCAGGAAAATAATCCCCTTGAAAGACATGTCTGATCATTTTTTTTATTTTTTTTTTCCTTAGATTTTGGGAAGTTAGTTGAACCAAGAACATTTTAGCACACCTCTATTACAAAAGAAAGAAAAGAACATTAAATCTTGTATTCTTGATTACTTTTGAGCAAATAGCAGGCCAAACAGCTGTTACTGAGACAAATTTTATGATGGCCCAAATATCTGTTAGCCTTTGTCACAAAACTGCATAATCAATAAGTGTATGTGTCTTCGTGCAGAACATAATTTAATGTTGAAATCTTTCTGCAGACTCTTGTTGTGGGTCAGTTTTTCGAACTGTCATTAATGTGCTACAGCTGTAAACGCTATTTCCTTCTTCATTGTTACACTTGACTGTATTCAATGACTGGTGAGATTAGTTAAACTTTAAATTAAATCCAATGGGATATGGCTTTCAATTACTCAATGGTGCACCCCACTCACAACATTTTAAAGGGACTTCTTAAGTATACTGGTTCCTTCATAAAAAAAAAAATAGGGGAAATTTATTTTTTGGAAATAATTTTTTTATACTAGCATTATTTAGACCAGTGTTTCTCAACGTTTTTTTTTTTAACTGTGGATTAATTTTACTCTTAATTTTTATTTTTTGGTAGCAAATGCAAATTGGTACAACTTCATGTAATAAATTAAAATCATTTTAATTATTAACCACTTGAAAAAAGGATGTTTTTACAGTGATGACATTGAGAAAAATCTTCCTTCAGCTGCTCCAAGACAATAATTACTTCCATTGCCTTCTTTACCATTTCAATTCTCTTCTGACTTCGTATCAGAATAAGAGGATTCGGGTGAGAGAAATTTCTTGAGACAGTGGCTCCAAGACAAAGACATTTCTCAATAGTTACGTCATCAGCCACTAGTTAAATAAAGTCATTTATTGTTTCTCTGTATATTAAAAAAGGTGAGAAACATATCTTATTTCCTCTTAATACAGATTTTGCAAGTATTACTTTGTTTTAGTGTATTGTCTTTTTCTGTTCATGAATTCAAATAGATCAACAAAAGAAAAACCTTGTTCAATTAATGTTCTTCAGTGACTTATTGTCACATTAATATAATCTATTTTTCCTCTTTCTTTCTTTTTTATTTTTTTCTTATCACAGATTGACATAGATTTTTGTTTTTTTTTTTTTCCCTCCTATAATTAACCATGGTATACAAACAAGAAACATCATGTAGTTCAAAGCTGTATAAAAGACAGTTTTATTTATTGAATTGTTGTCTAAATAATTTTTTTTTTAATAGAAAACTATATTTCCTTGTTACATTCCTTTTCATTCTCTTTTCCTTTTTTTTTTTCCCTTTCTTGTTTGCCTTTTTTCTCTTTTCCATTTTCTCTTCCTTTTTTTTCTTTCTCTTCTTTTCCTTTTCTTTCCTTTTTCCTTTTTCTTTCCTTTTTCCTTTTTCTTTGCTTTTTTCCTTTTTCTTTGCTTTTTTCCTTTTTCTTTGCTTTTTTCCTTTTTCTTTGCTTTTTTCCTTTTTCTTTGCTTTTTTCCTTTTTCTTTGCTTTTTTCCTTTTTCTTTGCTTTTTTCCTTTTTCTTTCCTTTTTCCTTTTTCTTTCCTTTTTCCTTTTTCTTTGCTTTTTTCCTTTTTCTTTGCTTTTTTCCTTTTTCTTTGCTTTTTTCCTTTTTCTTTGCTTTTTTCCTTTTTCTTTGCTTTTTCCTTTTTCTTTCCTTTTTCCTTTTTCTTTGCTTTTTTCCTTTTTCTTTGCTTTTTTCCTTTTTCTTTGCTTTTTTCCTTTTTCTTTGCTTTTTTCCTTTTTCTTTGCTTTTTTCCTTTTTCTTTGCTTTTTTCCTTTTTCTTTCCTTTTTCCTTTTTCTTTCCTTTTTCCTTTTTCTTTGCTTTTTTCCTTTTTCTTTGCTTTTTTTTCTTTTTCTTTCCTCTTTCTTTTCCTTTCATTTCCTTTTTCTCTTTTCCTTTTCTCACATAATTATCCCTCCCACTCAATCAATATTTCACTTCTTCAATCTCTGTCCTTCTACCAATCAATATCTTTCCTTTCCTTTTGTTCCTTCTGACTCATCTTTATTCAACTCCCCCATCACCCATCCACCTTGGAGTCTTTTTTAATAACATCCAACTGTTCCTCCACAATATTCATCACCCGGTGATTTCCCGACTTCCTCTTTACATATGTTGCAGGCTTTGCTGGGGCACCTACTCAAACGTCACTCAACAAACATGTCCTTTGTGTCCTTTGAGAATTTATCCGATATGTTTGACCATGGGTTCTTCAATCACTCACACACCCAAACACCCACCCATCCCTGGTACCCCTAAGCTCTTTAATATCATTTCTTGGTTGCTAAGTTGTCTTATGCATATTGACAACCCTCAACAAAACAGTTTTATCACCTTTTAGATAATAATGTGTGTGTGTGTGTGTGTGTGTATACATACACATATATATATATATATATATATATATATATATATATATATATATATATATATATATATACACACACATACAGTCATCCACAGACAGACTGTTTTGCTGTATTACAGCTCCTCAGTGTGGCTAGATATCTGATTGCTTCAAGCCAGCATTGAAACCTGACTGATTTGATATCAGTCAGATATCTTACCTCTAGGCCATTGTAACATGGCAAAAAGGAAGGGAACTTTAACGTTTTCCTCTATACGAAATATGCCAGCGGCTCGGAGAACTCAATTCATATACTTGAAGAGTAATGCTTAATTGCAGTAGGAGCCGCTGTTTTTAAAACCCCTTTTCTCTCAAGAGCTCAGCCAGATTTCTGGGAGTATATGAGATAACGATATATTTTTATATATCAAGAATAGTATTGAGGAACTTGTAAGACAGAACGGAAAAAGTTTATTTGACGTGTTTCATCCATTAGGTCTTCATCAGACTGGCTTTGTTGACTTTGTTGTGACTACACATGTGCATGCACAAGAGATGCCGGTAGTTTCAAAATTTTTGAAAGAATTTTCAGAAATAATTTTTTGAAGTCAAAACAAATTCATTTATCTTCTTTTTCTTTCCATCATCTTTGTTTTTGATAACAGAAAATCTGCTAAGAATGACGAAACGTTGTAAAAGCCTGGACGTAAATTTACTGTGGCTGAAATGGCAATTAAAGAACTTTCTCGACATTTTTGTCTTAGTGAATTATTTTCTCTATTAGAGAATTTTATGTCAAAATTGTAGTCAGCTTCGTTAATAACCATTGTGTTGTTTTTTTAAAAGTGCTTTAATCGCTAGTTCAGCCAGAGTAAATTTATGTTCAGGTTCGCGATTCAACAGATCTTAATTGTTGAACTATCAGATGAAGAGGTTGACTCATGACTGACATGATACAGAAGGTGTTACTCAAAATTATAAAAGAGTTAGCAGCAGTCTGTTGAAGTTTCTTAAGTGAATTCTGCATGTCTCATTCTGTATGTGCCGCAGAGGAAGGTTTTGAAATAAAGTGTGTGGTTCACTTCCTGGCAAGAATAGGTTCACCTTAAACAGATTAACGCTATCAGCACATTCTTCTACTTTGATTTTCTTTCACTTCCAACCAACTCTTGCAGCGTCCTGGGTATGACGATAAACTATGTCCAACAACAAGGCTTCAGATAATGTTTTCGGAAAAATAATGTTGCCAGCTATGCGCTTTTGGAAAAATAATGTTGCCAGCTATATGTTTGATAGTACTGTATATTTTATATATATATATATATATATATATATATATATATACCTTAATTTGGCATTAAATGGCCCACAGTGGTTGATATGCCATAAAACCCAACCAACCAACTCTTGCAAAGCCAAACGGCAGTAGGGAATGGATGATGGGAGCAGGTTTTGGTGAAACTGGAAGGTTCTAGTCCTGAACTTGCACGTTAGCGGCAAATTTAGTCATCAACACCATCATCATAAAGGAAGCAATCAGCAAAGAAGAAATTAAATTCTTAGATGTAAGATAAAACCATATATATATATATTTTGATTGACATATATATATTTTGATTGACACTTCTTTGCAGAAGACCATCTCTTCACTTGGTAGCTTTTTTTTTTGTGTTTTTCATTCAACATTTTATTATTTCCATCATCTATACCTGAGCTAACGCCCTGTTATGGGCCTGTAAGTGATTCTTTAGGTCAGCTTCGCTTTTTCAAGCTCTCTTACACACGTGGCAAACATAAAGTTTGTGTGTGTTACCCTATGTTGGAAACTTGCCTGTCCCTGTGTACATTCATGTACTGGGTATGACAATAAACTAAATCCAGCAGCAAGACCTTTGCTATGGGCAAATAGTGAACGTCTTATTACCATGTTGGTGTATTTAGCCTTGGTTGGCAACCCTCCTAGGAGAAGGAAAACTCTGAAGAATAAACCTTAAATGTATGCATATATAAGTGTGTATATATTTGTACATATGTGTGAGTGCATATGTATGTGTGTATATATTTTTATTTATGTATATATATTGGGTCAAGTTGGGGTGTGTTTGCTTCTGCTGCTGGTCAGTCTGGAAAGGCAAAACTGTGAAAATAAAACATACACACACGCACACACACATATAATAATATATAATAATAGCTGTTCACTTGTATTCAAGCATACCCATCTATTAGGGCAGCTAACCAATCCCTATTGCAGATGCCTGCTCAGTTGCAGTTGTGTTTGTTCAACACCCACAGAGCTCACCTGTGGTTTATATTACAACTGATCTGAGAAAACCTTAGTTGCAGTTTCTGGGAGAGAATGTGGTATCTAGCATGATCAACAGACTGAACAAGGCCAGCACACACAAACCCTCAATCATGATGACTTGAGACTTTGTGCTAGCACAGCCATCAACGACTGCTAAGGGTTCAATCAACCCAGTCTCACTCACAAGGCTTGGGTCAAACTGTGGAATGGTTTTCAGGCATTTTCCAAAGGTGCCACACGCTGGGATCATCCCCCTCCAGACCAATAACATCAAGAAGTCTCCTTCCTGGAAAATCGACCATGGTGAGATTCAAACCCGAGTCGCATGGTCAGAAAGTGAACATTCCAACTACTCAGCCATATATATATATATATATATATATATATATATATACACACACACAATGAAAATTTTAGCTCAACTAACGAGTGAATCACCCACTTACTCCACAAAAAAAACTTGTTTGGAGATTTGATTAGATTTTGAAATGTAGTTTATCTGAAACTTTTCAGCACCCATCTGTCTGTATATGTCTGTCTGTCTCTCTCTATACAAGCACACAATAATTCAGTAACTGACATCTCTTAATCCTGACAAATTCATAAGAAGGACCCTTGAAACTTTTATCACTATTCAGCTTAACCTTTAGCACTCTGCATTATTAATATTAATTCCCTTTCCACTGCTTCCTGTTTGAAGACCTCTTAATTGCAATATCCTTATTGTTAATTTCACTCAAAGGTGTTTTCTGTTGCCATAGCAGGATATGACAACACAACTATAAAATTCAAACACACTATTGTTCAGGGATTAGAGTCGCCTCCAGAGGCAGGATAAACTTTTTGTACAGCAAATAAAGAGTGATAAAGGTTAATTTATGTTCAGGTTCGCGATTCAACAGATCTCGATGGTTGAACTATCATGGTCATCAGTGTTGCTGTTGATTGTCTTATTTTGTGATATTCTAAATTTATTTTGCTTCTATTTTTATTTTGTCAATGTCTTTTCTAAGTGATGGCATGAATCGCTAACCCCACTCCCAGCCCACATTGCTATGGAAGAAAGATGAACAATCGATCAATGGGCCCCCCTGCTCCAACAAATGCCGCAGTGCAGGGTCAGACGCTTGCTATTGACTTTGACAAATTTTGCTTGGCTAACCAATTTGGCAAGTCTTTGTTGTTTATAATGAAAACCAGAAAAATGGTTATCTTGCTGTATTCAAATAAAATGTATGTCTTTTGAAGAATTTATTATCATTGCAAGATTTTTTTTCAGATGACTGCTTTCATTCTTTGTGTTGTTTTGGTAAATTCATGTTCCATCCTTCTTTGAGTGTCTAATTCATCGGGTGGAGTTGAAATACCCAGACAAAATTGGGAATTTTAATGAAACGTCTTAGAATTCTTAGACAAGCCATATCCTGACTCTCACAAGGAGATCACAACCTCCTGAGTGTATTGTAACAGTTAACAAGTCTTGTCTGTATCTGTCTGTATTTCTGAGATGAGGTATTATGTACATTATTTACACTTCAGTATCTGCCTCTATTTCTGAGATGAGGTATTATGTACATTATTTACACTTCAGTATCTGCCTCTATTTCTGAGATGAGGCATTATGTACATTATTTAAGCTGTAACACAAGGGGAAGTGGAAAAATCAGGCGTGGCTGACCACATATGGAGAGAGAAGGAAGATCACTGCCCTCTGTGGGATCAGGTTGAAATCATAGATTAAGAACATTATTGGAAAATTTATAAACTTAATGAATCAGCACATATGCTAGGCCACAAAAATCTTCTGAGCTGACCAAGCATAGAAATGAATACAATATGGGAACCAGTAACCAGTGGCTGACCACATATGGAGAGAGAAGGAAGATCACTGCCCTCTGTGGGATCAGGTTGAGATCATAGATTAAGAACACCATTAGAAAATTCGTAAACTTAATGAATCAGCACATATGCTAGGCCACAAAATCTCCTGAGCTGACCAAGCATAGAAATGAATACAATATGGGAACCAGTAATAAGGAGTGCTAGAGTAAAGTGATAATAATAAAAATTACAATATGAGCTCTGGTAAAAACATGTAATGATAATAGCAAAAATTGCAATATGAGCACTGATAAAAAATGGTTGCTGAAGACATTGGATTTATAATACCCAGAAATTCATACACATATGTCCTCAAGGACACATGGCACAGTGGATAAAATCGTTGGTTAGATCCAGTGACACGACCCAAAGAGTGTGATTTTACTACCCGGTTGTGGAGAACTTTCAGAGGAGAATTAACAGGAGATAAAATGATATCCATTAGAACAAGGCACGTGGAGAACAGTCTACCGCAGTGAGCGAATTTGACATTCAAACTATCTGAAGAAGGCCGGAACATTCAACAGCTGAAACATTGTAATAAACATGGCGACAAAGATGAGGGCAGTAGTTTGAATAATGTAAATAAAGTCTAGTCTGGTAGACCATTACAACTGAGTTCAATCCTTGCTGGGTGTTCCATAAAAAAGTTTGACATGAAATAATCCAACAAAGGTTGACCTATGAGAATTGATTAACCAACATTTTGTGTGTCATAAACACACTGCTATAAATACCTTACTACCCAGATACTAACGGCTGTTGTACATATTAACAACTTTGACAAGGATCAATACATACCTACGTGTGGTGTGTGTAGTTATAGATAGATATATGTGTGTGTGTGTGTGTATATATATATATATATATATATATATATATAAAAGGATATTATACCAAAAACATGTAAAAATCACTACACAATTGCAGTCAGGTTTCAATGCATCTCATCAGGCAATTGTAAATCACTAGCAAACGAACAAATTATTTAAATTTAAAAAAAAGGGGTTATAAGAATTGAGGGCTTTATTCTGATCAACCAATCAGATATGACCTACATTAAATTTAAACTAAATGAAGAAGCAAAAATAAAAAATAATTTTGTATAATTGGGTCATGACCTGTAGATTGGCAGCTAACGGCAATTAGACATAAACTTAAAGCAGATACATAAGGTTACATATAATATACAAACCAGACAATGCAGTTTTCTAAGAAATAAGAGAGATAGAGCCATTTATAAAAAGTCAGTTTTAATTTGTTTCTTTGCTTAATTTAAATTTAATGTAGGTCATATTTGATTGGTTGTTCAGAGTAATGGCCTCAATGCTTATAATCCACCTTTTTTCTTTTCTTTTTTTTTTCTCAAAAAAAAAAAAAAGAGGTATTTTGTTTTAAATCTAAACAAGTCATTCACCTGCAAGTAATTTTCAATTTCCTGATGAGATGCATTGACGCCCATTGAAGCATGACTGCAAGTGTGTAGCAATTTTTACGTGTTTTTGGTGTAATATCCTAAAATAAATAATTCTTTGTATTGAACCCTCTTTTAAATTAAATGTTACAAATGTTAGAATTGTACTCTGTTTGTTTTCATTGTACCTGGAGATATCTCTCTCTATATATATACATGTGTGTGTATATATATATATATATATGAATGAGAGAATTAATACAAGTGAAAAGTTTGTCACTTAGCTGATTGATGTTACCTTTAGCGTTCCAACTCCAGAGTTTTGTAAATGGACTCTGCAGGAATTACTCCGACCACTTGTTATGGGGGTATCAGCATTTGACTACTTCTCAATTTTTCTTCTTGATGTGCACTTTTCATTGGGCAACTTTTTTTTTTTTCATTTTTTGTGTGTGCGTGTGTGCACGTGCGCATGCATATGTACGTGTAAAACGTAATTGTGTGTTTGGGCAGCAATCCCTCTTTGATACTAGTTTCATTGAAAATGACTGACGAGGTACTGTGATTAAGATTTTTATTCAATTGTTCTTGCATATGTACAAGGTTTTTTCTTTTCTGAACATAAAGTGTGCATGTGTGTATAAGACAAAATTTAATAAGAGCAACAAAGGACAGGAAATTGTGGAGAGCCATGATCGACCACATCCTAAAGGGAAAATGCACATAGAAAATGTAAAAACAACTAAAATTAAGATGAAAAAATAAATGTTAAAAATTAATTTTTGTTTAATTAAAATTTTATCTCATTTTATTTTTTTCTTCAGGAGTTGGACCCCCATCGTTTGTGGCTATCCAAGCTGGGACTACACTGCACCAATTGACGTCATCAAAAGACACTGTATCGTGGACATCAATAATAATTTTATCTGTATTTGCCTGCCTCTCTCTGTTACCGGTTGTTCTGAAACGACGTCTGCAGCGAAAGTTTGATTGACGTCAAATCACTATGATAGTTGTTTAACCCTTACCCTTTATCACTCCCCACACCGGTTATGACAAATGGTGTCTTTCATTTAACTTTTTTTTTCTTTTTTTTTTTTCTTTTTTAATTTTATTAAACTGTTGGGACCTGATCAAAAATATTTAAAATAAAAGGAGAAAGTCCAAAAGAAAAAGATTTTTAAAAAGAACATATTTGGAAAAATTAAAATTTTAAAATGAAACCAAAAAAAAAAAAAAAAAAAAAAAAAAAAGAAAAAAAGGAAAACCAAACCACAAAAACAAATGTACGAATATTGAATGGAATGTGTGGTATATGTGTGTGAATAAATATATATATATATATATATATATATATATATATATATATATATATATATATATATCTCAGGAGGTGCTGATGAAAAGTTCAAGACGTAACCAAAGAACCCTTTCCTAAAATATGTTTGGTCACTTTTTGAGAAATGGGTCTATCTGATAACTTTTCATCTCTCCATTATATGTATACATGTTTTATATATATATATATATATATATATATATATATATATACACTGGTGTAAATGTATTGCTTTTCCGTGTGTGTCTGCGTGTATAGATGTAGGATTCACTTTTCTTGTTCACTGACAGATCAGCAGTTGTGTCTATATTGTCACTGTTAATTATTGGATGAAAACTAAATTGGACATTCTCTTAAGTTTCTATTCAGACAATACAGATGAAAGTTGGTGACTTGGAGAGGCATGTTTCCCAATCAATCTGCAATATTGACTGTTAATCTTCATTGATCTGCCTCAGCTGGAGTTGTTTACCATGAGTTTGCATGAAAACTTTGTTGCATCTTAGAAATGGTGTGATTCCCTCAACAGGTTATTAGGGTCCTTCTTTTTTCTTTTTTTTTTTTTTTTTTTTTTTGTTGTATCGTTTTAATAACAGTATTAAGGACTCTAATCAGTTCACTTTTTCTCTCTCTCTCTCTTTTTTTTTTTTTTTTTTTTTTTTTTTTTTAATAATGTTCATTCAATACAAGGCTCATGAGGGACTCAAGCTAGAGGGCTATTGAAACAAGGTATGTAATACAGACATAAGAGGAGTAAGTAGGGAATTAAAATTATGTGTATATGGTGCATAGATAACAATTAATCCCAGTTAAGATTGTAATGCTCACAGGAATCTGTTTTATAGAGGAATGATTCTTAGAAAGATGCTGTTCCTTCTTACCAATAGAATGTGGAAAGAATGAGGATGATTCCACCCTTTGGACATAGCAAGGGGGATCTTTGTTGTAGAGGTCTGAACTGGTGGAACTAAAGAATGGATCTTATCTGAACATTTGTCATGGAAGTAGCAATAGGTTTTTGACTTTACTGAAATCTTAAGAATATAAAGACAATTCATTCCAAGGAGGTAGAAAGTGAGATATGGATGTAAGAGGAGGAATTAAGAAGTGGAAATTATGAGGATATAGAGGATAGATAATGATTGTACCTAGACTTGAAGAGGTTAAGATTGTAATGCTTGGGGAAGCATCCACATGGGAGTCCGTTCTCCAAAGTAGCAGTTCTTGAAAAGAAGCTTTTTTTACATATGGGATATGTAAGGAATGACGGTGATTCAACACTGTGGACGTAACAAGGTGGATCTTGCCTTTAAAGGTCTCAGCTGGTGGCACTAAATAAAGAAGTTTAACTGAACATTTGCCATGGAAGTAGCTCCTTGGAGATCTCTTCAATGGCTGACCATCGCTTTTGTCACTCGACTTTTATGGTTCGTTTCATGATACATTGAGAGCAATCTCATTGAAATAGGACCCATTTATTAATTTTCATTATTAAATATATTCAGACAGGCTTTAGTTATATAAACTGTACTGTGTTCATCGTGTGGAGATCATAATTACATTCCCAAATCTTTTATCAAAAAGATATTTGTAGTGATTCACCATGACTGGCAACACTTTAAATATATCTCGGACATTTTTAGAGAAGGTGACATCTATCTCCTTCCTTCCTTCCTTCCTTAATTCCTATCATGCAGCAATATAGATAGTTATAGCTGAGATTGTGTACTCTCCCATGCTAAAGAGCCCTACATAAAATAATAGACCTGTGTTGGCAGTCTCCAACATATTTATGTATATTTTCTGTTTTGAACCTTTTCTTTTTTCAGACAAGTTTTGCAGGAATCCATGAATTATACAGTAAATTTTGAAAAAAATAATTAGATTTGGATTTTACCAGTACACAAATGTATTGATTGCATTGCCAAGTGGGTATGCCTGTTTTTTTGTTTTTTTGTTTTTTTTTTTTTTGTTGTTGTTGCAGGAATTCTGGGTTCATGCATTAAATCAATTTCACTATAAATCGGATCCCTGACTCAAAATTCCGTATCACAAATACTGTTTTTTTTTTTTTTGTTTTTTTGTGATGCTGACAGTTGAGCATGGCTCATTATTCTAATAAAGACTTTACAAGCATACTTATATTTGCATTCTGGGGGCAGAAAGGTTGTCATTACTCACCAGCTTTTGAGTTTGGTTCTGTGCACATCAGTATCAAGAGTTCATGCCTTTCCCGATAATGAAGTACCAAACTTTAAAACATTTGGCCAATTTTCTGATGTCCTTGACCTTGGATCATCTCCCATCTAAATACTTGCAGCTAAGTGATAAAATATTGATCTGGTGACCGCAAAATTTATTTACTTTTTGGGTGGAGTTGTACATTAGGCACTTCAAACAGGAATAATCTTTCTTTCTTTCTTCTCTTTCCTTTTCTTTTTTCCAAACATTTTTTTATAATACTATAGATCCAGATCACAAATATTTTAAAAAAAATCTTAATTAAATTTTTGTTGTAACCTAGGGAAAGTTACTGAATAGAATAATCACACAAAGGTTGGTAATGAATGATAATACTTGAGACAAGAACAACACATATAAGATTTGCCAACAGCATGTAGAAGAAGTCAACTGCTAGAATTGAGTCAAGTGAATTCCACAATGAATCTCTAACTGCAGACCAACATACAGTATTTACTACTGTATTTATATGAATGGGGACATACCCATTACCATCCATAGGTACGCTACAACAATTTTTTTAAAAGGTAATAGTGGGGTGTCCAGTATGTTATGTAAATCCCCCCTCCCAATGGAAGCCAAAACACTTATACTACATGATTTCATGAAATATAAAAAGATTTTTTGAAATTCATAATCTAAAGTGTATAATCAGTAATAATTTTTGGAAAAAAAAATCAAGATTACGAATTTCAAAACAGTTTTAATTTTTTAATCTTAAAAAAATGTGAACATATTTTCTTTTGGTTTCCATAGGTGAATCAATTTACAATGAATTTACATAGCAGACTGTACTCCATCCATTAACTTTCATAAAATTTAATAAAAAGTTTTTCGATATACGTGATCTGGAGTTTTTAATATAAAAAAAAATTGAAAAATAAAAAAATATTATTTCTGGTCATAATGCCTATTGTAAAACTCCACCACTCTTAAAATAAAAAATATTTCCAGTATTAGATTTATACTTTTAAAATCTCTAATGATTAAACAATTCTAACATATTCATCACAAAAAAAAAAGTTTTATTTCTAACTGAGAATCCTTTTCTCTTAGTGCTTGTAAAATCTACTTTCATTGCAAGGGGTAATGGTAAAATTAGGCATTTTCTGGCAAGAAAAATTTGACATTGGTACTGTCAGTTGAAATTTATAAATTTTATTAGAATAGTTTTTTTTAGGAAATTAATTCTTCTCAAACCCCTAACTGTTATAGATCTTTCTGATAGTGGTGTCACTTTCTTTCATTTTTTTTTTTTTTATGGTCATATGAAAATTTTAACATCTTGAGTATGTCTTTATTTTCTTTTCTCTTTAAATATGCTATCCATTTTTGTTGTTGTTACTGTTGAAAGCATTCAGGTGATGTGGTTTTTGTTATTTCATAAAGCTCTTTGTGATTCTGTAGCACCAGTCAATAGTGTCTGATGAAACATTGTCTTCTTTCATATTCATGGGATTAATTCATTAGGAGCCATTTTTAGCAATTGATTTGAAAAAACAGTTGTGTTCAATATGTGCAAAAGAAAAGAAACCTGAAGAGAATGTGTTTCTTAATTGTTTCCTTTACAAAAACAAATCAGAGAAAGCGTTGATATATCAGGTTGACCAAAAATGTTATTTGCTTTATTAAGTCCAAGATTTACTCAAAAACCGAACCAACATTTTAGCAAACTTAATACAAAATATTGTTTCTCATCTGGTAAAACCATATTTCTTCCTTATTTTTTATGCATTTTTAAACTAAACCAACACTATTTAATACCACAGTTTGTACAGAATAACTGAAAATCTGAATTCTACTACTTCTTTTGGTAATTATTTAAAAAATAACTAAAAGTTTATCCATCACGTCATAAAATGGCAGCCATATTTAAGTCATTTTTGCAATGATATTGGATATATTTTTTCCATTTCTGTAAGTAATTTGGGATTTTTGGCATCCAAATTTTCACTTGGCATCATTACCAAAATATTAAATGATTGGAAAACCAATCAAGACTAGGTGGAAATTTTTTTTTCCATTTCTCCATTCTTCGGTTAGAACAGGTCACGTGTGTGTGAGAGATTATATATATGCATGCACACCCTTGTATCATGCAAACTTTTGAAACCAATTCGACTACAATAAATGGATATATATTTATATATATTTTAATGAATGATGTAGCCAGAACCAGCAGTACATACACTGATTTTATATCTTGTGTATGATACAACCCCCCTTATAATTAGCTTTAAAATTAGGTATTCAAAAGTTGCATGTTACTCAAGTATATACGGTATATAAAAATTTCAGATAGAATATATCTGCAAAAGGGCAGAATGAATAAAGACAAACTTATCTTAGCCAATGTGTTTCATCCTCTGAATGACATTTGCCTTGATAAAGTCCCTTAGAAGACAAAACACATCAGAGCTAAAATGAGTTTTTCCTTTTGTTTCTCTCTCTCTCTATATATATATAGGGAGGCAATCCTAGCATGCAGCATTTTTGGAAAGTGTCTAAAAACCATACCACAGGTTGACTTAAGCCTTGTGAGTGAAATTGGCTAAGCAGAGCTGTTTGGGAGTCGTTAATGGTTATGAGAGTACAAATTTACAAGTCATTGTGACTGAGGGTCAAGCATACTGGCTTTGTTCAAACTGTTGATCATCATATACTCTTTCAGAAACTACAACTAATGCCTGCTTAGCATAACTGCAGTATGAACCCCAGGTGGGCTCTTTGGGTGTTGAAGAAACACAAATGTGTCTAAGCAGACCTCTGCAATGGGGATTAGCTAGCCATCCTAGCAAACAGCTGTGCTTGAAAAATGCTAGCAGCCACTCATTATTTATTTATATATATATATTTGTAGGTAAAAAAACAAAAGTTACTGAGAGTATATTCTTACATCCAAAATAGATGGATTATTTAAATTTTTCTTTATTTTATTTTATTTTTTCTCTGCTCCTCTGTTATTTCAGTTCCCCCCCCCCAATTTCATCCGCTCCTTTCTTTTCTTTTTGTTCAGAAAACAAATTAATTTCTGTCTGAATTTCTGGGATGAGGAAGCATCATTATTTACATTCAGACTAATGCCCTTTTCTTTGTTATTATTATCACAATGTTTCTGCTGTTATAGGAAGTCTTCATGTGTCTGTTGATTTGTATGACCTTCAGGGAATTTATAACCCTTTCTTTAATTTATACATGTTGATTTTTCTCATTCTGCTGTTTGTATCTTAGGATATCTTGTTTTGTTCTTATTTAGTACTGCTCGATTAATTTTATATACATATTGTAAAGAAAAACAGACCACTTTAAGGTTCCATTATAATAATTTATTTCACCAGAGTCCAATATATATAGATTTGCTAAAGTTGATCATACATGATGAAAAAATGCACCAAACTTAATAAAAACAAAATTTTATTGTCAAAATCTTTATTATTATTATTAAGAGGAAAGACAATAGAATTTTTTGATTATTAAATTATATTTTTTTATCCTATTTAGGATGTTCAAAATTTTGATTAAATTTTTTTTTTTTTTGCATCAGTGGTGGATGATAAATTAATTCTGGAAATTTTAGCATCTTTTTGTAGTAAAAAAAAACTTACTTGTAAATTTTTGCAAATATCAGATAATTCTCTGATTTTAATGAAACTTTCAGAAATTATTTTAGAAATATTTCTTAAAAAAAAAAACCATGGTAAAAATATTTTTTTAAATCTGTTACCCACAAATTATTTAATTTTATTTAGTTTCAAAAATTCATTTATGTAGGGTTTAATGTTTATATTAGTTATAAGCAGAAGTCCTTGAAGAAATTAAATCATTTTTTTTTTTTTTTTGTAAAACTGAACATACAGTTACCGAAAATCTGCTCAGAATCATAAAATAGAAAATGCAATAAAACTAAAAAACTAAAATTTTATGTGGTTTACATGGATTGACAGACATGTGCAGAATGTTGAAAGATACAGTCACGTAAACATGGATAATAGAGATGAAGACATTAGTCTAAATGTAAATGACATTAATTCTGAACAAATTTTTCAACCTACCCTTTTATTCTGGTCTGAAGAGTTGCCAACTTGACACTCTTGTTATGCTCTGTATTGGAGTAGGTATCAGCATATTTTTCTACATTTTGGCTCCTTTGTGCGCTTCTAAAAGCTACGATTCTATTGTGAAATAAATTGCGGTCAAATATTTCAGTTTCTCTCCAGGTTTTTCAGACTTGGCCAAATATTTTAAACGAAACTCTCTACGCAGTAAAATTAAATAATGTAGCAATCGTTTGGTTTAGCTACCCCAAAAGAAACAATAAAAGAAATTTAAATATCTCATCTTTTAATTTTTTTTTTTTATTTCTCAGTCTTCATCATTAACGGTTAAATACGAAAAGGTTTTATACATTGACAGCATTCATTTGTTTACAGGTTTCGTCAAATTTATAAATTACCAACCAACCACGGTTAAGTTTTAACTCGGATTTCATTCAGCTTAATTTTACTTGATTTTCATTGCCATTTTTTTTAGCTAGACTCAAAATTCTGTTTTTATTTATTTGTTTTTTTTTTTTTTTTTTTGTGTTGGGTGGGTGGGGGTCTTGAGATTAATATTGTGTATCTTGTCATGGTTAGCAAGCTTGTCTCTCAGATCATTATGAGTCAGTTTGTGCCTCTATTTTTGTGGCCTTATGCCAAACTAGGCTCTGATTAGTAAACATAATTTGAGATCAATCTTTTGCTACTAAGATTATAAGCGGCTTTTTTTGTACCAATTGTTTCTTGTCTGTTTAAATGTGAGTAAACTGCTTACTGTAATTGTTTCTTTATTTTTCCTGGGCAATTTGGAGATAAAACCATTGTAATCTGACCCCAAAACCAAACTGGGTGAAAAGCCTGAATCCATAGCCTGGTCATAAATTTAAGTAATGACTGATATTTTTTTTTTTTTTAACCCAATGTTACACTTCAGTATTTACAATAAGTGTTCAAGATGGTTTCGTCTACTTTGAAAGGCTTTTGTACTTTCATTAAAACTATCTCTGAATCTAGGCTTCTGCATGACCCTGTCGATTATTTTTTTTTTTTTTTTTTTTTTTTATCAACCAGGAGAGCAGTTATAATTAAATTTTTAAACTTCTATTCTAATTTTTTCTTATGGCTTTTTATATTTGTCAACATAATGGCTTTTCTAATTCATCAATAAAAATGGCTTCTCTAATTTGTCAATACAATGGCTTAACTAATTTCCTAAATGATATTAAATTCCCTATGCTCACAAAAAGTTATTCTGATCTATCAATTTATGGTAACTCCAGAAAAATTATAAAATTGAAACTGTCATCCATTTCTGTTTTTAGGAGCTGGCACCAAAGTTGCTATAGTCGCACCCTGCCCCCCCCATATAGAGTTTAATTCCTACATGATTCTGTTTTATTCCGTTTTTCCCAACTGCCTTCGGAAAAGTTATAAGTCCATCTTCCTCCATCTATGGGTTGAATAGCAGGGCAGATCTCTTGAGGTGCTAAGCTATAGCTACAGTATATGTGCTACCCTTATGACATATTTTTTTTTTTTTTTAATCTCTCTCTACAGATATTTATCTTGTTTCTTATAAAGTTTATAGATGCTCAGCTAATGATTAAAAAAAACTTTTGTCCTGGGTATGATGATAAACTACATCCAACAGCAAGGCCTCTAAACAGGAGGTTTTGAGGAGTGTGGAACTGCTTCTTAATTGCTGTTGTTTCCAGGTCCACCCTGGCCCAGGGTGGTAGCACCTGTTAGGGTCCCAGCTATGGGCAAATAGTGGACCCCCAAACTGGGATTAAAACACTATGAAAGTATAAAAATACATTAGAAAAATTACCAGCATACATTATCAGAAAGAAAAGATACCAAAGCTTACGAGAAAAAAAAACTTTCAGCATTAAATGACCCATAAGGAGTCGATATGCCATTAAACAACCCAAACCAATTAAAAAAAAATTTTCCTATTAAATGTCATTTAAAATAAAACCTGTTTTAATGTCATTTTCTTTCTTTTTTTTTTTTTTTTTTTGTTTCTTCCTTTTGGTTGTGCTTCATGGCTTTACCTGAATAGGTTGGAATTTTAGCAACTAATTTTTTGTTTTTTCTTTCAGTGTGAACTTACTGTCTGAATATAGACTTGCAAGATGTTGATGTGTGTTTGTAGCCAATGTTGATGTCTGTCTGAAAATGAGTGGCCGAAAAACCTTTTCTTCTTTTTTTTCCTGATTTCTCTTCTTTTTTTTTTTTTTTCCTGATTTCTCTTTTTTCTTCTTTCTCTTTTTTTTTTCTTTTCTCTTTTTTTTTTTTCTTCTTTCTCTTTTTTCTTCTTCTTTCTCTTTTTTCTTCTTCTTTCTCTTTTTTCTTCTTCTTTCTCTTTTTCTTCTTTCTCTTTTTCTTCTTTCTCTTTTTTCTTCTTTTTCTTTTTTCTTCTTTCTCTTTTTCTTCTTTCTCTTTTTTCTTCTTTCTCTCTCTTTTTTCTTTCTCTTTCTTTCTTCCTTTTTCCTTTTTCTCTCCTGTTTTGAATATTTATCAACAATTGGTTAAGCTACCCGCCCCACAAAAAATACTGAAAATAAAGAAATCTTGTTTTAAAAGACTTGTTATTGCTTAATCTTCATCATTAACAATTGGATGCTATCCATTGTGCCAAGAACTTTGAAACTGCAATATTTTCAAACATTTGTCAAATTCATAAGTTTTGATTAGTATTTCTTTCATCTTAATTTTTTTTTTTTTTGACAAGAATGATACATCCAAAAATGTCATGATTTCAGCTATAGTCTGTCTCCTACCATCTTTTTCTTCTACAAAGGGAGTTCTGAAATCGTCTCAACCTGACCAGGAAGGGAGTTAAAAAAAAAAATAAAATAATCATATTTTAGGAATTTGGTCACTTTTCAGCACCCTCTTATTATGTTCTATACTCTTTTGTTAGCTACCTAGGAATAGGAATATCACAGGACCCATGACCCCTTAGGATCCTGAGGCACCATGTGTACTGTAGCCAATCTAGATAACCTGACAGAGGCCAACCCTCTCCAGGCTGATGGAATTCAGTTTTCCTTCTCCTAGACTACTCCCCAAGCAAGGCTATAGAGTACAGTCTGCCATGCTATTTACCCATAACTAGGGAGAAAAAAAAGATGGATTCATACCTTTACCAAGGGTCTTAGCATGTGAGTGAGTGTAATGAACTCAACTTGAATTCAAACTTGGTTCTCCAATTCCTCAATCTGAGCTGCTATCCACTGTGCCTCCTAAATAGAAATATACTTTTATTTTTTTTATTTTTTTTTTAAATTTAGGACTTTAATCTATACTAGGAGTGTTTAATCTCTGTTCTAGAATTAATATTAGTTGTTAAAATTGTTTATGCTTGAGTCGAATAAAAACAAAATAAGACCTTTCAATGTATTAGGTTGTTCAGAAAATAATGTCCGATTTTCAAATAAACCTTTTAACTGTATTCTAATCTATTATAATAGTTGCCCAAAAATATATTACGAATTCCTAATGATTAAAGTGTCCACTTAATTAATTTTATATTTTCGTTCAGAATTTAGCTTAAAACATTATATACTCTTCATCTTGAACATGGTTGATTGAATTTTTTATGATTTATCAACCTCTTTCAGGCTATTTAAAGCCAGAAAATCTTTTTACATTGTATTTTGTTTTGCGATAATAATGATTAACTGATACAAGTTTTACTAATTAACCCATAGCTAGGTGGAGAAGAGGTGGATTCATAGCTTTCTCAAGAGTTTGCACAGTCAACATAACAAACCTGACTGGAATTGAAACTCGGCTCTCTCCACTTTTCAATTCCAAGCCATTATCTATTATGCCATTTGCCCATCCAAGTTTACAGCACCTGGTATTCCTAAGCAGTTACCTATCAAGGTACTGACTAAGCTCAAGGTTGCTTAACTTTGGTGATCATGCAAGAACTAGTGTTTATAACATGATATAGCTGTAAGCCTCTTGAACATGAAAAAGATGCATTTATTTTTTTTGTATGAGTTCAAGTTTGATCATAATGCTTTTCAAGCTGCTGCCAACATCAAAAAGGTATGGAATGAAGGATTCACTTGTGATCAGACGGTACTGTCCTGGTTTCTGAAGTTCCACAGTAGAGATACAAGTCTTTAAGATCAAAGTAGTAGAGGACGTCCATCTGCAATTGACAGTCAACATCTTTGAAACAAAAGTGGCGGAGAAATATCTCAGATAATGGGAGTCGGCATTTTAACAATGTCAAAACATCTCAAGAAAATTGGCAGGGTGAAGAAACGCAATAAATGGGTTCTCCGCAAAACTCATTGAAAATCAAAGAGTTTGACATTTTGAAGTGTGCTCGATGCTGCATCTGAGAAATTTGAATGATCCATTTCTTGATCAAATAGTGACTGATTATGAGAAATAGATCTTTTTATGTTGATTGTAAACAATCAACTTGCTTGGTCATCACGAAGGACCCAAACACTTCCCAAAAATGAAATTGCATCAGTAGAAGATTATGGTGACTGGTCATCCACCATTGCAATAATCCATGACAGCTTTCTGGAATCTAACCAGATCGAAGTTTGCTGCGACCAATTGGATGAAATGCACCTTCCGTTAAACAAAATACAATCAGCACTGGTTAATCAACAATGTCCAATTCTATTTCATGACACTGCTTGGCCATGTGTTACAAGTATTATACTGCAGAAGCTCACCAACTTGGGATATGAGACTTTGCCACATCCAACATCTTCGTCTGATCTCTCACCCTTGATAATTTTCTAAGCCAAAAAATATGCAGAAACTGCAATCAAAGATTTCTTGGCAATCAAACCTTTAGACATAAATAATCTTAGAACTTGATGTCGCAGATATATAGATGTTCAGAGTTCCTATTTTAACTGATTTAAATTCTGTTTAAATACATTAATAATAAAGTTGAGAATAAAAGTTGATTCTAATTTCCAAACAACCTAATGCATAAGAATTCTTAAATACCGTATAAAGTGTTTTATTGTTTTGTTTTTTCTTCTATGTTGGTTAAGGCAAACTGATATCAATCGTGGAGTTGCTTAAGATTTAGTTAAATTTCAGTACATATGCTTATAAATGAATTGATTATTTTCTAAAAAGAAGTATTAGGAGTGTAATTGTAATATTAGCTGTTTCCCTATAAGGAAACATTTGACATGCATTGACCGAGCAGCCAGTAATGTCTTCGGTTGAAATTTATAAAATCTTTCTTAAACAATTTTTTAGAAAAACAGATTTCTCAAGTCCAGTAACTGTTATCGCTCTTTCCAGTATTGACGGGAGATTCCTTCCTAACATTTTATGCTATGACCTTATCCTTTATTTTCATTTGACAGTCTGAGTAAATTATTCCTTTAAGGAAGCTCCTTGCATTTAAAAACCTCAGAACTCAAGTGGAACTCCTACATATGAACCATCGTTAAAGATGCTGGAAAAATGGTCAGTTCTTTGTGTTGCTCCAGTAATTACCTAATTTCAGCTGCTATACTTTATCTTTACAAGAGCCAGACTAGACTCCAAATCATGTACTGTTCCCATATCAAGGCTGAAGCTGCCCAGAGCTCACTTTCTGTTCTTGATAGATTTCAAAAGCATCTCCATGGCTTTTAAGCTTGGGTGTGTGGGTGGTGTAGTGGATAATGGCTCAGAATTGTTAATCTGAGAGCCAAGTTCCAATTCCACCTGAGTTTATTATATTCACTTATGTGCAAATACTGTTGGGAAAAGTATGAATTCACCCCCCCCCCAGTTATGTGTTAATCATTAAGACTTGTATTAACTAAATAATTATTATAACTAAAAGTCAAGGTCAAGATTTACTAATTGAGGTTGTTGCAGCTAAGAGGAGGATTGCTGTAATGGTTAGTAAGCTTGCCTCGCTAGATCAATTACGACTGAATAGTGAATTGCCCCATCTAAGCTACGCTTAAGAAATCACTATATTGCAGCAAAGTTGGTTTTTTTTTTTTTTTTTTGGTTTTTTTTGTCTCTTATGATAAATCTGTCAAGAATTTAGCATACTATTGGATTGGAACAAAAGTTTGTGGCATTTGAACTCATGATTCCATTTCACAGGTGACTAAAATTCATGCCATATTAAGAAATAGGGAATTTCAATGAGTTTTTTTCTACAATTTGTGGATTGTGAATTTATTTTTTTTTTTTTTTTTGTTACATTAAAAGGGAAAATGGAGAAAACTAATTTTTGTCATTTGATGTTCTTTTATTTCTGGAAAGGAAAAAAAAACATTGTAAAAACAGCAAAAAATATAAGCACCATTTATAGAGATGGTGCTGTAGCTGAGTGTACAGTTTGTAAGGGCTTCACTTGGCTCCAAAGTGGGAATAAAAATACACAGCACCTAAAAAAACAAAAAAAAAACCGGAGATGTTCTAAAGTAACAAAAGTTAAGTCAACTAGATAGCTATGATGACTTACATCCTAAAACATGCTATTGGGGGAGTGAGAATTAGTCTCAACAAAGATTTCTGTTACAGATCCAAATATTAAAAACTGGTTGCAGCTCGTTTACTTTGCCCCAAGCATGACACGATTTGGTTGAACAAACATGTTTTCAGTAGACCCTTTGAAAGAGGCTTTAATCATGGTTGTCAGTTGTATTTGATGGCATAAAAGAGCCCCGCCTGCTGCCAATTTTTCTTAAAAAACATGAAAAATATATCCAGGGTGACATCTGTGAAGTTGGAATATCTGATGAGTTAATGTTTGCGTAAATGCCATTGACTACAAATATTTTTACTAAGCCTAACATCATAATAGATAGAAAAATATCTCTCTAGCAGTGTATTCATTTTGATCTCTCTGTTCTAGTTTATTTATATCAGTCTCTCTATCAGTTTGATTATATTGGGCTCTTTATCTATATTCCTCGTTTTGTTCATATCAACCCCTCTATATATACCTATCATTCTCAGTTTGTTCATATTACCTTCTCAAACTCTCTCTCCCTCCTTCTCTCTCAGTTTGTTCTGATCAGCCTTCCACTCAGTCTATGATATAAACTGAGAGACAATCTCAGTTGCTTCATGTAGATCGATCGATCTATCTCAGTCACTTCATATTGATCTCAGTTGCTTCATATCGATCTCAGTCGTTTCATATCGATCGATTGATCTCAGTCACTTCATATCGATCTGTCGCTTCATACCGCTCGATTGATCTCAGTTGCTTCATATTGATCTCAGTCGCTTCATATCGCTCGATCGATCTCAGTCACTTCATATCAATCGATTGATCTCAGTTGCTTCATATTGATCTCAGTTGCTTCATATAGATCGATCGATCTCAGTCGTTTCATATCGCTCAATCGATCTCAGTCGTTTCATATCGCTCAATCGATCTCAGTCACTTCATATCAATCGATTGATCTCAGTTGCTTCATATTGATCTCAGTCGCTTCATATAGATCGATCGATCTCAGTCGTTTCATATCGATCTCAGTCGCTTCATATCAATCGATTGATCTCAGTTGCTTCATATTGATCTCAGTCGCTTCATATAGATCGATCTCAGTCGTTTCATATCGATCGATTGATCTCAGTTGCTTCATATTGATCTCAGTCACTTCATATAGATCGATCGATCTCAGTCTCTTTATCTATGTCTCTCACTTTCTTCATATCAGACTCTCTTTCTATCTGTTTGATTCTGTTCATACCAATCTGTCTATATTAATAATAATACAACTCAAAGACATCTATCAAAATACTTTAAATTCTAGTCATTTTTATGTATTTCATGGTCAACAGAATGTTTGCCTAGAAAGTGCTCAAAAGATAACTTAGAGCTGCAATAATTGTTAACCTGTTGACTGCCAGAGAATCAATTATGAAACTCGACTTTAACCGCCAACTTTATAATAGCCAACTGAGGCAATCAAAAAATCATTATGAGTTGATTTATGGCTTCATCTGAAGTCTTACCATTGTTTTGATGCTAAAATCACTGTCAATAAACTTGTCGGCACCTACAGATGAAAATGTATCAAAAAATAACAAGTACCAGGTAACTCATAGCAGTTTTTTTATTATGACACCAATTACAAGTTATCTCATGGTTGTAGTGAATGTGTTAAATTTTTTACCGGACTCCAGAGTTTTATGTAATACTGCTCGTCAGGATCAATATTTCAGGTCTTGAATTTGGTGTCTACGATTAGTATTTGAATTGCGGAGTATAAATGTCATATCTGGTGATAATTCAGTAGATTTGTTGGACCCTCTGAACCTGTTGAGCAGTGTCACACAAAATTCTGGACTCAGTCAAGAGATATGAGATAAATAACTTTAACATTTATTAATTTATTAAATCTCTTACACTATGCATAAATCCAGCATGCATGTATGTATGTATGTGTATTAGGTTGGTGCAAAAATAATGTCGTTTTCTCACAAAGTTGAACGTCAAAAACTACATTATTTTTGCACCAACCTTATATATATATATATATATATATACTAGCAGCATTGCCTGTGCTTGATTCAAAAATCGTACGACTCGTACAGCAATCGCTATCACTTGACTTAAAATATTTTTGCCCTTCCTTGCCTTTAAAGGAGTGCCCTTTGCCGTGCTGATGTTGCTACATGCCTTACTTCTTGCCTATCTCACACTGCAAATTTTTTCTAAGCTCTACACTAAACATTAAATCTGTTACGAAAAAAGAACTAAACAAAATGAACACAAAACGATCAGCTTTAAAAAAGGACTCGTAACTGGAAAAACCGAATGAAAAAAGAATGTTAACAACAAATACTTTTTCACACCCAACCCAATTCTGCGGAATCAGAATCAATGTTGATTTTAAGCAAGCGAATGAGCCAATTGGAGTAGTGCCATGCAGATTTAAATTTTTCCCACTTGTGACAAATGCAGCTATCGATTTTTTTTGCATGCTAGCATACTAGTTAACATTCGTGTCAGTCAGCTGTTGACTCTCACACTGGCCAATAGAATCTTCCTGCCTATTCGTGGCAGCCAGCTATAGGATCTCACTCTGGCCAGTAGAAAATGGCTGCAAACTGCATGAAAACTGCCGTAGAAGCATGAAAAAATTGATTATTTCCACTATCGATGGGAGTTGGGAAAAGCAAAGTCGGTCTTGGCCTTCCCTCTAACTTCGAGCATATGCATGTAAATTTTGGTGCAAATCGATCAAAAATTGTGCCCGTGCATTCGTCACACACACACACGCACACACACATATACTGCCTTTTATAGATAGAGATAATGAGATGGATAAATTGTCATCTAAATCATGCTAAAATGAAAATAACACTTACATCTCATTTTAACATATGTATTTGCCAACATTACACAAAAATATTTTGAAATACTAAAGAGTAAATTTATTCAATAAAATTGCCATTGGCTTCAATCATGGCCTCCAGATGACTTCAGAATCTTCTGCATATCCTTGCTCCCCACACACAATAATCAAGGGGGTTTCGATCTGGGCAGTAAGCTAGCCAGATGTAGGGGTGATGCGGCTGTAAAAATTGTCTGACAGCCATGACTTGAGTTCTCCTGATGATGTGGCATGGTGCAGAGTCCTGTTGCCAGACATAGGGTCTTCCAGCAGATACCCTCTTGACCCAGGGCAATACTACCTCCTCAAGGCACTTGATGTAGGCCCCGTGTTGCATCTGAGGCCTTGTGGGAAGATGAATAGAAGCATAATGTCGTGATCACTCCAAACACCGATTTTGACTGGATATATCATCCAACTCTTTCTGAATCCATGTTGAGTCTGAGGCCCTCACCAACAAATTCAGAAGTTCTCTTCTCATCAGAATGATTAAAGTGAGTTTTCCCAGCTGCCATACCTTCATAATTAGACACATCCAACTCTTTTCAAATCCTCTGTGCAGTCCTTAGATTGAAACCCAGACTCTCCAAAATGTTCATATTAGAGCTTCCAGTGCAAATACCAAGCAGTACAGCATGCCATTTCCAATTTTCTGGCAGAGTGAATTGCGTTACGGTGCTCTTTTTCTTACAGCTGGTGCCCAACTGACCCCACTATACTGTGCTGTCAACAAAATCAAAAACAACGTACATGTATGAAATTAAAAATATAACATGGCAACAATTTGCCCATCGCTCCCTGTATTTCTTCTTATTATAACCACTATTTTTTTTATTGGGTAGACGTTTTTTAATTGCTAACAATGTTTTTATGTTATTCAACAATGAAATTAATAAAAGCAACCTAGATTGATAAGTTCTACGAAAGAAAATAGGACCTTCGACAGGAATCAAACCGTCATCCCTGTTTTTACCTCAGGGGAACCACTTTTTAAACTGAGGAATGCCTCTACCATTTCAGTCGCAGAGCCAGACTGGCAGGGCATTGCCTGTAAAGAAAAGTGTTTTTTTCTCAGAAGGCACACTTTGGCTTAAGAAGTGGTTTAGCCAAGGTAAAAAAAAAGTTAGTTATGTACATTTGATTCGAGTTGGATATCTTCTTCTCACATGGGTTCAAGAGACTCTCCTTCTTTGCTCATGGGTGGGTGCTTATATATCTATCTGTCATCTGGTTTGTCCCATATGTGCATATTGTAAGGGCAGCTAGGTCACCATGTTTACAAAGCCACTGGTATCTAGTGAATGCACAATTCAGTACCTGGTGACTAGGAGGTCATCCTTCAGATCAACCTGCTGATGCACCTGGCTTCGTTGATGGTCTGATGTGGCACTGAGTGCAAACAGAATTCTGGCATGATCTACAGTTAACCCAGTATATTGGGCTCATCACAAATCAACTGCTTCCAAAAGTTTCCACATTGACATTAATATTCAGTTCAGATTGTTATTTCCTGGTTTGAATCACGTACTATAAATGGGGCTGATGGCCATGTTACGTTGAAACACCGGTTCCTGTACAATCACCGAAGTTAAGCAATATTGAGCCTGGTCAGTACCTAGATGGGTGACTGCTTGAGAATATCAAGTGTCGTGAACCTGGATGTGCTGTTAGAGTAATGGATAATGACTCGGAATTGTAAATCAGAGAGACAAGTTTCAATTTCTGTTGGGTTCATCATATCCACTTAGGCGCAAATGCCATTGGGAAATGTGCAAAGCCACTGCTTCTCCCCCCAGCTAAGGGTTAATTATTAAAACTAGTATCACTAAATCCTCATTATCTAAAAAAGTCTAACAATGTAAAAATATTTCCTGATTTAAATAAACTTGAAATGGTTGATAAACCATGGAAAAAGGTTCAGTCAATCGATCAAATGCTGATTAGCTACACAGGCATCTCTTTCAGATTTATTTACATTCTCTGGAATATAAATATATAGAAACTACCGTGGACACAAAATGAGGGAACAGTTTATATATTGCTTGTTATATAGAATTGATCCCCCTCTTTATTTTCACATTATAATTTCTTGTTTATCAAATTCTGATTAGGCATGAATCCATCTTTTCTCACCCACCCAGCTAAGGGTTAATTAGTAAAACTTGTGTCACTAAATCATTATTATCTAAAAAAAAAAAAATTCTTACAATCTAAAAATATTTCCTGGTTTTAAATAACCTTCTAAGGTTTGACAAGACATAGAAAAAGGTTCAATTAATCAAAAACTGATTAGCTGCACAGGCATGTCTTTTAGATTTATTTACATTCTCTGGAATATAAATGTATAGAAACTACCGTGGCCACAAAGTGAGGGATCAGTTTATATATTGATTTTAATATGGAATTGATCCCCTACTTTATATCCACATTATAATTCCTTGTTTGTTTATCAAATACCGATTAGCTACACAATCATGTCTTTTAGATTTTTTTACATTCTCTGGAATGTAAATGTATAGAAACTACCGTGGCCACAAAGTTTGTGATCAGTTTATATATTGATTGTAATATAGAATTGATCCCCCACTTTATATCCATATTATCATTTCTTGTTTGTAGAATAGAGATATGAATCCACTTCTCCTCCCCCAGTTATGGGTTAATTAGTAAAATGTGTATCATTATTAGCTAAAAAAAATATTTACGATCTAAAAATATTTTCTGGCTTTAAATAACCCGCAAAGGGTCGATAAACCGTAGAAAATGAATGAATCAATCAACCGTACTATGAAGTTGATATTTTTGTTAATTTTTAAGAGTTTCATTTAAGATAGTTATGATTTTAGAAGGATTCATTTTGAGTGAGGATAACCCATGCTGATAGGTTAAGCTAAGCTAATATCAGCAAATCACTTAGCGAAATATATCCGTTGCTATACGACGAGAAGGTGTTGTTATTCTCTCTTATGCTTTCGACTTAATTAATTTTCCTTCTTTGTGAACGCTGAAGGCAGGTGTCACGGCCTCTTCTGCAAACGCATTAGTTCTTTCAACACCCATTTAAGCATTATTGTCAATTTCTAGGCAGGTGAACCAATTCCTTCTTTAGATCGACACTGAATACTATTATTTATTTATCGAAACATGCAAGGAGAAGGGTGTTGCCTGAGGCCGACGTTCTTTGAAACTGTTTACGTTAACACAACGTTAGGTTTGACAGTTTATCAATTCACGAGGTGCTCTGTCCGAATTCATGCGGGTAGTTACAGAAAATGCCCAACTCCCTAGGCACTCTCTCTTTTAGGATGTCTCAGGAAGTAAGCATTAACTCTGACCTGCTTGCTTCAGGAAGAATGTACAGCGTTGGGTGGACAGCCCAGTGGAATTGAACTTTGTCTAAGTTCTGCATCAGTGCCATAAGACAGACTAGCGATTATTTGCTAAGAATAGTTCAGTTTGACATAAGACCACATGTGCATATATATATATATATATATATATATATATATATATATATATATATATAATTAAATTAAATTCAATGGTACCCCCATTTATATGGTTATTTCGCTCCTTGAGACTTCTCTCTTAGAGAAATTTCCTGATGATTGTCAATACTAAAACGTTTGATAAAGATTGAGTTTTATTTTTATGTAATTCATTTATATGCTCTACAATAAATATATCGAGCTCTCTTTTGTGGATCATTTTTAATATTTTATGTTATTAGGATTCACTTGGATTACTTACCCACGGATTTTTACCTATATATATATATATATATATATTAGGTTGGTGCTAAAATAATGTCGTTTTTCTTTTGAAGTTGAGCGTCAAAAAACGACATTATTTTTGCACCAACCTATGGGGGGGTTTACAGCAAAAGAATTACCTCAACAAAGAAGAAGTCTAATTGCTGATACTACCTGACGAATGGACGGAGTGATTTCCGGTAGGTCCGTCTACGAAACTCTGGAGTCGGGTTGCTGAAGATAATAATAATCAGCTACGTGACAAACATTTTGCTTGTATTAACTCTCTCTCTCTCTCTCTCTCTCTCTCTCTCTATATATATATATATATATATATATATATATATATATGAGAGAGAGAGAGAGAAAAGAAGGAAGAGAGTATAAAGAGAAATAAGTACAATATTCTACACATGCTGACATAAATGTCACACACACACACAAAAGAAAATAACCTAACACCAACAAAAAGAATATTAATAAATTATTTTGAAACTTACTATAAGAATAGCGAAAATCGGCAATCAGTTGTGGCTACCTCCTAACGAGTAGACTGAACGATTGCAAAAAAGGTTTGTCGATAAAACTCAGGAGTTTGGGTGCTGAATCAATCAGCTAAGTGACGAATTTTATAGTTGTATTAATCATATATATATTACAATTAATACCTTAATAGTACCTAAGATACCACCAAATTAGAAAAGAAAAGAAAACGAAATAATGGCCAACTGAAGACATATATAAATATTTACTTTATTATTTAAGCATTAAGATTAATTATTTGTGTAAAAATTGAAATACAGTTTTCCTAACTCAAGAAAACATCAGATCACTCAAGAATTAATAATGACAGTACATTTCTAGAAAACTGGAAATCAAAACGGCTACAATTGAAAGAAAAAGGAAAACTTATACCAATGAAAAGTACATATAAAAAAGAAAATCTAGACGTATAATCAGTCTAATTGCTGATACTCCCTGACGAATTTCTGGTAGGTCCGTCTACGAAACTCTGGAGTCGGGATGCTGAAGATAATAATAATCAGCTACGTGACAAACATTTTACTTGTATTAACTCTCTCTCTCTCTATATATATATATAGAGAGAGAGATATAGATATACACACACATCAGTTATATATATATAGTCTTCAGGTGGTTGGAATTTCGAACTGAACCCTTTATTCCGATCACTGGGGTAGACTGTTCTAGTTCCACATGCCATGTTTGATGGATGTCAGTTATCTCCTGTTAATTTTCCCACTCTTCTTAACCAGGTATTGAACTCACACTCTTTGGGTCTGTCACTGGATCTAATCAACGCCTTTATCCACTGTGCCATGTGTGAGGACTTCTGGGTATTATAAACCTAATGTTTTCAGCAATCATTTTTACCAGTGCTCATATTGCAATTTTGCTGTTATCATTCCATGTTTTTACCAGAGCTCATATTGCAACTTTGTTATCATTGCTTTTCTCTGGCACTCCTTATTACTGGTTCCCATATTGTATTTATTTCTATGCTTGGTCGGCTCAGGAGATTTTTGTAGCCTAGCATATGTGCTGATTCCTTAAGTTTACGAATTTTCCAATGGTGTTCCCTGTCTATGATCTCAACATGATCCCACAGGGGACGGTGATCTCCCTTCTCTCTTCATATGTGGTCAGCCACGCCTAATTTTTCTACTTCTCCTCGCGTTACAGCTTTCTAGTGTTCTTGAAGCCTTACCTTGAGGGGGCGGCCTGTCTCTCCTTTATATTCCTTTCCGCAGCTGCACGGGATAGCGTACACACAGTCTTTAGTCATGTTCTCCTCTATGGGGGAGTCTCACTCGAGAGAGATATCTGCGAAGTGTTGTCAGGCTTTTGAAGGTTGTCCTGATGTTATATGGACCGCAGATCCTTTGTATTTTCTCTGATAACCCCTTCACATAAAGCAGGCAGAGTGTTTTCTGAGTGTTGTCCTCCTCCTCCTCTTGTACCCGCCTATCCCAGTTTTGGGGGCTGCTGCCATGTACCCAGGGTAGTTGTTACGTTGTAGGGTACTACTTATACTGACCAATTCTTTATCTAACGTCTCTGGGTCGCCACTTATGACTTTTGCTCGGTGTTGTAAGCAACAGACGATCCCTTTCTTTACGCTGTATGGATGGTGGGAGTTGAAATTGAGGTACTGGTTTACGGTATACGGATGTCTTGAACCCATGCTCTGTTCGAGATATTAGTACATCCAGGAATGGGAGTGTGTTGTTACTCTCTTTCTCCATTGTGAACTGTATCGAAGGTCTTATTGAGTTCGCATGGTCAAATAGAACCTGGACATCTTCCTGGTGTGGCCAGAGTATGAAGGTGTCATCTACGTACCTTAACCATATAGTTGGCTTTAGAGATATAGATTCTAATGCCATTTCTTTCATGTATATATTCGCCATTGCTGGTGATAATGGTGAGCCCATTGCTAAGCCCTCATCCTGTCGATATATGTGTGATCCCATTCCGAAGTGTGTTGTTTGTGTACAGAAAGTCAACATCTCCATCAGATTATCTATTGGAACACTGATCCGTTCTTCTAGGGAAGAGTCAGAGGTCAATCTGTCTCTGACTACTGAGAGTGCCTCCTCCGTGGGTACCTTGGTGAACAAACTCACCACGTCCAAGCTCACCATCTGGTTGGATAGGATGGGATCATCTTTGATTATTTCCACGAAGTGGGCGGAGTTTCGGACATATGAAGGAGACTTTCCGATCAATGGGTCAATTATATCTGCAAGGAGATAACTGACATCCATCAAACATAGCACGTGGAACTAGAACAGTCTACCCCAGTGATCGAAATAAAGGGTTCAGTTCGAAATTCCAACCACCTGAAGAAGGCCGGAGAGTACAACGGCCGAAACGTTGTGACAAATATGGCGACAAAGATGAGGACAATAGTCCGACTAATGTAAATACTGTACATCAATTTATATATATATATATAGTTTGAACCTTATGCTCAAACCACTGCTCACGATGACCTGTGATATATATATATATATATATATATATATATGAATGAATCTTTTCTTTGTTTCTCTTGCTTCACGTCTCCTCTTCATCTGTGAGGAAATTGTCCAGCATTCACTGCCATATAGGAGGATTGATATTACATAGCAGTTCAGCACTGTTTTCTTTGTTTCTCTTGTTTCAAGTCTCCTCTTCATCTGTTAGGAAATTGTCCAGCATTCGCTGCCATATAGGAGGATTGATATTACATAGCAGTTCAGCACTGTTTTCTTTGTTTCCAACGTAATTTCCTTATCTCTTAATGCACTATGGAAACAAAAAAGGTAATCCTCACGACCCTCACATTTACAGAGGTATTTCAATTGGATCCATCATAGTGAAAGTATTAATGAACATTATATTAACTAGACTCTCATCGTTTTATGAAAGCCTACTCTTCACGAGCCAATTTGGTTTTCGTTCTGACAAGGGACGTAAGGATGGTATATATGTTGTCATCAAAGAACTCCAGGAAATTGTATTGAAATATGACTTCCTCTTGTCATCCATTAGAAACCGCCTTCCGAACTGCAAATCCAATAAATGCATTGAACTAATAGAGTACATTTATCAATCAACAAAATCTTATATATCTGGCAAGGACCAAAATATGGAAATATTTCAAAGCTGATCAGGAGTACGACGAGAGGAAATGAGACCCCCAGTCTATTTAATCTCTTCCCAAACTATTCCCTACACATTTACAAACACAGATGTTTAGAGAGATGGACATTGAACCTTTAAGCATTCCATACCACATCCCAAACCAATCTTCCAAGAGAAGAAAACGATCCTGGGTGCCGGGGGTGGGGGTACTATGCCGATGACATAGTTATTCATAGTAGCGACAAGAATAATCTTGAACAGAAATTCAACACCCTCTACTAAGTGTTCCAAAAAATAGGACTCAATAAACCATGACATTATTTAAGTAGATATGTAATTTTATTGTACTTCTAAAATGTAAAATAGTTGTTGTTGCTTTGCATTTCTTACGTTCATTCAAACCTGAATATTAAATTAAACAAATAAAGTTCTATTAATCAAAGAATAATTATAATGTCTAACCTAAGAAATGAGAGTCCAAGTCTATTTAGTTTCTTTTTTGATTATGCCCTGTGTATTTATAAACACAGATGTGATGAGATTGACATTGAACCTTTAAGCATTCCATACAACATCCCAAACGAATCTACCAATAGAAGACAACGATTCTGCTTTCCCTTCTGAGGTCAATGTAGGGACGAGGGGGGTGTTATATTGATGATATAGGTATTCAGAGTTGGGATAAGAAATGTCTTGAACAGGAAATTAACATCCTCTGCCAAGTGTTCCAGGAATTAGGACTCAAACCTTTCCAAAGCAGAAACTATGATCTTGATTTGGAATGTGTTACATACCGTACCTATGAACACTCATAGGTATGTCCCAATCCTCATAAATACAATACATTGGACACACAAATACATGTCTCCCTCGATTTCAGCCCTGTTGAGTGAGAACGAAACCGGTCGGTTGGTCAAATTACTTTTTTTAATCATTAATGGTAAAGCTCGTCTTCCTGTTTTTATTTCCATATATATATATATATATATATATATATATATATATATATATATATATAATTATTTATTTAAAAATAGGATTCGAACGCTACATAAGAGTTCTCATGTTTCAAAACAAGAGCGTTGGAATCATTTAATTTTTAAATAAATAATTATATTTATGCTACTTTTGTATCGAGCACTATTTTTAAAAATAATAACAAAAATACTAAAGAACTTTGGATTATCTACCTAACGAGTTCTTTCCTATTTTCTATATATTTTTACACACACACACACACACACACACACACATATATATATATATATATGTACATATATGTCAAAAGGGGTGTCGTTGAAAAAGTAATACCCGAGAGATGTAAACATGTGAGAAGGAAGATGAACGCAAATTAGACAAAAGAGTAAACATTGTTAATTCTTCATTTATATAAGGTATTTCTAGATTTTAAGCGGCACGCATAGTGAATGACGTTGTACTTTCCATGTAGCAAGAGAAAGAATGTAGGCTGCGAGAGGCAGGCTAAAGGAGCTTAACTGTACCGTTAGGGTTAACCGAAGGGTACTGTGAGAAGGGAGGCCTCACCAGGTAGGTCGCGGTTGCCGAAAATCACTGAATTTTACGCCCACCTCTCACCAAAAAAATTTAACCTATGAGTAGTGCAACTGGTCACGGAAAATGCATGATATTTAACCTCTTTTACTGAGAATATACGGTTCGCGTATAGTGTCCTTTTATAGTCCCAGTAAACAGAAATATGTCTCTCAAAGAGGAGAGTAACAAAACAAGAGGAGACCACACTTCATAACACTCAAGTATATACGGTAATAATTATATTTAGATACTGTACTTTTGTTTACGTTAATGCCTGACTTCTAGGCTGTGAGAAGCAGGTTAAAGGAGCTTACCTGTACAGTTGAGATTAGCCAAAGTACCATAAGAATGTAGGCCTACCAGGTAGGTTACGATCACCGAAAATGCGTGTTTTACCACCTGCTCCAGAAAACATTTACCTGTGTATAGTACAAACGGTCTCCGAAAATGCATGATTTTTAACCTCTTCAAAAAATTACCTGTGCATAGTGCGCCCCTGTATTTTACGTAAAAAAACTGAGATCTGACAATGATTACCGTATATACGGTAATCATCGTCAGATCTGTTGTGGCTTGAAGACACACAACAAATCAGTGCGATTTCCCCACTTCAGTATCTGTCTATATTTCTGAGATGAGGTATTATGTACACTATTATTCGGACTATTGTCCTCATCTTTGTTGCCATATTTATCACAAGGATTCGGCCGTTGTATGCTCTGGCCTTCACGGTGGTTGGAATGTCAAAATGAACCCTTTATTTTATAAAGGGGAGACAGACCGCCTCCTTTAAGGCTTTAAGAACACCAGAAAGCTGTAACACGAGGAGAAGTGGAAAAATCAGGCGTAGGTGACCACATATGGAGGGGAAAAGGAGATCACCGCCCTCTGTGGGATCAGGTTGAAATCATAGCCAAAGAACATCATTGGAAAATTCGTAAACTTAAGGAATCAGCACATATGCTAGGCCACAAAAAATCTCCTGAGCCGACTAAGCATAGAAATGAGTACAATATGGGAACCAGTAATAAGGAGTGCCAGAGAAATGCAAAAACGAAAATTGCAATATGAGTTCTGGTAAAAAACATAAATGATAACTGAAAAATTGCAATATGAGCACTGGTAAAAATGGTTGCCGAACACATAAGGTTTATAAGTCCCAGAAATTCATGTATAGATGTCCTTAAGGACACATGGCACAGTGGATAAAGGCGTTGGTCCAGTGACAGGACCCAAAGAATTGTGAGTTCGAGTGAGTTGAAGATACATAGTAACAGTTCAAGTACTTGCATCACCAGGTCCACATACGGTTTTGAATTCAGAGTTGTCCTTTTTGTATACTGGGTGTGCACGGCTACTCGATTTTATCCTGCTATTTAACCCATAGCAAGAGGCGAGGAGAAGAAATAGAGTCATATATGTAATCCCGTTAAAAAATTGTAGAAAAATTCAATAGATTTAAGTAATATTAAAAATCTCAATTCTGTGCAAAAGCCGGCTCACATAGAAGTCGACTTATTTTTGTGCAAACTATAGGCTCCGATTTGAATTTCCACATTCGCATTTGTTAATCAATCAGAGGCGATATTTCAAACGCGCTCCATCCTTTGAAAAACCAAACAACCATGTTTGTTGTCTGCTACGAAATTTGAAAGATCTCTTCAGAGAAGGATCAACAATAATTTCCCTCCTATAAATAGATATTTAAAAATTTGGAAAAAATATTTATTAACCAATAAACTTCTGAGTTTAGTAAATCTAACTTTTAGATCGGTGGAGTCTAGTTCTCTGAATACGATCGCGTAAATTAACAAAGTTAGAATTCAGTTTTCCCGTAAACATTTGACCAGGGCTGGGTTATTCGTTATGGACAAGCTGATTTCTCAAACCTTTCGTATAATTAATTACTCAAATTTTTCACATATTTTATTCGAGTAACTTCTTACAAAGCCTAGCGATTTTAAAGTATATTAAGCACACTTGAAACATACGAACGGAGTTTCTTAAACAAAATGTCAGTAGTAGTTTTAATACAACTTTCTCGTCTGTAGACTGCTACTGTTAAAAAATTACACGCATTCATAAAACAATGTAAATACGTGATACTTTCCTTATGTAGACATTCGGTTTCCTCTATCATACTAACGCAATTTATTCTGTATGTTGTAAAGGGCAAGAAAAATATTTTTGTCGGACTTTATTTCGCGAGAATCTTTGTAATTCGTTTCTTTCAAATTGAAAGAAAACAAATACTTAATAATAAAATTTATTTAAATTTGTAGAGCTGTGTTTGAAGATTGTTTATTTTTTCGCGCTAATTCCCTTACACATACCTTTCTCAATGGTATTTATGTGAATATAACCATCTCGACTGGAATTCAACTCAGCTTGTCGATTTCTCGTTTTGAACCTCTAACCATTAGAGCACCTGCACCTGCGAAAGTTCAATGAGTGCAATATAAAAATAGCAACGACAACGGCGATGTATCATTGGAAGTAGACATTCTCAAATTAAAATTTAACCCAGTAATTTTATCCTGTATTCAAACCGTGAACACTGACGTGATAATTAAGCGTGTCACGAGAAATAAAGTGAAATTGTGGTTGGAAGACTGTGATGCCTCATTTCCAATGTGGTGAAAATCTGCCTATTAGTAAAAGAAAACTTGAAAAATATGAAATAATAACAACAACAATAATAATAATAATTATTATTATTATTATTATAATATTGACACAGTGTTGAATCATCGATATAGTGGTACTAGGAGACGTAATGGTTGTTGAGAAAAGAAGAACGACAGGTACGAAGATTTGAAATATAAGATAGCATGCTTGTGAGAGTGTGGCTTAAGAAAGTAGAAATTGTTTCTCTTATTGTGGGTACCCTTCGAATAGTGACGGACCAAATACCCCAAAGTGTGTGTGGGTGCATGTTGGTTTAATTCTATAATAATAATAATAATATTTATAATAGAATTAAAACAACACACATCCACACTCACATAGCTCCAAATTTCTTGATACACACATTTTTTCCTCAACGATAGAATTCGCCCGAACAGTAATAACGTACACCTAACCAACAGTTAAAGCATGCACCAACACCACCAACTTCTGAAAGAACAACTAGAAATTTAATACAAATACAGGCATTCTTTTCCCATTAACATCTCCAGGAATTAAATGCACGGAATTTACTGGAGAGACACAAAATCCCCATTAAAATACAGACACGCAAACACAGGCACCACAAGACATAAACACTTGAGATCTACCTGACTGATGAAAAACCAACAATGCAGAACTCAAATGCACCAGAACATTCTCTTCCACAACTCATTTCCAAATTTTTCTGATGAAGCTTAAATGAAAGCGAAACATGTTAAATTTATAAATGTTTCAAATTTGTTTCTTATCCTGTCATATATATATAATATATTGATAATACACACCAAAGTAGATGAGCAGTTCTGTAGCCCGTACCCTATTCACACTTTTCTCCACTGTCTCTTCTTCTCTCCAGTCGCTAGTTTTATTGAGTAATACTGATCTTACGGGTCATCCACCTTTCTTTTCCCTCCTCGGGTGTGTCATTTCGATCGGGTTGATTCAGGATTCCTAAAATATTGCGATTATGCCTCAAAAACAAAACTGCTCTCTATTACTCACCACAGAGAACCATTCCTGCCCACCCCATTAGAATGTCTGACGCTCAACTCCACGAGTCTCGGTCTCACCTTGTCCGCTGACCTGAGATAAAACAAATACATTGAGTCAATAGCTTCGTTCACCACAAGGAAAGTTGGCTTCCTGTGCCGCGCGAGGAAATTTTTCTCCCTGAAATCGATCCTTCAAATATACAAATCAACCACTCGCCCTTGCATGGAGTATTGCTGCCATATATGATCTGGAGCCCCTTCTGTCTGTCTCAAGATTCTTGATAAGATCCAGAGACGGATATGCAATGCAATTGGCCATGATCTGGCATCTCGTCTGCAGTCGCTCTCTTACAGATGTGTCGTCGCCTCCCTCTGACTGCTCCAATGAGCTGCTCTCGCTGGTTTTCAGACTTCGTGAATTTAAGCGTTCAACTAGGCTGGCATCTCGCTCTCACCCTTTTACTGTCGAAACTTTTAAATGTAGCTGTCTCTTCTACTCCAATAGCTTCATGTCTCGCACTTCTCGCTTGTGGAACGCCTTCTCCTTTTCCTGTTTTCCTGATAGCTATAATCTCCAACTATTGTAATGTCAATCGACGTCTTCAGATGTCTTGATCTATCCCCTATCCTTCTCTTCATCCTTTCCTCTATCATTCCTATTTGCTCTAGCTCCAACTCTCTGTAACCACTTGCGCGCTAGTGGCTCCCCGCTTTGCTTGGGGTGAAACGCTTAAAAGAAATTGAGACAGACGGTGAACTCTGGGGGTTGACCGAATATGCACGTTGTGTAGCACAGCCAAAATTACGTAATTGTGGACGTAGTAGTTTTTGCCTCCAGGGATAACGTTTGGAATCAGAGCTGGAATAAGAACCCCTACAATAAATTGCACAACATAATTTTAACAACAGGTTTATTGAATATAAAAAGAAAAAATAAACTGGGGAATGAAATATCTCTATTATTTACCGCAAATCCTTTTTGGCAGATAATTATTTGAGAAACTAGTAGTAATTGTTATAAAATAGCAATTTTCTATTGGGATATATGCGTTTAGGACAGATAGTATAATGTAAACAAACCCCAAGTTTGTAATCTTAGGTATGAAACAAAGGCTTTCTTTGCTTAGAAGAATTTGGATCACACTTTTCTGTAAGAATATTCATGTTTTGGGCAGATAGTATGAATGTAAACAAACCCCCGAATTTAATTTCTCAAGACCAAAAATTAGGTCAGCACATTAATCTTGTCTCATTCTTGTGGCAGTATCATTTCTTGTCAGCTTCATGTTCGTACTTCCTACAGACTCTTTGCCTCCGGGTGGGGAGGAATTCAGATGAGGCTATGCCAAAGCGCAGAGTCTCGTCTGGAATGGTAGACAAACCCGAACCTGTGAAATTTTTGATCGAGCTTACAGGCTCGGAATTGCCCCACATAAAAACCGGCCTGTGCCACACCCTGCCTTGTGGGGAGGTCGGATAAATACCGGCACCAATACAGATAAAGGGCCATTTTATCATGGTGACACTTGAATTCTTTCTGTACAAACACCCCACAGGGACTAATGATGCCCATGCTACACTTTATTATTATTATTATTATTATTATTATTATTATTATTATTATTATTATTCCTTTTATTTCTGTTGTATAATCATTTCTGTCCAGGTTCCAAAGGTTAGAAATGGTATCATGACATTTTACACTGAATATTTTTTATATAAAATAAAATAAAACAACCCAAGACTTCACATATTCTAGATAGATAAAACCCTTCATAAAGGTGTGATCTTTAGTTATCTAATAAATTGTTTGTATTTCTTTAAGGCATGGACTAACGAGGATCAATTCAATGAGTCTATCAGAACCCTTTCCAATTAAATGAGGGCTCCAACCACAACTGGAATTATTAATGTCATCATGTGCCAAGTTAAAACAAGGACCTCAGACGGTACTTTTCGAAATATACTTGCCGAATAAGAAAGATTTTTTGTAGAATTCGCAACGTGTATTTTACACCAAGGGATATATTTTGGAAACTTCATTGGGATAGAGCCGAGTATCCCAATCAATACCGGAATGCCATTAACATTTTCTCCGGCATTTTCCACAATCTGGCAATCTCGACCTTCAGTTCAGAGTAGTTGCTGATCTTTTCTAGTTGCTTTGCTGTTAAATTGTCGTCAGCCAGTTGGGCAACATCAATTATTCGGCTTTCATTTTCAGCTGTGCTGAGGATGACTATATATCGGGGTTTAATGACGATATCTGTTTAAAAACCCTTGTCACAGACTATCTTTGGCTTGCCTTCATCCACGATTCCCAATTGTACGTGATCGGACCATTTTTCAGACATGTTGTTTATTATTATTACACCAAACGGGAAAGTTGAAATCGAGAAAGATCCACCATCATATTAAGCACGTTTAAGTTTAATGCCTTCACGATGGCGGCGTTTCATTCCTTTTGACGGATTCATTACCAGGACAGCCATTTTATTAGGTTGGTGCAAAAATAATGACGTAATAATGTCGTTTTTTGACGTTAAAAATACGTCAAAAAACGACATTATTACGTCATTATTTTTGCACCAACCTAATATTACAACCTTTGTACAAAGACTTATAATTCTTTGTTGATTTTTTTATATTAAAAAAAAAGAAAGTTTAAAATAAACTTGAAGAAGAGAGGCATAGTGTCGAAATATTTTTTAACATTTTGTCAAACTGTTTTTCCTTTTCTTTTTCTTAAATCACGTTCTTCTCTTAAATGTTGAAAAATATTGGAAGAATCATTTTGTTTATTATTATTATTATTATTATTATTATTATTATTATTATTATTTTATTTTCTGGTGTGTACACATTTCTTTCCGGGTCCTTCCCAGGGACCTAAGGTTAGAAATGGCATCATGACATTTTCCACTGATCCATTTAAAAAAAAACAAAACAAAATATTTTACATAGATAAATCCCTTCGTAAGGTGTAGGCTGTACTCATGAGAACAATTTTTTGTATTTCTTTAAGTCACGGGCTTCCAGGAATCCCTTCAATGAGTCTATTAGAAACTTTTCCAACTAATACCAGGACCCCAACCACAAATAGATTTATTAATGTCTTCACGTGCCACGTTTTTTAGATTTCCACTTTAAGCTCCTTGTATTTTGATAGCTTTTTGAAGATCTTCAAAGATACATTGCAGTCTGCAGTGACTGCCATATCAATAAGGAGGTACTTTTTTTGTTTGCGGTTTTTAATAACAATGCCTCGGCGGTTAGCTTTGATTGTTCTGCCTGGGTGTATTGTGTAGTCCCATACAATTGTTACAGGTCCTTACCTCCGTAACCGGGTCTGAGTGGTTTGTTTCACATTTGACGCAATCATCAATTAAGTCTTTCACCTGAGACTTTTTTTTCTAAATTTGTGAGCAGTACTCATTAATAGAGTCTTTTGTATTTCAAGTAAAGATGAATTCTTTGGGATTTTCTCTACGTGCATGCCAGGGTACTTCTTAATCATTCCTAGTGCTCCTGCTACTACTGGAATACGCGCAGTACTTTTATAGAATGCTTACTCTACCCAACAAGGTGGATGCAGCGTTCGTAAACTGTATTTTACACCAAGTTGTCCGGCATATTCTTAAAACTTTAATGGGATAGAGCCAAGTGACCCAATCACTATCGGGATTACTTTAACATGTTTTCTTCGGTATTTCCCACAATCTGGCAATCTCAACATTCAGTTCAGAGGAGTTTCTGATCTTTTCTAGTTGCTTTGTTGTTATACTGCAAATAGCAGGTAGGCCCACATCAGTTAGTTGGTATTCATTTTCAGTGTGTGATGAGGACGAATATATTTGGTCTTCGATGAGCAATCACAAAATCTTTTTGAAATCATAGTCCCAGACTTTCTTTGGTTTGTCTTCTTCCAATACGCTCAACAATACGTGATTATACTATTTTTAGGTCGTGTTGTAACTATATTTTGGGAACAAGATCCAAAGTTAAGGCAAACACAGTCATATCATCTTTTGTACTCTCTCTCTCTCTCTCTCTCTCGCTGTGTCAGCATTTTACAGCCACTGATTATATATGTGATATTCTTTTGTTTCTTTCCCCCAAACCTACACATTGGGGGCCATCTGTAGTGCGATACACGTTAATAATTATTATAGTTTCCTGTCCCACACCCCACGATGTTAATTTTTGTTTTGGATTCCGGGATGAAATCCGGTCTCAAATGAATGACAAATGCAGGAATGAAATATAGCAAATATTTGTATTGACGTAATAATACAATTGGTAATACGATTATTAGATCCAGAAATGCGGTTAGTAGCAATAATAATATATATACACTCTGAGTCTACGTGCTTGTAACTATGATTCTTACAAAGCAGTTAGCTCATACTCTCACTCTCTCTCTATTACTCTACCTCTTCCCACTCCATATCTCTCGGGTATTCACCGGCAGCAGTACAAATACACACTGGTCGAGTTCACTTGTATGAAAAAGGGGTGGACCCCATAACAATTTTGACACAAGGTCACAATTAACATGCACCCCGCCAGTGAACACATATGGGATCCCCTTCGCAACCAACAACAATAGATTCGAGGGTCCAATTGCCAAAATATAGCCTATGAATAGTTTATGGCGAGCTCAACGAGCCCCATACAGCTGGAGGTTTGGGTGTTGCAAACCCTGAAGAAAAATGTTATGGTCCGGTTGCTTGTACCACGGTGATAGTCCAAGGTAGAACCAATAAAGATGAACGCGAACACAGGTATGGAATAACACAGATATATTACAAACAGGAATATATACAGAGAAGTAGAAGTGTTAGTATGAACAATCAGGTTTAGTAGAGAGAACAATGTAGTCTCGACCAGTATCACTATTCCAATGTCTTGCAGTAATTGTCTGAACGCGACTCTGTTTCGGACTGCCTCTGACTCGACTCTTGACTCGACTTGAACTACTGACTCAGCTTGAACTACTGACTGACTGACGATATTCAGTCCCCCCCCCCACGAGGGTGTCATGTGGCACAAGGCCTTTTAACGTGGGATCTCCGAGCCCGTGGGCTCGGCCAAAAATATGCCCATTTAACCCGTATAAACGGGTTCAGAGCCGGTTTACCTCCCCGAAAGAGACTCCGCCCTTCGGTGTAGCCTCCTTCGGGTTCCTCCCGCCCGAAGGCAGAAAGTTCAACCGAACAGCCGGTCGTGAAATACTGACTCAACTGACGATATTCAGTCACCCCCCACGAGGGTGTCATGTGGCACAAGGCCTTTTTAACGTGGGCTTTCCGAGCCGGTGGGCTCGGCCAAAAATATGCCCATTGAACCCGTATAAACGGGTTCAGGGCCGGTATTTCCTCCCCGAAGGAGACTCCGCCCTTCGGCGTAGCCTCCTTCGGGTTCCTCCCGTCCGTAGGATGAGAGTATAACCGAGCAGTCGCTCAGAAAGTACTGGGTCGACTGACTCCTTGCCTACTCCTGAGGCGCAGTATTTATTAAGTATGGAATAGTCCGTTATTATTATTATGGGTAAGATCCCATAACAAAAAATTAGAAATTTGACCAATTACGGGGGAAATTTAAGGCCATATGAAATGGGTATTCTCAGGCCAACATTAGCTAATTGGTTTATGATTTTATCACAAAATCCTTCCTAACGGGTAGATTCCTCAGGTTGTTTATTAACAGCCAGTCCTCCGAGGCCCTGACGGTCAACGCAGGCGTCCTCCAGGGCTCACTTCTCGGACCAATCCTCTTTCTGATTTACATAAATGATCAGATCATTTGTGAACTTCTATGCCTGTTATACAACTTTATACGGGCGCACCTCTAAAAGACGATCAGAGATTAGCAGATGACCTCTCTTCAGATCTAACATTAATTTCTCAGTGGGGGAAAAACTGGTTGGTTACATTCCATCACCGTCGATCAGACCCCGAACTACCGCCAGTCACGATGATCAGATGTCTCCTCGAGGAGGCTCCATGCCTCATGAGGATATTAGGTCACAAACTCACACCCGACCCCAAGTGGAATTCCTAAACATGATTCATTACTAAAGATCCAGATAAAGTGATCGGCCTCCTGTACCGCTCCTGTAAGTACAAGACTCCTCATGGTATCCTCTACCATTATAAGAGCCAGATCAGGTTGAAAATAGAGTACTGTTGCCATATTTGGGTGGGGGAAACCCACAACTCACTTTCCAGCCTTGATAGAGTTCAAAAAGCGTCTCTGAGTCCTTGTTGGAGAAGAATTATTTTTTCACCCTTCAACCTCTCTCTTACAGGCGGGATGTGGCGAGTCTCTCACTGCTCTGTCGCTACTACCAAGGAAAGTGCTCAATTGAACTACATTCCTTGCTTCCACCAGGTCTAACCTTCATGCCATTTACACAGTAGCAAACCACTCACGTTCCCTCTGGATTTAATCGGCAAGAATTAAGTTCTACTCAAAGAGCTTCTTCCCGCGAACAGACTCCCTAGAAGATGTTTCCCTGATCACAAAAATCTTAACCTGTTCAAGTTTAGAGTCAATCGTTATCTTCTTCTATCCATATCAATTATCCCTTATCTTAACTCTCTACCTCGAGTGACTCCCCAGGCCTTTTACAAGGTGAAGAAAATCAATAAAATAGTCTTATTTTAATAACATCGATTCTGTTGAAAAAATTCAATCATTCGAAAACATTGCTTCATGGGATTTCTGGGATTACGGGCCATAAATCTTAAGTTTCATTAGTGTTGTGTAAAAAAAAAACTGACTTACTTTCTCTACACTTATTGAAATATGGACTCGTTCGTCCCTTGTGAGTAGTTTCATATTAGATCTGCCATTAAGGACTACACACTTAGATGCCCCGGGGGTGCCAGAAAATACCTGTCAGTTCTCTTTTGGGGTCACCTTAGGCATCAGAGTTTGGCTCTGGCCCTACACCTTTAAAAGTGCAATGATAAAGGTACGTTTTCTTCAGTGCATGTTCTCATTCACAAAACCTTCCTGTTCTATCAATTTTTTTCAAACCACCACCAATTCCCAAAGCACGCATAATGACAAATTCACAAAGTCTATTTGGGGGGGGGGGTGGAGACTGGGATTAGACTTTAATTAATTCCCACTTCTACGTAAAAGAAAAAAATGGGAGAAGTTTCTGACCGTAAATTTCAATTTCAATGGTTAGCATTTTCACTTTTTTATGTCGACATGCCCGAGTGAATAGGAGTGAGGCATTTCTCGCGTCTAGTGTGTGTGGTTACTGTATATATATATATATGTGTGTGTGTGTGTGTGTATAAATATAAATAAATATATATATATATGTATAATTATTTATATATTATATGCGCGGTACTTATTAGAAAGCGCTCAATATCAGAGATAGAGCTAAAATATATGGTTGGATAGATGTGAGCTTGTGACCCTGGGTTTCACGCTTTAGCGATCGTCACGCTAAAGCGTGAAACCCAGGGTCACAAGCTCACATCTATCCAACCATATATATATATATATATATATATATATATATATATATATATATATATATATATATATATATATACTGTACATATACACAAGGCAGGCTACCTAAAAGCTGGAAGAAATTAATTCTGTAAGAAAAGAATTACTAAACCAAACTCCTACTTTCCACCGTCTCCTTCGAAATGACCACCTCATGTCTTAGCACACGGACTAACAAAGGGTATTGTGAAGTCCGTAGTACAGGGCAATTGAAAAGTAGCTTTTATGTATGACGGTCCTTCCCGTTTTGTAAAAATTATAGCTAGACGGGGAGAGTTCATCATATATATTTGGTTCACGGGCTTCGTTCAAATTACCCGTGTTAGGTTTACCCGGCTAAGCGTGTATATGTGTGTATGTGCATTGTATATGTAAGTGTTCGTGTGTGTACGTATGTAAGTATATGTGTTTGTATTTCCCTTTGTGTACATGTATATGTTTGTATGTGTGGTTGTGATTTTGTGCCTTCTTTTGTGTACTTATCTGTCTATTTGTGTGTGTATATGTGTTTGTGCATATGTCTGTTTATTTTGTTTTACGGCATATCAACACCTCAATGGGTTATGTAATGCCGCTAAGATTTTTATTACTGGCAATATTTTTTTTCAAAGATGTATTGCTGATAATATTTTTTTCAAAAATTTATTGCTGGTACTAAAATATATTTTTACACCATCATAGTATTTTGACCCCAATTTGGGGCTAACTATTTGCCCATAGCTAGGACCCTAATAGGTGCTACCACCCCGGGTCAGGGTGGACCTTGGAACACCAGCAATTAAGAGGTGGTTCCACGCCTCTCAAAACCTCCTGGTCAGAGGCCTTGCTGTTGTACGCAGTTTATCGTCTTACCCAGGACGCGGATGTAGTTTGTCGTCATACCCAGGACGGTTGTGTGTTTGTACATGGGTTTGTATGAGCAATTGTGTACGTGTATGTTTGTGTGTGCATGCGTGTGTTTCTTTGTCTCGATGTGTGCGTGTGAGCTTGTGTTTGTGCTTTTGTATGTGCGTTTATGTGCTTCTGTGTGTATTTTGTGTGTTTCTATGTTTGTGCGTGTGTTTGTATGAGCAATTGTGTATGTGTGTATTTTTACATGTGTCTTTATATGCTTATCTGGGAGTTTCTATGTGTGTGCTTGCGTTTGTGTGTGTTTGTGCATAACTGTGTTTGCATACGCACTTGTGTGTGTTTAAGCCTTTGTGTCAAGAGACAGAAAAACTTCGTTGGAAACAAAAAGAACTGTTACGTGATTTATGTCCTCCTCTATGGCAACGAATGCTGGACAATCTCCTCAAAGAGACTTGAAGCAACAGAAATGTGCTTCTACAGAAGGATGTTGGGGATACAATGGAGTGAACATGTGAGCAACGATGAGGTTTAGGAGAAATTGGAAACAAAAAGGAAAATTATACTTAACATCAGGAATAAGCAGTTGAGGTTTCTGGGGCTCGTAATAAGGAAAGAGGGCTTGGAAAACTTAATACTCATGGGACAGATTGAGGGAAAGAGGAACAGAGGAAACCAGTGTGTAATATACTTGATGAGCTACAGTAAATGGATGGTAAAACAGGGTTTGAAAAAAAATACGAAAAAACAAACCTTATTAAGAGCTATAAGTGACAGAAAGATGTGGAGGGCCATGATCGCCTATGTCTTGAAGGAACGTGGCACATAAAAGAAGTATGTGTGTGTATGTGCACTTGTTTATGTGTGTGTTTGTTTATGGATTGATGTGAGTGTGCATATGTTTATGTGCGTGTGTGTGTTTGTGTGTGTGCGGGCGTAAAATATAGAATTCTTCTTAAAATAACTTTTCGGAGAGAATGCTTTAGATTTTAATTCCAATAAGAAGCTTTTTTAACATTTTAGTTCTTATACCGCTTCTGATGCCAAAGACGCACACGTCCGTTTGTGTGTGTGTTGTTTTGTGCGCGTATTTGCTTATATGTTGGGTTTGGAAATACTATCCTCTTCAGTGTCCTAACACAGAAAGGTTTTGTTAATGAGAACATTCGTTGAAGAAATCTTAAACACGTTTGGATTGGAAAATAGCTTAAATTCCTTTGAATTTGTTTGACGCATGTACTTTTAGAAAGGTATGTATGCGTTCACCCACCCATAGATAGCTAGATATGAAAAGATTGAGATGAGAAGATAGACAGGCATGAACAGACTGAAATATTAGGTTGGTGCAAAAATAATGACGTAATAATGTCGTTTTTTGACGTTAAAAAATACGTCAAAAAATGACATTATTACGTCATTATTTTTGCACCAACCTAATAGATATGAGAGTGAGTGAGAGAGAGAGAGAGAGAGAGAGAAAGAGAGAGAGAGAGTGAGAGTCGGGCATACACAGAAATGTATGAAAATAGGTAGATAGATACGAACAGACAAAAGTAAAACGGTCGATCGATCGATAGATAGATAGATAGATATGAATAGATTGACATAGATAGAATTGAACATAGATAGATAGATAGATAGATAGATAGATAGATAGATAGATAGATAGATAGATATGAACAGATTGGGATATATATGTATATATCTTGCGTATATCTTGGTAGCTTGTTTTCATTAAAACATGTCTCATTGAATCATTTGGGCAAGTTTTGATAATGATAATGTTGTAGCATACCTACGGACCATAATGGGTATGTCCTCATTCACATAAATACAGTAGTAAATACTGTATGTTGGTCTGTAGTTGGAGATTCTTCTCCAGCTGTGCTGGTCAAACTCTCTGCCTCCGAGCATAGAAGATCCCCAGACGAGGCTATGTTGAAGGGCAGAGTCTCGTCTCGGGAATCGGCTACCCGAACACATTTTATTCGGGGAATTAAATTAAATTCTGCCATCTGACTGCGTGGGGCGGTTTGTAGATATCCTGCAGTTGGAGATTCATTGTGGAATTCACTTGACTCACTTCTAACAGTTGACTACTACTTCTACGTGCTACTGGCAAATTTTATGTATTATTCGTGTCCTAAGTATTATCGTTCATTACCAACTTTCGTTTGTTTATTCTATCCAGTGACCTTCCACTGATAGGTAGATATGAATATATTTAGATAGATACTTAGATATGGGCAAATTGATATATATATATATATATATATATATATATATATATATATATATATATATATATATATGCGTGTGTGTGTGTGCGCGCGCAGATATGTAGAAAAATAGGAAAGAACACGTTAGGTAAATAATCCGGAGTTCTTTATTATTTTTGTTTTTTCGCTACATAAGAGTTCTCATATTTCAAAAACGAGAGCCGAAAACCTCAATATAATTATTAAACTCAATTTAATTTTAATAATTATGTTGAGGTTTTGAAACACGAGAACTCTTATATAGCGAAGGAATCATATTTTTTAAAAAATAATTATAATATATATATATATATATATATATATATATAAATATATATATATATATAGAGAGAGAGAGAGAGAGAGAAAGAGAGAGAGAGATAAATATGAAAATGAACAGATAGATAACAGATTGAGATAGATGTGAACAGATAGATAGATAGATAGAGATAGATAGATATAGATATGAACAGATTGTGATCAATAGACTTTATACCAAAACTAAATTCAACTTAGTAAATAGCGAACCACTAGTGTGCCATATCTGTTTTAACCAGATATGTTAACAGAATGTTGGTAAGTAGGTAAGTTCTTAGGTAACAGCTGGATACGCCCTTTGGTTTGAGTGACCAACGGAGCGTTAAACAACCCTAGCGCCAAACTGTGTCACGCTAAATATTCTTTTTGATTATGTCAATAGAAAACAAACCTCCTTGCCGACTCATTCTTTTCAACCACAAATTTGACAAAATAAATTCTTTTCTTTACATTCGTTCCTTTCAAAGCAAAAGTAAAATTATTATTATTATTTTTTTTATGTTGTTTATTTATTTTCGTGAAGTGACCCGACACCAGACAAGGCGAAAAATATCTTACGTCTTTTTTTGTTCTAAATACGGTCGCCTGCTTGTAAAATGATGCTGTGGTAACGTAATTCGACGAAGTGTAACGCTTTTCTTCCGGTCGACTGAATTCTGGGTAATAATGCCAAACACATTACAATGATAGAATTAAGTATTTTAAATTCTTCGTCGGTACTATTTCTAGTGAAAAAAGCCCGGTCGATTAATGTTTTCCGTCTATATTCTTGATTCGTGACACGATGCTCACAAAAGTGTCCCTCCTCTTTGAACGGAACACTGTGTTTTTTTTGTTGTTTTTGTTTTTCTGTTTTGCTTAATTATTTATTTTTGCCACATAAAAGGTTGATTGACAGTTTGGGCCATTTTTAACTTAGGACGAGATAAAAAAAAAAAAAAGTCTCAAAAAAGCACATTTTTCTCTTGCTGCTGCTGTATACTGCCTTGGTGATTTTTATCCTTTTAAAAATGTATATTAGGATAATAATTACAACGAGAAAAATGTGTAAATTCATTTTAATGTACCTTCATAAAAACAATATACCTAACGTTTAGATGAAATTTTAATAATAAAGAGTTTTTCTTGAAGCGTTGATTTGGTTTTAATTCCAAATTGAGAGATTAATAAATATTTCCAATAAACAAAACACTTTTTTGCTCTATTTCAAAAGTCAAAACTAATAATTTTAAAATTCTAAAAGTACATTTTTAAAACCATAAAAATTACCGTGGGAGGTTTATTATTTTATTATTTTTTTATTTTTATTTATTTATTTATTTACTTTTGCTAATTTTTTTTACAAGACTTAAAAAATGAAAATCTCCAAAAACAAAACCCCAAAGAGAGCCTTCACTGCCTTCCATAAACATGGCTAAATGCTAACCTCCAGGAGACTGACTTTTCTCAGGCTAACATTCTCAGTGGAAAGAATATATTGAATCCATTGCTAGGTCTACTGCTAAGAAAGTCAGTTCACTGTGTCGAGCGAGACAATTTTCCTCTCCAGAATCGATTTCACATATCTATAAGTCGTTATTGAAATTATTACGGAGTCGCTAACTGGGTGCCCTGTGATTGGATGAAAAACAACCAATCACCTTTTTAGACTTACACCAAACCCCCACGTGATAGATTGCTTCATGTGCCACAGTTGAGAGTTGAGTTAAAAGGAAATAAATGAGACATCCAAAAGAGGCATGACACGCGGAACTAGAACAACCTACCGCGGTGGACGAAATAAACGGTTAGGTTCGAAATTCCAATCACCCGAAGAAGGCCGGAGCGTACAACGGCCTAAACGTTGTGAATATGGCAATGAAGATGGGGATAACAGTCTGAATAATGTAAATAATGCAAATAACCATAATACCCCATCTCAGAGATATAGACAGATCCTGAAGAAGGCCGGAGCGTACAACGGCCGAAAGGTTGCAAATATGGCAATGAAGATGAGGATAACAGTCCGAATAATGTAAATAATGCAATTAATGAATAAATAGTGTTTAACATTTTTATTGTTAGTTCTCGATAAAAAAAAAAAAAAATAAAAAAAAATTCAGTTTCATGCGTCATGGTTTCATTATAATTCTAAAAAGCTTTTTAAAACAAATTAACTGAAGTCGTATGCAGTAATAGCGGTGGCAAGAGAAAAACCTAGTTGCGAGAATGGGAAATATAGGGTGCGGCAGAAATACCTCCCACATATACCGCCCATAAATACCTCCCACATAATGGTAAGACATTAGCTGGATGAAAACATAATTGCCGCTAATGTCTTACCGTTATGTGGGAGGTATTTCTGGGAGGTACTCCTATCTCACCCAGTATCGGATTTACCAATAGGCTTAGCAGGCCTAGGACCTCAAAATCTAGGGGGACCTCCAACCAAGCTGTATAATATTTTTGACACTGTCATAGGCCTTTCTTACACATGCTGTCATAACGCATTATAGATTCTAAATAACTCTTCAGTAATTTTGAACACCGGTGATCATCCTCGGCTTTACTCAAATCGTGTAATTCAACACTCTTTCATTTTACTCTACTCGTGAAAATGGGGGATTTAGAGAGGCCTCACAAGTGGAATAGCCCAGGGCCTCTCTTCATCTAAATCCGACCCTGGTCACACTTTGCATTATTATTTTATGTTGATGAAGACAAAAGTAAACATATCTCGCTGCCCCGAATATCAAAGGGAAAATAGAAAGAACCTTTCAGCTATAGCACCGCCTGTTATTTACTAAGAGATAGAAAGAAGAAATTGTGAAGAGCCATGATCGCCAACATTCTGAAGCGACATGGTATATAGAAGAAGAAAAGGAAGAAGACAGACAATTTCGAGTGACCCTTAAAAAACAATCATTGGTCCTTTTTTTAGCCATTCAGTGTCCTCGTTTCATTCTGTGTTTTATTAGTTTTATTTTTCTGACTGATTATCCAAAATTCCCATTACTAGAAGGTCGATATTCACAGACGGATGAAAGCAATGGGACGTTTTATTTGCATTCAAGCTACACATGTGCAGAATAAATCTAGAAAGTAAATAGTTTGGGTTGCATCACAACACAAATCTGCATTGCGACTGTTACATTCTTTCTAAAACCAGATCTTCTGATTCATGCTACACTAATTTCCACACTGGCCAGATGTGAACGCTCCGAACATCCAAAACTGTACTAAAATTCCGTCAGCTGGGCAAGGCTTTGCACATACTTTCCGTTTTCACTCACCCCCCCCCAAAAAAAAAATAAGCAATACAATCCAGAATAACAGCACCCATTTCCGTCTAAATAAACAAAATAAAAAACAGAGTTGATCTGAGCCTAAGAAAGGACATAAAAGACCATCAAAGTGACATTTTCGGCATTTGGGCGGCATCTTGAACCACATTCACAGACTTCGTCAGAAGGCGACCTCCCATCACCAAGAGACAGCTCGCTAAAGGTCATCGCCCAAGTATATCACAACTCATCTTCCTTCTCGTTCCGTACGCCTCTACGGATGCCTTTTACAACTCTACTTATCTCCTTTTATTTTTCAACGAGAAACATTTACACCGATTTATCATTTGTTGTATTTAACGTTAATACAATTGTTTATTTCTTTAAACCTTTTTTTTTTCTCTTCTTTGTTCTATCACCATACGCTTAATATTACAAATGATGTCAGAAGAGTGCGACCGGAACAAGAAGATGGACTTCAGCGAATTTACTCGCCACGATATGCTAGAGTTAATGAAACAGGAACGAGCAACCATTCTCAAACTGAAAATAAATTCGAAATCCTTAAGCGAACATCAAGCCAGAATCGCTGACGAACTTGAGGCAGAACGACAGTAAATGCTGACTGCTGTCAACTCTGCCTCCGTCCGGATCGCGCACAAATCCCAGACCTCAACACAGACTACGAACTACTCATGCGACTACAGTCCTTATTTGACACTATGCGCGTCGTAAAACGTTTCTATCCGCATGACGACGTCAATCGGTTCGTAACCCGATTTAAACCAGGCATACACAATCGACGTAAAACCCGAGCCCGCACATTATCCGAGGATGGAAACCGAATTTATTAAAATCGCTAAGCAAATCCTCGAAAAGGAGATATTCCAACAGGTGGAAGATTCGCAACAGACCACCTCCTTGTACAAGCAGTAGCGGTTGTATTACCATTGTTGGTGTGAACTTCGAACGTATTGTAGTGATTGAGTTATCAATATTTAACTTTGGCTAGGAAAGGTGAGATTAAGGACAATGCGTGAACGCAATGCAATTTATATTTGACGTAAAATAGCACATAAAATACAAAACTGAACGGAATGATTTCAAAACATAACAGTTGAATTTATTAATGTTTGATGTACATGCATGCGAACTGAAAAGGTAGGACAGAGTCGTGTCCCTTTGATTAGGTATTAGTTGTACCGGAGTTCATATTAAGAAGAAGTAATATTAAACTGTAATTTAGAAGAATAAAAGTTTGGAATTGTGAGTTGTAAAGTTGGTAAAAGTTCAGAAGAGATTTCAGAGTTCGTACTTGCGTGAATGTTGGTAATAGTCTTTAACGTCTCACCGCAATGGCTAAGACGGGAGTTCTTGAAGGTTACATTTTGGCACTTGGTAGCAAGGAATGAGATGTGCGAGAGAGATGAATGAAAAGAAAACTCGAAAACACGTGTTGGGTTTATATAATGGTCGTGAGGCTCCCAGCATATGAGCGGGAAAACAGATTGGTCGCGTGCAAGCGGTTTGATTGGTCGGAACTGACCAATCAACAAGCTAGATTGAAGGTGATTGACCAATGAATACTTGTTATATTTGTATGAAAGTAGGATGTTACTTACCAGATAGGAAGAGTGCATTTCCTAAAAAGAGGTAAGGCTGGTTTGTTGTGGAAGATCGCACAACGCAGTTGAGGGCCTATCTGCTAAGATAGGAAATCAAATGATGAACTTTCAACACTTTAGCCGAACGTGGGACCTGCAACGATGTGACGGCGAAAAGATCACCGATTTTGCAGGCCGGTTCGAGACCACGATCAGAGAAGCTGCAGATCATATAAAGGCGAAGTTTTAGACGAACAACAACAACAATTCCAAAATGAGTACCGACAACTATTTTTTTTTTTTTCACATAGGCGCGATACTCATGAGTGAAAAAATGTATGGCCTGGGCTCCGAACATATACCCCCACCTCGTAAAGACAATGAATAGCGGCAGGTAGCATAGCAAGCGACGTCCAACGCTACCTCGACCGCGCTATAAAAACAGACGCTATCTGACCGCAGACGTAATGTACGCACAAAAACAGCGACCACTTACACAAACGAATCAAGGTGTTCATCAGGATCTTACCGACCTGAAAGCGTCAAATACAACAGATATACCGACAGACAAATCACCCAATGCATGGCCAGAACACCTCTACGAGAATGGAGCACGACGACATAACCCCGGGACGGAACCGAAAACGCACGCCCACAAACAACTACAATAACTGCTGTCTGCAGGCCGGAGACAAAGTCTTACTCCACAGATCTCATTCAGCCACATTCCACAAATCACATCTGCCTTGATCGGATTGTTACCAAGTCATCAATACGAACAACACGGTGCTCCAAACTTCAAACGTTTATGGTGAAACTAGTTGGGTCATGTGCCCACTTACGTCGGCTTGCACCTCGGCCTGACCACCTTATTTAGACGAATTTGCCTTCTTCTCCACAGGCTCTCCAAGTGACGCACGACTCAGCACCTCATCCTTTGTCTGACGACCATGCAAACCATGAAGACTACAGATCTAGTGATCTTACGCAGTCATCAGTTCTGATATTCCAAAGAAATTCCCAAAGACAAACACGTGGTCAGCTAACGAAACATTTAAATTTTATTATGCACTAAAAAAAAGAGAAGAAAGAGCATCACCCCACCATATATAAGACCCACCAACCCACCCGTGGATCAGAATAAAATCTAGGGGAGCTGTTACATTCTTCCTAAAACCAGATCTTCTTCTGATTCATGCTAGACTAATTTCCACCAAGATATGCGACGCACGGATGAATCTACATAAGAATGGAGCTGATCAGTGACTGATCTGCACCGTGACCCTATGACCACACCCGATCACAGGATTCATGATAATTTTCTCTGTATGCTTGTTGTTATTTTCTGAAATGAAACCTATAGATTTTTTTTTTTCGGATAAATATTAGGTTGGTGCAAAAATAATGACGTTTTTGACGTTAAAAAATACGTCAAAAAACGTCATTATTTTTGCACCGACCGAATATCTTAAAAGTTAATATTTCGAGGAAAAAAAATGAAGATTTTCTATTTATTTTGGCATTTAATGGCAGTAATGATTTCAGACAAACACTGAATTCGACGAAAGCCAAGAGAGAAAAAAAAAAAAAAAACAACAATCTTGTTTAGTTTACAGTTTCAGCATAAGATAAGTCGCCGAGACCCCCCCCCCAAAAAAAAAAGGACAACGTGCAATGGTTTGGTTTTGTTTGGTAATGCCCGGGGCCAACTACCAGATTGCATGGCCCTGAGACTCAAGTATGGTGGGGATCTATAGGACCTAGTACTGAGAAATGTGAGAAACGAAGACATTTTAAATATGTAAAAAGAGATGAAATAAACACTTTATTCAGATTAAATATAAAATAAATTTTTATTTCACTTTTTGATTGGATACCTTTCCGATATGGATGACCGGTAACATTGCACCCTCATCTGCACGCTACTTCTACCCAGCCGTCTGCTAGCGGCGAGGAAGGGGCATTGTATAAACCCGATCTAACCTTATCAGACATTTGGTTGTCCCCGAAATTGAAAAGCCCACATTTTTCAGCCGTTTCCAAAGTTGCTGTACGCAAATGAATCAAAGAATGCGAAAATTTGCATAGCTCAATCCTGGGCCGCCTTAAATAAAATGTATATAATATGGAATTCTGATCTACCAGACAACCTCAAGCGGAGATACTTTCGAGCAACTTTAGAGGCGGTGTTAATGCATGTTGCCATTGCTTGGACGTTAACTAAAACCCTAGAGGTCTAAGCTTGATGGAACCTACACTCGGATACTGAGAGGTACATTTAACATCTCCTGGAGACAACATCCAACTAAATCACAGCTCTATGGACCAATCTCTTATATTTCTACAATCTTATGTGAATGCAGAGTGTGCTTTGCAGGACACTGCTGGCGAGCAAAGCAAAATTCGCGTGTGATCTACTTCACTGGACATCTAGCCATAGAGGAAGATGAGTTGGTCGTCCATCAGCCACCTACGTTGACCAGCTATGTTATGACACATTATGCTACCCATTCCGACCTTGATGCAGGACTATGGTGGTTGGCGTGATAGACTCATGAATGTCCGTGTTCGCTCGATCGAATACAAAAAAATAATAAATTTGAAGAGAAATAAATTTACTTCTTTCATTATTCCAGCTGGTGTAAAACCTGTTTTTTTTTTCAGGATTGGATACCTTTCTTACTAATCAATTCTCGTATTATCGAAACAGTTAACAGAACCCCGGGTTAATACAATACGCCAAATCACAGTTATAATACTTTGACTTGACTTGTATCGGTTTTCACCCTGGTCGGGTTGAACCGTCTTCCTCCCGAGCAAGTACAGCATCCCGGACCATCGCTTCCCACGCCCGTCGTTCCTGAGCCAGGACACACGAAATGGAGAGCCAATCGCGATTCCATCGTCGAAGACCAACTACTTGTGGGCCCGATAGTACTGCTAAGTCATCTTTGATTGTGCTAGCCCACGTCCTCAGCTGCCCACCGACGCGTTTTCGCCAGCCAGGAAGAGAAGGAGGGAGAAGTACATCGCGGATGAGCTCTCCCTCCGGGCGTCGAGCTGCGTGCTCGAACCATCGGAGACGACGCTGGAGCAGGACGGGTGGAAGAGGACGGAGACTCAGGCTCCTGAGAGTTATAATACAATAGTCAGTAATATTTTGGTTGGGTTGTAGAAATACAACTCAAGTTTCTGTTGTGGCAATATGTTTTCGATTTATTCGAATGTAAAAGGGAGACAGAACGAGAGGTAAACAATGTTTTTTTGAATTTTACTGTGGAAGCCTACGTTGAGTGGGAGACAAAATTTACCCATTTCCTGAGAGAAATTTGGACCTCCCCAATTTTAATATCAGATTTAGACATCCCCAATTTTAATATCAGATTCAGACACCCCACAACTTTAATATCAGATTTAGACATCCCCAATTTTAATATCAGATTCAGACACCCCACAACTTTAATATCAGATTCAGACCTCCTCAATTTTAATATCAGATTCAGGCCTCCCCAAATTTAATATCAGATTTAGACCTCCCCAATTTTAATATCAGATTTAGACCTCCCCAATTTTAATATCAGATTCAGGCCTCCCCAATTTTAATATCAGATTTAGACCTCCCCAATTTTAATATCAGATTCAGGCCTCCCGAATTTTAATATCAGATTCAGACCCCCCACAATTTTAATATCAGATTTAGACACCCCACAATTTTAATATCAGATTTACCCCCCACCCACCCACATTATAATATCAAATTTAGACCCCCACAATTTTAATATCTGATTCAGGCCTCCCCAATTTTAATATCAGATTCAGACCTCCCCAATTTTAACATCTGTTTTTGTCTCCACACGTAACATCTAGTTTGGCATATAATTTAGCAACTTTAATATTTGACTTAGCCCCTACACTATTTATTTTGTGGTCGGCCCCCTTTTGAGGGTGTCATGAGACAATAATTATATTCATATATCATTCCACATAGAAAAGAATTCTGTAAGTGGCGCCTTTTTAAGTCAATCGAAAGGTTTAACATCTGATGCATCAGCTGGTGGCCGACGGAAGAAAATGACCGGGTGGTGGATGTTGGTTATAAATAAATCAATTCCTGGTTAGAAGCAAGAGCGTCGACATGTGATTAATGTTCCATCAAATAAGACGGAAATTTAGAAAACTTCAATCGTTCATTATTTTCAGACTCTATCTCTTCCTACTTTCTCTTCTTTCTTTCTTTCTTTCTTTCTTTCTAACCCTGATCTTCTTTTTTTTTTTTGTATTTCAGAGATGACAATGTTATCAACGGGTCAATTTAAGAATGTGTGACGAAAACAGAAAGAGCTACACGAGGTCTGTCTGAAAAGTAACGGCACTGTTGGTGCTATGGACAAAAGAGCGGTAAACAAATTGTTTTATCATCTAACACGATATCTTTGAAGTATCTGACTGTAATCTTTTTGTAATCATTGTCTTTTTTCCACATGCTTTTGTGATAGGAAACATCGTAGCTGCTTCACCACGACAATGCACCTGCTCACAACGCCCTGAGCATCCGGCAGTTACTCACCAAGAAGAACATCGTCGTACTGGAACAACCTCTCTATTCCCCTGAAGCGTGTGGCTTTTTTTCTTTTCCACAAGAAACAAAATGACGTTTTCTTGTGTGTACTGATGTGTATTTTTTAGGTTACAATTGTTTTACGGTACATGTGATAAAAGTGAGAAATTTACTCGGTAATATTACAAGCCATATCAAAAAGATAAGTTAGACACGTGTTGCCTGTACCAAGGTTCGTGGTGAAGAGATTGAATTTAACATCTTTTGATGGGATGTCCGTATTTCCAACTGGGAGTATTTGTATTATTTTAAATTTTTATTTAATTTATTTTGTACGTTTTTATATTATTGTTTTATTTTATTTATAATTTTCATTATTATTATTATTTTATATTTTTTTCATTTATATACTTATAATAATATTCTTACAGTCTATAGGTGTCATTTCAGACTCAAGCTCAAAGAGATCATGAAGAGGACCCATTTTGAAAGCGTGGAGGCCATCAAGAGGGCCGTATCGACAGAGCTACAAGAACGACATCCAAGAAGAATCTGTCCAGCAGTACATAGAAGCGTGACAGAGAAGAATTAAAAAGCGTATTTGAAGGGGAAACCATATTGTTTCTTGTTTGGGATTGAACACCATTGACATTACTTTTCAGACACACTACGGATGTTCTAAAATTGCTTAATGTTTTTATTTTTTCTTAATATATTTCGTAAACTATGCATTATATTGTAGAGGTCGGTTAGTTGATGTGACCTCGTGAAACGCAAAATACAACAAAATATGAACGCAATAAGAAAGAACACAAAACGGTTTAACGATGAGAATATTCATATTTATGTATGTCAATAATATGCAAGCATAATAGGGTTACTTCCTTTTGACTAAAGTTAAAGTCTTCACTAAGGAAATATTTTTTCTGAGCCCATAAAAAGTTGAATGAACGTGCCGCTCAAAATGTTCACTGTGAGAGATTGAAAGAATTCTGTAAAGGCTGATAATATGTTGATAAACTTTTAACTTCAGAAGAATTGAAGGAGTGAATGTTCTGTAATGTTCGTGATTAAGTTTCTGTTGCTTGTTTGTTTGTTTGTTTGGGTTTTATGGCATATCAACCACTGTGGGTTATTTGATGCCAAATCCAGTTTATATGAATTTTAAATGCCTATTTTGTATAGAATAAAAAACGTATAGCTGGCAACATTATTGTTTCAAAAACGTATAGCTGGCAACATTATTGTTTCAAAAACTTAGAGCTGGCAACATTATTTTTCTGAAAACATAATCTGACACCTTGCTGTTGGATGCAGTTTATCGCCATACCCAGGACGCGGATGTAGTTTACCGTCATACCCAGGACGCGGATGTAGTTTACCGTCATACCCAGGACGCAGATGTAGTTTACCGTCATACCCAGGACGTGAGCAAAACCTGGAAAACTAGCAGTTCACTATTTACCCATAGCTGGGACCCTAACAGGTGCTACCACCCCGGGTCAAGGTGGACCTGGGAACACCAGCAATTAAGAGGTGGTTCCACGCTCCTCAAAACCTCCAGATCAGAGGCCTTGCTGTTGGATGCAATTTAACGTCATACCCAGGACGCCTCATTGGGGGGGGGGGGTCTTACCCCTCTACAGAGGTGCAGTCGGCGTATTCTAAAGCCCCAGCCGACAGGGCCAAGTTTCTGTTGCTTGTAGTTGAATATTCGTAATATGTTGATGCTTGTAATGTTCTGTAATGTTCGTAATGTTTCTAATTAAGTTTCCGCACGTACGTGTATGTGTGCGTGTGTGAATATGTTTTCATAGCGTCCGTCCGAATCGGGGTGGAAACGCAATTCCTTAAACAGCTACATTTTCGTAAGCGAGATAAATCAAAAAAGGAGGAAGAACGAACTTGTGTCTAGTATTTATATTAAACGTAATCATGTGATCGGTTCGAAAGTGTATTTCTGATTTTTGGCGCAAAAATGGTTTTGAATAACGCGTAGGCGTTGTACGGACGTAGGCGAGAAAATGATTTTAATATTAACTGACCAATGAGAGGTGAAAAAATATCAAGGCTCTGCGATTCACTTTTTGCACAGATTTGCACAAAAATTGACATTGATAGAGAAGTGGTAGCAGGATGCTAAAATATGATTATTTTCAGCGTTACCTTGTTGGCGAAGTGAGGTTGATCCAAAAGGGCTCACCTTCCGAATCAAGGCTTGCAAACACAAGTATAAGTACGGCCAGTGTTTACCAGTAGACTCAATAATGACCAATGTTTACCTTTTGACACAACTTTAAACCCGAGTAATGCTTACTTTTTGACTAGTATAAAACAGACCGCTGTTTGCATATAGACTCAAAACAGACAAATATTTACCTGTAGACCCAACTATAAACTCAATTAATGTCTACCTTTTGAATTAAGTATAAAGCCGACCAATGTTTACCTACAGACTCAAGTATTAACTTGATCAATGTTTACTTTTTGACTCAGGTATAAACAGGACCAATATTTGCCCATAGATCCAAGTATAAACAAAACCAATGTTTACAAATAGGCTCAAGTATAAACCCGACCAATGTTTACAAATAGGTTCAAGTATAAACACAACCAACGTTTAATATTTGACTCAACTTTAAACCTAACCAATGATTACTTTTTAATAAAGTATAACTCGACCAATGTACAAATTTTAACTCAAGTCTAAATCCGACGAATGGTTTGCTTGTATAAACTCAATCAATGTCCACCTTTCGATTTAAGTATAAACCCCACCAATGTTTGCTTGTATAATCTCAAGTATACAAAAAACAAAAACAAAAATAGTTTTCGACAAGGCTCGGTATGTTGTGAAATCCACTAAACGAAATTGTTCTTGAGAAAATTATTGTAATCATTTTTCCTTCTCCATGATTCTGAATTCGTAGTTGCTCATCTCTTACACTGGTTGTCATTTGCCACCCAAGGCATGAAAGCTCAGTTTCCTTATAATCCTGGGAGGGAGAAGAGATGGGGGCATTTGAGCGAAATGAACACAGACTGTTTGGACTAGAATTTTAACTCGACTCTCCGATTTAGTTTTAGTTTAGTTTTGTAGGTTATTTTGAGAGAACTACCTGTCCTAACGGGATTCATTATTGCCGGCCACAATATTGACAATATAAGATGTTTAGATGATAAGGTGTTGGTAGTAGACACAGAATGAAAACTACAAAAGCTCCTACAGAATGTAGTGAAGGAAAGCCAGAAATAAAGACTAAACGTAAACTGCAAGAAGACAGAATGCCTGGTTGTTAGCAAAAGGAATGAGCCCCAAATATAAATTACGAATAGGAAATAACGAAACGAAACAAGCACAACAATTTAAATATCTGGGAAGTGTTCTAACGTGCGACACTGAAGTCCGAAGACGCATTGGGATAGCCAAAGATGCATTGCAGAAGCTAAGCAGAGTATTAAGAGATAGAAAAAACATTGTAAGACACAAAGTAAAGAGTACTGAATTGTTACGGGATATCTGACCAGCATTCACTGCCATATTCCTATATAGCAGTGAATGCTGGATAATCTCCTCTAAGATGAGGAAGAGACTTGAGGTCACGGAAATGTGGTTCTACAGAAGGATACTGAGGTTACAATAAATCGAACATGTGAGCCACGACGAGGTTTTAGAGAAAATGGAAACAAGAAAAAACTTATACTTAACATCAGGGAGAGTCAGTTGACATTTCTAGTGCACATAATGAAGAAGGAGGGCTTGGAAAATCTGATACTCACAGGACAGATTGAAGGCAAGAGGGACAGAGGGAAAAGTGCATAACTTTCTTGATGAGCTTAAGTAAATGGATGACAGACCGGTTTAGGAGAAATAACGAAAAGACAAGATTTATTAAGAGTTACAAAGGACAGGAAATTGTGGAGAGCCATGATCGCCGAAGTCCTGATGGGGCACGGCACATAAAGAAGAAGAAGAACTGCTAGGTCACGTATATTTCCTGTTTCTTTTACATACTGCAAAACTATCTCCAATATTTTGCGGAGATTAATTAAAGGGAGTTAAATCAGGAAGACTTAAGCATGGAAATATCGTAAACAATAAAAAGAAATTATTAATTCTTTGCCATTTAAACTCGGCACTCGGGTCCAGTTTACTAATTGTCCCTTTAAAGTGTGCTGCCACGTACAGCAGGCGAGGATTTTAAAGGGATAAGATGGCCGCAGGAAGATCAACTTCCGGAGCTGACCGGACGACTAATTGACCACAATCCCAGAGCGAAGTGTTCAAAAGACGATCTGGCTTCGCCGTTGAACGTTTGCGTGGGTTGTTGCCAGAAAGTGTTAGGGTCAGCCGTGAATGAACAGAGGGGAAAGAATAGAAGGCGGGCATGTCCGATGGGTGAGCTTAGGGTCGGGGATCTTGTAGGAAGTAGGAAGGAGATCTGCTATGGCGAGAAAGCACACATAACATTGATTTTCGATCAAGCGTTAGCTTGCAGGATTGATGATCGCTTTGTTTGTTGCGGTAATGTTCCAGGTCGTGTCTGATCAGAAGGCCAGATAATGACGACGACTGCAATGACAACAAAAGTGGACGGAAGTGGCGAATAGAAAAGAGTGTGTGTGTGTGTGTGTGTGTGTGTGTGTGTGTGTGTGTGTGTGTGTGTGTGTGTGCTAAGAGGAGTAGAAGAAGGAGCAAATAATACTGATATCTGTAATGGGAGTTCAGCAAAAGAAGAGCGTGAGATGGGTAGGAAGGAAGATAGAGAGGGTGGTAAGAGTAGTAGCAGAAAGCACACATAAGGATGACGGCTGTGAAGACAACAGAAGCAGGCGGGATGGTAAGTGAAAAAAGCGGGTGGGGAGGGAAAGGAAGAGGCGAGAAGGTGATAATCATGATGGCCGTAATGACAATGGTAATGAGAGAAAATCAATGGGTGTAAAAAAAAAAAAAAAAAGAAAGAGAGAAGAAAGAAGGGTAGAAAATGATAACAAAAAAGGGAAGGGCAAGAAATGGAAAGAAAAAGGAAGAGAGAAAGTAGAAAAGGAAGTGAAGTAGATAATGAAGGTGAATGTGAGGGGAGGGGAAGAAAAAGAGAAGAAATCACGGATAACGACGGAAGAAGTGGAAAATCGTTGTAAAGAAGTAGGAAGAAGAGGTAAAAAAGAAAAAGATACAAGAAAAAGACGTGCAAAGAAGACGGAAAGGTTTGGTTTTAGTTTGATTTGTTTCGTGGCATATTAACATCACTATGGGTCATTTAATGCCGAAATGAACTATATTTTGAACAGAATTTTATGCCTTCAACCAAGCTAAATATATTTTGAACGCAATTGTTTGCCTTCGGACACTGTTATTTTGTATATAATTTTACTTTCAGAGTAAACATATGTCTTATTTTTTTAATCAAGTTCACCAAAAGAAGGCATTAAAGCCACTGAGACACAAGTTATTAATGGGTGTGGAAGAATTAGAAAACAGAAACATCACGAAGAAAGAAGAGTAATCAGGAGGACACTAGATAGCGATTGACATTACTTTTAAATTTTTGCAGATTAAAGTTGGCTGGAAAGCACGGAGCTGGTCGGGAGTTCCACAAGCGAGAAGTGCGAGAAAAGAAACTGTTAACATAGAAATTACGGTTACATCGGGCAAACTGTACTGTATATCGGTGAGACGTCACTGCCAGTCTAGTACTGCGCTTAAAATGATATTTGCTGATTCTTCTTTGGATTTTATCAAGGATGTTTTTTTATACACGCGCGCGCGCACGCACACACACACACACACACACACACACATTTATATAATGTCAAAGATCAAATACAGGTCAAATATGGATTGGAATTCGACAGGATGATAAAATAAAGAACACAAGAAATTGATATACATTTCCTATTCGTTCTTTATTTATCACACACACACACACACACACACACACTCACTCACACACACACACATACACACACACACATATGTATGCATGTATCTATGTGTGTGTGTCTGTGTATTTCGGAAGTAAATATTCTCTTAACTTTTATATTATTTTCCCCCGAGTACTTTCGAATGTTGCTCCATTCGTTTTCAAGGGTTGTTCTGTGTTATATATATATATATATATATATATATATATATATATATATATATATATATATATATATATATATATATATAATTAATGCAAGTAAAATGTTTGTCACTTAGTTGATTGATGTTACCTTCAGCATACTAACTCCAAAGTTCCGCAGATGGTAACTCCGGCAATCACTCCGTCCACTCGTCAGTGGGTATATATACATAGTTTGCACATGATCTCTTGTAGTTGTTATACATTAGGTATAAACCTATTTCTTTACGGTAGGGCATTATGTTGAAGGTTTCTGTTATTTTCAAATTGTTTTCTTATGTTGGTTTCCTTGTAGCATTTATGTCTTACAGGTTCTAATTTTTAATTAAGAGCATTTAGTTTAAATGTGTTTCCCCGTGAGCGCGGATTGGCATGTTGTCCATGTTGGTTGATTTTCATTCTTCAGCAAGTATGAATGGCTGAGGTATGTGTAGCCTGTGGGCAAGCGAGTCGATATTACTTCAGACTTTATTCGTTTTTTTTTTTTTTTTTTTGATACCAGCCTCCATTTACACAGGATCGGTTTGATTGCGCGAAGCTTGTTATTTTCGTTGTTGCTTCATCTCTTCTACTTAATGAAACTGTCTATATCACTTTTCAGGCCCGTATAACGGATTCTACAACTATTTTCAAGGGTTTAATTTCAGGCAGATTTTGCTGCGGAGTTTGTCTCATCATTCCCTTTCATTTCTATGTACTTTGGGATCCAGCATAACAATATTTATGGCCATGTTGCTGGGTGCTTTGTTAAATGCCACTTTCACTCTGGTCTGTTAGGCTGTCTCCTGTGAGCTCCCTCTATACCAATCCTTCGCCCCCACGTTGTGTTTCAGTATTTGCAGGAATATTGGTGAAGAACTGTTAAAGATCAGGCTTGACTTCTCTCTATCCTGGCTGAGCTTGAAACTTAATTAACTTCAACAATATTCATTAACAACATTTATTCATGGTACTATGATTGTTTAAGATCATGAATTCATAAACAAAAGGGATTTGAAGAAGTTTCCCCGTATAAGGAATTCTTAAGCTGGGAGGAAGAGGTTGACTTGGCGATTGTAGTTATGGCTAAACAGCCCAGAGTCATTCAACTATTTAAGGCAGTTGATCGAAGGAATTCAAAAAGTGATGCAAAGAATAGGACATCAACTGATTGAGGCAACACGGTCATCCGGCAGGGAGAGTTTTGGTCTACTAGCGGTGAGATCAGTTCGATCTTACTTCTCTGTTCTTTCAGCGATTTTTTTAAGGAGGGGGGTGCAAACTCCAATTGCGATGCCTTGATTGGCTAGCCAATAATAATGCTTGACCAATGGTATCGGATAGCTAATAATAGCGCTTGACCAACAAGAAACGGAAATGGGGATGGATTGGCCACTCACTCTTCAAGCCTGCTCATAATCGCGTCCGTTGGAGAGCTGTTTTTGTGTCCCTGTGTTCCCCAAGGAATCAAGAGGCAAGAGAGAGACTGAAATGGGGATGGATCAGCCACACACTTCTCAAGCCTGTTTCTAGTGTTACCAGGCAGGACATTAACTCGGATCCACAAGGGAAGCGAAAAGTGGGTCGGCCAAAACAGACTTGACGCAGAAGTATCGACGCACAAGTGAAGTCAGCCGGCATGACATGGGCCGAGCTGATGAGGATCGCCTGGAACCACATCCGTTGGAGAGGTATTGTTGCGGCTCTCTGTTCCCCAAGGAATCAAGAGTCATAAAAATAAATAAATAAATAAAAATAGTCTTGTGCCATACGCCTCGAAGGAGAGGAAGGAAAGCCCCAAGAATGCAATATATGATTGTTGGTCCAATCAAAATAATTGCCCTGTGTCGTAAGTATCTGAGGGGAGACGAGAAGTTCCCTGCCAACTCTTCTCTCATTCCAAAATTGTGGCCTTCAGTTGAAAATTTAACATCTACCAGAATCTCACCCTCATTTAACCTGATTATTACAGGTGTCATCATCAATTCTATCTGAAAGTGTGTTATATTCCTGATCAAAAGAAACCTGATCTATTAAGATCTGCTTTGTGTTCCTCATTCCAACAAAGAATTCCTTTATCAAAATTAACACGTAAATTAAACAGACCTAAGATTGTACCTAATGACTTATCAAACCCAAGCTTACAATTTCACCCCTCACATTATAGTCCATAAGTAACAAAATCTAGGTAATTCATGGTATCTTCATTGTTTTAATATGAAAATATTTTTCTTTCTTTAGAAATATAAATTAGATCGCCTGAAACCAGTCACGGTGTCATGTTTTCTTTGCTGTTGGATTGTGAATCCACCCTAGCATCGCAGTTTCACCAGGAATGGGTTGCCAAGTTTTTTCAAATTTGTCATTACTGTTATATCTGATAGGAAATCAGAAAGTATTAGGTTGGTGCAAAAATAATGACGTAATAATGTCGTTTTTTGACGTATTTTTTAACGTCAAAAAACGATATTATTACGTCATTATTTTTGCACCGACCTAATATTACATATTTTTTTATTTTTGTTTCTAGAAATGAAGTCCGGTGCTAGCTAGGTCGATTGCACAAATCTCTGCAATGAAAATTGAAGTTTCTCTTAATAGATGTTTCTTTTTTATTTTCTTGTTATTTACTGCTGCACATCCTGTTTCACCTTTGTATTTACTGTGAAGATGTATGAGTGTCTGCGATAACTGATTTTGATCTTTTTAATTCCTCATTCGAATATGAGTGGATGCATATTTATTTTATGACACTTTTATTTCCGGTATTCTTATGTTTCCATGGTGGTATATTTGGTATGATTGTATTATGGATTCTAGATAGAGGTATTTTTGCTTCTTGAATGATAGCTTTCATCCGGAGCTCAAAGGTTTTTATGGCTTTCTCTTTTTCTAAATGTGACATTATATGCACGATTAGATCGGCTTGTTTTTAGTTTTATATAATATTGTAGAGCTAGTTAGACCCATTTATGTTTTGGTGAACGTTCGTTTGCTTATACATACTTTCTACGGGTTATATTGTAAATGCTCTAAGCCAGTCCTGGGTAAGACGATAAACTACGTCCAACAGCAAGATCTTTGATCAGGAAGTTTTGAGGAGCATGGAAACACTTCTCAATTGCTGGTGTTCCCATGTCCACCCTGTTTTGGGGTGGTAACACCTGTTAGGGTCCCAGCTATGGGCAAATAGTTAAACCCCAAACTGGGGTCAAAACACTATGAAAATGTAAAAACAGATTTAATACCAGAAATACTTTGTAAAAATTATCAGCAATAAATTTTTGAAGAAAAATTATTACCAGCAATACATTTTTGAAGGAAAAAAAATTTACTAGCAATAAGAATTGTTGGCATTAAATAACACATTGTATATATATACCGTAAAACAAAACAAACCAAACGAAATGCTCTAAGCGCCAATCTCAAACCTCCGTGGTAAGTTGGGTTAAGAATTTTCAGATATGATTTCCTTGCTGATTGGTATATGAAGTTTCCATAGTCCAGTTTGTGTCGAATTAATGTTCTGTATAATTTGAACAGCGTTTACCGGTCTACGCCCCAATTTTTGTGGGCTATCACTCTCAAGGGTTGTATTGTTTTATTGCATTTAGTTCTCAGATATTTTGATGTTGTATGGACATTAGTTTCTTATCGAGAATTAGTCCCAAGAACTTGTACACGTCTACCATTGGGATTACTGCCCCTTCGAGTTGTGATCTTGGATCATTATTGTTGTGGTCTTGTTAGGGCCAGAATTAAAGACGCAAGAGATGAACTGAGTTATACAAATATATTAACAGAAAACAGTAATGGAAACATATACAAACAAGAAGCAAGTATGTTTGGTCCGACTGTCAGAGCTGACTGCTGGAAACTTCCTTCTCCAAAAGGCAGTACCTGCTCCTATTTATAGATGGGAGAGTCCATGCGTGCGTGGGTAAATTACCATAACAGTTATCCAGTTTCTTTATATTACAAAAATGCACCCTAAAACCGTTATTTATTGCCCATCTGTTGGTCCTATTTATACACTGCTGCAGATTCATTTCAATGATATGTGCATATTATTGGATCGGTAGCTTACAGTAAAGTTGTGGGTGAATAGGTTGTTTTTCTTATACACATCGGCGGTCACCATGATGATGTGTGTAATCGTATGTTTTTTGTACACGTCGGTGGTCACCAAAATGTTGTGGGTGTTTACTCACATCATAGCAGCAGAACTTAGCCTCGTGTTCACAGAGATAAAAACATATTTTCCAGGAAATAAAACGTACAGATATAACAGAAAAGCATGGTAAATTGTTAATTGTTATTATTTATATTTTTCTTGTGTATATTGGTGTGTTTAATTTTTATGGTACGTGTGATAAAAGGGAGACATTACTCCGTAGTATTACAAGCCATATCACAAAGAGAGGTTGGACACGTGTTGCCTGCCTGAGAGTTCTTGGCGAAGAGATTGAATCTAACGTTTTTTTTTTTTTGGCGGCATGTCTGTATTTCCGCCAGTGACAAATTTTGTTGCATGCTGAAAGAGTTTTATTATTTTATTTTTGATTTATTTTAAACAAAGTTTAAATGTTTTTGTTTTATTTTATTTATAGTTTTCTTTATTATTATTATTATTTTATATTTTATTTTTATTTAATTATACTAATAATATCCCTACAAAGTCATCGACATGCAAAGAACCATTTATACCTTGGGTGAGTTCTTTTGCAATGTTATTTATTTTAATAATGAACAGAGTGACTTACAATATACTTCCTTGCGGCACTTCTTCTCCTCCGGTGTAAATCTCGTCTCTAGCGTGAGCGATCGTTGGCGACGTCTTGCCACCTCTCGATGTCCATGTCCAAAAACGGATCAGTCAAAATAGATCCAGTATGGACCTGAAGAGATCTATTCGAAAGAAAGTTGTTAATGAATTCAGGTCACCTAGCTTTCATATAGCTCTCGCATGGTCCCATATTTCCAGGTAGTTTCTTAAGCCTTTTCCAAGTCAAAGAATACAATAGCCACGTGCTCTTTTCTTATAAATGCTTTCCTTTCTAAGCAATTCAAGTGGTCCACTGTATTCATGTTTTTGCAAAAGCGACATTGTAAGTCAGTCAGGAATTTGTTAGATTCCAATTCCCAAACTAATTATTCACCATTCCTCTCCAAAGTCATAAACAGCTTGTGAGAGAAATCGGTTTATAATTTCCAGGGTCTGAATTGTCTTTTCCCCGTTTAGGAATCGGTAGGATAGTTGTTTGTCACCATTATTGTTCATTATCGTTATATATTTTTAATAACAATGTTAATGACCCTGTTTTTGAAAGTTGTTTTAAAAACACGTGACGGACATCGTCTAATCCTTCGGTTGAATTATATAAACTTTTAATCGCGTCTTCTAGTTCTGCCTGAGAGAATGGATTCTTGTAATCTTCCTTTTTTGAAGTTTAATTTGTATTTTTCTGCATTTGGTTTTATAGTTTGGGATTGCTGTTTACAATTTTTTTGTCTTTTTTTTATAAGAATTTTTTATTGCGTTACGGGACTTTGCTCTATTTAGTTTATAATTGACTAGCAGCATGGCCCAGCGTTGCCCGTATGTGATTTCAAAATCGTACGACTCATACAGCAATCGCTATCACTTGACTTAAAATATTTTTGCCCTCCCTTGCCTTTAAAGGAGTGCCCTTTTCCGTGGTGATGTTGCTACATGCCTTACTTCTTACCTATCTCACACTGCGAATTTTTTTCTAAGCTCTATACTAAACATTAAATCTGTCACGAAAAAGGAACACAAAACGATCAGCTTTAAAAAAAAGGACTCGTAACTGGAAAAACCGAATGAAAAAAGAATGTTAACAACAAATACTTTTTCACACACAACCCAGTTCTGTGGAATCAGAATCAACGTTGAGTTTAAGCAAGCGAATAAGCCAATTGGAGTAAAGTGCCATGCAGATTTAAAATTTTCACACTTGTGACGAATGCAGCTATCGATTTTTTTTTTTTTTGCATGCTAGTTAATATTCGTGTCAGTGAGCTGTTGGCTCTCACGCTGGCTAATAGAATCTTCCTGCCTATTCGTCGCAGCCAGCTATAGGCTCTCACTTTGGCCAGCACAAAATGGCAGCAAACTACATGAAAACTGCCGTAGAAGCATGAAAAAATCGATTATTTCCACTATCAATGGGAGTTGGGAAATGCAAAGTTGGTCTTGGCCTTCCTGCTAACTTGGAGCATGTGCATGTAAATTTTGGTGCAAATCCGTCGAAAATCGCGGCCGTGCATTCGTTACACACACACATACATACACACACACACACACACACACACACACACACACACACATCCATAAAGTTTAGTTAAATTGCTGGATCATGGCTAAGTCAATTGCTGACAGGCTTCCAGTTTCTGGATCAATGTGTGTCGATGCTCTCTGGTTGATCAGGATATAGCTCATTATCCATAAAGAATTTTTTCCATAATTTAACCTTTTTTGTTTGTTTCCTTGAATCCCCAGATGGTATCGTGGCGATTAAAATCCCCCGCCCCCTAAGAGAATAAAAAGTTTGGGTAATAGTTTTATAAGATCTTCCAGATTGTCGTGTTCTATCTAGTCATGCGGTGAGATATACAGCGAGCATATACCGACTGTTTTGTACAAAGATCTCAAAGCAGCTACCTGTGATTCTGTTTTTAGTTCAATTTTGCTCTGGGGTACGTCATTTTTTTTTATTAAGACGATTACTCCGTTAGAATCCCTGAGTTGAGAGCTGTGAATATGACTGTACTCTTGATCATTTTTAATATTAATATTATCTACTTTTTTTTAGAAATGTTTCCTGAATACAAATAACCGCCTGACCCAATGTTATTATTGTGTGTGCGTACTATTCGTCGGTCTTGAGAAACCTTGGATCTGCGCCCAAAGAGTTATGCCTCAGCTGCTGATAGCGGCGCAGCATCCTTTATGACTGTGCAGGTGCACGGGGGACTGACAGTCCCGGTTGCAATGAATGCATGCGAAGATGCTCTCCCCCGTTGTCGCCTTGTTGTTTTCTTTCCGCTGAGCACCCACCCCGCTCCAGCCTCCGGTGTAAATCTCGTCTCTAGCGTGAGCGATCGTTGGCGACGTCTTGCCACCTCTCGATGTCCATGTCCATCGCCCTCATATCAAGATGAAATCGATCTCTTGCCGGTGTTCAGTTCTTCGTGCAGAGAGACTTTCGAAATGCTCCAATCCGGGATACGGTATATACATGTCCAAGGCAGCAGAGACGGTGATGTTAGAGAAGGGCTTACAGGTTGAGTAATTGGTCACGGGTGAGAACAACGGCATTGGTTACCGGGTCGTACCAAATTGATGCCCAGAATGCGCCTCAGAAAGGGAAGATGAAAGGCGCTGAGGCGTCACACTAGTCTGGAGTAGAGACCCCAAGTCTCGCTGCAATTTTTAATAATGTTTTTATTAGCATGAATAATTTATGGCTTTATACATTTTGATGTTTGGAACTTGCTGATAGGGCATCACACATCGTCTCTAGTACCTCGAATTTGTTTTCTTTTTGTGGGTATTAGAAGAGATTTTTTGTTGGTTGGTCGTATTTTTTTTGGGTGGGGTGTGCAGGGGAGACTTCCCTTTTTTGTGATTTGATAGACGTATTAGATATCTATGTAATTTTTGTCCATTGGTTTTTTGCTTTCGGTTGAGACTTTATTTTGCACACGGGCTACCTCAGGTTTAAAATGGGTTCTTGTAAAATCTATTTAAAATTTTACTTTAGCAGCTTTCAGTCGTGCAAGTTCTTTTAGCAATTCTTGGAACTTTGGCCAGTCATTTCGTTCTAAAGGATGTTCCAATAACTTGGACCGATTTTAAATGTGAATTAAGTTTAAGCGTCTAATGATGCGTTTCCATTTCTTTCAGATTTGGGCGATATTATTTTTCACACATAATTGTCATGACTTAACTAACATGATCCAATTGAGAAATAAATAAATTTTCACCAATAACACTGATTTATTTACTGCTGACTTTGATCCGTCTTAATGAAACACCCTTATATATAATCCGTATTAATGAAACATCCTTTAGCTGCACCAGCTGTTCGAGGAGTGCTCTATAATAGTATGTTTTGTTGTCCAACTTGATTCGTCTTCTGAACCACATTGGCAAAGGTATGGCCTTTCATATAGGAATCAACTATTTTCATTGCTTCCGTGGAAGATTTATTTCTTCTATGCTTGACCTCTAAGATTTCTTTCTCTCTTTTATATATGCAGCAAGATTTCGTAAAGGCCGGATTGATTTCGTGACATCGCATTTAATGTTATGAGTACACTCTTCCTCAATATGATCTTGTTTTTGTTTTTTTTAACCACATTTCGCACACATGCCCTTTGCAGCTCTCTTTGTGAGGCCCATATCTCTGAAACTTGAAACACCGCAAGGGCTTGGGGTGTACGGTTCGATCCTTTCAATCCTAAAACCAACTTTTATTTCCTTTTAGGTTGAGTGTTTACCAAATCTTAAGATATATATATGTAATATATTTTCTGTTTATATGTTATTTTTATAGGTATAATTTATTTAAGTAAGTACTCTGTTTATTGTTTTTTAATTAAACAGTATTAATTACATTTATCGGCCTGAATGTTCGAGATATTTCGTAGAAAATATGTGTTCTTCGACAGAAATCGAACCTGTAACCCTTATGGGGAACCGTCAACACACGTGTTTTTAATCTTTCACTCATTGTTTACGTTAAGATACGTTTCGTAAGCAGACATGATCGATCGAGAAAAATCGTCGAAGGTGTGTGTTGATAAACAGTAATTCGGACTTTGCTAAGCAGACTCTTCTTTGTGGCTGAATTGTTAACAGCACGTCAGATCAAATGAAGGTTCCCTATAAGGGTTCGATTCCTGTTGGAGAGCACATATTTTCTATGAAATTTTTAGAACATTCAAGCCGGTAAATTTAATTAATACTGATTAATTAAAAAAACAACAAAGCATTTATTTAAATAAATTATATCTATAAAAATAACGTGTAAACAATATGTTAAGTAATTGTCAGACTTAATCCATTTCATTATATATATATATATATATATATATATATATATATATATATATATATATATACATACTCGACTCTCCCGTCGAATTCGATGTATGAGGGTCAAGCAGATCAGGAAACCGACAACAGCATATGAGATTTGATTATAGTGGTGAAGGTTTTGTGCAGAACCATCCACACTTTTTGAAGGGCCGAATACAGAGACCTGGTGCACTACCCCAAATGACCCTCCGCAGGTTTTGAATTCAGAGTTGTCCTTCTCCTAGACCAGTTGCCATCCAAGGCTATTTACCCATAGCTGGAGGGAGAAGAAGAGGATTCACACCTTTCCTAAGTAAGCACGTAAGTGAATGTTATGGATTCGACTGGAATTCGAACTCGGCTCTCCGATTCCAAGCCTCTATCCATTACTCCACCGTGCCTTTCTTTTGTTTGTTTGTTTGTTTGTTTGTTTGTTTGTTTGTTTGTTCTTTTTATACTTATCCTCCTACAGTTAGTAACCCCTTGCTTTCCCAGGCCTGTATCTATTTCCTCTGGCGTAGCCATGGACAACTCCTTATTTCTGACAACTCCTTTTGAAATGTTCAGTCTTTCATGTAGTAATTTACACTTTAAATTATGGAAAGCCTTCATTTTTAATATATTGTCGGCGTATTTTTATTATTATTATTATTATTATTATTATTATTATTATTATTATTGACGTCTACAAGTAAATTCATACTTTTCATTGTTTTTATACTGTTTGTGAAATTGTCCTGCTAATGATTACTTTTCAATCAAAAATGGTGGCAGATTGGCCAGTACAGTTTCTTCCAGAGATTCGCTCACTATTAATCTCGGGAAATTTGTTTCGGCTTCTATTTCTGAAACAGTCAGAGAGATTTATACTGCTTTTTTTTTATTGATGTTTATTTTTTTCATTGGTCCTTCGCTCCACCACTCACTGCGTAGTCCAAATATTACTATTGCCAAGGAGATTGAACCCATTCGTCTTGATTGAGACGATGATACATCAACCATTATACAATCATTCAGAGAGTAATTTGAACCCTTGTTAATTTTTAGCTTCTTTAACCCTAATATCTGACACCTTAATCCAAAGACGTATTGGGATGGCCAAAGATACCTTCAAAAAGCTAAGCAGAGTATTAAGAGACAGGAAAATTTCGTTGAAAACAAAGAAAGGATACTGAACTTTTACGTGACTTAGTTTGGGTGATAGTGCAAACAAAGAGGAAACTTATACTTAACACCAGAAAGAGGTAGTTGAAATTTCTGGAACACGTGATGAGGAAAGAGGTCTTGGAAAATCTGATACGCACAGGACAGAAAATAAGACAGGGGAAAGCAAGCTGTGACATATTTACTGGGCTTGAGCAAATGGATGGCAGAACAGGATTTGCTAGAAATAACAAAAAGAAAGCTTATCGAGAGTTACAAGAGACAGGATGTGGAGGCCATGATCACCTACGTCTCCACATCGGTGAGTAAATTGTCCAGCATTCTCTGCCATATAGGATGATTGATATTACATAGAAGTTCAGCACTCTTTTCTTTGTTTCTCTTGTTTCAAGTCTCCTCTTCTTCTGTGAGGAAATTGTCCAGCATTCACTGCCATATAGGAGGATTGATATTACATAGCAGTTCAGCACTCTTTTCTTTGTTTCTCTTGTTTCAAGTCTCCTCTTCGTCTGTGAGGAAATTGTCCAGCATTCACTGCCATATAGGAGGATTGATATTACATAGCAGTTCAGCACTCTTTTTTTTGTTTCTCTTGCTTCAAGTCTCCTCTTCATCTGTGAGGAAATTGTCCAGTATTCACTGCCATATAGGAGGATTGATATTACATAGCAGTTCAGTATTTTGCTTTTAAAATCTAAATAAATCGTTCACTCACCAGTATTTTTCAATCGCCTGATGAGATGCATTGATACACATTGAAACACGACTGCAACTGCGTTGCGATTTTGACGTGTTTTCAGTGTAATATCCTAATATATATATATATATATATATATATATATATATGAATTAAAAATCAAATAAGCATCAGAATCTAACAGGGCGATAAAGAATAAAGAACAAATAGGAAAACGTATATGAATCTAACATGTTTCACTTTTATTAAAGCTTCGTCAGAGGTTGAGACAGAGAGAGTGATAGAGAGAGAGAGAGAGAGAGAGAGAGGGAGAGAGAGAGAGAGAGAGTGGTAGTTGTTTTTATATATTTTTTATTGTGTAGCATTGATTCAAAAACTTTCATCTCAAATGTAAACATTCCCAAACCATTTTGTGCGCATCATCACTGAACAGAAGTAATTAGACAAATGAAGGATAACAAATCTTAGAAATGTAACCAATTTGCTCTTCCGTACTTTTTTTCACCATCACTATGCTTAAGGTGCTCTATCATCCAACCTCCAGCATTAACAAAAATGCAGTAACTTTTTTTCTGGCCCTAAGAGATCATTTAAATGTAGTGGGAAAAGCTTACCGTTGATCATTCTCGATTTGAGAGTAAAATTAACAAAAGTGATTAAATCAACAAGGTGGCCCAAAAGTATATCTTGATATGCACTTGTTGCGGACTGGCGAATGTATTTTGAGTGATCAGAAGGATTTTTAGTGTTGGTGTTCGAAAAACATTCGTCCACAACAGTTAAAGAAAAATATTAGAAAAAAAATCATGACGTATTGTTTCAAAACGTAACAATTGAATTTATTAAGTATTTGATATACATGCATGTGAACTGAAAGGTTTTGACAGAGTTATGTTTCTTAGACTTGGAAATATTTGTACTTGAGCTCATAAAGAAAAAGTAATTATTAAACTATAGTTTAGAAGAATAAAGTTCCTTGGAATTGTGAGTTGTAAACCTTCGTAAGAGTTCAGAAGAGATTTTAGAGTTCGTACTTGCATGAATTGTTGTAAAGTTCTTTTACGTCTGACCGCAAAGGTTAAGACGGGAGTTCTTGAAGATTACATCTTGGCAGCAAGGAATGAGACGCGAGAGAGAGAGAGAGAGAGAGAGAGAGAGAGAGAGAGAGAGAGTTTACACGTGTTTTTGTCTATATGCGATAGGGTATCACATGACTGGCTCAGATGGAGAACGCGGGAAAACAGATTTGTCGCGTGCAGGCGATTTGATTGGTCGGAACTGACCAATCAGCGAGCTAGTTTGAAGTAGATTAACCAATGAATGCTTGTCATATATTCACCTACAGGGAATAGTTTAATTTACCCACGCAGGTGTGACTGGCTGACGTGGAAAATTCCACACATTTGTATAATTACCTTGAAAAATACCGTTTATAAATTTTGCCTTAATGAATCATTTTCTCAAGTTTAAATTATGATCAGGCATATAACGATTTTTTGAATCCCTGTTTTTTAAACATGAAGCAGGAATTTAAAAAAATAGACTGCAAAATTGTCCCAAGAAATACATAGTTGAATCATCTCAGCATTTAAATAACTGATTATATGAATACAAAAGGATCTTTTATGAAATAATACATGTGATGCATTCGTTGTTCATCGTAATAGCTTTCACTATAATTTCAATTTCAATGAGCGAATGCAGTTTTAAAAGAGGATACATGATGAAAAAATTGCACAAATTATAATAAAAATAAAATTTTATCGTCAAAAGCTTCGTGTTTTTAAGATGAAAGATCAAAGGATTTTTTTATGTAAAATTTTCAGTTCTTTATCCTTTTTAGAACCTTGAAAATTTTAGTTAAAAATCTTGTTTTTCTGGCATCAACGCGAGACCTTAAATGTGTATGGGAAATTTTCGCGCCTCCACAGATCCGGTAAAATGAGCATACAATCAAAAAATAGCCCAAACTTAATAAAAACAAAGTTTTATTGTCAATATCTTTATGTTATTATTAAAAGGAAAGATCAAAATATTTTGGATTATTAAATTTAATTTGTTGATTCTTCTTAGAACATTCTAAATTTTGGTTAAAAAATCTTGTTTTTCTTGCGTCAGTGGGGGTGGGGACTAAAGATTACCGTAGAAATTCTTAGAGTCTTTTTTTTTGCAGTGAAAAACACAGTGACTTTGAAATCCTTTCAAAAATCAGATAATTGTTGGATTTTAATGAAGATTTCAGGGTTTATTTACAAATGAATGGAATTATTAGGTTGGTGCAAAAATAATTTCGTTTTCTCACATAGTAACATATGTTAGAAAACGAAATTATTTTTGCACCAACCTATAATTTCGATAAAAATGTTTCTTTTTTAGATAATCTTTGTAAAAATACTTTTTTTTACGTCAGTTACTCATTTAATCTTATGAGAATTTTGTATCGCACAGTGTTTATATTAGTTATAATTTAAAGCAACAAATATTTTTTGGTCAAACAACACCACCAGTTACAGAATATCTACACTGAATCTCTAAAAGGCAGAATGTGTGTGTGTGTGTGTGTGTGTGTGTGTGTGTGTGTGTGTGTGTAACGAATGCACGGCCGCAATTTTCGATGGATTTGCACCAAAATTTACATACACAACTTCCAAGTTAGTGGAAAGGCCAAGACCGACTTTGAATTTCCCAACTCCCATCGATAGTGGAAATAATCGATTTTTTCATGCTTCTACGGCAGTTTTCATGTAGTTTGCAACCATTTTCTACTGGCCAGAGTGAGTGCCTATAGCTGGCTGCGACGAATAGGCTGAAAGGTTCTACTGGCCAGCGTGAGAGCCAACAGCTGACTGACACAAATGTTAACTAGCATGCAAAAAAAAAAAAAAAAATCGATAGCTGCATTCGTCACAAGTGTGAAAAATTTAAATCTGCATGGTACTTTATTCCAATTGGCTCATTCGCTTGCTTTGTAACAGATTTAATGTTTAGTATAGAGCTTAGAAAAAATTCGCAGTGTGAGATAGGTAAGAAGTAAGGCATGTAGCAACATCAGCACGGCAAAGGGCACTCCTTTAAAGGCAAGGAAGGGCAAAAATATTTTAAGTCAAATGATAGTGATTGCTGTATGGGTCGTACGATTTTTGAATCTAGCACGGGCAACGCCGGGCCATGCTGCTAGTCGTAAAATAAATGCAATCAAACTAAGACATCATTTAATTAAAAAGGCTTTAAGTACAAAATATATTATACAAAATGTCTTAAGAAAAATTTTTTCCATGAATAATGAATTTTTACAAGAATTGCTTTCATTTTTTAAATTTTTAATTATAAATTTATAATAATAAATAACTATAATTAATAAGATATAATTTAAATTTAATTTATAAATTATTTTATTTATAAATTTTTAAATCTTTCAAAATTCTGTATTAATTTGTAGCAGTCGTGTTACTAAATTAAAAGTGTATTTACTAATCAGAAATGGAAAAGTTCAGTACAATTCAACGATCCCCCATATTTTAGAAAGAATTTTGAATTTATTTTATGTGTGTATAAACGTGCCGAATTTTGTAAATGCGGACGTCCATACACAATATTATTTTGAATTTATTTTATATGTGTATAAAATTATTTTATATGGGTATAAACATTATTTTGAATTTATTTTATATGTATAAACGTGCCGAATCTTGTAAATGTAGACATCCATACACGACATTATCAGAAAATAAGAGCGTTAACTTAAAAAAAATTTAAAATTTATTGGTGATTTTCTAACATTTCTTCAACAAGCGTCTTTGTAAGGAAGACCATAAAGCCAAAATACCTAAAAGTCAATAAAATATTAGAATGCTTAAAATATTTTAATTTCTTAAAGATAACTCGGTGGGTAAAAGAATAAATATAAAAAGGTGTTTATATTGTATTCAATAAATAAATCTGTCAACACCTCACAGAAAGACACACCATCTTATTGAAAAATGCTTTTCTGCTAGGTTTTGAACTAAAAGTAGTTTATGTTTCATTTGAGATTAATTAAACTTTAAATCAGCTAATTTTTCTTAAATAACGTGTCAAAAAAGTATATTTTATTTTTTAAATTTTACATATAAAGATTTTTATGTTGTGTTGACAGATTTGTCAATATGGACAGATTTGTCGGTTTTACTGATAATCGGATAAATGATTCTAATCAATTTAAATTCGGTTTGATTGATTGAGTGGTTGGTTAGTTTGTTGTTCGGTTAGTTGTTTTTGTTTAGCGGTATATCAACACCTCTATGGGTTATTTAATGCAGAAATGTAAATATTTCGGAACGATTTTATGGCTTCAACTATAAGATAAAATGCATTGTTGGTCATTTTTGTTTATATATAAAAAAGTATTACTGGTAGTTTACTATAAGAATGTATTTTTTAAACTTTCATAGTATTTTGTTTTTGTTTTGGGGTTCATTATTTGCTCATAACTTGGACTCTAACAGGTTCTACCACCCCTAGTGGACCTGGGAACAACAGCAATTAACAGGAGTTTCCAGGCTCCTCAAAACTTTCAATCTCCCGATCTTGCTGCTGGATGTAGTCTATCATCGTACCCAGAAATCGGTTTGAAATGCAGCAAAGTATTTTGGTTATTGGAAATATTAAATGCAGCAAAGTATTTTGCTTATTAAAAATATTAGATGTGATAAAAACTAAAATAAAAGCTTCACGAAAGAGTATCTATTTTTTAATACATTTAAAACGTAACTTTTTTGGAGGCAATTAAACGCTTTTTTAAGGCACCTAGTTTTAATTAAAAGGAAAAACCATTTATTAGAGTTAAAAATATTGAAACTACTAATTTTGGAATCTTATACTGTAAATTTACGTCCATGATCATACAGCATATCACCTTCTCTTACAGTTACACCTATATATGCAATAACATGTATTTATGAACACAGAAAATCCATATCTAGGCGGGTAATTTATATTCTGACCTAACCCTTAATGTTGCTTGTCGATCTGTATTCGAAGTCAGCTCCCGTAAAATTTGCATCAAAATTCAGTTTGCGTTTATTCAGACCTGCCTACCACAGAAGGCTTATTTTCTTTGGCCTTTAGCAGAAATACAATAGACGATTTTCCTGCTCATTTGCTGAGAAATTGTCTTGAAATGAACTCTCTTGTATTGGAAGGAAAATAAACACTTTAGCTACCTCAGATTTTTACTCAGGCGCCCATAAATACAATGGAAAAATAGCTAAGCGCATTTTGTGTTCTGTGCTTAAAAAGATGTCCAGCTTTTATATCAAACCGTTTTCAAAATGTATAAACCTGAATATATATCTGTCATATATATATATATATATATATATATATATATATATATATATATATATATATTAGATACCTCTACGAAATCGCTAAAAAATAGCATAGCATGATGAAAAAGACGCCAAACTTGACGAAAACAAAATTTTATCGCCTAAATGTTAATATATATCATAAAGAAACAATTTATACAAAGAATTAAATAGCAATGTTAATGCGATTAATGGAGAAATCACTTCGCTAACAAGACTTAATGAGACATTAACTTACTATCATTTCCTTGGATAATAAGATCCTTATATTAAGGTTGTCAGAAGACATACCGAGTACTTTCAACAATTTCAAATTGTCATCTTCAGGGCGCAAACATCTTTCGGTCTGCACATATTTCGTCTTAGTGTTTGCCTATGTATGGGAAAATTTCGCCCTGAATTATTGTCGATGAATAATGAATTTTTACAAGTATTGTTTTCACTTTGTTTAAATTTTAATTAGAATCGTTTATAAAGTTTGAAATCTTTTAAAATTCTGTATTAATTTTTTAGCGCTTATTAAGTAAAAACTATATTTACTAATCATAAATGGAAAAGCCTACAGCAATTCATCGAACACGAAAAACGAATTTTGAATTTTTTTTGTGTGTATAAACGTGCCGATTTTTGTAAATATGGATGTCCATACATGACATTATCAGAAAATAAGAGCGATAACTATAGTAAACTTAAATCTAAAGTACCTAATGTACAGATTTTTTAAATAAAGAAAATTACATTGTGATGACTGATGGATAAATATGACGCTAAACTCAGCGATTTCAAATTAAAAACTTCATACACTCAATTTGAATTTAAAACACAACAAAGTATTTTGCTTATTGAAAATATTAAATGTAAGTTCTAGGGCCAACCGCTGTCTATTCTAAATCTCCTCATTCAGTAATCCTCTACCTTGAGTGGATCTTGTGCCTCGTATTGGGTGAACATTTAATAAAATTGTCAGGACAGACATTATAACAAAGGGAGTTAACTCGCACCCTAGATTGGAACCAAATTATAACCCTTAATCAGAACTCTCCAGAACACAAATGAAAAAATCAAGATGGCTGTCTGGCATCCCCTCGTGTTCCCTCTCGAACATTATTAATCCACCAGTAATCCACTTATTATGTTAACATCTAGTGTTTCTCAATAATCAATAAAAGTTCGAGTTGCGTGTTCGTTCTTATTTGAAAAAATAAAATGCTGTTTTTCATTTACCAAAAATCCTTTTACATTCGATCGAAGCCATTTTTAACCATTGATCTTAAAAAGCGATTGTGTATTTTTGAACGAGCTTCTCTCCACTCATGGCATCCATATTAAAAGGTTATAAAATGTCCTTGGTAGCGGGAGACGGCGAACGTTCAGGAAGATTTGTTAATATTCTGACTTGTCCGAGGTCGATATGTCAACGTATCAACGGAACCGTTTTATTGTTGATTGAGGAGTGCTAAATGAAATTCGTTGTGGTAAACTTGTTGAAACAGATTTGTAAAATTATGGTGACAGCGAGCGATTTCTCTAGCCTCACAGAGGAAAATTTGCTGGGTTTGTTTCATAAATTATCTGCGTTTAAGTTTCGTGTGTTAACTCGGAGTCATTGGTTAGTCACGTGCTATCTCGGAGTTCAGCATCGTCTTCTCGACACCCGTCTCCACACTTGCTACCCCACCTGTCTTGATTATTCTTCCAGTCATTTTGAGAAAGAATAGAAAATTTACCGACCGGTAACCTTACTTGTATTAGGTTGGTGCAAAAATAATGTCGTTTTATCACATAGTAACATATGTGAGAAAACGACATTATTTTTGCACCAACCTAATATTTACCAGAGCAGGCCTCAGAAGCTACCTTTTCAAATTAACAATAGTTTCAAATTCCGTTCTTTTGATTAGTTGAAAATAATCCAGAGGATGTGTTTTTTTTTACTTAATCTTTTTTTCCTAGAACATTCCTTTTGTTTTGTATTATCTCTTAGCCAGATGCAGCGTCGCCATAACCAATGTCAGAATCAAGGATTATGAAAGCGTTGTATCCGAACACCCCATTGGTTGATAATGTCTTCGCTGAAGATAGTGTTAGCGGGTACAACGTTGAATTTTTCTTTTCGGATACATTTCTATAAAAGGTCAAGTTTATAATATAAGACGCACTTTAAAAAAATTGTAAAAAAATCATCCAGTGCCTTAAATGAAAGTTGAGACCTCTTGTATGCTAATTTTATTTTTATCCACCATCGTTATTAAAATAAAGTAATTTTCTGCTTTGAATATGATAACCACCGTAGAATTTAGATCTTATCTTGGGAGTAAAGGAAAATAAGCAATGTTGACTTCGGTCCTACTATGGGCAAATAGTGACCCTCCACTAAACAAAAACAAAACACTATCAAATTATAAAAATCCATTTTATAGGAAAAATACGAGCAATACATTTTTATATATAAAAAATAACCAACAATACATATTTATAATAAAAAAACAACAATACATTTTATCTGTAGTTTGAAGGCAATCGATTGCGTTCAAAATCTATTTAGTTTTCAGCATTAAATAACCCCTAGAGGTTTATATGCCGCTAAACAAAATCAAGTAATCAACCAAACAGCCAATATGAAAGAACTCTTTTATGACATTAATCCATATAATATCCCATAATTTTCTTAACGAAACCAAACTCTCTTCCAAAATATAACTTCAACAGAACTACAACATAAAACAAATATATCACCACCTCTTCTAATAATTATGTCCATAGAAACATGTATATGCACTAAAGCTGAGTATCATCTACCATGTATACAAATGTGAAAGCAGAATAATCATATTTTATTGCTTCAAAGATGCCAAGAAAATATTCGGCATTAAATAACCCATATACCGTTAAACAAACGAATCAAATCAGACAAAAAATTGATATCATAACTTGACCAATTCTCTTTCAAATGATTGCAAATTTTAACAGCATTTGTAGCGACAACTCGAATTTGATGTTTTATGGGGTTTTTTTGGGGTTTTTTTTAGATATAGAAATGCTATTCACTGTTTTTTGGGGGTTTTTTTTTGGTTGTTTTTGTTTAGTTTAGGTTATTTAATGTCGAAATCTAAAAAATTTGTACGCAATTTTATTGTTTTATTATTATTTTTGGAGATAATAATGGTGTTGGTGATACAATTCTTACTAATTAACCCATAGCTGGAGAGGTGGATACATACCTTTTTGCGTAACACAACTGGAATTAGAAGTTGGTTCTCTGATTAACAATTCCGAGCCATTATCAATGTGGTCGTAAGTCGATTCCATTCACTGGAAAAGACTATAGTCGGATAAGACTGTGATGCACGCATTATTGAGAGAATTCGCTAAAAATGCATCAACGGCAATGCAGATTTAGACATGAGACAAAAAGTTCAAAGAGGAAGACTGTCTGTGCAGGTCAAAAGAATCTGGACGGTCATCACTAGCGGAAAAGATGGTCGGGTTTGTTCGGGAAACATTTTTGGGAAGCACCAGGAAGCCCCTAAAAGAGCAGATGTGGAAACCCAGATTCCCCCAAAGACTGTTTGGCGTGTCGCAAGGAAACGCTTGCGAATGACACCCTACGAGCTGCAGCTTTTTCAGGCCTTAAAGACAGGTGACAAGCTTGAGAAAAATCGTTTATAAAGTCCACATACATTTGAATTTCTCATTCAAATTTTGATGAATAAAACTTATTTTGCTTAACAATAAGCCTATTTAGTTTCATTCGCCTAAACTATGTAGTTACTCAGATATTTGTATTACAAATGATATCAAATTTTTAAAGCGCCCTATATATTGTTTACAATATGTCTGCTATGTGTCAACTCATTTTGAAGATGAAGCGATTATTGATTATATATTGCTTACCATATGCATTGAAATTCATCTTCGTCAACGTTTGTCTTAGATTCGTTCATGCTTAGAATATTGCTGCCATATATGATCCAGTGTCCCTGCTATTTATCTTGAGCTCCTTGATAAGATCCAAAGAAGAATCAGCAATATTATTAGTCCTGATCTGGCGGCTCGGCTTCAGTCACCTTTCTGCCGCCATAAAGTTGCTTCTCTGTGCCTTTTCTATAAATACTTTCATAGTAAGTGTTTGGATGAACCATTGTACCTAGACCTTTTTTTAAAATTTAAGCTCTGCACTGGACTGGTGTCGAGATCTCACCAATTTACAGTTGAGCTGACTAAATGTAATCGTAAAGTCTATGCTAACAGTTTATTTTCTCGCACTTCTTGCTTGTAGAACTCCCTTCCGCCTCCATGCTTTCTAACGAACTTTAATCTGCAAAAATTTAAATGCAATGTCAATCGGTATCTACTGTCCTCTTGATTACTTTTTTCTCTTCTCGAAGAGGTCAAAAGAGGATCAGGGTTCTGTCTATATTTCTGAGATGAGGTATTATGTACACTATTTATATTATTCGGACTATTGTCCTCATCTTTGTTGCCATATTTATCATAAAGTTTCGGCCGGCTTTCTTCAGTTTTCCACTGTCTGGCGTTGGTTAGATCCAGTGACAGGACTCAAAGAGTTGTGTTTTCAATACTTGGTTAAGGCAGTGGAGAATTTGGAGAGGTGAATTAAGGGGAGATAACTGATAACTGACATCCTTTAGACATGGCACGTGGAACTAGAACAGTCTACAGATCCTTCTTTGGATTTTTCAAGAATCTCAATTTCCCTTGCAGTAGACGAAGCAATTGATTCGATATAGTCGCTCCACTGCATGTCAGTGGGAAACGTGAGGCCAAGAAGGTGTAGAGTGTTGCTATCCTGGAGTTTAGCATCAAACATGCTGATGGCAGACAGAAAAGGTTCTGTGGTGACTTTTTTTTATATATTTTCCCCTCACTTTCCCAAGAGCAGACAACTTCAACTTGTCTTCTATTTCAGTGAGAATCAGACATGTCTTCTGCTTAACCACTTCAAGGGAAATAACTCCTCTTAACAAACCTCGGCATTTTTTAGTTCCTTCATATCAATTCTAGCAAATATCATTTTCGTTCAAGCAAGTATAACTTAGGAATCGTAAATGATGGAGTTCCTTTCTTTGTTAAGGAATCTGCAATCGGTTCCTGCGTTAGTATTGTCGATATTTCATATTTATTTATAACATTTTCTCTTATCTGCATGGGTCTGGGTATGGCATAATGGTTAGCGGCTTGGAACGTCATCATGTTTTTCCAGTCGTCTTCATTATCATTAGAGAGTTTACAACTTTAGCCACTGTGGGATTATATCAAAGAGTTACTGACTGTTGCCAAAGCAAATAAGAAAATGATCCAAAAGATTCGTTCTTTTTCACCCACAGTATTTCTTAAAGATAAGAAGTGTCTCGTTCACTAGGGGATCTTTTGGACCCCAGTGAATCTCATGCCATTAGAATATTACAGCTTGATATTTACAACATGATTTCAGGCACTGGTCTAATGCCGAGTCAAAAAGGTAGACACAGGTGTGGTTTAAGCGAGAGTCAAAAAGGTTTGGTTTGCACAAGAGTCAAAAAGGTAAACAGCAATTTGGTTTACATATGACTTTAAAAGGTACACATAGGTTTGGTTTGCACGAAATTCAAAAAGGTACACATAGGTTTGGTTTGCCCATGAATAAAAAAGGGAGACATAGCTTTGGTTTACACGAGAGTCAAAGATGTAGGCATCGGTTTGGTTTTCGCCAGTCAAAAGGGTAGACATAGATACAGTAAACTCCATTTTTTTGACACGTCGATCACCACTGTTCACGTAAGGGTAGTTCGCGTATTCATGGCCACAATTGGCATGGCTATGAAAACATTTTGGGTTTTGAAAATTTAAAATAACATGTATTCTAAAGTTCGTAACAAAAGTAATTTATGAAAAGTCGAATTTCTGGAAAAGATTAATAAAATATTCATACAAAAATACAATTATTATATGGAAGTTAAAAATGTTGTGTGTATTTTAAGTGTGTGCTTGTTCGCATATGAGAAACAAAGGGGAAGCATTAAAAAAAATTGAGTTTCTATTTTCGACCGTTTATTCTTGGTGATTGTAATGAAACAACATTCTCAATGCCTCTTAGGTATGTCCGTTTTCTTTCTAGTCCAGAAGTTAAGGTAAGTATAATCATTGTATTAATGGTCAAGCTCAAGTTAGCCTTGTGAAGAGTTGGAACAACCAAAGGAAAGTCCGTACTTTATTGTTGGAAGGTTTAAACATGATTTATGTTATGTCTGTTTTCTTTTTAGTCCAGAAGATAAAGTAAGTATAATGATTGTATTAATGGTCGAGCTCAAGTCAGCCTTGTGCAGAGTTGAAACAACCAAATAAAAGTCCGTACTTACTTTATTGTTGGAAGGTTTAAAAATGATTATGTTATGTCCGTTTTCTTTTTAGTCCAGAAATTAAAGTAAGTATAATCATTGTATTAATGGTCGAGCTCAAGTTAGCCTTTTGCAGAGTTGAAACAACCAAATGAAAGTCCGTACTTACTTTATTGTCGGAAGGTTTAAACATGATTTATGTTATGTCTGTTTTCTTTTTAGTCCAGAAGATAAAGTATAATGATTGTATTAATGGTCGAGCTCAAGTCAGCCTCATGCAGAGTTGAAACAACCAAATGAAAGTCCGTACTTACTTTATTGTTGGAAGGTTTAAAAATGATTATCTTATGTCCGTTTTCTTTTTAGTCCAGAAGTTAAAGTAAGTATAATCATTGTAATAATGGTCGAGCTCAAGTGAGCCTTGTGCAGAGTTGAAACAACCAAATGAAAGTCCGTACTTACTTTATTGTTGGAAGGTTTAAACATGGTTATGTTATGTACGTTTTCTTTTTCTTGGTTCGGAAGTTAAGGTAAGTAAGTATAAAGTAGCATTACAAGTAGCTCATCTCAGCCTTACGCTGAGTCGTAACAACCAAAGAGAAAGCTTGACTTACTTCATAGGTGGTTTTCGGAAGACACGCACGAGTGTCATTCGTAGGAAGATGAAAAGAGGGTTCCGTTGTCAGTGGACCGGGGAAACTAACAATCCCAGTGGGAACATAATTATCACGCCATGCTACATCTTGGAGGAAAGAGGAGAAGGAGAGTGAGACAGGAAATGTTTGCCTTTTTACAGTCTTAACCGTTTGGCGACTCCAAGTGGTGTAATCATATTTCCAGTTTCTTTACTCTTAACATCATGAGAAAATGTGTTCCTTTTTCATTATTATTATTATTATCATTATTATTATTATTATTATTATTATTATTATTATTATCATTATTATTATTATCATTATTATTATTATTTATTTATTGTATTTAATTTCCCCACAATTGTACCTAACAGCTTATTTTTTGCGGTTGTCGTTGACTTTGTTAGATTATTTCATTTCCCTCTGCTGGTTTACCTCAAATGAGTAAAGTAATAATTATGTGGTGTAGACAAATACGAGGTATTTCTTAACTTATTACTACGAGGTATTTATACGTTTCCTCATGGTCACGTAAGTCTGCATTAATTCACTAATTGGATCGAGGAAGTTTTATGTTTCAAATAGAAACTGGCGCGAACGTAGTAGAGAGTAGGTCAGGCTTCAATAGCGTTATATAGAAATAAATCGTCGCTGCCGACACTTGAGTTTGAACATAGATCGCCAGTGAGCAAACATAGGCGATCCCATTAAAATTTCTTCCTCTACTTTCTCAATCTTTCTGAATCTCTTTTGAATGCATCCAATTTTAGTCAAAGAAATAAGATTAAATAAATATGTATAAAATTATTAAGAGACAATGCTTCATCTAATAAATTCAAACAACTTAAGTCTATTGCTACATGGTGTAAAGAGAAATAAGAAGACAAAACAAATAGTAGCCAAAAGAATGAATAATTTATATGCTTCCTATGCTATCTCAGGTTGAATTTTGACGTTTACGCCATGTTTTACCGTCTAGCGAGACGATTACTAAGAGTTAACGGAGCTGATGTTTTTAAGTGGAAGGTAACTAGCTTTTTTATCCTTGGGGGAACATCAGGTAAGTTTGAGAAATCGGCCTTGTTGAGAGTTTAGGATATTTATTGTTGGATGACAAAAGAGAAAATCAAGTTACATCGTCATATAGCAAATAACAAGTTTATTTCCCTACATACATTATTTGATTTTTAAAATTTAAACAGTTTGATACAGAGACAGAACTGTAGTTAATGTTCTTTTCTTTTGTGTGCAAGGAAATATTTTATAATAATTGTTACGGTTTTGGGGGTATATATATAACTAGAGGATTTATTGTAAAAAATTTACAATTGTGGCACGTGGCCGATGAAGGGGAGGGGTAAAGGCTGGTCCAAACTAACTAACCTATACCTAGCTAATCAGATTCACGACCCATTCATACATTACAATTTACCCATTCACCACAAGAACTCGTCCATCACCAAACAATCCTCCAACCACCATAATACCACATCCTCTCAAGGGGAACCTACCAAAACGCGCCCCACACCATAAAAATTTGATGATGATATACATGCTATACATTAAAATTCTAATAATGATAGAATGAGAGGGGAGGGGAGATGAACCCAATTATCTATTATTATCCAATTATAACTAAAAAGTAACAGAAAATACAAATATATGTAACTAGTGAG
>OZ010612.1:32196772-32211772 GCA_963932145.1 Acanthosepion lycidas
AATTTCTCCCTGCTCTAATTTGTCTTTCTCTATTTTGCATCTCTCCTTCCCCTACTCTGTTTCTCTTTTGAACCTCTCCTTCTAATATTTCTCTCTGTTTTAAACTTCTCTCAGCCTCTAATCTTTCTTTCTTCTTTGAATCTCTCCTTTCTCTAATCTTTCCCTTGAATCTTTCATTTTTACAATCCTTTCTCCTCTTGTGAATCTCCCACTTCCCTTATTTGTTTTTTGATTTAGTCTTTCTCCCTCCTCTAATTTCTATTTTTTTTTAAATCTGTCTTTCATCTAATCTTTCTCTAATCTCTCCCTTCTTAAATCTTTCTCTAGTCTCTCCATCCTTTAATCTGTTAATTCTTTTTTTAAATCTCACCCTTTTGTAATCATTCTCTCTTTTGAAATTCTCTCTCTTGTAATCTTTCTTTATCTTTTAAATCTCTCCCTCCGCTAATGTTTCCTTTTCTATTTTAAATCTCCCCTTCCTCTAATCTATCATCTTTTAAATATCTCCTCCTTATAAACTCTCCTACCTTTAATATCTCTCTCTTCTAATCTTTCTCTCTTTTTTAAACTTCTCTCCACTCTAAAATTTCTTTCCTTAAAAAAAAACTCTCTCTTCTTTTATCCCTCTTTTGAATCTCTCCCGTTTCTAATCTCTCTTCTTGTAATCTTTCTCTAATCTCTCCCTTCTTTAATCTTTTTTCCTTCTTTTGAACCTCTCCCTCTTTTAATCTTTCTCTCTTTCTCTTTTGTACATCTCTCCACATTAATTTATTTCTCTTTGGAATCTCTGTCTTCTCTAATCTCTCCTTTTTCTAATACATCTTTAGATATATCTCCCTCCTCTAATTTGTCTTTCTCAATTTTGCATCTCTCCCTCTCCTACTCTTTGTTTCTATCTTAAATGTCTCTCTTCTCTAATCTTTCTTTCTCTTTTAAATCTCTCCCTTCTCTAACCTCTCTTTTGAATCTCTCCTTTTTCTAATCTCTCTTAATCTTATGAATCTTCATCTCCTGTTATTTGCCTTTCTCTCTTTTACATCTCTCCTTCTTTAATCTCTTTTTTTGAGCCTCTCCTTCTTTTAATCTTTTTCTCTCTTTTATATTTCTCTCACCACTAATTTATCTCTCTTTTGAATTTCTCTCTTTTTTAATATCCCCTTTTTCTAATATCTCTTTCTTTTTTAGTCTCTCCCTCCTCTAATTTGCCTTTCTCTCTTTTGCATCTCTCCCTCCTCTCATTTTCTTTTGAACCTTTCCTTCTTCTAATGTTCCTTTCTTTTTTTAACTTCTCTCTCTTTTAATCTCTCTCAGTTTTAAGTCTATAACTCTTGAAATGCTCTTTTAACCCTCTCACTATAATTTCATCATTTCATGTCTGGAATTTCTTCATAGAACAAAAAGTGAGGTATTGATAAATAAAACAGTCTCTTCCATACACCATTATCTTCATGTGTTGTCCTGATCGGTACCTTCATCAATCGTACCTAACTACCCTTTCCCTTCTACTATTTTCTAAAATTCTCTTGGACCAATCATGAATTGTAGATGCAAATGGCTGATTGTTTGGTCCTTTGCTGTCCACCAGCACTGGCAATTTTATGCTCTGGTGAGTCTAGTGTGTGAGTCTTAATGTTGAGTAGCCTTCATCTGTGAAAAGATGGCCGGCCAAGTCTGGATTACTTGAATTGTTAAGGATGAATGATTCAGGGTCTCAGCTGTTTAAATTTGCCCTTCACACTTCTTCTTTGTCACTTCTCTTCTGAGATGATCTTCTGCACTAGGCAATTGATTTCTTATAGTATTATAATTCTTTCTTCTTTTTCATTCCTTATCCTTTCTCATTCACAATTCTCTTTCATTATTTTCCTTCTTTGCTTGCCTTCTTTTTTATATTTCATTCTTTTTATCATTCACTTTCCTTTTATTCTCTTTCTTCACAGTTTCTTTGATATCTTTTTTGTTATATATCATTCTTTTTTCATTTGTTATTCTCTTTCATTCTTTTTTTCTTTTCATTCTCTTTTGTTTTAATTCTCTTTTCTTTGCAGTTTTCCTTCATCTTTATTTTTTTTTATATTTCTTTTTCATTCACTTCTCTTTTTTATGCTATTTTTCTAGATTTCTTTCTTTCTTATATTTTCATTCTTTTTCATTCTCCTTCATCTTTAGTTCTCTTTTTTACTCTCCTTCTTTGCAGTACTCTTTTTTGTTGTTGTTATATTTTAGTCTTTCTCATTCACCTTGATCTTTTATTCTATTTCATTTTTTTATTTCATTCATTTTCATTCACCTTGAACTTTTCATTCAGTTATCATTTTTTACTATCTTTCTTTTAGTTCTCCTTCTTTATTATTTTTCATTCTTTTTCACTCTCGGCTCTCTTTCATTCTCTTCTCTGTTTTAATGTTTCTTTGCAGTTCCCTTTCTTTGTGTTGTAGACGATAATGAGTATGTCCCCATAGTAAATACTGTATGTTGATCTGCAGTTGGTGATTCATCTCCAACTGTGCTGGTCAAACTCTCTGTCTCCGAGCAGAGAGGCTATGTCAAAGGGCAGAGTCTTGTCTCAGGAAACAGTTACCCAACCCCATTTTATATGAGTTCTACGGTGAATTTTTGTCCGAGCTTACAGGCTCAGATACCCCACATTAAATTCAACCTTGTGCATGGGGTGCTTAGTATTAGGTTGGTGCAAAAATAATGTTGTTTTCTCACATATGTTACTATGTGAGAAAACGACATTATCTTTGCACCAACCTAATAGATATCATGCAGTTAAAGGTTCATTGTGGAATTCATTTGACTCCTAGCAGTTGACTACTTCTTCTAAGTGCTGCTGGTGAATACTATATGTGTTGTTCTTGTCCTAAGTATTATCATTCATTACAAACTTTTGTTTAATTATTCTATTCAGTAACCCTCCCTAGGTTCCAACACTTTGATATATATTTCTTTCTTTTTCATTCTATTTTCTCTTTCATTGTAATTTTTTACATTTTTTTTAAGCATTTCACCCTGAGCAAGGTAGGAGTGCCACTAGCATGCAAGGGGTTACAGAGAGTGAGAGTAGGAGTAAAGATATGTGATTGAGGAAAGGATGAAGAGAAGGACAGGGAATTAGATCAAGGCATCAGAAGATGTCAGTTGACATTACATTTGAATATTTGAAGATTATAGCCATCAGGGAAGCAAGTAAGAGGAAGGGAGTTCAACAGATGGGAAGGGCAAGACATGAAGCTATTAGAGTAGAAGAGATGGCTTCACTTATCTGTTTCAACAGTGAAAGAGTGGGACTGAGATGCCAAACTAGTAACATGCTTAAATTCATGCAGTTTGGGAACCAGCGAAAGTAGCTCGTCAGAGCATTTATAACATTTTGTTATATCTTATTCTTTTTCATTCTTCTTTCTTTCATTCTGTTTTTCTTTTTAATATCTTTCTTTACAATACTCCTTCTTTGTTATATTTGATTTTATTCAAATGGCTCGGATTGTGGAATCGGAGAGCTGAGTTTGAATTCCATTTGAATCCATTACATTCACTTGTGTGTTAATAATCTTGAGAAAGGGATGAATCCTCTTCTTCTACCCCAGCTGTAGGTGAATAGCAGGACAGACAATGGCAACTGGTCTATCGCAGAAAGAAATGGCAACCTACTGCAGGAAAAAATCTACCTCATCAGTCATGTATCAAAAGAGACATGATCGCCTAAGTGTGTATCATGCATGGCGCATAACTGACTTTCTTTTTTATTGTTGTTTTATTATCTTTCAATGAAATTCAACTCCATTTATGTTTCATTCTTTTTCATCCTGTGTTCTTTTTCATTCACTTTTCTTTTTTATTTTATTTCTTTGCATTATTCATTCTTTGTTATATTTCATTCTTTTTCATTCTACTTTTTCTTTCAATGTAATCTTCTTTTTTAAGATCTAATGTAATTTACTTCTTTTTTAGCGTTTCATTCACTTTCATCCTCTAGTCTTCTTTATGCTTTTCTTTTTACCAACTTTCCCTCTTTTTAATATTTCATTCTTTTTCATTCTACTTTCTCTTTCAATGTAATCTTCTTTTTTAAGATCTCATGTAATTTATTTCTTTTTTAGCGTTTCATTCACTTTCATCCTCTAGTCTTCTTTATCCTTTTCTTTTTTTACCAACTTTCACTCTTTTTAATATTTCATTCTTTTTCATTCTACTTTTTCTTTCAATGTAATCTTCTTTTTTAAGATCTCATGTAATTTATTTCTTTTTTAGCGTTTCATTCACTTTCATCCTCTAGTCTTCTTTATCCTTTTCTTTTTTTACCAACTTTCACTCTTTTTAATATTTCATTCTTTTTCATTCTACTTTTTCTTTCAATGTAATCTTCTTTTTTAAGATCTAATGTAATTTATTTCTTTTTTAGCGTTTCATTCACTTTCATCCTCTAGTCTTCTTTATCCTTTTCTTTTTTTACCAACTTTCACTCTTTTTAATATTTCATTCTTTTTCATTCTACTTTCTCTTTCAATGTAATCTTCTTTTTTAAGATCTAATGTAATTTATTTCTTTTTTAGCGTTTCATTCACTTTCATCCTCTAGTCTTCTTTATCCTTTTCTTTTTTACCAACTTTCACTCTTTTTAATATTTCATTCTTTTTCATTCTACTTTCTCTTTCAATGTAATCTTCTTTTTTAAGATCTAATGTAATTTATTTCTTTTTTAGCGTTTCATTCACTTTCATCCTCTAGTCTTCTTTATCCTTTTCTTTTTTACCAACTTTCACTCTTTTTAATATTTCATTCTTTTTCATTCTACTTTCTCTTTCAATGTAATCTTCTTTTTTAAGATCTAATGTAATTTATTTCTTTTTTAGCGTTTCATTCACTTTCATCCTCTAGTCTTCTTTATCCTTTTCTTTTTTACCAACTTTCCCTCTTTTTAATATTTCATTCTTTTTCATTCTACTTTCTCTTTCAATGTAATCTTCTTTTTTAAGATCTCATGTAATTTATTTCTTTTTTAGCGTTTCATTCACTTTCATCCTCTAGTCTTCTTTATCCTTTTCTTTTTTACCAACTTTCACTCTTTTTAATATTTCATTCTTTTTCATTCTACTTTCTCTTTCAATGTAATCTTCTTTTTTAAGATCTCATGTAATTTATTTCTTTTTTAGCGTTTCATTCACTTTCATCCTCTAGTCTTCTTTATCCTTTTCTTTTTTTACCAACTTTCACTCTTTTTAATATTTCATTCTTTTTCATTCTACTTTCTCTTTCAATGTAATCTTCTTTTTTAAGATTTAATGTAATTTATTTCTTTTTTAGCGTTTCATTCACTTTCATCCTCTAGTCTTCTTTATCCTTTTCTTTTTTACCAACTTTCCCTCTTTTTAATATTTCATTCTTTTTCATTCTACTTTCTCTTTCAATGTAATCTTCTTTTTTAAGATCTAATGTAATTTATTTCTTTTTTAGCGTTTCATTCACTTTCATCCTCTAGTCTTCTTTATCCTTTTCTTTTTTTACCAACTTTCACTCTTTTTAATATTTCATTCTTTTTCAATCTACTTTCTCTTTCAATGTAATCTTCTTTTTTAAGATCTCATGTAATTTATTTCTTTTTTAGCGTTTCATTCACTTTCATCCTCTAGTCTTCTTTATCCTTTTCTTTTTTACCAACTTTCACTCTTTTTAATATTTCATTCTTTTTCATTCTACTTTCTCTTTCAATGTAATCTTCTTTTTTAAGATCTAATGTAATTTATTTCTTTTTTAGCGTTTCATTCACTTTCATCCTCTAGTCTTCTTTATCCTTTTCTTTTTTTACCAACTTTCACTCTTTTTAATATTTCATTCTTTTTCATTCTACTTTCTCTTTCAATGTAATCTTCTTTTTTAAGATTTAATGTAATTTATTTCTTTTTTAGCGTTTCATTCACTTTCATCCTCTAGTCTTCTTTATCCTTTTCTTTTTTACCAACTTTCCCTCTTTTTAATATTTCATTCTTTTTCATTCTACTTTCTCTTTCAATGTAATCTTCTTTTTTAAGATCTAATGTAATTTATTTCTTTTTTAGCGTTTCATTCACTTTCATCCTCTAGTCTTCTTTATCCTTTTCTTTTTTTACCAACTTTCACTCTTTTTAATATTTCATTCTTTTTCAATCTACTTTCTCTTTCAATGTAATCTTCTTTTTTAAGATCTCATGTAATTTATTTCTTTTTTAGCGTTTCATTCACTTTCATCCTCTAGTCTTCTTTATCCTTTTCTTTTTTACCAACTTTCCCTCTTTTTAATATTTCATTCTTTTTCATTCGACTTTCTCTTTCAATGTAATCTTCTTTTTTAAGATCTAATGTAATTTATTTCTTTTTTAGCGTTTCATTCACTTTCATCCTCTAGTCTTCTTTATCCTTTTCTTTTTTTACCAACTTTCACTCTTTTTAATATTTCATTCTTTTTCAATCTACTTTCTCTTTCAATGTAATCTTCTTTTTTAAGATCTCATGTAATTTATTTCTTTTTTAGCGTTTCATTCACTTTCATCCTCTAGTCTTCTTTATCCTTTTCTTTTTTACCAACTTTCCCTCTTTTTAATATTTCATTCTTTTTCATTCGACTTTCTCTTTCAACGTAATCTTCTTTTTTAAGATCTCATGTAATTTATTTCTTTTTTAGCGTTTCATTCACTTTCATCCTCTAGTCTTCTTTATCCTTTTCTTTTTTACCAACTTTCCCTCTTTTTAATATTTCATTCTTTTTCATTCTACTTTCTCTTTCAACGTAATCTTCTTTTTTAAGATCTCATGTAATTTATTTCTTTTTTAGCGTTTCATTCACTTTCATCCTCTAGTCTTCTTTATCCTTTTCTTTTTTTACCAACTTTCACTCTTTTTAATATTTCATTCTTTTTCATTCTACTTTTTCTTTCAATGTAATCTTCTTTTTTAAGATCTAATGTAATTTATTTCTTTTTTAGCGTTTCATTCACTTTCATCCTCTAGTCTTCTTTATCCTTTTCTTTTTTTACCAACTTTCACTCTTTTTAATATTTCATTCTTTTTCATTCTACTTTTTCTTTCAATGTAATCTTCTTTTTTAAGATCTAATGTAATTTATTTCTTTTTTAGCGTTTCATTCACTTTCATCCTCTAGTCTTCTTTATCCTTTTCTTTTTTTACCAACTTTCACTCTTTTTAATATTTCATTCTTTTTCATTCTACTTTCTCTTTCAATGTAATCTTCTTTTTTAAGATTTAATGTAATTTATTTCTTTTTTAGCGTTTCATTCACTTTCATCCTCTAGTCTTCTTTATCCTTTTCTTTTTTACCAACTTTCACTCTTTTTAATATTTCATTCTTTTTCATTCTACTTTCTCTTTCAATGCAATCTTCTTTTTTAAGATCTCATGTAATTTATTTCTTTTTTAGCGTTTCATTCACTTTCATCCTCTAGTCTTCTTTATCCTTTTCTTTTTTACCAACTTTCCCTCTTTTTAATATTTCATTCTTTTTCATTCTACTTTCTCTTTCAATGTAATCTTCTTTTTTAAGATCTAATGTAATTTATTTCTTTTTTAGCGTTTCATTCACTTTCATCCTCTAGTCTTCTTTATCCTTTTCTTTTTTACCAACTTTCACTCTTTTTAATATTTCATTCTTTTTCATTCTACTTTCTCTTTCAATGTAATCTTCTTTTTTAAGATCTAATGTAATTTATTTCTTTTTTAGCGTTTCATTCACTTTCATCCTCTAGTCTTCTTTATCCTTTTCTTTTTTACCAACTTTCCCTCTTTTTAATATTTCATTCTTTTTCATTCTACTTTCTCTTTCAATGTAATCTTCTTTTTTAAGATCTAATGTAATTTATTTCTTTTTTAGCGTTTCATTCACTTTCATCCTCTAGTCTTCTTTATCCTTTTATTTTTAACAAATTTCACTCTTTTTAATATTTCATTCTTTTTCATTCTACTTTCTCTTTCAATGTAATCTTCTTTTTTAAGATCTAATGTAATTTATTTCTTTTTTAGCGTTTCATTCACTTTCATCCTCTAGTCTTCTTTATCCTTTTCTTTTTTACCAACTTTCACTCTTTTTAATATTTCATTCTTTTTCATTCTACTTTCTCTTTCAATGTAATCTTCTTTTTTAAGATCTAATGTAATTTATTTCTTTTTTAGCGTTTCATTCACTTTCATCCTCTAGTCTTCTTTATCCTTTTCTTTTTTACCAACTTTCCCTCTTTTTAATATTTCATTCTTTTTCATTCTACTTTCTCTTTCAACGTAATCTTCTTTTTTAAGATCTCATGTAATTTATTTCTTTTTTAGCGTTTCATTCACTTTCATCCTCTAGTCTTCTTTATCCTTTTCTTTTTTACCAACTTTCACTCTTTTTAATATTTCATTCTTTTTCATTCTACTTTCTCTTTCAATGTAATCTTCTTTTTTAAGATTTAATGTAATTTATTTCTTTTTTAGCGTTTCATTCACTTTCATCCTCTAGTCTTCTTTATCCTTTTCTTTTTTACCAACTTTCCCTCTTTTTAATATTTCATTCTTTTTCATTCGACTTTCTCTTTCAACGTAATCTTCTTTTTTAAGATCTCATGTAATTTATTTCTTTTTTAGCGTTTCATTCACTTTCATCCTCTAGTCTTCTTTATCCTTTTCTTTTTTACCAACTTTCCCTCTTTTTAATATTTCATTCTTTTTCATTCTACTTTCTCTTTCAACGTAATCTTCTTTTTTAAGATCTCATGTAATTTATTTCTTTTTTAGCGTTTCATTCACTTTCATCCTCTAGTCTTCTTTATCCTTTTCTTTTTTTACCAACTTTCACTCTTTTTAATATTTCATTCTTTTTCATTCTACTTTTTCTTTCAATGTAATCTTCTTTTTTAAGATCTAATGTAATTTATTTCTTTTTTAGCGTTTCATTCACTTTCATCCTCTAGTCTTCTTTATCCTTTTCTTTTTTTACCAACTTTCACTCTTTTTAATATTTCATTCTTTTTCATTCTACTTTTTCTTTCAATGTAATCTTCTTTTTTAAGATCTAATGTAATTTATTTCTTTTTTAGCGTTTCATTCACTTTCATCCTCTAGTCTTCTTTATCCTTTTCTTTTTTTACCAACTTTCACTCTTTTTAATATTTCATTCTTTTTCATTCTACTTTCTCTTTCAATGTAATCTTCTTTTTTAAGATTTAATGTAATTTATTTCTTTTTTAGCGTTTCATTCACTTTCATCCTCTAGTCTTCTTTATCCTTTTCTTTTTTACCAACTTTCCCTCTTTTTAATATTTCATTCTTTTTCATTCTACTTTCTCTTTCAATGCAATCTTCTTTTTTAAGATCTCATGTAATTTATTTCTTTTTTAGCGTTTCATTCACTTTCATCCTCTAGTCTTCTTTATCCTTTTCTTTTTTACCAACTTTCCCTCTTTTTAATATTTCATTCTTTTTCATTCTACTTTCTCTTTCAACGTAATCTTCTTTTTTAAGATCTCATGTAATTTATTTCTTTTTTAGCGTTTCATTCACTTTCATCCTCTAGTCTTCTTTATCCTTTTCTTTTTTACCAACTTTCACTCTTTTTAATATTTCATTCTTTTTCATTCTACTTTCTCTTTCAATGTAATCTTCTTTTTTAAGATCTAATGTAATTTATTTCTTTTTTAGCGTTTCATTCACTTTCATCCTCTAGTCTTCTTTATCCTTTTCTTTTTTACCAACTTTCCCTCTTTTTAATATTTCATTCTTTTTCATTCTACTTTCTCTTTCAATGTAATCTTCTTTTTTAAGATCTAATGTAATTTATTTCTTTTTTAGCGTTTCATTCACTTTCATCCTCTAGTCTTCTTTATCCTTTTCTTTTTTACCAACTTTCACTCTTTTTAATATTTCATTCTTTTTCATTCTACTTTCTCTTTCAATGTAATCTTCTTTTTTAAGATCTAATGTAATTTATTTCTTTTTTAGCGTTTCATTCACTTTCATCCTCTAGTCTTCTTTATCCTTTTCTTTTTTACCAACTTTCCCTCTTTTTAATATTTCATTCTTTTTCATTCTACTTTCTCTTTCAATGTAATCTTCTTTTTTAAGATCTAATGTAATTTATTTCTTTTTTAGCGTTTCATTCACTTTCATCCTCTAGTCTTCTTTATCCTTTTCTTTTTTACCAACTTTCACTCTTTTTAATATTTCATTCTTTTTCATTCTACTTTCTCTTTCAATGTAATCTTCTTTTTTAAGATCTAATGTAATTTATTTCTTTTTTAGCGTTTCATTCACTTTCATCCTCTAGTCTTCTTTATCCTTTTCTTTTTTACCAACTTTCACTCTTTTTAATATTTCATTCTTTTTCATTCTACTTTCTCTTTCAATGTAATCTTCTTTTTTAAGATCTAATGTAATTTATTTCTTTTTTAGCGTTTCATTCACTTTCATCCTCTAGTCTTCTTTATCCTTTTCTTTTTTACCAACTTTCACTCTTTTTAATATTTCATTCTTTTTCATTCTACTTTCTCTTTCAACGTAATCTTCTTTTTTAAGATCTCATGTAATTTATTTCTTTTTTAGCGTTTCATTCACTTTCATCCTCTAGTCTTCTTTATCCTTTTCTTTTTTACCAACTTTCACTCTTTTTAATATTTCATTCTTTTTCATTCTCATTTCTCTTTTACAATCTTTTTTTGCAGTATTCCCTCTTTCACTTTTTTCACTCACGCTATTCTCCTTTTTAGGATCATCTTGTGTAATTCGTCATTTTTTTTTTTTAACATTTTTTCATTCTCTTTTCTCTTTCATTCACGTCTCCATTGCTCATTTTTTCAATATATTACTCTTTTCTATTTATCAACCTTTGCTCTTCTTTTTTGATATTTCATTCTTTTTCATTCTTTTTCATTCTCTAATGTTTTTCATTCTCTTTTCTTTTTTATTACCTTTCTTCGCATTATTCCTTCTTTTTTATATTTCATTCTCTTTCATTCACTATTATTTTTCATTTTCTATTGTTTTTCATTCTCTAATCTTTTTCATTTCTAACTTTTTTCATTCTCTAATCTTTTTCATTCTCTATTCTTTTTCATTCTTTTTCATTTCTTTCTATTCTGTTTAACATTTTTTATTTTTTAATAATAAATAAATTATAAATTAAATTTATAATAAATAAATAATAAATTAATTTTTTTCATTCAATGTTTTATTTTTTTATTTTTGCATAAATTATTTTAACTTTGTTTATTGTTTTTAATTATCGTGTTCAATTATTTACGAGGTGTGCTGAAAACCTGCCTGCTTCCCAAAATCTGACCAAACATCAGAATTTGTGGGTAAGGGAGTCTATTCTTGTTTTGGGACGGGAACTCTTCAGCAGCCCAAAAATTGTATTTTTTTTTTTACTTTATATTCTATTATTTTCTCCCCTTTATGCAGTCTTTGCATGTAAAAGTGTTTAATGCTTAATAAATTAGAAAATGCATCCCTCGGATATTCTTTGGGTTAAGACTAGGGATTTAGTTTAAGGGGAAGTAAGCCCTCCACCCATTCAAAAAATCACACACACAATTGTGTGTGCATGGATATACATACACACAAATATGTGCGTATATACACAAGCTGAGATTTCAGGTCAAACTGAATATGTAAGAAAAGGGGGTTTCTAAAATCTTAAAAAGAAAAAGCTATGAGACAGGAAGCTGTGGAGAGCCATGATTGTGCTGAATGGACATGGTACGTAAAAGAAGAATTAAGTTTATTTTTTTCTTCGGTTTTCTCAGAATGCTTTTCTCATTCATTTTAATGTCGTTCAGTTTTGCTCAATCCTACTTCTTTCTTTTACTTTTCTTTATTTTTGAATGTTTTTCTTCACTTAATTCCCACTTTCTTTTTCTTTTTAATCATTTCACCCCAAGCAAGGCAATAAAGACACTAAAATACAAGGGGTTACTGAGTGCAAAAGACATTATTAAAGAAAGAGACCAAATCAAAGAACAGGAATTAAGAAACCATAAGATAACTGTTATGCTGATTCTTGTGATTCTGTTGGTGAATAGATTTGTTTTTCTTATACACATAGCCCGACTCCAAAATGTTATGGCGTCATCACTCACATCATAGCAGCAGAAGTTAGCTTTGTGGTCATGGAGATAAAAGCATACTTGACAGGAAATAAAACGTACAAAAATAACAGAAAAAACATGATAAATTGTACACAATTTATTTATATTTTTATTGTGTGTATTTTTTAGCTTACAATTGTTTTAATATTACATGTGATAAAAGGGAGAATTTACTCTGTAGTATTACAAGCCATATCACAGAGAGAAGTCGAACACATGTTGCCTGTAGCAAGGTTCATGGCAAAGAGATTGAATTTAACATCTTTTGGCAGGATGTCTGTATTTGCGGCAGGAACAGTTTTTATCGCATGCTGGGAGTATTTTTATTATTTTTAATTTTTATTTAATTTTATTTTATACCCTTTTATGTTACTGTTTTATTTTATTATTTATTATTTTATTATTATTTATTGTTTTATTTTATTTATAATTTTCATTATTACTATTATTTTATATTTTATTTTTATTTAATATATAATAATAATAATATTCCTACAACTCCTACCTAGGATTGAACTCACCATCTTTGGCTAACAGATTAGATTCATACTCTTATGGATGTCTTCTAAGAAGTGGCAGTAGCTTATTTCCCTTCCTGGCAAAGTGGATTTAATCTTTAAACAGTATTAACTTTTTTTTTAAATTTCTCCTCAATGAGCATTTTTATGTTGTTTGGTAAAATGCTGTCAGTCTGTTTGTTAAGGAAGATCTTGTTTTAATGATAACAATTAACATTGCATTTAAATTTTTGAAGATCAAAGTTGACTGGAAAGCAAGTAATCTGAAAGAGAGTTCCACAAGTGAGAAGTGCGAGAGAAGAAACTGTTAGTATAGAACTTATAGTTATATCTAGACATTCCAACTGTAACATGATGAGACCTAGCTGCCAATCTAGTTCTGCACTTAAATACATAAAGTCTAGGTATCAAAGCAAGAAGCTCATCAGAACATAAGATATATAAAAGTAAAGACATTCAAATCCCCCCTAAATCACAATTCTGAGGTCATAATTCCAAAGGTCACAGATCAGTCATGTGAGCTCAACATCAGAAAATGCTAGGGACAAAAATCAAAAGTGTCAAAAATCCATATCACAACTTGCAGCACACAATTACATTCTTCACCCACAAGTTATCTGTTTTCTTTTAAGTAAGAAGCAGTTTATGTGAATAGGAAGGGAAGACTTGAACAGGTTAAAATTGTAGTGATTGAGGAAAATCCTCTTAGGAGTTGGTTCAACAGAAACGAAGTTTGCAGGAAGTAACTGTTCATGTGTCAAAAATCCATATCACCACTTGCAACACAATTACATTCTTCACCCACAGAGTGTCTTGCAATCCTCTGATCCAAAGAAGTGTTTTTTTTTTTACAGGGAGGTTCACCCTGTTCAAGGCCCAGAGGACACTCAAGGTAGAGTAAAAGGCAGTTTATGTGGATAGGAAGGGAAGACAATGGTTAACCCTAGACTTGAACAGGTTAAGATTGTAGTGATCAGGGAAACATCCTCTTGGGAGTTGGTTCCACAGAACAGTGGTTCACAGGAAGAAACTGTTTGAGTGAAACTTACTTCTCACCAATGAAATATGAAGGAAATGTGAGTGGCCTGGGAGGGGTGAAAGTTAGAATTAGTGAAACAAAAGAATGCAATTTGTCTGAGCATTTTTTGTGGAAGTAGCCACATCCCACCTGTGAGAGAGAGTTTGGAAGGTGGAAAATAATTTGTCACCTACAAGAATGTGTAAACACTTTTGGACACTATTGAGACTGGTGTGGTAAGAAAGGTTGTGACCGGTCGAAGCTGGTAGGCAAGTATAAACAATTCTAGCATATGTCAATGCCTACTATGTTTGACTCAATCTTGATTCTATTTTTCTTTTTCAAAAGATAGCAAAGAAAACATTTTCAAGGTTAGACTTGATTTCCGCCTTTGTCAACCCCTCCTGAAGTAACATTCACAAGAGGACAACCTGGAATAGGCCTCTTTAGTCTGGTGCTTCTTTTAGTGGGAAAATCACTGTCTCTTCTCCTGATAAGGTTTCTCCTAAGTAGTTGTCAGGCTCTGGAAGTGCCTGTAGAGATTTTGTTAGGCAGATGTCTGCTTCTAATATCTGTACCTCTAAGAGGGACTAATCTTTTGCTTTTTATTTTCCTTCTTTCATTTTTCTTTCATTTCTAAATATTTTTTATTTTATTTGTATTTTGTTTTTGTTCTTCTTCTTTATTGTTAGCTGTTTTTTTTTTACTTTTTTTATTTTTTTCTTCATTTCTTTTTATGAAATTAATTTTTTTGGTATTTTCTTTTTTCATCTTTTTTGTTGTCTGCTTCCTTTTCTTCCTTTTAAATTTCCTTCATTTCCAAATATTTTTTTTTTCTTCCTTTTAACTTTCCTTCATTTCCAAATATTTTTATTTTATTTTTCTTCCTTTTAACTTTCCTTCATTTGCAAATATTTTTTTTTCTTCCTTTTAACTTTCCTTCATTTCCAAATATTTTTATTTTATTTTTCTTCCTTTTAACTTTCCTTCATTTCCAAATATTTTTTTTTCTTCCTTTTAACTTTCCTTCATTTCAAAATATTTTTATTTTATTTTTCTTCCTTTTAACTTTCTTTCATTTCCAAATATTTTTTTTTCTTCCTTTTAACTTTCCTTCATTTCCAAATATTTTTATTTTATTTTTCTTCCTTTTAACTTTCCTTCATTTGCAAATATTTTTTTTTCTTCCTTTTAACTTTCCTTCATTTCCAAATATTTTTATTTTATTTTTCTTCCTTTTAACTTTCCTTCATTTCCAAATATTTTTTTTTCTTCCTTTTAACTTTCCTTCATTTCAAAATATTTTTATTTTATTTTTCTTCCTTTTAACTTTCTTTCATTTCCAAATATT
>OZ010612.1:32216772-32254272 GCA_963932145.1 Acanthosepion lycidas
TGCTGAGATGTGGCAACCCTGGGGAACATCTGCCCAAAGCTGCGCCCTTTCATTGCACTAGAGAGAGGGATCATTGCTTGCACCAAGGCCAGCGCAACCAACAGTTGCAAGGGCTGCAGGCAAGTTTTGTTCCTAGCCTGGGTGTACATGCTTGGGCTTCCCACAACCTGACCTCATGAGGGGTTAAGTGAATACAAAAAACAATGTTGGTGGGACCAACAGATAATTTGCCAAGAAATAAATACGAACAAGGAAGGAAAAAAGACTGAAAGGCAAGCACCTATCTACTTAGTAAATTAAATTCTCATTACTATAGATACGCATAAATAAAAATCTATATATTCGTTAAAAATATTCTTGATAATGGCTTATAGTTTAGCCAAAAGCATTCAGATATCGAGAACATTTTTAACAGATTTTATATACTTTGTATCCAGAAAAGAAAATCCTTATATGAATGCAAGAAAAATTTAATAAAAAGCTTAATCACAGTACCTCGTCAGTCATTTTTATATATATTTAAAAATTCCCAAAAAGCATCCTAAAAGCTTTGGGAGTACAAAGAAATAAAAAAAAAATCACTAGAAACAAAAAAAAGAGTACTAAACAGTTACGTTATATTTGTCCTCTTATATGGCAGTGAGTGCTGGGCAATCTCCTCACAGATGAAGAAGAGACTTAAAGTAACAGAAATATTGTTCTACTGAAGGATGCCAATGTTGTAAGCAACAACTAAGCAAAATAAAGGGTACAACGGCCAAAATGTTGTAATAAATATAGCGACAAAGATGAGGACACTAGTCCGAATAATGTAAATAGTGTATCATCAGAACAGTTACCATGAATGTATTTATAGAAAATGCAGAGGGAAGCTACATTATAGCAATGGGAAAGTGACTGAAGCTGAGATGCCAGGTCAGGATCAATAACAGTGCAGATTCTTCTTTGGATTTTATAAAGAATATTTAAATATAGCAAAAGCACCACACCAGATGTGACAGCAATATTCAATGCATGGATGGATGGCAGACTTATAAATGTGTAAATAAGATTCATCTCTGGTATGGATCAAATATTAGGACCAGTAAAACATTATTATCTTCAAAAATTCTTATAATCTAAAATTATATTCTGGTTTTAAATAACCGAGAAAAGGTTGATAAACCATAAAAACAAAAGGGAGGCACGGTGGAGTAATGGATAGCAGCTCAGATTGAAGAATCAGAGAGCTGAGTTCGAATCCCAGTCGAATCAATTACATTTACTTACGTGTTAATAATCTTCGGAAAGGTAGGAATCCTCCTCTTCTCCCCACAGCTATAGGTAAATAGCAGGACAGACTGTGTTCTATAGACTTGGATGGCAACTGGTCTACTGCAGAAAGAAATGGCAACCTACTGCAGGAAAAAATCTGCCTTGTCAGTCATGTATCAAAAGATACATGATTGCCTAAGTGTGTATCATGTATGGTACATAACTGACTGATAGAAAGGGAAATATTGATTGAACATTATACATTGGAAATTTCAGATCAGATTTCAGCTTAAGTGTCAGTTTAATGACTTACTGAATCATCTTTGAGATACATAAATGTAAAACATAAAAGTTCATATACGAAGGAAAATATTGATTGACCATTATACAATGGATATTTCAGATCAGATTTCAGCATGAGCGTCAGTTTAATGACTTATTGAAACATCTTTTGCACACATCTAGAGATAGACATAAAAAACATACAAATTCATATATGCATATAAAGGTTTTATAAATATTTTTTATGTGTCGGGGGAGGTGGGGGATCAATTTGCATGCATTTTGCAAATGGTGAAATAACTAAATTTTTGTGGTGTCTGATTCCAAATAACTGTTATTCCAATCTTCCAATATTCCAATATGGAGAACTGAATCTAACGAGTTCCTTGATTAAGTGAAAATGACCAGGTCTGTTTTTAGTTTATTTATTTATTGTCTGAAAAGGGGTGGGGCAAAATTTTATTATTTTTAAGTTTCTTCAGCTAGAGTGTAATCATGAAATATGACACAACTTCATGAAGGGGCAGCCGATTAAAGTGAGGATACACATTTAAAGAAGAAAAACAGGAAAGAACTTTTTACATCTTTTTTGTTTCTGCGAGACATCTTCCCTGAAAATGTTATTTGGGAGCTTCTCCTCTGCTGCACACACACACACGCACACACATGTACACACACACACGCACACACACACACGCACATGTACACAGGAAAATAGGCAACTATGAAAAAATAAATTGAGTTAATTAGCTACAGAGATGTGCATACACATCTGTGCATACAAATATGTGTACACACCATATCCACACAAATTACTCCACACACATTCACATGCACCACATATTCACACACCCACACACATGTCCATTCACACATACAAACATGTATATACACACATACATGCACATGTGTGTATACACATATTTATTTATGCAACAAAAGCACACACATACAATATATATGTGAGTGTGTGTCTACATGTGTATATTATTTATATATACATATGTGTGTATGTATATATATATATATATATCTGTATGCATATATATATATATATATATATATATATATATATATATGTTTGTCTGAAAGATATGTTTGTCACAAAGAGCATGAAATCCAGGGGCACAAACACACATCAACGCAACTAAATATGTTAGCTCTATAACTGATATTGAGCACTTTCTCATAAGTACCGCATATATATATATATATATATATAATATATAAATGATATATATAAAGTTATATATATATATATTTTTATATACATACACATTTTGCATATATATATATATATATATATATATATATATATATATATATATATATATATGTATGTATATTTACATACACACATATCAAGAAGGAAAAACAGTTTTTTCCTTACTCATTTGTATATATTGCTCTGTATATAAATACACTGAACTCCCTTCATGGATTTATCTTTTTAATATTTTATATTAAAAAGACCTACTTTGATTATCCTTACAGATTTTAAATTATCTATCTATCTATCTATCTATCTATCTATCTATCTATCTATCTACATATATATATATATATATTTCAATTAAAAGGTGCAAATATAATTTATAATTTCATGAATCATTCATACAAAAAACAAATAAAGAGGTTAATGATTTAAATGGCGAGAATACATCTTCGCAAACAATCTAAATAAGATACATCAACCCCGAACCTGTATATGAATGATATAATCCAGTTGCATAAGGTCTTTTTAATTTTACAAGCTTTCATCTGTTCCTAAAGCTTGTAAAATTAAAAAGACCTTATGCAACTGGAATTTATAAACGGGGATCATATCATTCATATGTATCTTATTTATATTGTTTGCAAAGATGTATTCTCGCCATTTAAATCATTAACCTCTATATTTGTTATTTGCATGAATGATTCATGAATTTATAATATATATATATATATATATATATATATATATATATATATATATATATATATATAGATATAGATATAAATATGTATATTAATAAATTAAATGATTAAAAATATACACATAGGTAGATATATGAGAATGCATATGGAAAAACTTTCACCAATGATGAATGTATAAAAAGGGAAAAAGTCGAAAAATTTATGCAGTAAATTGCTGATATCCTCTGAAGAGTGGACACACAGGTATGCCTATGTAAATTTGGAGTTTGGATGCTGAAGGTAACATCAAACAGCTATGTCACAAACTTTTACTCATATTAATCCTATATATATGTATGTGTGTGTTTATATATATACACACACACATACACACACACACATACACATATATATATATATATATATATATATATATATATATATATGGGCACATGGCTGGTTAGAACATTCATTTTCTGACCATGAGACCCATGTTCGAATCTCAACATGGTCGATTTGTCAGTAAGGCTATTATCCGATGTTATTGGACTGGATCGAGGTCAATCCCAGCATGCGGCCACCTTTGGGAAAGTGCCTGAAAATCATATCACAGGTTGGCCAAAGCCTTGTGAGTGAAATTGAGTAGATGGAACTCTTGTGGGCAAGCAATAGCTGTGCTAGTACAAAGCCACAATTCATTGTGGCTGAGGGATTGAGTGTGCTAGCCTTGTTCAAATTGTTGATCACACTAGATAACACACTATTTCCCAGAAACTGTAACTAAGTTCTTCTCAGCATAGTTGTAGTATAAACCACAGCTGGGCTCTGTGGATGTTGAGCAAACACAAATGTGCCTGAGAAAGCGTCTGCAGTAGGGATTGTCTAGCCACCCTAGTAGACAAGTATCCTCAAATACGAGTGGCTAGCTATTATTGTTATTATTATTATTATTATTATTATTATATATATATATCCCACAGGTTTACATGGGGTTGTTGCACTAATCACCCAATTCAAGTGAGCCTGGAAAATCAACATTTGAAAGTCTGGTTTTAGAACAGACATATCTTGAGACTTAAACTATGAAATTTTTAGGCTTACAGACATATCATGTTGAAACATAGGTTCCTGTATATGACATCAACCCTGGTCAGTACCTAGAAGGGTGACCACTTGGGTATAATTGGTGATGTAAGCTTGAAGCAATGGATAATGATTCATAATTGCTAATTCGAGATCTGAGTTATGCACAAATACCCTCCTCTTCTGCCCCAGGAATTGTTTAATTAGTAAAGATTTTATCACCAGATCATTATTATCTCCTCCCCCACAAAATTCTTTCAATCTAAAAATATTTTCTGGCTTTAAATAACCTACAAAATGTTGATAAGCCATAGATAGAAAAGAAACCAATCAATCAACAAATACTGATTAGCTACAGCAGCATATCTTTTAGATTTATTTCCATTCTCTGGAATATCAATGTATAGAAACTACTATGGCCACAAAGTGAGGGATTGGTTTATATACTAACTGTAATATGGAATTGAATCCTTACTTTGTATCCACATTATAATTTCTTGTATGTTTATCAATTCTCCCCACCCAACTATAGGTTAATTAGTAAAACTAGTATCATTATTATCTCTCCAAAATAGACATTCTTACAATATGAAAATATTTTTCTGGTTTTAAATAACTTGCAAGGGGTTGATAAGTCATAAAAAAGAATCAATCAATCAAATTTGCTACTTACGTTAGAATCAGAATTGAACTCTAGTTTAGCAATGGTCTGAGAGCTTTATCAAAAGTTGTACTGAAGAATGATATTTACTAGGCTTAGTCTGAAATAAATTGGTAAAATTCAATTTACTAAATTAGTAACGGTCTTAGATTATCTCTTTGCCAAAGTACTTTTGATCAATGCCAGTTTGGAGACAGAGTGAATAGAATGGCAGAAGTGACCATTAACACTGATCTCTAAATTACATTGATCCACCTTAAGAAAAAGAGAATTTATGTAAGAATGCTTTTTGTTGAAGGTTTGTGAAATGTGAAATGCACTTACTTGAGATCCTTTGGGGTGAGAGCTTGTGCAGCAAGTCTGTCAAACATATACTGCAGGGGAGGGTCTAATGTGTGGGACTCATCTGTCAGGGCGATGTTGCCATGACTGAGTAATTCATGAGGGAAGCCAACATCATACATGATTTGTTGATTCTGTTCAGTCCACATGATGAACTTGAGAATTTCTGCTGTGCACACCTGAAGGTCGAGGGCAAGCTGAAAGGACACAGGGAAAGTTATTTAAAAATCTGATTTTCAGATGAATATTTAATGACAGACATAATAGCCTTATTCGGTCAGTAATTTTATCATTATCTTTCTCTTCTTCTTTATGTAGGTTGTTCCTTCAAGACATAGGTGATCATGGCTCTCCACATTTTCCTGTCATTTGAAGGTCTTAATAAACTTTGTCTTTTTATTATTTTATTATTTATTATATAAACCTTGTTCCACCATCCATTTACGCAAACTCACTAAGTAGGTTATTCATTGTTTTCCTCTGTTCCTCTTGCTTTCAATCTGTCCTGTGAGTATCAAATTTTCCAAGCCTGCTTTCCTCATTACGTGCCCTATAAATTTCAACTAACTCTTCCTATTAAGTATAAGTTTCTTTTTTGTTTCCATTTTCTTTAAAACTTTGTCATTGCTCACATGTGCAGTCCATGGTATCCTCAGCATCCTCCTGCAGAACCACATTTCTGTTGTTTCAAGTTTCTTCTTCATCTTTAAGGAGATTGTCTAGCATTCACTGCCATATAGGAGGACTGATTAGTTTAGTACACTTTTCTATGTTATTAATGAAATATTTCTCTTTCTTAGAGACGGATATGCAATGTGATTGGCTCTGATCTGGCATCTTGTCTACAGTTGCTCTCTCACAGATGTACTGGCACCTCCCTTTGTCTTTTCTACAAATATTTTCATGGTAACTGCTCCAACAAGTTACTTTTGCTAGTTCCCAGACTGCATGAATTTAAATGTGCTACTAGGCTGTCATCGTGGTCCCACCTTTTTATTTCACTGTTGAAACGGTTAAATGTAGCCGAGACTCCAATAGCTTCAGGTTTCGCACTTCCCATCTGTGAAACTACCTTCCTATTACTTGTTTACCTGATAGCTATAATCTCCAAATATTCAAATGCAATGCCAATTGACACTTCCAGATGCCTTGATCTATTCCTGTCCTTCTCTTCATCCTTTCCGCTATCATACCTATCTCTCTCTCTCTCTCTCTCTATATATATATATATATATATATATATATATATATATATATACAAATTGGAATCTTGGTCCCACCCTTTCACTGTTGAAATGGTTAAATGTAGCCATCTCTTCTACTCCAATAGCTTCATGTCTTGCACTTCTCGTGTGTGGAACTCCCTTCCTATTACTTCCCTCCCTGATTGCTATAATCTCCAACTATTCAAATGTAATGTCAATTGACATTTCCAGATGCCTTGATCTATTCCCTGTCCTCTTCATCCTTTCCTCTATCATACCTATCTCTCTCTCTCTCTCTATATATATATATATATATATATATATATATATATATATACACACAAATTTCAGTGTCATGCTTTCCATTCTCTGTTAAAATATGTCCCAGATATTTAATTTTTTGTGCTTGATTGATTTTAGTGTCTCTGATTTGTAATTTGTATTTTGGGTTCATCATTTTGTTGCTCGGTAATTACTGATCCCTCATACTTACACCAATTGTCAGGAAGTACTTTCTTTGAGATATTGGTCCAGCAAGTCTACTGTCTATTTTTGATTAATGCCAGTTTGCACATAGGTTATCAGAACTTTCCATTGCCACTTCCCAGTATACAGCAATGACCCACTTAGAGAAAAAAAGAGGAATTATGTGAGAATGTCTTTTGTTGACTTCATCTCTGTCTTTAATATGATCGCCCAGAGGAGACTGGTTACAAAGCTCACACCACTAGGACTATCTCAATCTGTCTGCTGTTTGGTTAAGGATATGCTGACAAATTGTCAACAAATTGTTGACAAACTGTCAGAATATGCCCTCACTTCTCCCCAATTCTCGTGCTCAGCCACCAGTGTGCCACTTGGAGCAGTATTAAATACCCTCCTGTAAACCATCTACAGCCTATTGACCCCACAAATGCAAATTATTAAGTTTGTATACTACTGTGATTGGACTACAGGAATGAAATAAAAAGATTGGCTGCATGGAGCTTGAAGAACAACCTTGGTTTAAACAGACAAAGGAGCTGCTGGTGGACTTTGGTTAGTAGGGGTGGGGATGAACTTTCTGGTCATGTGCATCACAGTGGATCATTTTGTGACAGTCAATATCATTGCATTAGTCAAAAAAAATACAGCATTGACTGTATTTACTCCGACTTGTCAGAAGAAATAAATCACAGCAGCAGACAAGAGACTCCTCCAGATTATAGATGTTGCCCAGAAAATAATTGGCTGCTCACTGCCAGTCTTTGAGGACATTTCTAATTTTCATTGTTGCAGCAGAACATAAAACATAAAGAAACAATTTACGAAGGAAGCTGCTGAAGACATTCTACTGCTGTTCTGTTGAGTGTAGGCTGGCATAGAGTACCATTGCTAACATACCTGGGGTGACTCAATGGGGGAAGGAGTGGCTTGTAAAATTTGGTAAGATGTCCAAAATCAAACTAGTAATGTTCTATCATCCCAGAGAAGACCCTGAACTTCACCTATCATGATGGATGACTGTTCTTTCAATCAGGCTTCTTGCCTTGAACATCTATTGTGACTCAAGCTCACCACAGAACTCACATGAAATATGAGCAAGATGATCTATAGCTAAAGATGTTTATAATAATATATAATAATAATCAGTTCATTGTTCTGCTTCCATAAGTATCTGATTCCTCCTGCTATTACAAGAGCCAAATCAGATCAAAAAGGAAGTATTGCTGCCATATTCCTCACTTACCTGTCTTGATAGAGTTCAAAAACATCTATGAGACCTTGAGGGTGATGAGTTATTTTCCACACTACAAAACCCTTTTCCACAGACAAAATGTTGCAAGCCTCTCGCTATTCTATCTCTATTTCCATGTCAAGGGGGTCTGACAAGCTACATTCCTTAGTCCAACCGGCCCTGATCATTGGAGCTGGGATAAGTCATGCTGCGTACACAAGGATGTACCACTCTCATTATCTTCATATTAGATTAGTAAGGAGTAAGCTTCGACAGTTTCTTCCCCAAAACTGCTGCTTTGTGAATTGACACCAGAAATTTAGTTTTCCTGATCACTACAATCTTGACCTCTTCAAGTCTACTTCTTGACTTTTCATGCACTTATACATCATCGCACAGTAACCATCTACCCTGAGTGGCTCATGAGCTTTTTATTAGTTGAACATGAAAATAAAAAAAAATTTACACATGAGTTTAAATGCACTTTCCTATGTATATTCAAATCGCTATCTACGTATACATATGCATGCATGAGAACATTTTGGGTGAGGCATATTGGGGTGCTTATATATATATATATATATATATATATATATATATATATATATGTATGTATGTATGTATATATACATATATATATATATATATATATATATATATGTATATATGCATACATACATACATATATATATATATATATATATATATATATATATATATATGAAGAATATATATATATATATGAAGAAATATAGGTTTAAGGTGTGCTATACTTATAGGATAAAGTGCTCAATATCAGAGATATGTAAATATAAAAGTGAACATTGAAGTCAACACTCAGAGGCGACAGGCTGGTTCATGTTAGAAGCAATCGTCAGGCCTGAGGAATGCATCTAGCATGAAACAGCCTCTCACCTCTGAGTGTTGACTTCAATGTTCACTTTTATATTTGTGTGTGCATACATATATATATATATATATATATATATATATATATATATATATGTATATATGTGTGTGTGTGTGTGTGTATATATATATATATATATATATATATATATATATATATATGATGAATGTCTTAGGCATGCTCTGATCTAGCATGATCTTCGAAGTGGCACTCACTCAGCTTTGCCAACTAATATTTAGTCTTGGAAATGTAGTGTGTGTGAACGCATGCTGTTATCAAGAGCAGATTATATAAACCATGGGAAAGGTCATCACAACAACCAAAAGCTAACCAAATATGTTAACTTGCCTCATCATCCTGCTGACAATATGTGTGTTGTTTGCAACAAGGTTTGCAGGTCATCGTCTTAACTGAAGAACCATTATGGTGGTGCACAGGAGAGTTGTAGGGGGCATGCAAATCCTACAAAACTCAGTTGAAGATACAGGGTTTATCTGTCATATATGCCTGATACCTATAAAATGGAATGCTGGTCTCAACAGTCATCTTAGGAGCCATGGACACTGAAACAAGCCGGAGGCCTTCACAATAGATGCAAGCGGTGAGGTGGTGGCTTTCTTCCGACTAAGATGTGGCAATCACCATAGATGAAAATGTACTGATTGATTATATACGCAATTATTGATGGTATGAAATGTGACAAAATATTCAGCAAAAAAAAAAAAAGCAAACATTTTTAATATTCAACAAAAATATCCAATAAAAATATTTAAAAAAATGTATTATATTGTGCATAGATATTTTTGAAAAAAATTTTCAATGATTTTTATTTATTTTTATTTTTTTTGTCATTTTCCTTTTTTTTCCAGTTTAAAATTTTGCTTCCAACTTCTATGTTGATTGCTAATTCATGGATAGGAAACATTTTTCAGTAATTTAAGGTAATGCCAGCAATCATATCACCAGACTGCATATCATGTTGATGCCATCATTTTTAGGAGAAAAAATCTATAACACTCAAGCCCAACACCTAGAAAAATGTAAAAATATCTAATAGATACTGAACTCGCATATCGATCTTTCAACATATGAGGACCCAAATGTTCAATTTTCTTTCCTCTTTTTTTCAAAAACTGAACAACCAGACTAACCACACAGATGATTCAGTCATAGTGGGAAAGGTTTGTGTAGGACCCCAGCCACACTTTTCAGAAGAATTGAAAACGGAGAAATAGTGGCAAATGTCTAGTAACAGCTTCCATCAATTTTAAATTCAGTGTTTTCATTCACCTTGACTGGTTACCAACAAAAACTATAGGGCCCAGTCTACTCTGCTATTTAACCCTTAGCAGGAGGGAGGGAGATGGATATATATCTTTCATAAGGGAATTTTTGTGTAAAAGAATGTAATGAACTCAACTGGAATTTCAATATATATATATATATATATATATATATATATATATTCAACTGGAATTTCAATATATATATATATATATATATATATATATATATATTCAACTGGAATTTCAATATATATATATATATATATATATATATATATTCAACTGGAACTTCAATATATATATATATATATTCAACTGGAATTTCAATATATATATATATATATATTCAACTGGAATTTCAGTATATATATATATATATATATATATATAAATATTTAAGTTACAAGGAACTTGGTAAACCGAATTGGTAAATCCAAAGAGGATGAAATCCTGAGAGCTCAATGTTAGGACAGAGCTAATATGTAATGAAAAACAAATCACTTTAATATACCATTACGATAATTTATTTCACCTAAATCCTTTTTTAAGGATTCAGGATTATCAGGTAAATCTTCCAAGTTGGAAGATTTACCTGATGATCCTGAATCCTTAAAAAAGGATTTAGGTGAAATAAATTATCGTAATGGTACATTAAAGTGATTTGTTTTTCATTACATTTATATATATATATATATATATATATATATATATTCAACTGGAATTTCAATATATATATATATATATATATATATATATATATATATATTCAACTGGAATTTCAATATATATATATATATATATATATAGGAAAAGTGGAGGAAATATTACAGAGGGAAATGGGTCAGAAGGAATTTTCCTTGTAAATCACCAAATTTTTCCCTGATAATTTACAATTCTATATTTCTCAGCTACATAGAAAATGTCTGGTTAGCAAAGTCTGAATTACTGTTTATAAACAACAAATCTTTGACAATCTTTCCCGAATGATCATATCTGCTCACAAAACGTACCTTAACATAAACATTGACAACATATTACGAAATGTTGTTATAGTGGAACAAACCTATTCTTTTGTTAATAGACTCTCCCACCTATAATAAGTAGGAGTCACTCAGTAAGTCGCTCAGTCAGTCGATGCCGGATGACTGTTAGTCGGATACTAATGTATCAGTGACCACAACTAGATTTCTCTGCGTCATTACCTATTATATCAAGTTCCTAACATTTTGTACGTCGAACCTATTTTAGGACCGACTTAGTACAAATACAAGCCTTCACTGTGAAACCACTACATAACAAAAGTCCAACAATGATTTAATATATTTTCTGTTTATACAATATGTTTTGATTCCTGTTGGAAAAAGCATATTTTCTATGAAATTTCTTCAAAATTAAGGCTAGCCAATGTAATTAATTGTATCTATTAAAAATAAGGTATAAATTAAATATATATATATATATATATATATATTATGTATTATTTTAATACCAATACTCGATTGGTGTGAAAAAAACCCAAATAGTACAAATAAAAATATATTCATATATATTATGGCATCAGGGAAAAAAAATTCAGAAAAAAAAGAAAAGACTAAAAAAAAAACCACTCAATATTGCAATGCCTGGCTAAAAGAAAAATCACCAATCAAGTAAGCTAAAGAAAATGTAGAAGTGCTCAATACACTAAGTTGAGCAAAGTATAAAAAACCTAGTGAGCCAGAATCTACCTACCAAGGTTTCACCTAACGGATCTTCAGGGTATATCTGGCTATACCCAGTTATACCCTGAAGATCCATCAGGTGGGTGGATCCTGGCTCACTAGGTTTTATATATATATATATATATATATATATATATATATATATATATGTTGTGTATTTAGACAGCAATCCTTCATTTATGCATGTTTCATTAAAAATGACAAACAAAGTACTACGGTTAAGCTTTTTATTTAATTTTTCTTTCAATCAAGTAAGTTAAAGAAAACATAAAAGTGCTCAATACACTAAGTTGAGCAAAGTATAAAAAACCTAGTGAGCCAGGATCTACCTATCAAGGTTTCACCTAATGGATCTTCAGGGTATATCTGGCTATACCCAGTTATACTCTGAAGATCCATCAGGTGGGTGGATCCTGGCTCACTAGGTTTTACATATATATATATATATATATATATATATGTCGTGTATTTAGGCAGCAACCCTTCATTTATGCATGTTTCATTAAAAACGACAAACAAAGTACTACAGTTAAGCTTTTTATTTAATTTTTCTTGTGTTCACACAAGAGCTTTCTTTTTGGGACACAGAGTGTGTAGAAACTGTTTAAATGTTCTATAGTTCCAAGTGCTTTTGGCTATACTTTTAGCCATTATCAAGGATGATGTTATTTTTCAGTTTAAACGAGTATGTGTGTTATGTGTATGCTTTTAGTGTGTTATAGAGGTGTTTTATATTCCAAACACAGTTAGCACATTATGGCCTAGTTCACAGTTAAAATTTTGCTTTTTCTTTTTTATTATTAGGGCTTCCATTATTTTTAATCTTTTTTTGCAGTATATATATATATATATATATATATATATATATATATATATATATATATATATATATATATATACTGAGGACAACACTAAGTGGCAACAGCTTCATGTGTGTACACTATATATCACAAATAGATATATATAAATCTATGACATGGTAGGAAAAAGTTTTGTGTAATGTATTTAGCCCTTTATGAGTTCATTGCACTAAAATGATGTTTACACCTGATGCAACTATACATGCAAACAAAGGAGAGGTTTCTTGCTTGTCTACCATCTACAATCATCAACGATTTAAATGAAATAACAATCAACTTTCTGTCTTCCTGGATCATGTTCTTTTATTATCTTTTCTCCTCATTTCTCCTCACTACTCACTTTCACTCATAGTAACCATTTGAATATCTTCTCTCTTCTTGTTCTTTTATTGTCCTTTTTCTTCACTTTTCCCAACTAAAGTCTTCTCATTCTCTTTCACTCCCAGTAACCCCTTGCATCCTAATAGCATTGTCTTCCCTCTTTCTGATATCTGTTCTTTTATTGTCCTTTTTCTTCACTTTTCCCAACTAAAGTCTTCTCATTCTCTTTCACTCCCAGTAACCCCTTGCATCCTAATAGCATTGTCTTCCCTCTTTCTGATATCTGTTCTTTTATTGTCGTTTTTCTTCACTTTTCCCAACTAAAGTCTTCTCATTCTCTTTCACTCCCAGTAACCCCTTGCATCCTAATAGCATTGTCTTCCCTCTTCCTGAGACCTGTTCTTTTATTGTCCTTTCTCTTCACCTCTCCTCACTAAAGTCTTCTCATTCTCTTTCCCTCTCAGTAACCCCTTGCATCCTAATAGCATTATCATCTCTCTTTCTGATGAATGTTCTTTTATTGCTCTTTCTCTTCACTTCTCCTCAATAAAGTCTGCTCGCTCTCTTTCACTACAAGTAACTCCTTCCTTTCTAGTGGCTTTATTACTTTTGGTGAAATTGATTAGACAAAACTCTTTTCAATGGATAATCATTTGGACAATTTTTACGCTCACTGAATCTATAAAAGATAGCTCTTGTTTACATGCACTAAAAAAATAAAACTTATTTTACTGTTTATATGATACATTTCTTTTTCCTATACAATATATTCAAAAACCACCCTCCAAAGAAAAAAATGAAGGTCTGTGATATGTCCTGGAAAGGGATATATTTGTTTGAAGTAGCAAAGTGGTTTTGGGACTACTGTAACCGAATAGGACAATCTAGCAGGTAACCGTAATGGACTGGTCCTCGTCGTAGTGGTAGGCAATTGGCGTAGGCAATGGGCGCAGACAATAGGCGTAGCCAATAGGCATTGTCAATAGGTGTCATCCATGTACCTCCACATCAGTCTGTATTTATGGCTGACACCAAACAATCATATTACTGTGAGGGGGCACCCAGGTGTATGCATATTCATTACATCAATCATTAACTTCTCTTCTAATTATTCCATTCTAAATAGTTACCTTAAATTTGGCATCTCTGTGATGAATCTGTCATGATTATTCAGGTTTTCATGCTGAAATGTGCTATTCAGTGGGTAAAATTGAGGATATTGAGGAGGGCTATGCATTACAAGGAAAAGATTTTCTTTACTGATTTCTTCTTCAAAGTATTTTTAGGGGTTGGTGTCTAATGCAATAACATTATTTTTGCACCAACCTAATAGTTATTTTGTAAGTTATTTTTGTCAGGTACATTGTCAGTTATTTTTTTAAACAAAACATGTATTAAAGAAGGTTTGCTGCTCAAATACACATCTATTTATCCACCTAGATACCAATCTGCCCCTGTGTACTTTGCCTAATTACATCTCTTCGCACTTCCCTTTTCTTGCAGCTACAAGTCACATGACTACTTTCTACCAATCATCTCTTCCTTCAGCTCAACATCTGCGATCTTTATGCAAAGATATTCCTTGCATCCCAAGTTATAATCATTCCTTCAATGACAACACTATCATCCGAAAGTGGACATTATTCCGTTCCCAAACACAAATACGCAATTTTCAGCCTAGAAGTCTGCTATGGAACCTCACTTAACTGTTGTCTGAAAAAATAATCTTTGGATGACATTCTTGCTATTCTATGACATGGCGAAATAGTTAATTTTGATCACAGAAAATATTATTGTAGGAAAACGGTCTAGCAAAAGAAAATATTTTGACAATGGCCATAGCAGGATGATTGTAATTCTTTCAATCATGAATTGTGGGGATGAAAGAGATGGCAAAGAGATAGGGATGTTAGTCTGAGAAAAAATAAAAAAAATGAAAGAATATTTATCATAATTGATTTTTCTGTGAAAATATATTTGTAAATTTTAAAAAAATGTTTTTTTTCTAATTTTCTTATACAAGGTGTTTCAAAAATACTTTTACGAAATTTGTGGGCGTATTCCTCACACCAAAACAAGGAAAATGGACTATATAAACATGTCTGCAAATCCTTTGTTTTTGAGTTAAGTTTAAAGTTTATATTTTTTAAATGTAAAACCCAAGATACAGTCCCAAAATACTTTACAAACTTTACAAAACAAAGGTAAAATGTCCATGTCTGCTGCATAAATCAATTGTTTTAGGTGACCCCACAGATAAAAAACTCTAAAGAATTGAGGTCGGGAGAACATGCAAGTCATGTAATCTGTCCTCACCTACCTATCCATCTTTTATGGTAGATGTCAGCCAGTGTATTGTGATCAATGTGAATGAACCACGTGTCTTCATATTAGCAGTGGTATATTCTCTAGCAAATTTGTAAATGTGTTCAAAATGAAGTCCCTGTAGACAGCTTCTGTAAGACGTGCAGGGAGAACATATGGACCTACCAGACAGTCGCCTACAATTCCAACCCACACATTAATCATAAACTGATGCTGATGTCTCGCCAGTATTGTACCATGAGCATTCCAATCAGTCTACAAATATTGGTTGTGTAAATTTGCTATTTCATCTCTTTCAAGTGTTGTCTCATCTGTAAACAAGACTGAAGAGACAAACAATGGCTCGGAAGTTTGTGCAATATATATAGGGTGTATCAAAAATACTTTTACGAACTTTGAGGGTGGGTTCCTCACAGTAAAACAAGGACAAAAGTCTATATAAACATATGTCTGCAAATCCTTCCTTTTTGAGTCATTATGTTTAAAGTTTACGATAGACACTGTTAAATGTACCATCCAAGATATAATCCAAAAATATTTTTACCAACTTTTTTGCAAATGATAAGGATACAGGAGCTGCTCTTGAAGTACCCTCATGTGGTACTATGAGCTGTATGACATGCTAGGGCCACTTGACGTATGCTGATACCTGGATAGTCTTCGACAGCCTGCAGAATATGTTCTTTGTGATCAGGTATACTTTTTGATCTTGGCCTTCTTCAATCAATAGTTTGTGGTACCACGGATTCTGCCTCAGCAACACAATGATAAACAGCAGCAAAGATTGGATGACTCAGCTGCCTTTGGTCTGGAAATGTAATCTGATACAGCCATGCAGCCTCATGTCCAATACCAGTCACACTGCTGGATGTAAAAATTATATCTGCTTTCTCATGATATGAATATCCTGCATTGTTAAACACTTCTCAGTTAACTCAATACTACACATGTTAAACATTAAAGACAGACTAGCCACAAACGTACATGAATGACAAATGTAACCTAGCCTATATGGCAACACTGTGCCATCTACCATAATCTTGCTTTGAACTTGATAACTCAAAAATGAAGGATTTGCTGACATATTTTTATATGGAGTCTTGTCCTTATATTGGTGTGAGGAAACCACCCCTAAAGTTTGTAAAAGTATTTTTCATACAACCTGTATATGAGGATAAGTCAAAAATTATCTGCACTTTCGCCATAACAGGTTTTCAGATTTTTCACACTGCCTTCTGCTCATGTGTGCTTATAGTTGGCACTATTGTGGTCACATGATCAAAATCTTGCTGCGCTTACAATGTAAACATTGCTGCTCTGCTAGCAGTGTGCACCAAGGAGGAACAAAGAGCAGTGATCCAAATCTGAAGAGAACATCCTACCTTATTGATGATAACTTGTCAGTTTAACATTACTTTCTCTTGAGCTTGCTGAATCTTCTCATCAGTAGTGGAAGTTGACAGGAGTCCTGCTCCTTTTTCATGCATCATGCTTGTTTGGATACTTTTAAGCTTCTCGATTCACTCATACACACTTCTACACTGTAGAGTACTGTCACTGTATTGTGCTAAAAGCCTTTGATGAATTTCAGCCCTAGACACAGCTTCTGACCTGAGAAATCAAATCACTGCTCATTGTTCCTCATTGGTGCATACTGCTAATGGAGCGGCCATATTTACACTGTAAGAGCAGCAAGAAAATTGGTGCAATCAAGCTCAAACTTTGATCACATGACCACAATAGTACCAACTATAAACACACATGAGCAGAAGGGAGTGTAACAAAGCTATATGCAGATAATTTTTGACTTACCCTTGTTGATCTATCTTTCTTTCCACAGGTAATAAGAAAAATGTTTAACTTCGAATAAGGTGCTAAGAGCATAGTTAGTGGGTTGGTGTGTTTGATGAAGAATGAGTCAAATGATGAGAGTTGATCTCCTAGCTGTAAAAGTTATCACAGTTGATTTGTCTAAAAATTATATTAGGTTCTTTGGAAACTAATGTCCAATTTGCGAATCAACATTTTGTGTTCTAATATTTTGTTGCATAAAAGAGGCAGAAACTATTCAAATATTTCTTGACATCCAAATATTTAGAATTTTATTGTAAAGGCATAAAAAACTTCTAACTTAATGGCAGAAATATATGAAGGTCTGTGGTTCCTATTTTCACTGATTTAAATATAGTAATTCAGAATAACAGTTGATTCTAAAATTGTCCATTATATTTCAAACAACCCTGTCATGTGTAAGTTTAAGAAAAAATTTAAATGAGAAAGAAGCAGACAAAAGAGTAAGGGGTAAATGTTTATGCATAAATCTCTATGGTAAATTTTTATATTTAAATTAATAGTTAAATTTTTATGCTTAATGGGTAAATTTTTATGTCTAAACAATGGGTAAATATTTAGGTTTAAATAATGTGTAAACTTTCTGTTTAAATAATGGGTAAATTTTTATCTTTAATTAATGGGTAAATATTTAGTTTTAAATAACGTCCAATTTTTTATGTTTAAATAATGGGTAAATTTTTGAGGAAGCATTACTGAGAGAATAGGGCTATTATATGTATAATTATTATTTTGTAGCAGTGTTTTACTATAGGAATGCATTGCAAATGAGGAAGAAAGGGATTGTCAGTGGTCAGGAATGAATGCAAGCATTACTGATAGAATAGGGCTATTATATATATAATTATTATTTTGTAGCAGTGTCTTACTATAGGAATGCATTGCAAATGAGGAAGAAAGGGATTGTCAGTGGTCAGGAATAGGTGCAGTCTTTACTGACAGAATAAGGTTGTTTTAATAATGACAAACAAATCTATGACACTGTTATTTTAATTTTTTCTTGTAAATCTTCATTTTCTTTTGTATGGTTTAACTCAAAGCTTAATCTGGTCTCTTTCATTTCTTTCATTTCTGTACTAACTGACCATATTTCACCAAACCCTAATGATGATGTATATAGAGAGTAAGATGTCATTTTAAGCAAAGATTACACTAGCAGACAGACTTGTTACTGGGGCCAGACAGTTTTGCAGGAGGAATCAATAGGAGGTCTTTTGAATTGAAGGTCAAAAAAGGATTCCCCGAAATAGCCACCACAAATAAGTTGAATGATTTAGAAAGTGAGGAGGAGGAGGAGGAATAGAAACGTTGAATAAACAATCTAATAGTATGAATGGTTCTTGAAAAATTAGGAGGATAGATAGATAGATAGATAGATAGATATGAACGGATTGAGATAAACAGATAGATACATAGATAAATACATAAATACAGAGATAGATATGACAAGACTAAGATAGATAGATAGATAGATAGATAGATAGATTGATCAATGAATCGATAGATATATAAATAGATATATCTGAAGAGACTGAGATATATAGAAAGATGTGGAAGTTAGATCGATCAATCAATTGATAGATCGATGATAGATAGATAGCTAGATAGATAGAGCTGAAGAGACTAATATAGATAGATAGATAGATAGATAGATAGATAGATAGACAGATAGATATTAGGTTGGTGCAAAAATAATGACGTAATAATGTCGTTTTTTGACGTTAAAAATACGTAAATACGTTTTTTGACGTTAAAAATACGATAGATAGATAGATAGATAGATAGATAGATAGATAGATAGATATGAACAGATTGAGATAGATAAACAGATCAATACATAGATAAGTACATAGACAGATACATGGATAAGTATGAAGAGACTGGGATAGATAGATAGATAGATAGATAGATAGATAGATAGATTGTTATAAGAAGCTATAATTTAAAGAATTTTTCAAGAAAAGATTATACTACTTCACATTAGGCCTGGATGATTATTGCCCACCTTGCCAAAACATTTTCAAAGACTCCAAATTAATAGAATGGAACCAAGTTTCACCAAATATTAATCAAAATCTTGTATTAAAAGAGATGGCAATGAGAACTGCACATTTTTTATATAATAAAACTCAACACTCTCAAAATATATTATTATCAATTTTTTAATTTACATGATATATATTTATTGTGAAAATAGTAAATGCATGATAAAATCTAATATTTATACATATATATATATATATATATATATGAATGATCGGTTTGATAATGTAAAATTGGCATCTGATGTAAAATTGACCTAAAATCTGTTGTTAACTGGGGCAAGGAATGACTTGTTAATTTTAGTGCTTCCAAAATGAAATTACACTCTTTTAATCATTTGAGAGAACCCTATTTACCTTCCATCAACATGACTGATGCTAATCTCAAGGTAACTGATGCCTTGCACTTTCCCCGACTAACATTTTCTGCAGACATGAAGTGGCAACATTATATTGAATCAATTGCTAGATCTGCTGCTAGGACAGTTGGCTCACTGTGTCATGAACAATTTTTCTTGTCAGAATCTATCTTACAGATTTATAAGTCTACTATTCATCTACGCAGTGAATATTGTTGCCACATCTGGTTTGGTGTTTTCCCATGTATTTAGAGATTCTTGATAAAATCCAAAGAAGAATCCGCAATGCTATTGGTCCTGATCTGGCAGATTGGCATCAGTCACTTTCCCACCACTGTAACATAGCTTTTCTGTACCTTTTCTATAAATATTTTCATGGTAATTGTTTGGATAAACTTTCCGCTATGATACGTAGACTTTATGAATTTAAGTGCAGTACAAGATTGGTGGCAAGGTCTCACCATTTTACAATTGAAATGGCTAGATGTAATTATAAATTCTATGTTAACAGTTTTTTTCTCTCGTACTTCTCACTTGTGGAACTGTCTTGCGGCTTCCTGCTTCTCAGTCAACTTTGATATAAATACAATGTCAATTGTTATCTTCTGTCTTCTTAATTCCTGTTCTTTTATTGTCTGCTCTCCTTTATTAAGGACTCAGTAAACCATTGTGTCTTAATGGCTTTATTTCCTTGCTTGGAGTTAAATGATCAAAAAAAACAATTAGGCAGCAAGTATTTATCCAAAAAATGTTTGATTAAAAAGTACAAATAATGTCTGTCCGTTTAATTTTTTAGCATATTTTTCCAATTTTCAAATAAGGCGTGTGTATTGATATCAAAATTGTGTGTATATATATATATATATATACTAGCAGTAGAGCCCGGCGTTGCCTGGGGATGTAACAGTAAGAGATAGCTCAAGTATCGACCATCAAAAAGACTGAGAAATAAAATTGACAAAGATTATTGTTTAAGGTTGACAGACACACATGTCTTAAATAGTTTTTTTTTTTTTTTAGTTTTTTATGAATTGGTAAAACCCAAACTGAAACAAAATCGTTATGAGTCTACTGATTGAATAGAATTTTATTATAAACAAGTGTCTTGTAAATGGAATTTTTAAAGCATTCTGAATGTAAAAATAAAGAAAAAAGTGTGCAAGACAATAAAAAAACACTACCCGCTAAAAAAAAGTGAAATTTTGTTGAAATCGGTTGAAAAATGTAGGAAATCCGATCCCATATATAAACGAACACACACACACACATACACACACACACACAAACAAACAACCTGGATTTTATAATAAGTATAACTCGATATGAGTTGTCCCCCTTTAATTAATGCCTCTTAATCATGCTTTCAAATTGATTTCGTGCAAAAACAATTGTGTTTTTCCAATTTTTGGTGCTGTCAGAACCACCGCAAAGTAATTTTATGTAGTCCTGTGAAGTTTTGTTGAAATCGGTTGAAAAATGTAGGAAATCCGATCCAATATATAAACGTACACACACACACACACACAAAAGCTGGGTTTTATAATAAGTATAATATATATATTTTAAGACATTTTTATGTTCATACATTCTTTTTATAGATACAAATATTTAAGTGAATGCTCTTTTTATAATAAACAGTATTAAACAACATTTACCAGCCTGAATGTCCGAGAAACTTTCACAGAAAATATTCGTCCTCCCACAGGATTTGAACCTGTATCCTATATGGAACCGTCATTTAGCTTGATGTGCCTTTAACCAATTTATCCACAGAAGAGCGTTCGGTTAGCAAGGTCGAATTTACTGTATTTGAACTTCAATCTTCTATGAATCTCTCATGTACATTCATATCTGCTCATGGCATATCAAATGTAAACAAATGACGCACACATTATGAAATGGACAAAGTCCGACAATTATTTAACAACATTTTTATGTTTAACATTCTTTTTATAGATGCAAATATTTAAGTAAATGCTCTGTTTATAATAAACAGTATTAAATAACATTTACCAGAGGACGAATATTTTCTATGAAAATTTCTCGGACATTCAGGCTGGTAAATGTTGTTTAATACTGTTTATTATAAACAGAGCATTTACTTAAATATTTGCATCTATACAAAGAATGTATAAACATAAAAATGTCTTAAAATAATTGCCAGACTTTGTCCATTTCATAATGTGATATATATATATATATATATATATATATATAAGGTATATTTAGGCATGAATTACTTATCCAAACAAGTTTGATTAAAAAGAACCAACAATGTCTGTCTGTTTAATTTCTTATATTTTTCCAATTTTCAAATAAGGTGTTTTGTATTGTGCTTTGTGTTTTGGGTAAATTTGTATTTGTTCAAATACTTTTGACTTTTTTAGTCATTTACAACAACCAATGTGGTGTCTGTGTAGTAAGCAGAATTCCTTTGTCTATATTCTTTGGAAAGCTGGATGTTTGAAATAGTCTACTGTGATGTCATCTGTAATGGTTATTGGGAATGAGGCAGCACAAAAAGAATACAGTTTACTTATTTTTCATTTATTTTTTATTATATTTATTTTTATTTTTTTTATACAAATATAATATATATATATGCACATTAAATATATCATATGCACTTTGAACACAATAATCATCTTATACAAAAATTGAAAAAATACAATAAAAAAATATATATTAATAAATATACATTGTTTTCTCACCAGTAGCATGACTAGGATATATTAGGTTGGTGCAAAAATAATGTCGTTTTCTCACATATGTTACTATGTGAGAAAACGACATCATTTTTGCATCAAGTTAATATATATATATATATATATATATATATATATAGAGTTAAACCTAGAGAGCCAGACAAACCTACCAAGGTTTTCACCTAAGCGGCTCATCAGGGAAGGCAGGCCTTCCCTGATGAGCCGCTTAGGTGAAACCTTGGTAGGTTTGTCTGGCTCTCTAGGTTTAACTAGGTCTGTTCTACTCATTGTATTGAGCACTTTATTTACTTATTTTGGGTACTCGCATCGGAGTTTTTTTCTTTGGGGACTTGAACTCGTATGCTGGACGATTATTTTTGGCTAACATACATGTTCTTGGTTCTTTCTTTTTTAATACCTTTTTTTTCCCTTTGGTGTTGGCTTGTTTATTTGCAAATCAACACACCGAAGATTTTCCGAGCAAGTATAGTTTCTTATACTTATAAGATTTCTATTAATAATATATATATATATATATATATATATATATATATATATATATTAACCAATTCAATAGATAATAACCAGACTGAAAAAGATAGATAGATAGATAGATAGATAGATATTGAATAGACTGAGATAGATAGATAGATAGATAGATAGATAGATAGATAGATAGATAGATAGATATGAACAGACAACAATAGATAGACAATAGCCAGACTGAAATAGATAGATATATATGAGCATATATATAGATATGAACAAACATAGATAGATAGATAGATAGATAGATAGATAGATAGATAGAAATCAAGAGTGGAACAGATAGATATGAACAGATTGAGATAGATAAACAAATAGATACATAGACAAATACATAGATAGATAGATAGATAGATAGATAGATAGATAGATAGATAGATTCTGATCTTCATGGATATTCTTATCTGACTCACTTGGAAATAAATCTCACAGATGTTGGTCAGATTAGGAAGAAACCATTTTTGCCAGCAATTACTATGAAAATAAAGTCTTCTTTAAATGAAGAACACTGACTTCAAAATGATGCACACTGTGTTTGACTGTTGTCCTCTCAGCCAGATGCAAGCAAATGTCCTGAATGTCCTCATTAGATCTGCAGTCAGTCTATTAAGCCTTTTGTTGACCTTTTTCTTTCACTGTCAAACCAGGTTGTCTAAAATCTCTGTGATTTATTTACAAAGAATAGAAGGATTGGAGAAGAATTCTAAAAATGTTTCTCTTTCTATCTTTACACTTTCTTTCTTTACATTTCTTTCCTTTTCTTTCGTTCTAAATTTATTCCTTGTTTCACTTGCCTTTTTTTCTATTTTCTTTCTTTTATTATAAATATATTCGTTTCTTAAGTGTTCTAAATTTTATCTTTTTCAATAAGTTTTTTACATTTTCATTCTTTCTAAACATATTTCTTTTCAGTCATATTTTCTTTCTTTGTATAGTTGTTTCTTTTTTAATTATTCTTTCTTTCTTTCTAACTCTATTACTTTTTTAAAAGACTTTCATTCTTCCCAAAAATTTTGTTTTTTTTTTAAATTATTCTTTTTTTCTTTCTTTTTTTTCTACTTTTCCAATTATTATTTTTTCCTTTTTCTGTCACTCTTTTTCATTCTGCAGTTTTTCTTTCTTTCAAAATCTATTTCATTTTCTGCCACACTTTCTTTCTTTCTTTCTATACCTATTCCCTTTTCAACAATGCTTTCTTTTATTTCTTTTCTTTATAAACCTTTTTCTCTTTCAATCCTTTTTCTTTCTTTTTTTCTAGACTCACCTTTTTCAAATAAGCACTCTTTTTATTTTCTAAATATATTACCTTTCCAATTATTTTTTACTCCATTGTTCCTTTCTAATCCATTCATTTTTCAAGTCCTTTATACTCTTTTTTCTTTCATTCTAAATCTTTTTCATTGTTTCTTTCATCTTTCTTTCTGGATATATTTCTTTTTCAATTATTCTAGCTTAATTTCGTCCCTTTCTTTCTAACGCTATACAAAAAGAAAATATTTCTTAGATTTTCTTTCTAAATATTTTCCTTTTCTTTCTCACATATTCTTTTACATTTAGTACCCCACCCCATGCATCTTAGTCTCTTTATTGCCTTGCTAGCAATGAAATGATTAAAAAAATCTAAAATCTTTCTCAATTTTTCTTTCTAAATTTCAATCATTATTTGTTTATTTAAAAAAAAAACTGTTCCATTTTAAGTAATTTCTTCTTTCTTTCATTCACTCTTTCTTTCTTCTTTCATTCACTCTTTCTTTCTTCTTTCATTCACTCTTTCTTTCTTCTTTCATTCCCTTTTATGTTTAATCATTTTTCAGTTATTCTTCATTATATTTCTTTCTCTCTTTCTTTCTAAATATATTGCTTTTTCAATTGTTCTTTTTCTTCTTAATCATGTTACTTTTTTAATTATTCTTTTGTTTTTCTTTATAAATATTTCCAGTTCTTCTTTTTTCTTTCTTTCCTTTTTCTTTCTTTGATTTTTTTTTTTGGGGGGGGGATCTTCTTTTTCAGTCATACTTTTTCTTTCTTTCTACATATATTCTGTTTTCTTTCTTTTTAAATATATTGCTTTTTCAACCCTTTCTTCTTTCTTTCTTTCTTTCTTTCTTTCTTTCTTTCTTTCTAAATCTATTCCTTTTTACAAGTATTCAATCACTCTTTCTTTCTAAATACAAAGGTTTTTTTCCTCAGTTTTCCTTTATTCATTCATTCGAAATCTTTTCCTTTTTCAATTAGCTTTTCTTTCTTTCTTTTTCTATTCATTTTGTTTTCTTTCTTTTTTCCTGTCTTTTTCTTTGTTTGCATTTTTCTTTCTTTCTATTTTTTTTTATTTTTCTTTCTTTCTAAATCTCTTTCTTTTTCAATCAGTTTTCCTTTCTTTCTTTTTTCTATTCTTTTTGTTTTCTTTCTTTTTTCTTGTCTCTTTCTTTGTTTTCATCGTACTCCCTCTTTCTTCATATTAACTCTTTCTCTTCTGTTTTTTTTATCTTTTACCTCACTCTCACTATCTCTCTTCTCATCTTTGTCTTCTCTCTCATCATTGTTTCTTTTCTCTTTCTTTTTTTCCTTTTCTCTAATTTTCTTTCTTCCACTATTTTTATTTCAATTTTCCTACTTTTCCTCTCTTTTTCTTTAACATTGTCTTTCTCCTTTTCTTTTCCTTTTCTTTCCCTCATTGTTTCTCTCTCTCTCTCATTTCTTATTTTCTCTCCTAATTCTTCTCTTTTTCTCCTCTCTCTCTTTTTCCTTTTTCTTATTTTCTTTCTCCTCTTTTTCCTCATTCTCTGTCTACCTCTATTTCTTATTTTATATTTAACTTTTGCTTCATATCTTTTTTCCACGCACACACACACACTCTCATTCATTTTCTATTTTCTTCCTTTTCTTTTTCTCTTTCTCTTTCTTTTTTCTTCTTTCTTCCACTCTTTCTCATTTTCTCTGCGTGCTTTTTCTTGTATTTCTTATCCTCCATATCTTTTCATTCCTTTCTCTCCCTTACCTTATTTTGTTCAAACTACTGATCATGATAGATTACACACTTTCTCCCATAAAATGAAACTAATGCCAGCTCTGTGGGTGTTGAACAAATACATATGTGCCTGAGCATATGTCTGCAACAGGGATTAGTGAGCTGCCCTAGCAGACAGGTGTGCTCAGAAGACAAGTGTCACTGGCCATTATATATATATATATATTCAATAAATTAAACGTTCAAGTGATATATCTAGTTATATACAGGACAGAAATGAATGAAATCGTCCATTTATGTAAATAAGCTGCGTCAATTGGAGTTGAGGAGGTTTAGTATTCGGTCAATTGCTAGGTATACCTTCCTGTAGTAAACCTTCAATTTCATTACTTACCTACAAATTAGTCTTCTTTATTTATTTCTCTCTGTTATCTTGAAAACACAAGATACAAGAGTTTTGTGTCAAAACAACCATCAGGGCCTGATGAAACTTCTTGGGATTTTTTTTCCACTGACATGAAGTGGAAAGATTAGATTGAATCAATTGCTAGGTCTGCTGCAAGGAAAGCTAGTTTACTGTGTTTTGTTAGACAATTTTTTGCACCACAATCTATCTTACACATTTATAAGTCTACCATTCATCCATGCATAGAATATTGCTGCCACATATGGTATGGTGTTCCTGATATGTATTCAGAGATTCTTGGTAAAAGACAAAGAGGAATGCTTTTCTTATATACCACTGATTGCCATGCTATCTAGTGGGCATCCTGGCAGACAATGTGGGTTAATCCTCACCATGGCCTGAACAATATGGAAGAATTATTTTCCAACATCTCTTTCACAGACTGGATGTGGCAAGGCTCTCACTGATCAGACAAATTACATTCTTTGGTTTTGACAGGTCTAACCTTCATGGCTAGTAACTTGCTATGCCCTTTATATTGTAACAAACCAACCATATTCCATCATATTTCCTCCATATTTCATCAGTAAGATGCAATTTCCACTCGAACAGCTTCTTCCTGTAGACCAATGTTTCCCCAATCACTACACTCTTAACCTGTTCAGTTAACAATTATCTTCCCACCCCCTGTCCATATAAACTATCCCTTACCAGACTTTGTAGAGGGTGAAGCTTTACTGTAATAAAAAAAGAGAAAAAAAGCAATCAAAATTAAGATGAAAGAAATATGATTGAAACATTAATAATGGCTGATAACACTTCATCTAGAAAAATTCAGGATAATATTACTATGACTGAATATAGAATGGTGGTCTGAGTAGATGCAATGAAAAGCAACTGAAATTAAAATGAAAGAAATACAAGTCAAACATTAATTATGGTTAATAAAAAATTAGAAATTTAAATGTCTGGGAATGTTTCTATAGACAATGGAATATATGACACAGAAACAAAGAAAAGAGTGCTGAACTGCTATGTAATATCAATCCTCCTATATGGCAGTGAATACTGGACAATTTCCTCACAGATGAAGAGGAGACTTGAAGCGAGAGAAACAAAGAAGAGAGTGCTGAAATGCTATGTAATATCAATCCTCCTATATGGCAGTGAATACTGGACAATTTCCTCACAGATGAAGAGGAGACTTGAAGCAAGAGAAACAAAGAAAAGAGTGCTGAACTGCTATGTAATATCAATCCTCCTATATGGCAGTGAATTCTGGACAATTTTCTCACAGATGAAGAGGAGACTTGAAGCAAGAGAAACAAAGAAAAGAGTGCTGAACTGCTATGTAATATCAATCCTCCTATATGGCAGTGAATACTGGACAATTCCCTCACAGATGAAGAGGAGACTTGAAGTAAGAGAAACAAAGAAAACAATGCTGAACTGCTATGTAATATCAATCCTCATATATGGCAGTCAATGCTGGACAATTTCCTCACTGATGAAGAAGAGAGCTGAGGCAAGAGAAACAAAGAAAAGTGTGCTGAACTGCTATGTAATATCAATCATCCTATATGCTGTTATGTAATATCAATTCACCTATATGGCAGTGAATGCTGGACAATTGTTATGTAATATCAATTCTCCTATATGGAAGTGAATGCTGGACAATTGCCTGATAGATGAAGAGAAGACTTGAAGCAAGAGAAACAAAGAAAAGAGTGCTGAAATGTTATGTAATATCAATCCTCCTATATGGCAGTGAATGCTGAACAATTTCCTCACAGATGAAGAGGAGACTTGAAGCAAGAGAAATAAAGAAAAGAGTGCTGAACTGCTATGTAATATCAATCCTCGTATATGGCAGTGAATGCTGGACAATTTCCTCACAGATGAAGAGGAGACTTGAAGCAAGAGAAACAAAGAAAAGAGTGCTGAAATGTTATGTAATATCAATCTTCCTATATGGCAGTGAATGCTGGACAATTTCCTCACTGATGAAGAGGAGAGTTGAGGCAACAGAAATGTGGTTCTACAGAAGGATGTTGATAATTGATGAAGTATGTAAGCAATGAAAAAATTTAAGGAAAATGGAAACGAAAAGTACCTTTGCATCTATAATTAAAAAGAAACAGTATTTCTGGTATGTATGAGGAACGAGGACTTGGAGAATTTGACACTCACAGTACATATTGTGAGCAATAGAGGATGAGGAAGCAATGAGTAATCTACTTAATACACTTATATAAATGGATGGCCTAAGAAGGACTGAGAGTGGTGGTAAAAAGATAAACCCTATAGCAGTGTTGGAAGTTGTGGAGAGCCAATATCTTACCATATTGAAGGCAAGAGGGACAAAGAGAAACAGCAAGTAATCTACATAAGCAGATGTAAGAAGCAGGACTGGGTTTGATGGTGAAAAGGTAAACCCTATTACGAAGGAGAGGAAGCTATGGAGAGCTATGGTCTTACCATATTGAAGGCAAGAGGGACAAAGGGGAGCAGTGAGTAGTCTACCTAATGAACTTGTGTAAATGAATGGCAGAACAACAAGTGAGAGGGGTAGTAAAAAGACATTGTTGAGTGCTATTAAGGATAGGAAGTTGTTGAGAGCCATGATCCCCAACATTCTAAAGGAATACAGAATAAAAAAGAAGAAAAAATAATTCTATAATTACCAAAAACAACACTCGCAACAAAGTATAACTAGAAAATGAAGAAATATATGATATATTTAATATTTGAAATGGGGTGTTTGAAAAACCTGCAGTATTAATACTGTAAGAAAGTTCCAAATGAATGGAGGTTTATGAGTGGTGACCTTTCCCTTGATATAAACTCCAAAAGTGAATGGAAATCATTTGCTGATTATGATACTGTAAAATGCAAGATAGAGGAGTATACGACCACCAGCAGGACTTGAACACCTTTCAAAGAGCAAAGATCATTGAAAGATTTTATCTGTAGATCTTTACAAATGTATAAGAGTTTTCGGAAGGTTAAGGAAATACTTTGAGACATTCCAGTAACACACATACACAATTAGATATGCTTGAGGCTTAAAAAAGTAAACAAAACCCAATTAGATTTTTTTTTTGCTCAGATTAACTTTAGTGTCATTAAGTATCTTGACATATGGTTGCAAATTTTGATTGAAGTTGTACTTAGATCTTCACTTGTTCTTGTCTGACAAGTTTTTTTTTATTCATTTCCCTCTAAGCAAGGTGAGAATGCCACTAATGTGCAGGGAGCTACAGAGAGTGAAAGTGAAAGTGAAAGTTGAGAATAAGGAGGATTGAGGAAAAGACAAAAGGTGAACAAGATTCAAGAAGATGCATATTTGAATCAGTGAAAACAGGACAAGCAGTCACCAAGCAGTACTAAATAAGAACTGGACATGGATGGAGGAATGAAAAAGAAATCTATCCCCATAAATTAAATAAAAGATTGACAAACACCTGATGAAGACCAGAGAGATGAAACATCATGATAAGAGCAAAAACCTGAGAACAATAGTGTCATGTAAATAATATAATTTTATTTTGTAAAAATAAATAATAGTCTTATTTTAAGTATTCGTAGATGAATAAACATGTTTGCTTTAGAGAAAAAGTTGATACATTCTAACAAATGTCACTAATCAACTTATAAGAGATAAAATGAAGTACTAGTATACTGAAGCAGGTTTAGTAATTAGCTACTTCAATAATTAAATATGTAAGGTTTCTTATGGGAACGTTTTTATAGTACATGAAATAATGGTGGTGAAAAAGAGTACATGCTCAAAATAGCAGACCAATTGATTTGCAATGCAAAGATAACATATATTAAAAAACAATTAACAAAAGGGAAGTTTAAAAAGTTTCTTTGTTAGAAGTAAATTGCAATACACAATGAAATGTTCATGAATATGTTTGAGCTGGACTTGCTTTGTTGGCATGTTTTAGTGTGAAGCATTTGCAGCCCTTTTAGCTTCAGTGTGGAAAGTTCATGTCACTAGTTTGAAAGAGGAAAACCCGGAAGAGAGGGAGAGACAGTTACTTTAGTGTTCATGTGTTTTTTTATTTGATGGCTGCTGCTGATACAAAGTTTATTACAGCTGCTATTGCTATTACATTTAAGGGCTGCTACTGATATTAAAGGCACTACACTGGTATGCAGCTTCAGTGGTTGGTAAGTCTTTTGATGTATTGATGTTTTGATTAGCTCTTGAGGTAAAGGGAGTTGCTGAGCATGGAACTGGCATATTCATGAACCAATCCTTTAATCCACTAGACTTGTCCCATGAGACAATCCTGAGTGTAGAATGTGGAGCCTTAAATGGAGACTTACCTTTTTTAATGTGGCCGTTGCTGAAACTTAAAACTGTCTAATTTGAATAGATACAGCCATAAAAATCAAATATATAGAATATAACTAAATTGCAGTTTTAAATTTTGACAACATTATATGAAATTTATTTACTATTAGTAATTGTGGTTCTAACTAATAACCAGTGTGACACCATAGAAATAAAGAAACACTAAAGTTTTTGCAGGAAATTTAACGTGTGCAGAAACAGATGAGTTAAAAAGAAAAAAATCAAATATTTTATGCCTTTATTGAAAGACTTCAGTAGATCTCTCGTTATGGCGCTGCCATAAATGTGAATGCTTGCAAACTCTACTGAACAATCAGCTTAATGAAGCACATAACTAAACTAATAATTAAGATTCTAATGAGAAAATCTCAAAGCAGAAATAATATAAGAGCAATGTGACTTTGTTCAAGATGACGAAACAAGAAATGAAATTTTCTTTGCTATCGGAACAAGCAATATAAGTCCCAAAAGAGCTATATCTATCAGAATTAAACCAGAAATAGGACAGGAATAGTGTGACTTTGTTCAAGACAATGGAACAAGAAATTAAATTTTCTTTCTTATCAGAATGAGCAACATAAGTCCAAAAAGATCTATATCTATCAAAATTAAACCAGAAATAGGACAAGAGCAGTGTGACAAGATGTTCAAGATGCCGAAACAAGAAATTAAATTCTTGCTATCTTTAAAGATTACCAGATGAACATTTAAGCTGTGGAATCATAAATAAAGGACTTATAGGAGTCATAAATAAAGGACTTATAGAAATCATGAATAAAGGACTCATAGGAGTCATAAATAAAGGACTCGTAAGAGTCATAAATAAAGGACTTATAGGAATCATAAATAAAGGACTCATAGGAGTCATAAATAAAGGACATAGGAATCATAAATAAAGGACTCATAGGAATTTAATAAAGGACTCATAGGAGTCATAAATAAAGGACTTATAGGAATTATAAATAAAAGACTCATAGGAGTCATAAATAAAGGACTCATAGGAGTCATAAATAAAAGACTTAGAGGAGTCATAAATAAAGGACATAGGAATCATAAATAAAGGACTCATAGGCGTCATAAATAAAGGACATAGGAATCATAAATAAAGGACTCATAGGAATTTAATAAAGAAGTTATAGGAGTCATAAATAAAGGACTTATAGGAATCATAAATAAAAGATTCATAGGAGTCATAAATAAAAGATTCATAGGAGTCATAAATAAAAGACTCATAGGAGTCATAAATAAAGGATATAGGAATCATAAATAAAGGACATAGGAATTTAATAAAGAACTTATAGGAATCATAAATAAAGGACTCATAGGAGTCATAAATAAAGGACTTATAGGAGTTGTAAATATGGGTTTGTATTCATGAGAAAAGACAGAACAAACAAATGTACACAATAACAATAAAAAACATGATAAATTGTCTGGTAATTTCATATAATTTTATCTATGTATTTTTGCATATTGGTGTATGTGTATTTACATTACATTTATGATAATGTTCATGTTAAAAAAGGGAGGAAAGTTACATATGTGTTGTCATCCCAACAGTCCTTGGGTGAAGAGATTGAATCTGACATCTCTTGGTGGGATGTCTGTACTTCCAGCAGGAGCAATCCCTGTTGCATACTGGGAGTAATTTTATTATTTTTATTTTTTATTTATTTAATTTATTTTAAATGAGGTTTAAATTTTATTTCATTTTATTTGTAATTTTTATTATTATTATATTTTATTTTTATTTATAGTAATAACAATGTTCTTTCAAAGCTGTTAGTGAAGCTTTATTCAGTGCATTTTCAGTAAATGCCTGTGAGTGAGGTTCAACCATTTGTTTTATAGTCAAGTAGTTCAAAGGGGAGACAACTATGGTTGCCTTCATCACACTATCAGAAGAAACAATATAATGAAAAAAACACCTATACATATGTCTAATATATTACACAAAGGCGTTTAATAAAGTATACCACGAAGATTGATTTACATGAAAATGATATTCAAATGATTTGTAACAGTGGTTGCCACTATTTTTTTGGACATAACCCCCCCCCCCCAGGTATCTCTAAAATCCTGATGTTCTCCTCCAACTGTGACATATAATTTTAATTATTCAAAAAGTCAACTCCTATTCATGTGGAAGAAGCCTAAATGGCTATTAACTTAATTTTTGTATAGAACTTAAGATTGTATATATGCAAAAGTATTATCATTTAATTTTAGAATTTTACAATATTTACAAAAATATTGTGTTATTATATACATATATATATATATATGTGTGTGTGTGTGTGTGCATCTATACAATACATCCATAAATTACACATGTACATACATAGATACAAATATTTTTATGTATGCATACTGGACATGCACTGTATGTATTAACTTGCACAGACTTACTAGAAAAAAATGCACTGTTAATAACTCATTCTCAAACTGCCCCCCTTAAAATCGAATTTAGGAACCATGGGACTGGAAGATATCATCATCGTTCACATCATCCTGACTGAGTGTGGTTGTGGGATCTCTGCACATCCAAGAACGTTACCAGTTCCCTCCACATATCTGGGTTGAAAGCCGAGCAGGTATTCATTCATGTGTAGAATGTTTTGCACAAGTAGACCTGGCAGAGTCCATCCCCTGCAGGTGAAACTGCATCCAATGTCCCCCAACTTCAGAGTTTACATTAGTCACACTCACTGGAAAAAAATTCACTGTCAATAACTCAATTTCAAATTGCACTCCCTTAAAAATCAAATTACCACATTTTGGAATGTTTGGCCCACTACTGTATTGCTATTACTCTGGACAAATTACATCCCTTAGATCCCTCAGCTCAAACTTTCACAGCCAGGACCCACCATGCCATGTTCACGATGATAAATCATCCCCTTCATGTTCCATTTCTAATTACACTCTGACAGCTTACTGTTCAGAACCGTTACTCTGACAAGGATTAAGTTCCACTCAGAGAGCTTCTTCCCAAAACCCCTTAATTTAGTAAGGATTAAGTTCCACTCAGACAGCTTCTTCCCAAAACCCCTTAATTTAGTAAGGATTAAGTTCCACTCAGACAGCTTCTTCTCCAGAACCATTACATTGGTAAAGATTAAGTTCTACTCAGACAGCTTCTTCTCCAGAACCATTACATTGGTAAGGATTAAGTTCCACTCAAACAGCTTCTTTTCCTGAACTATTATTTTGATAAGGATTAAGTTCTACTCAGACAGCTTCCTTACAAAACAGTTTCTCTGGTAAGGATTAAATTCTACTCAAACAGCTTGTTCTCTAGAACTGTTACTTTGGTAAGGATTAAGTTCCACTCACACAGCTTCTTCTCCAAAACGGTTATATTGGTAAGGATTAAGGTCCAGTCACACAGCTTGTTTTCCAGAACCATTACTTTGATAGCGATTAAGTTCTACTCACACAACTTCTTCTCCAGAACCATTACTTTGGTAAAGATTAAGTTCCACTTGGACAGCTTGTTCTCCAGAACCATTACTTTGGTAAAGATTTAAGTTCCACTTGGACAGCTTTTTCTCCAGAACCATTACTTTGGTATGGGTTAAGTTCCACTCAGTTAGCTTGTTCTCCAGAATCATTACTCTGGTAAGGATTAAGTTCCACTCAGACAGCTTGTTCTCCAGAACCATTACTTTAGAAAAGATTAAGTTCCACTCAGACAGCTTCTTCTTCAGAACCATTTTTTTATGATTCTTGAGTTGATGATTCTCGGACAAGTCCTTTCATATCTTCTGAGCAACTCATATCTATCCTAAATATCCTCATAATATGCACTTCCTCCTTCTTTACACACTATCTTACTCAGTCTCCCTCTAGCTTGAGTGGCTCTTGGGTTTCGTTTTAAGTGAACTAATGTAAAAAAAACAAAACAAATTGTAATAATATGTCCACTGATTCACCAGAAATGCTGTCAAAAGATTTCAAGATATATATTGATGCAATAGACGCACACAGATTTTGGCATGGAATATTTAGGGAAAAAAATGAACACATCCCAAGCTAAAGAATCAAAATTGTAAATTTACCTTTATATGACATTCTCACTAACCATGAAGAAAGACTTACAGTATTTGCACAAATTATATGACTGGAACTTTTTTTAATGGAAGGTTTAATTATCAGGACATTTTTTGGAAAAGAAGAATTTTAGTATTAGGTTGGTGCAAAAATAATGATGTAATAATGTCGTTTTTTGACATATTTTTTAACGTCGAAAAATGACATTATTACGTCATTATTTTTGCACCAACCTAATACATTTCATCTTGCATTTATTGAAAATTGTATTTTTTTTTCAGGGAGAAACATTTGTACATACAGTAAATTCATAATAGCTACAAAGAAATCTACTAGTATCAGTGAACACTAGTACATATGGTAGTAGGCCAAAAATCCCTGAAATATGGTACTTGTTGGTAAATGAAATCACATACCATATATGCAGAAAAGGAAATTCCAATACCTGTATATCAACAAAAACACACACAAAGCAAGCAGCAATATACCAGTTAAAGCAAATATTTCGGTAAAATCTGGTATTTCTACAAAACAAGAAGCAAAATATTGTACAATTCCATAAATTTCTTAATTTTTTTTTCTTTTTGGAATTTTTCAGGAATATTTTTATTGATGCTTGTTTGCATCTAGGAATCTTAGTTTCAGAGGCAAGCTAAAGGCATGAACTGATTCTTGTTGAACCCCACATTTTTTGTGGTCTTCATGTCCCTCTCATACAAAATATTGCTGTATTGGATGCAGAATAATTTTTGGTGCATTTTTTTGAAAAAAATCTGTGTCCAATAAGCCAGCAAATAAGGTATTTGCAATAGGAAATTTGGTAAAAAAAAATTCAGTTTTAAGGAACATAACACTGACTTTTTTTTTTCTGTACATTTACATTCTGCAAGAACCCAAACATCATTTTCTTTCACATCAGAATGCCACATTTTTCCCAACCCAAACCATATTCCATCGTTTCATTTTGGTCATTGATGCATGTATAGTTAGTCTTATGGCACTGAATAACAATTATCCTGCAAAAAAAAAAAAATGGAAGCTCTGATTTTTCTGGGGTGGAAGGCTCTATCATCAACTCTCCCCACCAACTGACCAGATATTAACACCAAACCCAACACTTGATACTGTTCTGACATCAAACCTTCTTTCCCAGTGGCTAGATTTTCAGATGGGTTGGTTTGGGTTATGGGAGACATCATGACCATTGCATCTGGCTCCACATTTAGAAAAATACGAATAACATATGGGGGCCTATCACTTGCAACCCATCAGCATTCGCAGGTCAGGCTTCTCTTTACTATTAGTTGATCCCTTAATAATGTGAATGTTTCAAAATATTGGCTTGTTTAATATTCTTCCTATATTTTTATCCATCAGTATTTTTTACTTGCTCTATTTTTCATATCTATTTTTTCATATCAATTTTGATATATATATATATATATATATATATAATAGTTGGCCACTTGTATTCAAGGATACCTGTCTACTAGGGCGGCTAGCCAATCCATATTGCAGACTCTTGCTCAAGCACATTTGTGTTTGTTCATCACCTAGAGAGCCAAACTGTAATTTATACTGCATCTATGCTGAGCAGATCTTACAGTTTCTGGAAGTGAGCAAGGTGAGATTCGAACCTGGGCCTCATGGGCAGAAAGTGAACATTCTAACCATTCAACCATGCCCCCTTATTTATATATTTATATATATATATATATATATATATATATATATATATATATATAAGTATAAGAAACTATACTCACTCGGAAAACCTTTGGTGTCTTGATTTGCAAATAAGCCAATACCAAAGGGGAAAAAAAGGTATAAAAAAAGAAAGAACCAAGAACATGTACGTTAACCGAAAATAATCATCCAGCATGCAAGACCAAGGCCCAAAGAAAAAACCTCGATGTGAGTACCCAGCCTTCCCTGACAATCCGCTTAGGTGAAACCTTGGTAGGTTTGTCTGGCTCTCTAGTTTTAACTAACTAACCATATATATATATATATATATATATATATATATATATATATATATATATATATATATATATACAATAAAATTTAATGCCAAAGTGTAAATTATTTTGTGTTAGTGATGCATTTCTTCCTTTAGGTATTAATTGAACTGAAGTTATATTTTGTTGATCTAATTATATATGCACAGCAAGGTGAGCTAACATTGGTTATAATTATCTCTCTCATATATATATATATATATATATATATATATATATATATATATATATATATATATATATATTAATGTATATTTGGGCAGCAACCTTTCTTTTAAACATCTTTTGTTAAATATGACAGTCAAGGAAAATTGTATTAA
>OZ010612.1:32259272-32311772 GCA_963932145.1 Acanthosepion lycidas
AGAAGGAACAAAGGAAGGAAGGAAGTAAGGAGAAAGGAGAGAGTAAGTAAATAAGGAAGGATGGGATGAAAGGAAGAAGGAAGGAACAAGGAAAGAAGGAACAAAGGAAGGAAGGAAGGAAGGAAGGAGAAAGGAGAGAGTAAGTAAATAAGGAAGGATGGGATGAAAGGAAGGAAGGAAGGAAGGAAGGAAGGAGAGAGAGAGTAAGTAAATAAGGAAGGATTGAATGAAAGGAAGAAGGAACAAAGGAAGGAAAGAGGGAAGTAAGTAGCAGGAAGGAAGGAAGGAGAAAGGAGAGAGTAAGTAAATAAGGAAGGATGGGATGAAAGGAAGAAGGAAGGAAGAAGGAAAGAAGGAACAAAGGAAGGAAAGAGGGAAGGAAGGAGGCAATAAGGAAGGAAGGAAGGAAGGAAGGAAACAAAGAAAGAAGGAAGAAAGAAAGGAAGGAAGGCAGGAAGGAAAAATGGTAAGAGAAATAAACAAGTATTTATTAAAATTTTGTCTAGAGAAAATATTATGATTATTATTTCCTTCTAACACCATCAGCTGATATTTGATCCCAGGCAAAACTCAAGGTTTTAAATGATGATTTTCAAGGCCTTGGGCTGTTGTTTTGGGTTTGGCATCCTGGTCTACTTCATAAGTTGAGAGGTTATGGAATTTCTGGACATTTTTTTTTAACTGATTCAGTATTTCTTATCAAATTGTGAAATGAAAGTTGTTTTGAATGACCACTCTTCTAGATCTTTTTTCATAAAAAACCTGCTTGATGTCATCAGTTCTCAGCTCAGTATCTATGCTGATTGCACAACTATTTACTCCTGTCTTAATATTAAGTTGGATAGGTTTATTTGAATCAAACTGGCAGCTGATCTAAAAAATACTTACAATCTGTTATTAAATGAGGCAAGGTGAGGCTTGCTAATTTTAATGCTTTCAAAACAAAACTGCTCTCTCTTAATCATCTGTGAGAACCCTTTTTACCTTCTATCAGAATGGCTGATGCTAACCTCCAGGAGAGTGACTCCTGTAGGTTAGCCTGCACCTTCTCAATTTAATGTTTTCCACTGACATGAAATAGAAAGCTTACATTGAATCAATTGTTAAGTCTGCAGCTAGGAAAGTTGGTTCTCTGTGTCAAGACAATCTTTCTCACCAAAATCTATCTTACATAAGTCTACTATTTGTCCCTGCTTTGAATAAAGCTTACACATCAGATCTAGTGCTCCTGCTATATATTTACAGATTCTTGATAAAATCAAAAGAACAATCTGCAATGTTATTGGTCCTGACCTGGTATCTCAGCTTCAATCACTTTCCACCACTGTAACATAGCTTCCTTGTGATCTTCCTATAAATACTTTCATGGTAATTGTTCTGATGAACATTTCCTCTATGGTAACCAGACTTTATGAATTTAAGCACAGTATTAGATTGGTGGTATGATCTTATCATTTTACAGTTGAAATGGTTAGAGGAAACCACGGGTCCTATGCTAACAGTTTCTTACTTGCATTATTTACATTATTCAGACTGTTATCCTCATCTTCATCACCATATTCACAACATTTCAGCAGTTGTTTGCTCCGGCCTTCTTCAGGTGATTGGAATTTTTAACACTTTATTTCATCCACTGGGGTAGATTGTTCTAGTTCAACGTGCCATGTCTTTTCTGGGTGTCTCAGTTATTTACCTTTAACTCAACTCTCCAAGTCTGGTTCATCACTGCTGTGGCCTGGTATTGAACTCACAACTCTTTGGGTTTAGTCACTGGATCTAACCAATGTCTTTATCCATTGGGCCAAATTGACAAGAATATGGATAGGCAAATTCAGTTTTCAAACAGACTGTACATATCGATGATAGCCTCCATTGTCCAATATGGACGTGAAACATGGACATTGTTGGCAGATACAGAGAGAAGGATCCAAGCATTTGATAACAAATGCATGAGAAAACTCCCGGGCATTTTCTATATTTGAGGACACATGACTCAGTGGATAAAGATATTGTTTAGATCCAGTGACTAGACCCCAGAGATATAAACAGTTTCCTCAATCACAATTGATGCCTATGGAACTCTTTTCCAGCTTCTTGCTTCCCAGTGAATTATGGTCTTGAAAATTTTAAATGCAATGTCAATAATTATCTTCTGTTTTCTTAATTCATGTTCTTTTATTGTCCTTTCTCCTTAATAGTATATTTTTCTCGTATTCTCTCACACTCATTAACCTTTTTCATCTTAGTGACTTTATTGCCTTGCTTGAGATGAAATGATTAAAAAGGAGCATATCTCCTCTGGGGAACTGCCACTGCACAATCTTCCTCTCATATACTCTGAAATTTTATTTACTATATATTTATTTATTCTCCATCAATGGGAGTAGAAAGGTTGGGTTATCTGTGTCATGCTCCTCCTTGGTTTTTGAACAGGAGTTGAGGTTTATCCACTGTTTCTTGTTTAGGATTGTGTTCTGGTTCATTCTAAAATCTTCTTATTCTTTTTTGCTTTCAGTAGCCCCTTGTGTCTTAGTGGCCTTATCACCTTGCTTGGGGTGAATTAATTAAAAAAAAAAGAAAATTGGCTGTTTGCAGTTTGAGGTCTTAAAAAAGACAATCCTATAGCAGACTCTATTAACTGGCACTATATAATCACACAGAAAGAGCTTGAGTAAATAGCAAGATGACACGTCTTTTGATGACTTCCAGCAGCAGCAACAAATAAAATGAATGGCACATATAACAAGAAAAGAAAATAAAGATATAATCAAAATGTTGGATTATCACTCAGTCATGTAATACACAATCGGGCAATCTTGACTCTTTTGATTCATGATTAACTTAGCTAGGGTTTGTTAACCTGGGGCCCATATACTCTTAGAAGGTCCATGGATAGGTTTCAGGGCCTTCATGAGGATCAGATAAAAATTAACATTTATATTCTCTATACAGCCCTTATCACAGTCAAAGGTTTCCCACTGAATGAAATAAAATAAAATGCAACCTTCCACTGCTTGAATGAAAACGCATCCAGTCACTACTTACAGTTCCAACTTCTAAGGGTCTCTTGACTTGCTGCTAGGTCCATGTTTAGCATTTAAACATGTGGCATCATTCTCTGCATGGCCACCAATTTTTTGCCACTACATAAGAGCAAGTGATAATTCTCATTTTCCATGGTTTATCACAGTGATTATATTCTCATAGGCAAGAGGGGCAGAATGAAGCATCAAGTTACCACCTAAAAAACACAGATTTTTAGGACACATAATGAGGAATGAGAGGTTGAAGAATATAACACTAAGAAGACATGCTGAAGGCAAGACAGGGCAGAAGGGAGCATCAAGTTACCACCTAAAAAAGTATACACAGATTTTTAGGACACATAATGAGGAATGAAGGGTTGGAGAATACAACACTAAGAAGACATGCTGAAGGCAAGACAGGGCAAAAGGGAGCATCAAGTTACCACCTAAAAAGCTTACACAGATTTTTAGGGCTCATAATCAGGATTGAGGGCTTGGAGAATGTAACACTAAGAAGACATGCTGAAGGCAAGACGGGGCAGAAGGGAGCATCAAGTTACCACCTAAAAAAGCTTACACAGATTTTTAGGGCTCATAATCAGGATTGAGGGCTTGGAGAATGTAACACTAAGAAGACATGCTGAAGGCAAGATGGGGCAGAAGGGAGCATAAAGTTACCACCTAAAAAAGCTTACACAGATTGTTAGGACAGAATGAGAATTGAGAGCTTGGAGAATATAACACTAAGAAAACATGCTGAAGACAAGACAGGGCAGAAGGGAGAATCAAGTTACCACCTTAAAAGCTTACAGAGATTTTTAGGACTCATAATCAGGAATGAGGTTTTGGAGAATATAACACTAAGAAGACATGCTGAAGGCAAGACGGGGCAGAAGGGAGCATCAAATTAACACCTGAAAAAGCTTACACTGATTTTTAGGACAGAATGAGAAAAGAGAGCTTGGAGAATGTAACACTAAGAAGACATGCTGAAGGCAAGACAGGGCAGAAGGGGGCATCAAATTACTACCTGAAAAAGCTTACACAGATTTTTAGGACACATAATGAGGAATGAAGGGTTGGAGAATATAACACTAAGAAGACATGCTGAAGGCAAGACGAGGCAAAAGGGAGCATCAAGTTACCACCTAAAAAAGCTTACACAGATTTTTAGGGCTCATAATCAGGATTGAGGGCTTGGAGAATATAACACTAAGAAGACATGCTGAAGGCAGGACAGGGCAAAAGGGAGCATCAAGTTACCACCTAAAAAAGCTTACAGAGATTTTTAGGACTCATAATCAGGAATGAGGGGTTGGAGAATATAAAATAAGAAGACATGCTGAAGGCAAGACGGGGCAGAAGGGAGCATCAAGTTACCACCTAAAAAAGCTTACACAGATTGTTAGGTCAGAATGAGAAATGAGAGCTTGGAGAATGTAACACTAAGAAGACATGCTGAAGGCAAGACTGGGCAGAAGGGAGCATCCAATTAACAGCTGAGAAAGCTTACACAGATTTTTAGGACACATAATGAGGAATGTGGGGTTGGAGAATATAATACTAAGAAGACATGCTGAAGGCAAGACGGGGCAGAAGGGAGCATCAAGTTACCACCTAAAAAAGCTTACACAGATTTTTAGGACACTTAATGTGGAATGAGCGGTTGGAGAATATAACACTAAGAAGACATGCTGAAGGCCAGATGGGGCAGAAGGGAGCATCAAATTACCACCTGAAAAAGCTTACACAGATGTTAAGGACACATAATGAGGAATGAGGGGTTGGTGAATATAACACTAAGAAGATATGCTGAAGGCAGGACAGGCCAGAAGGGAGCATCAAATTACCACCGAACAAGGTTTTACTAATGGATAGAAGAACAAGGACTGGAAGGCATAGTAAGGGGATAAAGATTTCTTAGTGCTACAAATGATAGGAAGTTGTGGAGCGCTATGATTCCCACCACCTGAAGAGGCAATGCACATAAAAAAGAATAAGAGATTATTGAAAAATTCATAATTTTCTTTAACTTTCCTGCTTTATTCAATTTTTATATATTTTACATTTTTTTAGTAGACTCAGCTAAGTGTCATACATGATACATACTCAGGCAATCATGTCTCTTTCAATTCTGACTGAGTAGGTAGAAGATTTTCCCACGGTAAGCTGCCATTTTTTGATGCAATAGACTGATTGCCAACCATGGCTGCATGACCCAGTCTTTCCTGCTATTCCTGCTGGTGGTTTGGGTCTGTTTCTTTTTTTTACAGCATGTCAACCATAATAGGTTATTTAATGCCAACAAGATTTTTAGGATAAGTTTGTATGAAAAGAATATGTATTCTTTGTAAGAAATCGGTTTCTCAGAGATCAGGTTTCATTGACATATTTTGTAAAGAGTGTTTTTGCCAAGAGTCAAAACTACCTGACTATTTACTCATATTTGGAGGTTTTGAATTCAGAGTTTTTCCTTCTCCTAGACTGTTTATCACCCAACGCTATAGAATGAACCCACTCTGTCCTGCTATTTTACCCATAGCTGGGAGAAGAGATGGATTCATACATTTCTCAAGGGTATTAGTATGTAAGTGAATGCAATGAACTCAACTGGAATTCAAAGTAGAACAAAATGATTTACTGTCCTATAAATTTAATTTCAGAAAGAAATTTTTTTTATTATTATTCTTTCTTTAACAAATTAAGTACCAAATTTTTATTTTCATGAGTAAGGCCGTCAAAACACGTCCGAATGCTGTCATTGGAAAGTTAAAAAGAGAGTTCAGTTGTCAGTGAGCTGGGAAAATTAACATTTTCTAGTGGGAACATAATTACCATGTTGTGCTACATCTTGAAGCAAAGAAGAGAAAGAGAGTGAGAGAGGAAATGTTTGCCTTTTTATAGATTTCAATAGCGCCACCTAACAATGTTTGATGAAACCAAGTTCCAGTTCCAGCATCATGGGAAAATGTATTTTATTTTATTTTTATTATTCATCATTATTATTTGATTTATCCATTCTATTTCATTTTTCCACAGACTAAATAGTATTGCTGGAAAACAGGTATTAGTCACAACAGTGTGAGGAGGATAAAATGAAGACAAAGTGCAAATTTGAAAATGGGGGACATTAATTAGCATCATTTGGTTTTTATCAGGTAATTTAGTGTAAATAAATGTTTTTTTTCATTCTTTCCAATATGTTCATGATTGAAAGAAAAGTTTTTGGTTACCTCATAGTATAGTAAGTGTGATCTTAAATGCTGATTTTCTAAGCATAGCTTAGATGTGACACAAGGGTGAAAGTATAGAGTGACGAGTAATGATTGAACACACTCTCCAGTTGTAACTGTTTTAGCGAGACAAGCTTGATAATTCATTACACTGTCTCAAGGGGCCCAAATGCAATCTTAAATGGGTTACCTGTTGTTGTTCCTTTGTGCCATATGAAGCTAGGTTTAATTAAAAAAAAAAAAAAGAGAGAGAGAGAAAGAATTGATGAAAGAAAAAGAAACAAATGAGAAATTGATGAAAGAGAAGGTAGGACTCGTCTTGCTTTGTTTATTTTTACAAGAGCTAGATCAAGTCTAAAATGAAGCTTGCTGTCATATCTGGCCATGAGCTTCCCAATCTTCACTTTCCAGTTTTAATAGAGTCAAAAAGCGCCTCCCCATCCCTGTGAGTGATGAATTATTTTCTACACTGCAATCCCTTTCTCACAGATAAAATATTGCAAAATTCTCATTGCTCTATCACTGTTTCCATGAAAAGTGCTGATGAACTACATTCCTTACTTCCACCAGTTCTAACCTTTACGGCTAAGACCCAACATATTACACACATTATAGTGAACGACTTACATTCCCTTGTATTGCATTTGTGAGAAGTAAGTTCCACTTAAGCAGCTTCTTCCTGTGAAATGCTGCTCTGTGTAACTGACTCCCAAGAGGGTGTTTTCTCATTTAGTACAATCTTAAATTTTTCAAGTTTAGGATAAACCATTATTTTCCCCACATATCTGCATAAACTGTGTCTATTACTCTGTAACCCTCTACATCAAGAGGCTCCTAGTCCTAGTACAGGATGAAAATCGACATAAAATATATATATATATATATATATATATATATATATATAAAGTGTGAATTTTCATTTTATCTTTCGTTTCATCTTTTGGAAGTGCTATCTGATGATGCAGCATCCTTTAAAAGGGCTCTGGTGAAATAAATTATTATAATGGAACCTTAAAGTGGTCTATGCTATGTTTTCTTTAATATTTATATATATATATATATATATTTATATATATATATATATATATATATATATATATATATATATATATATATATGTTTTGAACAATAAAAAATATGAAAAAATTAAAATTTTCAGACATACTGGGTTGTATATTAATATATTTTTCATTTTATTATTTACATACATTCCTCGACTAGTTTCAGCCAACATGGCCATCATCAGGAGAAAAAAAATTTCTGCTTGTTAGTATCAGTGAACTACAGAAATGAATGACTTGATGGAAAAGGAAAAAAATATACACACATATATATATATATATATATATATATATATATATATATATATATGGCAATCAGAAGAAAAGGAAACTGAAAAGATTTTTAATGAAAATAAAACACTAAAGAGTGAAATAAAGCGGGAATGAGGTGAGGGAATTTAGCCTAGATTCACAACAGCAGGTAACCTGTTTAAGATCTCACTTGCTATACTATTATGTATCCCCAAAAATTTTCTTTCAATTATGAAACATATAAAAACAAAACATTGAGTTGATAAACTGGACATGATAAAAAAAAAGAAAGTAAAGAGATGACAGAGAAAAGATGAAAAATCATTTTAAAAAAATCAAATAAAAAAAGACTCCCCCCTCCTTCCCGGATGATCCCATCTCCGGCAATAGCATAAATGTTGACAAATTTGACAGCTCTAAATTTGCAATTACATTTTGTAACGTAATAATCTTACCAGCCTCAAACATTTTCTGCTTCTGTTTGTCTATTATGCATTTTCAGCTCATTGATATCAGGAAGAAACAGTAGGCATTACCTCAATATGATAATTCCATTTTTTGTTTTGTAACTACCAAGAAAAATTGATCATACATTAAATTGTTGTACACCAAGATACATATCTTCTGCTAAATTTCACAGTATTAGTCATAGGATTATATAATAACATTTAAAATATTTTCCTGGGACAAAGTATTTCTCATATAGTCCATAACTTTGAGAAGAGTCATTAACATATCCAACATTGTTCAGAGGCTCAAATCTCTTTATGTAGATATATACTTTTGTGTCTATAACTTTGAGAAGAGTCATTAGAATATCCAACATTGTTCAGAGGCTCAAATCTCTTTATGTAGATATATACTTTTGTGTCTATAACTTTGAGAAGAGTCATTAGAATATCCAACATTGTTCAGAGGCTCAAATCTCTTTATATAGATATATACTTTTGTGTCTATAACTTTGAGAAGAGCCATTAACATATCCAACATTGTTCAGAGGCACAAATCTCTTTATATAGATATATACTTTTGTGTCTATAACTTTGAGAAGAGCCATTAACATATCCAACATTGTTCAGAGGCTCAAATCTCTTTATATTGATATATACTTTTGTGTCTATAACTTTGAGAAGAGCCATTAACATATGCAACATTGTTCAGAGGCTAAAATCTCTTTATATATAGATATATACTTTTGTGTCTATAACTTTGAGAAGAGTCATTAGAATATCCAACATTGTTCAGAGGCTCAAATCTCTTTATATAGATATATACTTTTGTGTCTAGAACTTTGAGAAGAGCCATTAACATATCCAACATTGTTCAGAGGCTCAAATCTCTTTATATAGATATATACTTTCGTGTCTAGAACTTTGAGAAGAGCCATTAACATATCCAACATTGTTCAGAGGCTCAAATCTCTTTATATATAGATATATACTTTTGTGTCTATAACTTTGAGAAGAGCCATTAACATATCCAACATTGTTCAGAGGCTCAAATCTCTTTGTACAGCATCAGTTTGTTGAAAGAAGCTACTTTGGTGGGGCTTGCATCTCACTAATGGAATACAAACGAAATGAGCAGTGATTACTACAATGTGCATGGCGTTGTGGTTTTTAGCCTTGAAGGTTATAACTAGTGGAAGTAAGAAATGTAGTTCACCTGAACACTTTCTATGGCAATGTTTCATCTGTGGGGAACATGGGTCTAGTGTGGGAAATAATTTGTCAGCCATGCTTTTGGACTCTATCATGAATGGAAAGTGAAGACTGGACAGACCTGCCCGTATATGGCAGCAATAATCTATTTTCTGCCTGATCAGGCATTCATAAAAGTAGAGGATAATAGGAGGAGTCTGGTACTTACTAGAGTGGTACAGTATTTTTAATGATGTTTGAGGCCTTGAGGTCTGGTTTTTTAAGTTTTAATAGATTCTTAAGTCACAAGAGAGAAAAATTCAGGGTCCAATTGGTGATGATAGAATGTGACTAGTTTGGTTTTATCAAGGCATTGAATGTGACTTGACAGTTTTTCCATCAATGAATTGTTAAAACTAGGTCAGCTGCCGTGCTTTGGTCATCTATAATTTTGGATGCCCACTCATGTTATGCGGGATGCCTGCTTTGATTGCTTGGATCTTGAAGGGCTGGCTGTTAACTACCTTCGGGGACATACCCGTTAGGAAGGACTTTATAATTGAGAAGACTCTTTCAGTAATTCTATAGCAAGAGAGCATGTACAGTAACCCTCTATGCCACACATTGTCTAAGCCCTTTGAAATATATAAAGCAATTCTTCTTGAGATGTATTGGTTGTCTAGCGCCTCACTGATTCTGTGAGTAATGGCAATTAGGATATCAGCAGTGGACCGAGCCAATCAAAACCCATACTACTTGTCACTCAAGAGATTGTTCATATTGAGGTGATCAACAGCATTCTTATTGATTATAGCTTCAAAAAGTTTGCTAATGACACTGAAGAGGCTGGTGGGTCTATATTGTGATGGGGATGAGCACTCACTCACAATCTTGACACCTACCACAGATTTGGAAATGATTTTTTCTCCAAACAGTGGTTAAATAACTTTGTTAAGATCAAGAATAACTCATGGTTAATATTTTTAAGGACAACCTCTTAGACCAGTAGCTTTCTTAGGGTCATGAGACTTCCCAGGCTGTAATAAAAGTATTACTGAGATTGTGCTCAGTGAGACTGAGGAAGTTGGGAAGAGGATGGCCTTTGTCAGCCAATGTTTAGTTAGAGGCAAATATTGTAGCAAAGAGTGTTGCATTATCTACTGAGGATGAGATGACCTCAAGGCCATGTTGAAAGATTGTTTCTCATACAATTACTAAAGTTAAACAACATCAATCCTGGTCAGTACCTAGATGGGTGACCATTTAGGAATACCAGGTGCTGTAATACCATTTGAAAATACCATGTGTGAGTGGTGTAATGGATAACAGCTCGGAATTGGAGATTTGAGTGCCAAGTTCCAATTCTAGTCAGGTTCATTTACGCACAAATACTCTTAGGAAATGTATGAATCTACCTGTTCTCTCCCAGCTATGGGTTAATTAGTAAGATGTATATCAGTAAATCATTATTATTTCTAAAAAATTCTTACAATCTTACATAACATGTAAAGGATTGATAAGCCATAAAAATATAAAAACTTACCTCCACATGATCAGCTTTTAGATGTCTGAACAGATGTTTTGATGTTTCACAAGTTTATTTTTAGGTAGTAACTAGTTTCACCCTTGTATTATTTGCCACAACTGTATAGAATGTTGTACACATAGTTCTTGATCAAATTCTTTTAATTTCTTTGTAAATGTGCTTTATAATGGGTATACAGTGAGTGTAACAAATATCAGTGCAGAAAATGGAATTGGCAAGCCAGGTTCAAATTCTAACCTCTAATGCATTTATATTTGCACAAATGCCATAGGGGAAAGGCATGAATCCATGTTTCCCTCTCTGCTTGCAATTATGGGCTAAATAGTCAAGTAGACTGGATGTAGCCAGTCTGAGAGAAGGAAATCCCTGAATACAAAACTGTAAAGAATGCAATGGGAGACCACTCCACTTTCAATATCTAACCTCTGATGCATTCAGGTTTGTACAAATGCCCGAGTGGAAAGGCATGAATCCATGTTTCCCTCTCTGCCTGCAATTATTGGCTAAATAGTATAGTAGACTGGGTGTAGCCAGTCTGAGAGAAGGAAAACCCTGAATAGAAAACTGTGAAGAATACAATGGGAGACCACTCCACTAACACTCATGAAAAGTCATGGTAATTCATACATTAATAAAAGAAAGGAATCTGAGGCTATGATAGCCAAAATCCTGAAAGGAAATTACATTTAAAAAAGATGCTATATAAGTCAATATTTGGTGTTACTGTTTTAAGTATAATATAATATGTTCCTTGATATGTTGAGTATATGTTGTGGAATCAATTCTGAAGATGATACTTTCCCAATCATTACAATCTTCACCTGTAAAATGTAAGGTCAATTGTTATTTTCCTCACATATCTTCATAAACTGTGCTTCTTACCTCAAATGGATCTTTTATAGGGTGAAAATTGTTGTGAAAAACTATGAATACCACTTGATTCTTCAGTATTTTTGAAGCTGCTGTATTTGCCTTCCTTTTATAGAAGGTGATATACTCACATCTCCCTCTATACGCATGATGAGCCATCCCTGATCTCTGAACAGATTACAGTTTTCTGATGTTCCATTTCTTTTTAATGGACAGCTAGTTCCACCCTTGTATTCTTTGCCACAACTGCATGGAATGTTGTACACTCAATTCTTGGTCATGTTTTAATCAAAATATAATTGATATAGTACCTTACCTAAAAAAAAAACTTCAGACAGGAATTAACATTCTCCCTTGGAGAGCCAAACCTACCCTTACATTTACATAAAATTTGCATAAATTGTGCATATTTTGCCTAATTACTTAATAAGTGGCAAAAGGTCAATCTAATATGATTGTCTGCGAGTTGGGTGCCAAATTTAATATGGTAATAAAGTTGGAAATCATTGCTGAGATCTTAAAAGAGAATATCAGATGATAGCTTTATGTGGAAGAAAGCAAATCAGGTTCCTAACATCAAAGATGCTGTCATAAATACACTAAATTCCTCTCACTCTTACCATATTTGATGGTACGAACACTCTTTGAAAAATAAATCTATTACAAGTATGTAAGTTCTCAGCACTTAAAAAAAATTGAATACACAGTTGAAAACCAGTTTTTAGCTTGAAATATTGGTACATGCTTAATACATCTTTCACTAGCACACATCTACACACACTTGCAAGCAGCATATGTTACTCTTAATTCTTCTTTTTCTTCTTCTTCTTCTTCTTCTTCTGTGTGCCATGTCCCTTCATGGTGTTAGCGATCATGGCTCTCCACAATATGCTCTCCATTGTAGATCTTAGTGAATATTGTCTCTTTACTGCCTCTGCTAATACTTGTTCGGCCAACAATTTGCACAAAACTCATTCTTCTTCTTCTTCTCTAGACCCTAGAAGGAGTTGTTAGGGCTCCAACATGCTGAGATGTCCACCATTCTCCTCCATCTGTTGCGGTTGTGTGACAGTGTCTAGGTCTCCACAAATGGTTTCTTGGTGGGATCATTTTTAACCTGGCAGATCTCATCTCACTTCAGATTAGACCACATCAGATGTCTTCCAAAGACATGGCTCACCTTGGTCATGAACACATGGTTCATCTGAGGAAAACTTCTGCCCTGGCTGATGAAATGCATCAAAAAGGTCCTTTGTCCAGTGATGGCATGTTAACAGTAACTGATGACGTGATTTTAGCCCACCATCATGTAATTACTGTTAATACTGTTGTTTTGTACACAACTCAGACTATTTTTCAGTGTATGTCACACACTTATTGACACTAAAATTTGATATCTACTTCTGCTTGAATCAGATAAACTAGAGATATAAATATAACCTTGCATGCATATATGTAGTGGTTGGATGCTCATATCCGAATATCACTGGTTACTAGGACAGCGAACCAATCCTTATAGCAGATACCTGCTAAGGCACATTTATGTTTGTTCAACAACAACAGAGCCCATCTGTGGTTTAAAATGCAACTAGGCTAAGTGGAACTTAGCTACAGTTTGTGGGAGAGAGCACATTATCTGGCATCTAAATAAGGCCAGTGTGCTAAAGCCCTCAGTCACGATGACTTGTGATTTGTGCGGGCATAACAAGTGACACCTACCAAATAGCTCCGTCTACACAATTTCACGATGACTTGCGACTTTGTGCTGGCATAACCATTGACAGCTCCCAAATAGCTCCGCCTACACAATTTCACGATGACTTGCGACTTTGTGCTGCCATAACCATTGACAGCTCCCAAATAGCTCCGTCTGCACAATTTCACGATGACTTGCGATTTTGTGCTGCCATAACCATTGACAGCTCCCAAATAGCTCCGTCTACACAATTTCACGATAACTTGCGACTTTGTGCTGCCATAACCATTGACAGCTCCCAAATAGCCGCGCCTACACAATTTCACGATGACTTGTGACTTTGTGTTGCCATAACCATTGACAGCTCCCAAATAGCTCCGTCTACACAATTTCACGATGGCTTGCGACTTTGTGCTGCCATAACCATTGACAGCTCGCAAATAGCTCCGTCTACACAATTTCACGATGACTTGCGACTTTGTGCTGGCATAACCCCTGACAGCTCTCAAATAGCTCCGTCTACACAATTTCACGATGACTTGCGACTTTGTGCTGCCATAACCATTGACAGCTCCCAAATAGCTCCGTCTACACAATTTCACGATGACTTGCGACTTTGTGCTGGCATAACCATTGACAGCTCCCAAATAGCTCTGTCTACACAATTTCACGATGACTTGCGACTTTGTGCTGGCATAACCATTGACAGCTCTCAAATAGCTCCGTCTACACAATTTCACGATGACTTGCGACTTTGTGCTGGCATAACCATTGACAGCTCTCAAATAGATTCGTCTACACAATTTCACGATGACTTGCGACTTTGTGCTGCCATAACCATTGACAGCTCCCAAATAGCTCCGTCTACACAATTTCACGATGACTTGCGACTTTGTGCTGGCATAACCATTGACAGCTCCAAAATAGCTCTGTCTACACAATTTCACGATGACTTGCGACTTTGTGCTGGCATAACCATTGACAGCTCTCAAATAGCTCCGTCTACACAATTTCACGATGACTTGCGACTTTGTGCTGGCATAACCATTGACAGCTCTCAAATAGATTCGTCTACACAATTTCACGATGACTTGCGACTTTGTGCTGCCATAACCATTGACAGCTCCCAAATAGCTCCGTCTACACAATTTCACGATGGCTTGCGACTTTGTGCTGGCATAACCATTGACAGCTCCCAAATAGCTCCGTCTACACAATTTCACGATGGCTTGCGACTTTGTGCTGCCATAACCATTGACAGCTCCCAAATAGCTCCGTCTACACAATTTCACGATGACTTGCGACTTTGTGCTGGCATAACCATTGACAGCTCCCAAATAGCTCTGTCTACACAATTTCACGATGACTTGCGACTTTGTGCTGGCATAACCATTGACAGCTCCCAAATAGCTCCGTGTACACAATTTCACGATGACTTGCGACTTTGTGCTGGCATAACCATTGACAGCTCTCAAATAGCTCCATCTACACAATTTCAGGATGACTTGCGACTTTGTGCTGCCATAACCATTGACAGCTCCCAAATAGCTCCGTCTACACAATTTCACGATGACTTGCGACTTTGTGCTGGCATAACCATTGACAGCTCTCAAATAGCTCCGTCTACACAATTTCACGATGACTTGCGACTTTGTGTTGCCATAACCATTGACAGCTCCCAAATAGCTCCGTCTACACAATTTCACGATGACTTGCGACTTTGTGCTGCCATAACCATTGACAGCTCCCAAATAGCTCCGTCTACACAATTTCACGATGACTTGCGACTTTGTGCTGGCATAACCACTGACAGCTCTCAAATAGCTCCGTCTACACAATTTCACGATGACTTGCGACTTTGTGCTGCCATAACCATTGACAGCTCCCAAATAGCTCCGTCTACACAATTTCACGATGACTTGCGACTTTGTGCTGGCATAACCATTGACAGCTCCCAAATAGCTCTGTCTACACAATTTCACGATGACTTGCGACTTTGTGCTGGCATAACCATTGACAGCTCTCAAATAGCTCCGTCTACACAATTTCACGATGACTTGCGACTTTGTGCTGGCATAACCATTGACAGCTCTCAAATAGATTCGTCTACACAATTTCACGATGACTTGCGACTTTGTGCTGCCATAACCATTGACAGCTCCCAAATAGCTCCGTCTACACAATTTCACGATGGCTTGCGACTTTGTGCTGGCATAACCATTGACAGCTCCCAAATAGCTCCGTCTACACAATTTCACTATGACTTGCGACTTTGTGCTGCCATAACCATTGACAGCTCCCAAATAGCTCCGTCTACACAATTTCACGATGACTTGCGACTTTGTGCTGGCATAACCACTGACAGCTCTCAAATAGCTCCGTCTACACAATTTCACGATGACTTGCGACTTTGTGCTGCCATAACCATTGACAGCTCCCAAATAGCTCCGTCTACACAATTTCACGATGACTTGCGACTTTGTGCTGGCATAACCATTGACAGCTCCCAAATAGCTCCGTCTACACAATTTCACGATGACTTGCGACTTTGTGCTGGCATAACCATTGACAGCTCTCAAATAGCTCCGTCTACACAATTTCACGATGACTTGGGACTTTGTGCTGGCATAACCATTGACAGCTCTCAAATAGATTCGTCTACACAATTTCACGATGACTTGCGACTTTGTGCTGCCATAACCATTGACAGCTCCCAAATAGCTCCGTCTACACAATTTCACGATGGCTTGCGACTTTGTGCTGCCATAACCATTGACAGCTCCCAAATAGCTCCGTCTACACAATTTCACGATGACTTGCGACTTTGTGCTGGCATAACCATTGACAGCTCCCAAATAGCTCTGTCTACACAATTTCACGATGACTTGCGACTTTGTGCTGGCATAACCATTGACAGCTCCCAAATAGCTCCGTGTACACAATTTCACGATGACTTGCGACTTTGTGCTGGCATAACCATTGACAGCTCTCAAATAGCTCCATCTACACAATTTCAGGATGACTTGCGACTTTGTGCTGCCATAACCATTGACAGCTCCCAAATAGCTCCGTCTACACAATTTCACGATGACTTGCGACTTTGTGCTGGCATAACCATTGACAGCTCTCAAATAGCTCCGTCTACACAATTTCACGATGACTTGCGACTTTGTGTTGCCATAACCATTGACAGCTCCCAAATAGCTCCGTCTACACAATTTCACGATGACTTGCGACTTTGTGCTGCCATAACCATTGACAGCTCCCAAATAGCTCCGTCTACACAATTTCACGATGACTTGCGACTTTGTGCTGGCATAACCACTGACAGCTCTCAAATAGCTCCGTCTACACAATTTCACGATGACTTGCGACTTTGTGCTGCCATAACCATTGACAGCTCCCAAATAGCTCCGTCTACACAATTTCACGATGACTTGCGACTTTGTGCTGGCATAACCATTGACAGCTCCCAAATAGCTCTGTCTACACAATTTCACGATGACTTGCGACTTTGTGCTGGCATAACCATTGACAGCTCTCAAATAGCTCCGTCTACACAATTTCACGATGACTTGCGACTTTGTGCTGGCATAACCATTGACAGCTCTCAAATAGATTCGTCTACACAATTTCACGATGACTTGCGACTTTGTGCTGCCATAACCATTGACAGCTCCCAAATAGCTCCGTCTACACAATTTCACGATGACTTGCGACTTTGTGCTGGCATAACCATTGACAGCTCCAAAATAGCTCTGTCTACACAATTTCACGATGACTTGCGACTTTGTGCTGGCATAACCATTGACAGCTCTCAAATAGCTCCGTCTACACAATTTCACGATGACTTGCGACTTTGTGCTGGCATAACCATTGACAGCTCTCAAATAGATTCGTCTACACAATTTCACGATGACTTGCGACTTTGTGCTGCCATAACCATTGACAGCTCCCAAATAGCTCCGTCTACACAATTTCACGATGGCTTGCGACTTTGTGCTGGCATAACCATTGACAGCTCCCAAATAGCTCCGTCTACACAATTTCACGATGGCTTGCGACTTTGTGCTGCCATAACCATTGACAGCTCCCAAATAGCTCCGTCTACACAATTTCACGATGACTTGCGACTTTGTGCTGGCATAACCATTGACAGCTCCCAAATAGCTCTGTCTACACAATTTCACGATGACTTGCGACTTTGTGCTGGCATAACCATTGACAGCTCCCAAATAGCTCCGTGTACACAATTTCACGATGACTTGCGACTTTGTGCTGGCATAACCATTGACAGCTCTCAAATAGCTCCATCTACACAATTTCAGGATGACTTGCGACTTTGTGCTGCCATAACCATTGACAGCTCCCAAATAGCTCCGTCTACACAATTTCACGATGACTTGCGACTTTGTGCTGGCATAACCATTGACAGCTCTCAAATAGCTCCGACTACACAATTTCACGATGACTTGCGACTTTGTGTTGCCATAACCATTGACAGCTCCCAAATAGCTCCGTCTACACAATTTCACGATGGCTTGCGACTTTGTGCTGCCATAACGATTGACAGCTCCCAAATAGCTCCGTCTACACAATTTCACGATGACTTGCGACTTTGTGCTGGCATAACCATTGACAGTTCTCAAATAGCTCCGTCTACACAATTTCACGATGATTTGCGACTTTGTGCTGCCATAACCATTGACAGCTCCCAAATAGCTCCGTCTACACAATTTCAGGATGACTTGCGAATTTGTGCTGGCATAAGCATTGACAGCTCTCAAATAGCTCCGTCTACACAATTTCACGATGACTTGCGACTTTGTGCTGGCATAACCATTGACAGCTCCCAAATAGCTCTGTCTACACAATTTCACGATGACTTGCGACTTTGTGCTGGCATAAGCATTGACAGCTCTCAAATAGCTCCGTCTACACAATTTCACGATGACTTGCGACTTTGTGCTGGCATAACCATTGACAGCTCTCAAATAGATTCGTCTACACAATTTCACGATGACTTGCGACTTTGTGCTGCCATAACCATTGACAGCTCCCAAATAGCTCCGTCTACACAATTTCACGATGGCTTGCGACTTTGTGCTGGCATAACCATTGACAGCTCCCAAATAGCTCCGTCTACACAATTTCACGATGACTTGCGACTTTGTGCTGGCATAACCATTGACAGCTCTCAAATAGCTCCGTCTACACAATTTTACGATGACTTGTGACTTTGTGCTGCCATAACCATTGACAGCTCCCAAATAGCTCCGTCTACACAATTTCACGATGACTTGCGACTTTGTGCTGGCATAACCATTGACAGCTCCCAAATAGCTCCGTGTACACAATTTCACGATGACTTGCGACTTTGTGCTGGCATAACCATTGACAGCTCTCAAATAGCTCCATCTACACAATTTCAGGATGACTTGCGACTTTGTGCTGCCATAACCATTGACAGCTCCCAAATAGCTCCGTCTACACAATTTCACGATGACTTGCGACTTTGTGCTGGCATAACCATTGACAGCTCTCAAATAGCTCCGTCTACACAATTTCACGATGACTTGCGACTTTGTGTTGCCATAATCATTGACAGCTCCCAAATAGCTCCGTCTACACAATTTCACGATGACTTGCGACTTTGTGCTGCCATAACCATTGACAGCTCCCAAATAGCTCCGTCTACACAATTTCACGATGACTTGCGACTTTGTGCTGGCATAACCACTGACAGCTCTCAAATAGCTCCGTCTACACAATTTCACGATGACTTGCGACTTTGTGCTGCCATAACCATTGACAGCTCCCAAATAGCTCCGTCTACACAATTTCACGATGACTTGCGACTTTGTGCTGGCATAACCATTGACAGCTCCCAAATAGCTCTGTCTACACAATTTCACGATGACTTGCGACTTTGTGCTGGCATAACCATTGACAGCTCTCAAATAGCTCCGTCTACACAATTTCACGATGACTTGCGACTTTGTGCTGGCATAACCATTGACAGCTCTCAAATAGATTCGTCTACACAATTTCACGATGACTTGCGACTTTGTGCTGCCATAACCATTGACAGCTCCCAAATAGCTCCGTCTACACAATTTCACGATGACTTGCGACTTTGTGCTGGCATAACCATTGACAGCTCCAAAATAGCTCTGTCTACACAATTTCACGATGACTTGCGACTTTGTGCTGGCATAACCATTGACAGCTCTCAAATAGCTCCGTCTACACAATTTCACGATGACTTGCGACTTTGTGCTGGCATAACCATTGACAGCTCTCAAATAGATTCGTCTACACAATTTCACGATGACTTGCGACTTTGTGCTGCCATAACCATTGACAGCTCCCAAATAGCTCCGTCTACACAATTTCACGATGGCTTGCGACTTTGTGCTGGCATAACCATTGACAGCTCCCAAATAGCTCCGTCTACACAATTTCACGATGGCTTGCGACTTTGTGCTGCCATAACCATTGACAGCTCCCAAATAGCTCCGTCTACACAATTTCACGATGACTTGCGACTTTGTGCTGGCATAACCATTGACAGCTCCCAAATAGCTCTGTCTACACAATTTCACGATGACTTGCGACTTTGTGCTGGCATAACCATTGACAGCTCCCAAATAGCTCCGTGTACACAATTTCACGATGACTTGCGACTTTGTGCTGGCATAACCATTGACAGCTCTCAAATAGCTCCATCTACACAATTTCAGGATGACTTGCGACTTTGTGCTGCCATAACCATTGACAGCTCCCAAATAGCTCCGTCTACACAATTTCACGATGACTTGCGACTTTGTGCTGGCATAACCATTGACAGCTCTCAAATAGCTCCGACTACACAATTTCACGATGACTTGCGACTTTGTGTTGCCATAACCATTGACAGCTCCCAAATAGCTCCGTCTACACAATTTCACGATGACTTGCGACTTTGTGCTGCCATAACCATTGACAGCTCCCAAATAGCTCCGTCTACACAATTTCACGATGACTTGCGACTTTGTGCTGGCATAACCACTGACAGCTCTCAAATAGCTCCGTCTACACAATTTCACGATGACTTGCGACTTTGTGCTGCCATAACCATTGACAGCTCCCAAATAGCTCCGTCTACACAATTTCACGATGACTTGCGACTTTGTGCTGGCATAACCATTGACAGCTCCCAAATAGCTCTGTCTACACAATTTCACGATGACTTGCGACTTTGTGCTGGCATAACCATTGACAGCTCTCAAATAGCTCCGTCTACACAATTTCACGATGACTTGCGACTTTGTGCTGGCATAACCATTGACAGCTCTCAAATAGATTCGTCTACACAATTTCACGATGACTTGCGACTTTGTGCTGCCATAACCATTGACAGCTCCCAAATAGCTCCGTCTACACAATTTCACGATGGCTTGCGACTTTGTGCTGGCATAACCATTGACAGCTCCCAAATAGCTCCGTCTACACAATTTCACGATGACTTGCGACTTTGTGCTGCCATAACCATTGACAGCTCCCAAATAGCTCCGTCTACACAATTTCACGATGACTTGCGACTTTGTGCTGGCATAACCACTGACAGCTCTCAAATAGCTCCGTCTACACAATTTCACGATGACTTGCGACTTTGTGCTGCCATAACCATTGACAGCTCCCAAATAGCTCCGTCTACACAATTTCACGATGACTTGCGACTTTGTGCTGGCATAACCATTGACAGCTCCCAAATAGCTCTGTCTACACAATTTCACGATGACTTGCGACTTTGTGCTGGCATAACCATTGACAGCTCTCAAATAGCTCCGTCTACACAATTTCACGATGACTTGGGACTTTGTGCTGGCATAACCATTGACAGCTCTCAAATAGATTCGTCTACACAATTTCACGATGACTTGCGACTTTGTGCTGCCATAACCATTGACAGCTCCCAAATAGCTCCGTCTACACAATTTCACGATGGCTTGCGACTTTGTGCTGGCATAACCATTGACAGCTCCCAAATAGCTCCGTCTACACAATTTCACGATGACTTGCGACTTTGTGCTGGCATAACCATTGACAGCTCTCAAATAGCTCCGTCTACACAATTTCACGATGACTTGCGACTTTGTGCTGCCATAACCATTGACAGCTCCCAAATAGCTCCGTCTACACAATTTCACGATGACTTGCGACTTTGTGCTGGCATAACCATTGACAGCTCCCAAATAGCTCCGTGTACACAATTTCACGATGACTTGCGACTTTGTGCTGGCATAACCATTGACAGCTCTCAAATAGCTCCGTCTACACAATTTCACGATGACTTGCGACTTTGTGCTGCCATAACCATTGACAGCTCCCAAATAGCTCCGCCTACACAATTTCACGATGACTTGCGACTTTGTGTTGCGATAACCATTGACAGCTCCCAAATAGCTCCGTCTACACAATTTCACGATGGCTTGCGACTTTGTGCTGCCATAACGATTGACAGCTCCCAAATAGCTCCGTCTACACAATTTCACGATGACTTGCGACTTTGTGCTGGCATAACCATTGACAGTTCTCAAATAGCTCCGTCTACACAATTTCACGATGATTTGCGACTTTGTGCTGCCATAACCATTGACAGCTCCCAAATAGCTCCGTCTACACAATTTCAGGATGACTTGCGAATTTGTGCTGGCATAAGCATTGACAGCTCTCAAATAGCTCCGTCTACACAATTTCACGATGACTTGCGACTTTGTGCTGGCATAACCATTGACAGCTCCCAAATAGCTCTGTCTACACAATTTCACGATGACTTGCGACTTTGTGCTGGCATAAGCATTGACAGCTCTCAAATAGCTCCGTCTACACAATTTCACGATGACTTGCGACTTTGTGCTGGCATAACCATTGACAGCTCTCAAATAGATTCGTCTACACAATTTCACGATGACTTGCGACTTTGTGCTGCCATAACCATTGACAGCTCCCAAATAGCTCCGTCTACACAATTTCACGATGGCTTGCGACTTTGTGCTGGCATAACCATTGACAGCTCCCAAATAGCTCCGTCTACACAATTTCACGATGACTTGCGACTTTGTGCTGGCATAACCATTGACAGCTCTCAAATAGCTCCGTCTACACAATTTTACGATGACTTGTGACTTTGTGCTGCCATAACCATTGACAGCTCCCAAATAGCTCCGTCTACACAATTTCACGATGACTTGCGACTTTGTGCTGGCATAACCATTGACAGCTCCCAAATAGCTCCGTGTACACAATTTCACGATGACTTGCGACTTTGTGCTGGCATAACCATTGACAGCTCTCAAATAGCTCCATCTACACAATTTCAGGATGACTTGCGACTTTGTGCTGCCATAACCATTGACAGCTCCCAAATAGCTCCGTCTACACAATTTCACGATGACTTGCGACTTTGTGCTGGCATAACCATTGACAGCTCTCAAATAGCTCCGTCTACACAATTTCACGATGACTTGCGACTTTGTGTTGCCATAATCATTGACAGCTCCCAAATAGCTCCGTCTACACAATTTCACGATGACTTGCGACTTTGTGCTGCCATAACCATTGACAGCTCCCAAATAGCTCCGTCTACACAATTTCACGATGACTTGCGACTTTGTGCTGGCATAACCACTGACAGCTCTCAAATAGCTCCGTCTACACAATTTCACGATGACTTGCGACTTTGTGCTGCCATAACCATTGACAGCTCCCAAATAGCTCCGTCTACACAATTTCACGATGACTTGCGACTTTGTGCTGGCATAACCATTGACAGCTCCCAAATAGCTCTGTCTACACAATTTCACGATGACTTGCGACTTTGTGCTGGCATAACCATTGACAGCTCTCAAATAGCTCCGTCTACACAATTTCACGATGACTTGCGACTTTGTGCTGGCATAACCATTGACAGCTCTCAAATAGATTCGTCTACACAATTTCACGATGACTTGCGACTTTGTGCTGCCATAACCATTGACAGCTCCCAAATAGCTCCGTCTACACAATTTCACGATGGCTTGCGACTTTGTGCTGGCATAACCATTGACAGCTCCCAAATAGCTCCGTCTACACAATTTCACGATGACTTGCGACTTTGTGCTGCCATAACCATTGACAGCTCCCAAATAGCTCCGTCTACACAATTTCACGATGACTTGCGACTTTGTGCTGGCATAACCACTGACAGCTCTCAAATAGCTCCGTCTACACAATTTCACGATGACTTGCGACTTTGTGCTGCCATAACCATTGACAGCTCCCAAATAGCTCCGTCTACACAATTTCACGATGACTTGCGACTTTGTGCTGGCATAACCATTGACAGCTCCAAAATAGCTCTGTCTACACAATTTCACGATGACTTGCGACTTTGTGCTGGCATAACCATTGACAGCTCTCAAATAGCTCCGTCTACACAATTTCACGATGACTTGCGACTTTGTGCTGGCATAACCATTGACAGCTCTCAAATAGATTCGTCTACACAATTTCACGATGACTTGCGACTTTGTGCTGCCATAACCATTGACAGCTCCCAAATAGCTCCGTCTACACAATTTCACGATGGCCTGCGACTTTGTGCTGGCATAACCATTGACAGCTCCCAAATAGCTCCGTCTACACAATTTCACGATGACTTGCGACTTTGTGCTGGCATAACCATTGACAGCTCTCAAATAGCTCCGTCTACACAATTTCACGATGACTTGCGACTTTGTGCTGCCATAACCATTGACAGCTCCCAAATAGCTCCGTCTACACAATTTCACGATGACTTGCGACTTTGTGCTGGCATAACCATTGACAGCTCCCAAATAGCTCCGTGTACAAAATTTCACGATGACTTGCGACTTTGTGCTGGCATAACCATTGACAGCTCTCAAATAGCTCCGTCTACACAATTTCACGATGACTTGCGACTTTGTGCTGCCATAACCATTGACAGCTCCCAAATAGCTCCGCCTACACAATTTCACGATGACTTGCGACTTTGTGTTGCCATAACCATTGACAGCTCCCAAATAGCTCCGTCTACACAATTTCACGATGGCTTGCGACTTTGTGCTGCCATAACGATTGACAGCTCCCAAATAGCTCCGTCTACACAATTTCACGATGACTTGCGACTTTGTGCTGGCATAACCATTGACAGTTCTCAAATAGCTCCGTCTACACAATTTCACGATGATTTGCGACTTTGTGCTGCCATAACCATTGACAGCTCCCAAATAGCTCCGTCTACACAATTTCAGGATGACTTGCGACTTTGTGCTGCCATAACCATTGACAGCTCCCAAATAGCTCCGTCTACACAATTTCACGATGACTTGCGACTTTGTGCTGGCATAACCACTGACAGCTCCCAAATAGCTCCGTCTACACAATTTCACGATGGCTTGCGACTTTGTGCTGCCATAACCATTGACAGCTCCCAAATAGCTCCGTCTACACAATTTCAGGATGACTTGCAACTTTGTGCTGGCATAACCACTGACAGCTCTCAAATAGCTCCGTCTACACAATTTCACGATGACTTGCGACTTTGTGCTGCCATAACCATTGACAGCTCCCAAATAGCTCCGTCTACACAATTTCACGATGACTTGCGACTTTGTGCTGCCATAATCATTGACAGCTCCCAAATGGCTCCGTCTACACAATTTCAGGATGACTTGTGACTTTGTGCTGCCATAACCATTGACAGCTCCCAAATAGCTCCGTCTACACAATTTCACGATGACTTGCGACTTTGTGCTGGCATAACCATTGACAGCTCTCAAATAGATTCGTCTACACAATTTCACGATGACTTGCGACTTTGTGCTGCCATAACCATTGACAGCTCCCAAATAGCTCCGTCTACACAATTTCACGAAGACTTGCGACTTTGTGCTGGCATAACCATTGACAGCTCCCAAATAGCTCCGTCTGCACAATTTCACGATGACTTGCGACTTTGTGCTGCCATAACCATTGATAGTTCCCAAATAGCTCCGTCTACACAATTTCACGATGACTTGCGACTTTGTGCTGGCATAACCACTGACAGCTCCCAAATAGCTCCGTCTACACAATTTCACGATGGCTTGCGACTTTGTGCTGCCATAACCATTGACAGCTCCCAAATAGTTCCGTCTACACAATTTCAGGATGACTTGCGACTTTGTGCTGCCATAACCATTGACAGCTCCAAAATAGCTCCGTCTACACAATTTCACGATGACTTGCGACTTTGTGCTGGCATAACCATTGACAGCTCCCAAATAGCTCCGTCTACACAATTTCAGGATGACTTGCAACTTTGTGCTGGCATAACCACTGACAGCTCTCAAATAGCTCCGTCTACACAATTTCACGATGACTTGCGACTTTGTGCTGCCATAACCATTGACAGCTCCCAAATAGCTCCGTCTACACAATTTCACGATGACTTGCGACTTTGTGCTGCCATAATCATTGACAGCTCCCAAATGGCTCCGTTTACACAATTTCAGGATGACTTGTGACTTTGTGCTGCCATAACCATTGACAGCTCCCAAATAGCTCCGTCTACACAATTTCACGATGACTTGCGACTTTGTGCTGGCATAACCATTGACAGCTCTCAAATAGATTCGTCTACACAATTTCACGATGACTTGCGACTTTGTGCTGCCATAACCATTGACAGCTCCCAAATAGCTCCGTCTACACAATTTCACGATGACTCGAGACTTTGTGCTGCCATAACCATTGACAGCTCCCAAATAGCTCCGTCTGCACAATTTCACGATGACTTGCGATTTTGTGCTGGCATAACCATTGACAGCTCCCAAATAGCTCCGTCTACACAATTTCACGATGACTTGCGACTTTGTGCTGGCATAACCATTGACAGTTCTCAAATAGCTCCGTCTACACAATTTCACGATGATTTGCGACTTTGTGCTGCCATAACCATTGACAGCTCCCAAATAGCTCCGTCTACACAATTTCAGGATGACTTGCGACTTTTTGCTGCCATAAACATTGACAGCTCCCAAATAGCTCCGTCTACACAATTTCACGATGACTTGCGACTTTGTGCTGGCATAACCATTGACAGCTCCCAAATAGCTCCGTCTACACAATTTCACGATGGCTTGCGACTTTGTGCTGCCATAACCATTGACAGCTCCCAAATAGCTCCGTCTACACAATTTCACGATGACTTGCGACTTTGTGCTGGCATAACCATTGACAGCTCTCAAATAGCTCCGTCTACACAATTTCACGATGATTTGCGACTTTGTGCTGCCATAACCATTGACAGCTCCCAAATAGCTCCGTCTACACAATTTCAGGATGACTTGCGACTTTGTGCTGCCATAACCATTGACAGCTCCAAAATAGCTCCGTCTACACAATTTCACGATGACTTGCGACTTTGTGCTGCCATAACCATTGACAGCTCCCAAATAGCTCCGTCTATACAATTTAACGATGACTTGCGACTTTGTGCTGCCATAACCATTGACAGCTACCAAATAGCTCCGTCTACACAATTTCAGGATGACTTGCAACTTTGTGCTGGCATAACCACTGACAGCTCTCAAATAGCTCCGTCTACACAATTTCACGATGACTTGCGACTTTGTGCTGCCATAACCATTGACAGCTCCCAAATAGCTCCGTCTACACAATTTCACGATGACTTGCGACTTTGTGCTGCCATAATCATTGACAGCTCCCAAATGGCTCCGTCTACACAATTTCAGGATGACTTGTGACTTTGTGCTGCCATAACCATTGACAGCTCCCAAATAGCTCCGTCTACACAATTTCACGATGACTTGCGACTTTGTGCTGGCATAACCATTGACAGCTCTCAAATAGATTCGTCTACACAATTTCACGATGACTTGCGACTTTGTGCTGCCATAACCATTGACAGCTCCCAAATAGCTCCGTCTACACAATTTCACGATGACTCGAGACTTTGTGCTGCCATAACCATTGACAGCTCCCAAATAGCTCCGTCTGCACAATTTCACGATGACTTGCGATTTTGTGCTGGCATAACCATTGACAGCTCCCAAATAGCTCCGTCTACACAATTTCACGATGACTTGCGACTTTGTGCTGGCATAACCATTGACAGTTCTCAAATAGCTCCGTCTACACAATTTCACGATGATTTGCGACTTTGTGCTGCCATAACCATTGACAGCTCCCAAATAGCTCCGTCTACACAATTTCAGGATGACTTGCGACTTTGTGCTGCCATAAACATTGACAGCTCCCAAATAGCTCCGTCTACACAATTTCACGATGACTTGCGACTTTGTGCTGGCATAACCATTGACAGCTCCCAAATAGCTCCGTCTACACAATTTCACGATGGCTTGCGACTTTGTGCTGCCATAACCATTGACAGCTCCCAAATAGCTCCGTCTACACAATTTCACGATGACTTGCGACTTTGTGCTGGCATAACCATTGACAGCTCTCAAATAGCTCCGTCTACACAATTTCACGATGATTTGCGACTTTGTGCTGCCATAACCATTGACAGCTCCCAAATAGCTCCGTCTACACAATTTCAGGATGACTTGCGACTTTGTGCTGCCATAACCATTGACAGCTCCAAAATAGCTCCGTCTACACAATTTCACGATGACTTGCGACTTTGTGCTGCCATAACCATTGACAGCTCCCAAATAGCTCCGTCTATACAATTTAACGATGACTTGCGACTTTGTGCTGCCATAACCATTGACAGCTACCAAATAGCTCCGTCTACACAATTTAACGATGACTTGCGACTTTGTGCTGCCATAACCATTGACAGCTCCCAAATAGCTCCGTCTACACAATTTCACGATGACTTGCGACTTTGTGCTGCCATAACCATTGACAGCTCCCAAATAGCTCCGTCTACACAATTTCACGATCACTTGCGACTTTGTGCTGCCATAACCATTGACAGCTCCCAAATAGCTCCGTCTACACAATTTCACGATGACTTGCGGCTTTGTGCTGCCATAACCATTGACAGCTCCCAAATAGCTCCGTCTACACAATTTCACGATGACTTGCGACTTTGTGCTGCCATAATCATTGACAGCTCCCAAATAGCTCCGTCTACACAATTTCAGGATGACTTGCGACTTTGTGCTGCCATAACCATTGACAGCTTCCAAATAGCTCCGTCTATACAATTTAACGATGACTTGCGACTTTGTGCTGCCATAACCATTGACAGCTCCCAAATAGCTCCGTCTACACAATTTCACGACGACTTGCGACTTTGTGCTGCCATAACCATTGACAACTCCCAAATAGCTCCGTCTACACAATTTCACGATGACTTGCCACTTTGTGCTGCCATAACCATTGACAGCTTCCAAATAGCTCCGTCTACAAAATTTCAGGATGACTTGCGACTTTGTGCTGCCATAACCATTGACAGCTCCCAAATAGCTCCGTCTACACAATTTCACGATGACTTGCGACTTTGTGCTGGCATAACCATTGACAGCTCTCAAATAGATTCGTCTACACAATTTCACGATGACTTGCGACTTTGTGCTGCCATAACCATTGACAGCTCCCAAATAGCTCCGTCTACACAATTTCACGATGACTTGCGACTTTGTGCTGGCATAACCATTGACAGCTCTCAAATAGCTCCGTCTACACAATTTCACGATGACTTGCGACTTTGTGTTGCCATAACCATTGACAGCTCCCAAATAGCTCCGTCTACACAATTTCACGATGGCTTGCGACTTTGTGCTGGCATAACCATTGACAGCTCTCAAATAGCTCCGTCTACACAATTTCACGATGACTTGCGACTTTGTGCTGCCATAACAATTGACAGCTCCCAAATAGCTCCGTCTACACAATTTCACGATGACTTGCGACTTTGTGCTGGCATAACCATTGACAGCTCCCAAATAGCTCCGTCTGCACAATTTCACGATGACTTGCGACTTTGTGCTGCCATAACCATTGACAGCTCCCAAATAGCTCCGTCTACACAATTTCACGATGACTTGCGACTTTGTGCTGCCATAACCATTGACAACTCCCAAATAGCTCCGTCTACACAATTTCACGATGACTTGCCACTTTGTGCTGCCATAACCATTGACAGCTCCCAAATAGCTCCGTCTACACAATTTCACGATGACTTGCGACTTTGTGCTGCCATAACCATTGACAGCTCCCAAATAGCTCCGTCTACACAATTTCACGATGACTTGCGGCTTTGTGCTGCCATAACCATTGACAGCTCCCAAATAGCTCCGTCTACACAATTTCACGATGACTTGCGACTTTGTGCTGCCTTAATCATTGACAGCTCCCAAATAGCTCCGTCTACACAATTTCAGGATGACTTGCGACTTTGTGCTGCCATAACCATTGACAGCTCCCAAATAGCTCCGTCTATACAATTTAACGATGACTTGCGACTTTGTGCTGCCATAACCATTGACAGCTCCCAAATAGCTCCGTCTACACAATTTCACGATGACTTGCGACTTTGTGCTGCCATAACCATTGACAACTCCCAAATAGCTCCGTCTACACAATTTCACGATGACTTGCCACTTTGTGCTGCCATAACCATTGACAGCTTCCAAATAGCTCCGTCTACAAAATTTCAGGATGACTTGCGACTTTGTGCTGCCATAACCATTGACAGCTCCCAAATAGCTCCGTCTACACAATTTCACGATGACTTGCGACTTTGTGCTGCCATAACCATTGACAGCTCCCAAATAGCTCCGTTTACACAATTTCACGATGACTTGCGACTTTGTGCTGCCATAACCATTGACAGCTCCCAAATAGCTCCGTCTACACAATTTCACGATGACTTGCGACTTTGTGCTGGCATAACCACTGACAGCTCCCAAATAGATCCGTCTACACAATTTCACGATGGCTTGCGACTTTGTGCTGCCATAACCATTGACAGCTCCCAAATAGCTCCGTCTACACAATTTCAGGATGACTTGCGACTTTGTGCTGCCATAACCATTGACAGCTCCAAAATAGCTCCGTCTACACATTTCACGATGACTTGCGACTTTGTGCTGGCATAACCATTGACAGCTCCCAAATAGCTCCGTCTACACAATTTCACGATGACTTGCGACTTTATGCTGGCATAACCATTGACAGCTCTCAAATAGCTCCGTCTACATAATTTCAGGATGACTTGCGACTTTGTGCTGCCATAACCATTGACAGCTCCCAAATAGCTCCGTCTACACAATTTCACGATGACTTGCGACTTTGTGCTGGCATAACCACTGACAGCTCTCAAATAGCTCCGTCTACACAATTTCACGATGACTTGCGACTTTGTGCTGCCATAACCATTGACAGCTCCCAAATAGCTCCGTCTACACAATTTCACGATGACTTGCGACTTTGTGCTGGCATAACCATTGACAGCTCCCAAATAGCTCTGTCTACACAATTTCACGATGACTTGCGACTTTGTGCTGGCATAACCATTGACAGCTCTCAAATAGCTCCGTCTACACAATTTCACGATGACTTGCGACTTTGTGCTGGCATAACCATTGACAGCTCTCAAATAGATTCGTCTACACAATTTCACGATGACTTGCGACTTTGTGCTGCCATAACCATTGACAGCTCCCAAATAGCTCCGTCTACACAATTTCACGATGGCTTGCGACTTTGTGCTGGCATAACTATTGACAGCTCCCAAATAGCTCCGTCTACACAATTTCACGATGACTTGCGACTTTGTGCTGGCATAACCATTGACAGCTCTCAAATAGCTCCGTCTACACAATTTCACGATGACTTGCGACTTTGTGCTGCCATAACCATTGACAGCTCCCAAATAGCTCCGTTTACACAATTTCAGGATGACTTGCGACTTTGTGCTGCCATAACCATTGACAGCTCCCAAATAGCTCCGTCTACACAATTTCACGATGACTTGCGACTTTGTGCTGGCATAACCACTGACAGCTCCCAAATAGCTCCGTCTACACAATTTCACGATGGCTTGCGACTTTGTGCTGCCATAACCATTGACAGCTCCCAAATAGCTCCGTCTACACAATTTCAGGATGACTTGCGACTTTGTGCTGCCATAACCATTGACAGCTCCAAAATAGCTCCGTCTACACATTTCACGATGACTTGCGACTTTGTGCTGGCATAACCATTGACAGCTCCCAAATAGCTCCGTCTACACAATTTCACGATGACTTGCGACTTTGTGCTGGCATAACCATTGACAGCTCTCAAATAGCTCCGTCTACATAATTTCAGGATGACTTGCGACTTTGTGCTGCCATAACCATTGACAGCTCCCAAATAGCTCCGTCTACACAATTTCACGATGACTTGCGACTTTGTGCTGGCATAACCATTGACAGCTCCCAAATAGCTCTGTCTACACAATTTCACGATGACTTGCGACTTTGTGCGGGCATAACCATTGACAGCTCTCAAATAGCTCCGTCTACACAATTTCACGATGACTTGCGACTTTGTGCTGGCATAACCATTGACAGCTCTCAAATAGATTCGTCTACACAATTTCACGATGACTTGCGACTTTGTGCTGCCATAACCATTGACAGCTCCCAAATAGCTCCGTCTACACAATTTCACGATGGCTTGCGACTTTGTGCTGGCATAACTATTGACAGCTCCCAAATAGCTCCGTCTACACAATTTCACGATGACTTGCGACTTTGTGCTGGCATAACCATTGACAGCTCTCAAATAGCTCCGTCTACACAATTTCACGATGACTTGCGACTTTGTGCTGCCATAACCATTGACAGCTCCCAAAGAGCTCCGTCTACACAATTTCACGATGAATTGCGACTTTGTGCTGGCATAACCATTGACAGCTCCCAAATAGCTCCGTGTACACAATTTCACGATGACTTGCGACTTTGTGCTGGCATAACCATTGACAGCTCTCAAATAGCTCCGTCTACACAATTTCAGGATGACTTGCGACTTTGTGCTGCCATAACCATTGACAGCTCCCAAATAGCTCCGTCTACACAATTTCACGATGACTTGCGACTTTGTGCTGGCATAACCATTGACAGCTCTCAAATAGCTCCGTCTACACAATTTCACGATGACTTGCGACTTTGTGTTGCCATAACCATTGACAGCTCCCAAATAGCTCCGTCTACACAATTTCACGATGACTTGCGACTTTGTGCTGGCATAACCATTGACAGCTCTCAAATAGCTCTGTCTACACAATTTCACGATGACTTGCGACTTTGTGCTGGCATAACCATTGACAGCTCTCAAATAGCTCCGTCTACACAATTTCACGATGACTTGCGACTTTGTGCTGGCATAACCATTGACAGCTCTCAAATAGATTCGTCTACACAATTTCACGATGACTTGCGACTTTGTGCTGCCATAACCATTGACAGCTCCCAAATAGCTCCGTCTACACAATTTCACGATGGCTTGCGACTTTGTGCTGGCATAACTATTGACAGCTCCCAAATAGCTCCGTCTACACAATTTCACGATGACTTGCGACTTTGTGCTGGCATAACCATTGACAGCTCTCAAATAGCTCCGTCTACACAATTTCACGATGACTTGCGACTTTGTGCTGCCATAACCATTGACAGCTCCCAAATAGCTCCGTTTACACAATTTCAGGATGACTTGCGACTTTGTGCTGCCATAACCATTGACAGCTCCCAAATAGCTCCGTCTACACAATTTTACGATGACTTGCGACTTTGTGCTGGCATAACCACTGACAGCTCCCAAATAGCTCCGTCTACACAATTTCACGATGGCTTGCGACTTTGTGCTGCCATAACCATTGACAGCTCCCAAATAGCTCCGTCTACACAATTTCAGGATGACTTGCGACTTTGTGCTGCCATAACCATTGACAGCTCCAAAATAGCTCCGTCTACACATTTCACGATGACTTGCGACTTTGTGCTGGCATAACCATTGACAGCTCCCAAATAGCTCCGTCTACACAATTTCACGATGACTTGCGACTTTGTGCTGGCATAACCATTGACAGCTCTCAAATAGCTCCGTCTACATAATTTCAGGATGACTTGCGACTTTGTGCTGCCATAACCATTGACAGCTCCCAAATAGCTCCGTCTACACAATTTCACGATGACTTGCGACTTTGTGCTGGCATAACCATTGACAGCTCCCAAATAGCTCTGTCTACACAATTTCACGATGACTTGCGACTTTGTGCGAGCATAACCATTGACAGCTCTCAAATAGCTCCGTCTACACAATTTCACGATGACTTGCGACTTTGTGCTGGCATAACCATTGACAGCTCTCAAATAGATTCGTCTACACAATTTCACGATGACTTGCGACTTTGTGCTGCCATAACCATTGACAGCTCCCAAATAGCTCCGTCTACACAATTTCACGATGGCTTGCGACTTTGTGCTGGCATAACTATTGACAGCTCCCAAATAGCTCCGTCTACACAATTTCACGATGACTTGCGACTTTGTGCTGGCATAACCATTGACAGCTCTCAAATAGCTCCGTCTACACAATTTCACGATGACTTGCGACTTTGTGCTGCCATAACCATTGACAGCTCCCAAAGAGCTCCGTCTACACAATTTCACGATGAATTGCGACTTTGTGCTGGCATAACCATTGACAGCTCTCAAATAGCTCCGTCTACACAATTTCCCGATGACTTGCGACTTTGTGCTGCCATAACCATTGACAGCTCCCAAATAGCTCCGTCTACACAATTTCACGATGACTTGCGACTTTGTGCTGGCATAACCATTGACAGCTCCCAAATAGCTCCGTCTGCACAATTTCACGATGACTTGCGACTTTGTGCTGCCATAACCATTGACAGCTCCCAAATAGCTCCGTCTACACAATTTCACGATGACTTGCGACTTTGTGCTGCCATAACCATTGACAACTCCCAAATAGCTCCCTCTACACAATTTCACGATGACTTGCCACTTTGTGCTGCCATAACCATTGACAGCTTCCAAATAGCTCCGTCTACAAAATTTCAGGATGACTTGCGACTTTGTGCTGCCATAACCATTGACAGCTCCCAAATAGCTCTGTCTACACAATTTCACGATGACTTGCGACTTTGTGCTGCCATAACCATTGACAGCTCCCAAATAGCTCTGTCTACACAATTTCACGATGACTTGCGACTTTGTGCTGGCATAACCATTGACAGCTCCCAGATAACTCCGTCTACACAATTTCACGATGACTTGCGACTTTGTGCTGGCATAACCATTGACAGCTCCCAGATAACTCCGTCTACGCAATTTCACGATGACTTGCGACTTTGTGCTGGCATAACCATTGACAGCTCCCAACTAGCTCCGTCTACACAATTTCACGATGACTTGCGACTTTGTGCTGGCATAACCATTGACAGTTCTCAAATAGCTCCGTCTACACAATTTCACGATGATTTGCGACTTTGTGCTGCCATAACCATTGACAGCTCCCAAATAGCTCCGTCTACACAATTTCAGGATGACTTGCGACTTTGTGCTGCCATAACCATTGACAGCTCCCAAATAGCTCCGTCTACACAATTTCAGGATGACTTGCGACTTTGTGCTGCCATAACCATTGACAGTTCCCAAATAGCTCCGTCTACACAATTTCACGATGACTTGCGACTTTGTGCTGCCATAACCATTGACAGCTCCCAAATAGCTCCGTCTACACAATTTCAGCATGACTTGCGACTTTGTGCTGCCATAACCATTGACAGCTCCCAAATAGCTCCGTCTACACAATTTCACGATGACTTGCGACTTTATGCTGGCATAACCATTGACAGCTCCCAAATAACTCCGTCTACACAATTTCACGATGACTTGCGACTTTGTGCTGCATAACCATTGACAGCTCCCAAATAGCTCCGTCTACACAATTTCACGATGACTTTTGACTTTGTGCTGCCATAACCATTGACAGCTCCCAAATAGCTCCGTCTACACAATTTAACGATGACTTGCGACTTTGTGCTGCCATAACCATTGACAGCTCCCAAATAGCTCCGTCTACACAATTTCACGATGACTTGCGACTTTGTGCTGCCATAACCATTGACAACTCCCAAATAGCTCCGTCTACACAATTTCACGATGACTTGCCACTTTGTGCTGCCATAACCATTGACAGCTTCCAAATAGCTCCGTCTACAAAATTTCAGGATGACTTGCGACTTTGTGCTGCCATAACCATTGACAGCTCCCAAATAGCTCTGTCTACACAATTTCACGATGACTTGCGACTTTGTGCTGCCATAACCATTGACAGTTCTCAAATAGCTCCGTCTACACAATTTCACGATGATTTGCGACTTTGTGCTGCCATAACCATTGACAGCTCCCAAATAGCTCCGTCTACACAATTTCAGGATGACTTGCGACTTTGTGCTGCCATAACCATTGACAGCTCCCAAATAGCTCCGTCTACACAATTTCAGGATGACTTGCGACTTTGTGCTGCCATAACCATTGACAGTTCCCAAATAGCTCCGTCTACACAATTTCACGATGACTTGCGACTTTGTGCTGCCATAACCATTGACAGCTCCCAAATAGCTCCGTCTACACAATTTCAGCATGACTTGCGACTTTGTGCTGCCATAACCATTGACAGCTCCCAAATAGCTCCGTCTACACAATTTCACGATGACTTGCGACTTTATGCTGGCATAACCATTGACAGCTCCCAAATAACTCCGTCTACACAATTTCACGATGACTTGCGACTTTGTGCTGCATAACCATTGACAGCTCCCAAATAGCTCCGTCTACACAATTTCACGATGACTTTTGACTTTGTGCTGCCATAACCATTGACAGCTCCCAAATAGCTCCGTCTACACAATTTAACGATGACTTGCGACTTTGTGCTGCCATAACCATTGACAGCTCCCAAATAGCTCCGTCTACACAATTTCACGATGACTTGCGACTTTGTGCTGCCATAACCATTGACAACTCCCAAATAGCTCCGTCTACACAATTTCACGATGACTTGCCACTTTGTGCTGCCATAACCATTGACAGCTTCCAAATAGCTCCGTCTACAAAATTTCAGGATGACTTGCGACTTTGTGCTGCCATAACCATTGACAGCTCCCAAATAGCTCTGTCTACACAATTTCACGATGACTTGCGACTTTGTGCTGCCATAACCATTGACAGCTCCCAAATAGCTCCGTCTACACAATTTCTCGATGACTTGCGACTTTGTGCTGCCATAACCATTGACAGCTCCCAAATAGCTCCGCCTACACAATTTCACGATGACTTGCGACATTGTGTTGGCATAACCATTGACAGCTCCCAAATAGCTCCGTCTACACAATTTAACGATGGCTTGCGACTTTGTGCTGCCATAACGATTGACAGCTCCCAAATAGCTCCGTCTACACAATTTCACGATGACTTGCGACTTTGTGCTGGCATAACCATTGACAGTTCTCAAATAACTCCGTCTACACAATTTCACGATGATTTGCGACTTTGTGCTGCCATAACCATTGACAGCTCCCAAATAGCTCCGTCTACACAATTTCACGATGACTTGCGACTTTGTGCTGCCATAATCATTGACAGCTCCCAAATAGCTCTGTCTACACAATTTCACGATGACTTGCGACTTTGTGCTGCCATAACCATTGACAGCTCCCAAATAGCTCTGTCTACACAATTTCACGATGACTTGCGACTTTGTGCTGGCATAACCATTGACAGCTCCCAGATAACTCCGTCTACACAATTTCACGATGACTTGCGACTTTGTGCTGGCATAACCATTGACAGCTCCCAGATAACTCCGTCTACACAATTTCACGATGACTTGCGACTTTGTGCTGGCATAACCATTGACAGCTCCCAGATAGCTCCGTCTACACAATTTCACGATGACTGGCGACTTTGTGCTGCCATTACCATTGACAGCTCCCAAATAGCTCCGTCTACACAATTTAACGATGACTTGCGACTTTGTGCTGACATAACCATTGACAGCTCCCAAATAGCTCCGTCTACACAATTTCACGATGACTTGCGACTTTGTGCTGCCATAATCATTGACAGCTCCCAAATAGCTCCGTCTACACAATTTCAGGATGACTTGCGACTTTGTGCTGCCATAACCATTGACAGCTCCCAAATAGCTCCGTCTATACAATTTAACGATGACTTGCGACTTTGTGCTGCCATAACCATTGACAGCTCCCAAATAGCTCCGTCTACACAATTTCACGATGGCTTGCGACTTTGTGCTGCCATAACCATTGACAACTCCCAAATAGCTCCGTCTACACAATTTCACGATGACTTGCCACTTTGTGCTGCCATAACCATTGACAGCTTCCAAATAGCTCCGTCTACAAAATTTCAGGATGACTTGCGACTTTGTGCTGCCATAACCATTGACAGCTCCCAAATAGCTCTGTCTACACAATTTCACGATGACTTGCGACTTTGTGCTGCCATAACCATTGACAGCTCCCAAATAGCTCTGTCTACACAATTTCACGATGACTTGCGACTTTGTGCTGGCATAACCATTGACAGCTCCCAGATAACTCCGTCTACACAATTTCACGATGATATGCGACTTTGTGCTGGCATAACCATTGACAGCTCCCAGATAACTCCGTCTACACAATTTCACGATGACTTGCGACTTTGTGCTGGCATAACCATTGACAGCTCCCAGATAGCTCCGTCTACACAATTTCACGATGACTTGCGACTTTGTGCTGCCATTACCATTGACAGCTCCGAAATAGCTCCGTCTACACAATTTAACGATGACTTGCGACTTTGTGCTGACATAACCATTGACAGCTCCCAAATAGCTCCGTCTACACAATTTCACGATGACTTGCGACTTTGTGCTGCCATAACCATTGACAGCTCCCAAATAGCTCCGTCTACACAATTTCACGATGACTTGCGACTTTGTGCTGCCATAACCATTGACAGCTCCCAAATAGCTCCGTCTACACAATTTCACGATGACTTGCGACTTTGTGCTGCCATAATCATTGAGAGCTCCCAAATAGCTCCGTCTACACAATTTCAGGATGACTTGTGACTTTGTGCTGCCATAACCATTGACGGCTCCCAAATAGCTCCGTCTACACAATTTCACGATGACTTGCGACTTTGTGCTGCCATAACCATTGACAGCTCCCAGATAGCTCCGTCTACACAATTTCACGATGACTTGCGAGTTTGTGCTGCCATAACCATTGACAGCTACCAAATAGCTCCGTCTACACAATTTCACGATGACTTGCGACTTTGTGCTGCCATAACGATTGACAGCTCCCAAATAGCTCCGTCTACACAATTTCAGGATGACTTGCGACTTTGTGCTGCCATAACCATTGACAGCTCCCAAATAGCTCCGTCTACACAATTTCACGATGACTTGCGACTTTATGCTGCCATAACCATTGACAGCTCCCAGATAGCTCCGTCTACACAATTTCACGATGACTTGCGACTTTGTGCTGCCATAACCATTGACAGCTACCAAATAGCTCCGTCTACACAATTTCACGATGACTTGCGACTTTGTGCTGCCATAACGATTGACAGCTCCCAAATAGCTCCGTCTACACAATTTCACGATGACTTGCGACTTTGTGCTGCCATAACCATTGACAGCACCCAAATAGCTCCGTCTACGCAATTTCACGATGACTTGTGACTTTGTGCTGGCATAACCATTGACAGCTCCCAAATAGCTCCGTCTACACAATTTCACGATGACTTGCGACTTTGTGCTGCCATAATCATTGACAGCTCCCAAATAGCTCCGTCTACACAATTTCAGGATGACTTGTGACTTTGTGCTGCCATAAACATTGACAGCTCCCAAATAGCTCCGTCTACACAATTTCAGGATGACTTGCGACTTTGTGCTGCCATAACCATTGACAGCTCCCAAATAGCTCCGTCTACACAATTTCACGATGACTTGCGACTTTGTGCTGCCATAACCATTGACAGCTCCCAAATAGCTCCGTCTACACAATTTCACGATGACTTGCGACTTTGTGCTGCCATAACCATTGACAGCTACCAAATAGCTCCGTCTACACAATTTCACGATGACTTGCGACTTTGTGCTGCCATAACCATTGACAGCTCCCAAATCGCTCCTTCTACACAATTTCACGATGACTTGCGACTTTGTGCTGCCATAACGATTGACAGCTCCCAAATAGCTCCGTCTACACAATTTCAGGATGACTTGCGACTTTGTGCTGCCATAACCATTGACAGCACCCAAATAGCTCCGTCTACGCAATTTCACGATGACTTGTGACTTTGTGCTGGCATAACCATTGACAGCTCCCAAATAGCTCCGTCTACACAATTTCACGATGACTTGCGACTTTGTGCTGCCATAATCATTGACAGCTCCCAAATAGCTCCGTCTACACAATTTCAGGATGACTTGTGACTTTGTGCTGCCATAAACATTGACAGCTCCCAAATAGCTCCGTCTACACAATTTCAGGATGACTTGCGACTTTGTGCTGCCATAACCATTGACAGCTCCCAAATAGCTCCGTCTACACAATTTCACGATGACTTGCGACTTTGTGCTGCCATAACCATTGACAGCTCCCAAATAGCTCCGTCTACACAATTTCACGATGACTTGCGACTTTGTGCTGCCATAACCATTGACAACTCCCAAATAGCTCCGTCTACACAATTTCACGATGACTTGCGACTTTGTGCTGCCATAACCATTGACAGCTCCCAAATCGCTCCTTCTACACAATTTCACGATGACTTGCGACTTTGTGCTGCCATAACGATTGACAGCTCCCAAATAGCTCCGTCTACACAATTTCAGGATGACTTGCGACTTTGTGCTGCCATAACCATTGACAGCTCCCAAATAGCTCCGTCTACACAATTTCACGATGACTTGCGACTTTATGCTGCCATAACCATTGACAGCTCCCAGATAGCTCCGTCTACACAATTTCACGATGACTTGCGACTTTGTGCTGCCATAACCATTGACAGCTACCAAATAGCTCCGTCTACACAATTTCACGATGACTTGCGACTTTGTGCTGCCATAACGATTGACATCTCCCAAATAGCTCCGTCTACGCAATTTCACGATGACTTGTGACTTTGTGCTGGCATAACCATTGACAGCTCCCAAATAGCTCCGTCTACACAATTTCAGCATGACTTGCGACTTTGTGCTGCCATAACCATTGACAGCTCCCAAATAGCTCCGTCTACACAATTTCACGATGACTTGCGACTTTATGCTGGCATAACCATTGACAGCTCCCAAATAACTCCGTCTACACAATTTCACGATGACTTGCGACTTTGTGCTGCATAACCATTGACAACTCCCAAATAGCTCCGTCTACACAATTTCACGATGACTTGCGACTTTGTGCTGCCATAACCATTGACAGCTCCCAAATAGCTCCGTCTACACAATTTAACGATGACTTGCGACTTTGTGCTGCCATAACCATTGACAGCTCCCAAATAGCTCCGTCTACACAATTTCACGATGACTTGCGACTTTGTGCTGCCATGACCATTGACAGCTCCCAAATAGCTCCGTCTACACAATTTCACGATGACTTGCGACTTTGTGCTGCCATAACCATTGACAGCTCCCAAATAGCTCCGTCTACACAATTTCACGATGACTTGCGGCTTTGTGCTGCCATAACCATTGACAGCTCCCAAATAGCTCCGTCTACACAATTTCACGATGACTTGCGACTTTGTGCTGCCATAATCATTGACAGCTCCCAAATAGCTCCGTCTACACAATTTCAGGATGACTTGTGACTTTGTGCTGCCATAACCATTGACAGCTCCCAAATAGCTCCGTCTACACAATTTCACGATGACTTGCGACTTTGTGCTGCCATAACCATTGACAGCTCCCAAATAGCTCCGTCTACACAATTTCACGATGACTTGCGACTTTGTGCTGCCATAACCATTGACAGCTCCCAAATAGCTCCGTCTACACAATTTCACGATGACTTGCGACTTTGTGCTGCCATAACCATTGACAGCTACCAAATAGCTCCGTCTACACAATTTCACGATGACTTGCGACTTTGTGCTGCCATAACCATTGACAGCTCCCAAATCGCTCCTTCTACACAATTTCACGATGACTTGCGACTTTGTGCTGCCATAACCATTGACAGCTCCCAAATAGCTCCGTCTACACAATTTCACGATGACTTGTGACATTGTGCTGGCATAACCATTGACAGCTCCCAAATAGCTCCGTCTACACAATTTCTCGATGACTTGTGACTTTGTGCTGGCATAAACATTGACAGCTCCCAAATAGCTTCGTCTACACAATTTCACGATGACTTGCGACTTTGTGCTGGCATAACCATTGACAGCTCCCAAATAGCTCCGCCTACACAATTTCAGGATGACTTGCGACTTTGTGCTGCCATAACCATTGACAGCTCCCAAATAGCTCCGTCTACACAATTTCACGATGACTTGTGATTTTGTGCTGGCATAACCATTGACAGCACCCAAATAGCTCCGTCTACACAATTTCACGGTGACTTGTGACTTTGTGCTGGCATAACCATTGACAGCTCCCAAATAGCTCCGTCTACACAATTTCACGATGACTTGTGACTTTGTGCTGGCATAACCATTGACAGCTCCCAAATAGCTCCGTCTACACAATTTCACGATGACTTGTGACTTTGTGCTGGCATAACCATTGACAACTTCCAAATAGCTCCGTCTACACAATTTCACGATGACTTGTGACTTTGTGCTGGCATAACCATTGACAGCTCCCAAATAGCTCCGTCTACACAATTTCACGATGACTTGTGACTTTGTGCTGGCATAACCATTGACAGCTCCCAAATAGCTCCGTCTACACAATTTCACGATGACTTGTGACTTTGTGCTGGCATAACCATTGACAGCTCCCAAATAGCTCTATCTACACAATTTCACGATGACTTGTGACTCTGTGCCGGCATTATCATTGATGGCTCCCAAATTGTTCTGTCTACCTGATTTTATGAGAAGAAGAAGAAGAAGAAGAAGAAGAAAAAGCAGGAGGAGGAAGAGGATAATTAAAAAAAAAATAACGTCACTACATAGAATAATAGAATAGAAAGAGACCATTAAAATTTTAAGACTCATAATGTAGAAAGATGGCTTGAATAATTACACTCATAGGACATACTGAAAGTAAGTGGGACCAAGCAAAATAAGTAGCGTGGACATATCAAATGTAAATATTTGTGATAACTGAGGAATGGTATCTTTGTTTTTTCCTTGCTGGTATGGTCTTTTACTTTTCTTTTTAGTTTGTACTAGAAACAGAATTGCACAAAATTGCAACGTGCTACAAAACCAAAACATTGACCTCAAATCTCGTGTCATATTCTTAAATAGCTTCATCATTTCAAGTCTTTCATATGGATGGCACCAAACTTATGCCAAAATGTCTAAACTGTCAGCTGCTTCCTAAGATAAATAGTTAAAAGTGAGAAAAGCCTGTTAGACAGAACACATAACTCAAAGAGAAAATAATGACATAATAAAGATGTTGATATTCCCCACAACTTCAAACAAAAGGTTAGGAAGGAAACCCACTGCAATTGAGACTGTCACTCCCATGTGGGCCTGCACACCAACAGCATATGCTGTATTGCCATCAGCAGTTAAACATGGGCATCGATCCATGGTCTCTAGTGGACAATGGATCACACACATCTATCTATCTATCTATATATATATATATATATATATATATATATATATATATGTATATATATGTATATATATATATATATATATATATATATATATATATATAAATATCCAAATGTAAAAGAAGAAAAAGAATATAAATTCAAATCTTCATAGAATTAATTTAAAAAAAGGGCTCAATACAAGAAAAGAGCAATAAATATTTATTATAAACTATTACATTGGAACATGCAAGTTACTACAACAAAACTGCATATTGTTTCAACGTCGAAAAGACGTCTCGTCAGATGGTTAACAATGGTGGTAATAAATGATTTTATATTATATATATAATATATATATATATATATATATATATATACATATATATATATATATATAAAGAAATAATCATACATAGAATCAATCAGCAATATTAATGCGATTAATGGGGAAATCACTTGTAGAACATAATGTATGCATTAAAATACTGTTAATCCATTGAATGATATGATCCTCATTTATAAAACTGTTGTCAGATGTTTCTAGTGTATATTTTTTAAGTTAAGCAAGTACTTTTGAAGATGCATGACTTTTAATATATGCTGCCTAATATCATGTTTATAAAAAACAATTGATCACGCAATATGAAATTCCTGAGAAAAAAGCTACTAAGACATATCACTATATTAATTGAACTATATACTTGGTTCATGTCATGTTAACTGAAAAACACTTGTAAAAAAAGAATTCGTAGATTTACCATATTACAAAATTCCTATAAAAATTCTTATTTGAAATTTTGAACTTTAGCGTTGCGACTCACACGTTCCAAGAAGCTGCTATTCCAAGAAGGTGCTATTTATTGACGGTTGTACAAACTGTCAATAAATAGCACCTTCTTAAAAAAACATCTTTCAGTCTACAAACAATTATTTCGTCTTCAAGTTTTAACTTTAAAGGAAAAAATTACAGCCTGATGATGAAGACATGGATCTTTGAAAGTACCCGTTTAACTTAAAAAACAATATACACTAGAAACATCTGACAACAGTTTTATAAATGAGGATCACATCATTCAATGGATTAACAGTATTTTAATGCATACATTATGTTTCTACTAGCGAAGTGATTTCGCCATTAATCGCATTAATATTGCTGATTGATTCTATGTATGATTATTTCTTTACATATATATATATATATATATATATATTTTAAATAAAATAATTTAAATCAAAACAGACCACTTTAAGGTTCCATGTAATAAATTATTTCACCACAGCCCTTAAACCTTAAAGTGGTCTGTTTTTATTTAAATTATTTGCTCTGGATTTACATTGAGCACTCTGGATTTTATCCTCCTTGGGTTTACCCATATGGATTACTTAGTTTTTCATAAACTATATATATATATATATATATATATATATATATATATATATATATATATATATAATTACAGAAGAAGATAGCTATTTTTTTATATATATCCGAATGCAAATGAAATGTGTTGGAAAGTGAAAAGAGAGTTCAGTTGTCAGTTGACCATGGAAATGAACATACCTCAGTGGGGACGTTCTTTTTCACAGTTTGCTACATCTTTGGAGCAAGGAGGCAAAAGAAACTGAGGAAGGAATATGTTTGCTTTTTTACAGACTTTAACAGCACCACCTAATAGCGTTTGATGAAACCAACTGTAGTAATAAAATTTCTGGTTACTTTATTACATGGATTATGGGAAGATATCTTTCTTTTTCTTTTTTTATTATTTACTATTATTTTCTTTATTGATATTATTTCATTTTCCCACACTATCCAAAAAATTATCTTTATCTGGGGCAGCAAATGTGGGAGATAAATCTTTAAATAGTAAATGATGTTTATTTTGTAATCTTAACCAATAATATTTATTTAGAGTCCTGAATAAATTAACCATGAGTCCCTAAATAAATCTCAGTAAAAGTTTTTAACAATTCAGAAGAAAACAATAAAATAGATACATGAATAAACAGAATGAAAATAATAATAATAATAATAATAATAATAATAATAATAATAATAATAATAATAATCTCTGACCTTAGGTCTCAGGTTTGGACTCGGAAGCAAATGTTTAAATCAAAGGAAATAATAATAATAATAATAATACAAGAAAAACAAAAAAAAGAAAAATAACTTAATGTAACCTAAAGTTGGTTGGTAAACAAAATTTTAGTGTGAAATGAACCTTTTTATCATATATCTGTGTTCAAATAAAAGTAACCACGAGAAGAGATACAGAGAGAGGGGGAGAGAGAGAGTGAGAAAGAGAGAGAGAGAGAGAGAAAGAGAGTGAGAGGTTTTACATATACAATGTAAGAGAGGAGCTCATTGAACTTTGCTACAGCTTTGGACAGTGGAAGTGAGATAAACAATTGAAGACTGTTCCTTTGAAGTTGTCAGTAGCTAGAAATTAAATCTGACTGACATGTGACAGATGATGATGGAAAGAAAAGAGTCTAAAAAAAAAGAAGCATGACAAAAGAAACAGCATAGAAATTACAGTCACATCTAGCCATTTTGGCTGTAAAATGATGAGACCTTACTGCCAATCAAGTACTGTGCTTAAATTTGCAGAGTTTAGGTACCATAGAGAAAAGTTCATCAGAATAATTACCATGAAAGTATTTGTAGAAAAGGCAAAAGGAAGTTATGTTATGGTGTGTGTGGGGGGGGAGTAACTGAAGCTGAGATACGAGGTTAAGACCAATAACATTGCAGATACTTTGAACTTCTTTGTGTACAAGGTAAAATAAAATTTGCAGATACTTTGAACTTCTTTGTGTACAAGGTAAAATAAAATCAAGCATCAAAGGAGTCAGGAAAATATGAGAGAATAAAGCAGATTAAAATTTCAGAGAGACTGACATGTGACAGATGATGATGGAAAGAAAATTCACATAGAACGAGAATATGGTATATCCACCTTTTGAATATTTCTGGATAAATCAGTAAAGTATTTTTTTACATCCCATACTAGCATATATATATATATATATATATATATATATATATTTCCTTTTGACAGATTTTGCCTGATAGCTTTGATAATTTGATAATCTGATATTACCACAGCTAACACATACACAGGCTAAATGTAGCATGGACGGCCATTTTATATCAACATTCTAGTCTAGTTCTGCATAAAAAAAGAACTCCTTCTTTCTTGTTTCTTTGAAAGAGAGCCATGTCAGAAAATAAGATAAGGTTTATGGCAAGATATATAACTGCAAATACTTCTAATGATTATAAGCCATCATTTCGAATGACGATGTGTTTCAAATTGGTATAAGTTCAATAATACTATGCTGTTATACTAGATTTTTTTCTTATACTAGTGCACACATGCAGTTAAAAATGGTGGAAATATTGACCAAATTTTGTTTATGATATTACTTTTTTTCTGCAATAATATTCACTCTGTACAAAGCCTGGGAGCATTTGTATTTTCTTGCTGATGCTACAAGTGATATTATGGCAGTCGGAAAATGACTGAGGCTGAGATGACAGGTCAGCACCAATAACAGTGCAGATTCTTTCTTGAATTCTATAAAGAATATTTAAATATAGCAGAAGTACCAGACCAGATGTGACAGCAATATTCAATGCATGGATGGATGGCAGACTTATAAATGTGTAAATAAGATTCATCTCAGCTATGGATTAAATATTAGTACCAGTAAATCATTATTATCTTCAAAAATTCTTATAATCTAAAATTATATTCTGGTTTTAAATAACTTGTAGAAGGTTGATAAACTGTAAAAGGCAAAAAAGGAGGCACGATGGAGTAATGGACAGCGGCTCGGATAGAGGAATCGGAGAGCTGAGTTTGAATTCCAGTTGAATACATTACATTAATACTAAGCAGTTATACCAGATTTTTTCTTATACTAGTGCACACATGCAGTTAAAAATGGTGAAAATATTTACCAAATTTTGTTTATTATATTGTACATTTTTTTCTGCAATGATATTCACTCTGTACAAAGCCTGGGAGCATTTGTATTTTCTTGCTGCTATTACAAGCGACATTATGGCGGTTGGAAAGTGACTGAGGCTTAGATGCTAGGTCAGGATAAAAATAGTTATTGACTATATTCTGAAGTGAAGATAGTGACACATCCACCAATATGACTATCAGTGAATTAGCTCCCTTGCTTAAAATATATACCTTTCTTACTAATGTACTATTTGGTTAACTCCTCCTTATTTTTGAAACTGCTCCTAGGGGATGATTTCTGGCCCCATAAATACTCGGCTATATCTTTTCACATCCTCTTTTTCTCTTTTAACTTTTCCATTTATAGGACAACATGCAAATCTCTTGCAGAAGATCACATTTCCATTTTTGGGAAACACATGAACAATACAGAGACACACACATATGTACACACATTCACTCACTTCACATATTTTGGACCAAAAAGTTTCATTTGTTACAAATATTATTGTCTTTGTCACTTGTTACCATTTATTATAAATACATTATTATTTGTTTGTACTTATATAGGAGGCCTGGTGAAGTATTGGACAGCAGCTTGGATTGAAGAATCAGAGAGCCGAGTTCAAATTCCAGTGAAATCCATTACATTCACTTACATGATAATACTACTTGGGAAAGGTATAAATCCTCTTCTTATCCCCCCACCCAGTTATGAGTAAATAGCAAGACAGACTGGGTTCTATAGCCTTTCTACCGCAGAAAGAAATGGCAACCTACTAAAAAATCTCCCTCGAAAGATACATGATTGCCTAAGCATGTATCGCACATGGCACTGACTAACTGACTGATATATATATATATATATATATATATATATATATATATATATATATGTATATATAAAAATAAAAAGAAAGAACAGTAAGATATATAATCCGGTGTTCTTATAGATATTTTTATTTTTACAAAAAAGTGCTCAATGAAAAATTCGCTTGAGGATGAAATGGAACTAATGTCTTTAATTTAATTACAAAATTAAATTCAAAGCTTTCAGCTTCCATTTTTGAAACATGGTTAGAACTGTGTAGAGAAAAAAACATATTTTAAATCAATTAATTTATAATATATATATATATATATATATATATATATATATATATATATATAGCTTGTTTCTCTTCACAGCTATTTAGGTGGACTCATACTCCGAGTGTGCCATGTTTGTTGTGGGCATTTCAGGAGACACACATGTTTATCTCTCATTGCATACACTGGCCCGCAACAATAGTATTTAGATTCAAGACAGCCTTGTACATCTCAACCTAAAGAGAATCAACAAAAGTTAGTAGAACAAAATACCACATACATGATTGAATAAAGCTATGTAGAAATATTTAAATATTGTCTTGAAATTCACTTAAAAAGTCACAACAAACTTTTGTTCCAGTCATAATAGTGTGTAAATTAATGACCATATAGAAAAATATGGTAATTATTGTAATTGTTTTTTTTTTTTTTTGGGAATGAATAGGTTGAGCTTAAACAGGTGACACTGTCAGAATATCTAGTAAACTCTCCAACCTGTCAGACAATTTAGTTTACAACTTATTGCATCAACAACCAATTAGAGAAGGAGTGTTTTTCAATTCAAGGTGTTTGGAGGCAAGCATCCAAATAACTGTTTTTGATGAAGTACCGATAGAAAACTTAGATTATCACGTGATATGAATGTACGAACATAGATATAAAAGTCGGTCAGAGGGACAAGATAGTTACAGCAAGAGGACACCAGACAGACGAAATTGAAAGGTAGAATAATCAACAATGTTTTGGACAGAAAGTCTTCTCAGAATGCTGGTATTTCCTACACAGAGAGAACTAATGAGGTCAAAGTTATATATATATATATATATATATATATATATATATGGCCTGAGGAATGCATCTAGCATGAAACAGACTGTCGCCTCTAAGTGTTGACTTCTATGTTCACTTTCATATTTACACATGCTCTATTGAGCAATTATTCCATAAATATAGCACATCTTAAGACTATATTTCTTCATATATATATATATATATATATATATATATATATATATATATATATACACTCAGTTGTATGGATATGAATTTATGACCCTGGGTTTCATGTTTTTGTGATCAGCAGACAATTAAAAAAATGAAATTGGATCTATTATGTTTGTTTGACTATGTTTGGTGGTGGGAGGGGGAACTTCCTTTTGTGTTTGTTTGGGATGACACTCTCATACACATAGACACACACACAAATTGAGATATATATATATATATATATATATATATATATATATATATATATATATATATATATATATATATACAGGGTGTATCAAAAATACTTTAACAAATGTTGGGGGTGGGTTCCTCACACCAAAACAAGGACAAAAGTCTGCAAATCCTTCCTTTTTGAGTTATTAAGTTTAAAGAAAGTTTATAGAAGGTTTTGCACTGTGTTGTCATGTAGAATAGGTTACATTTGTCATTCATATACATTTGAGGCTAGTTTATCTTCAACGTTTACCATGTGTAGTAGTGAGTTAACAAGGAAGGGGTCCAATTAACAATGGCAGTATAATATTCATATCGTGAGCAGGCAGATATTATTTTTTATATACTGCCATGCAAATGGTAATGGACGTGAGGCTGCATGATATTATCAGATTGTGTTTCCAGATCAAAGGCAGCAGAGTCTTCCAACCTTTGCTGCTGTTTATCATCACATTGCTTGTTTTGGTGTCAGGAACACATCACCAAAGTTCATAAAAGTATTTTTCTATTATATCTTGCATGGTACATTTAACAGTGTCTATCGTAAACTTTAAACTTATTAACTCAAAAATAAAGGATTTGCAAACATATGTATAAATCAACTTTTGTCTTTGTTTTAGTGTGAAGAACCTGCCCCCAAAATTTGTAAAAGTATTTTTGATACACCCCCTATATATCTATATATATAAAATTGTAGCCTCTGTCTCCCTGTTTGTTATCAAACTCCCCCCATAACCATATATATTCTGAAAGTACATTACCCATGATACTTGAATCAGTATATTTTATTTTAATCAAAGGGGGTCTCTGGGGGCACAAACCCCCATTGAAAATTTTTTCCCTTTGATTTAGATTAAAATTTTCATTTGAACAAGAATACAACTCCTATCCAAAATATAGAAAGAGAAAGCCATAAGAGGGAGGTCACATTGGGAAGATTAATGAGTAATACTGAAATGCATTATTTTTACATGCAGCAAGGCATGGATAATTTGGTTATATATATATATATATATATATATATATATATATATATATATATATATATATATATATATATATTAGGTTAGTGCAAAAATAATGTCGTTTTCTTACATAAAGTTGAACGTCAAAAAACAACATTATTTTTGCACCAACCTTATATATATATATATATATATATGTGTGTGTGTGTGTGTGTGTATGTATTGAAACCTTATGCAACAGTCAGTCTTACTCAGCATTGGAAGATTGCATTGTGCATGAAACTCTGCCAATGAGGAACAAACATCATATATATATATATATATATATATATATATATATAATCATTATTATTATTATTATTTTTCTCACTGGTAGCACATGCACATGTAATTGTGTGTGCATGTGTGTACATGCATTTGTGCGTGTGTATGTATTTACATATATGCATATATATGTATATACATACACACACACACAAACGCATATATGCATATATGTATATATATGTGTGCCTGTGTGTGTGTACATGAATGTATGAATGTAAGTATATGCATATATATTCAAACAACAATAAATAAAATTTAATTATAAAAATATTCTCCTATAATTAATACCCTAATACTTAAAATACCACCAAATCAAATAAGAAAAATGAAATAATGGGAAAGTGAGGACATAAATGATTATTTACCTTACCATTTAAGCTTTAATAATTATAAAAAAATTATTTAGGTAAAAAATGAAATACATCTACATTTTCCAAATTCAAGGAAGCCCTAGAACACTCAAGAATTACAGGTTGGTGTGGTCAGCTATTGGTCAAAATATTTCATGGGCATGATGTTCTGACAGTAATGGTGTGAAGTCAGAGAGAGCCACTTTACACACCTAGATCCTATAGATGGGCTATTGCCCTACGTGGAGAGACACTATGCCAGTGGGCAGGTATACGTTCCCTTAAAGTTCTTTCTCCAACTGACTCTTAGAATTGATGTTGCCACATCTGTCCCTCTCCAATAATAAAACAATGAAGCAAACCGTCTTTTGTTGATAGAATCTATGAAGTGGTGTTAGGATCCGTGAAATGATCAGCAAAGATTCTTCGTGGCTGAGCTGTTTAAAGCAGGTCGTATCTAATGATGATTCCTTCTGCTCAGGGGGAACACAGGTTCGAATCCTATCAGTTAGTGAATATTTTTTTTTAAGAAGATTTCTCAAATATTCAAGGAATTGGCCACCAGCAAGAGAGCACAGAGTCAACCTCATCTTTGCTTCAAGGACACCTGAAAAAGGGACATGAGGGTGATCGACATGAACATCAGGAGGTGGGAGATGTTAACAATGATCGCTCACACTGTAGATGTGATTTACACCAAGGGCTGGAGTGAGGGAAGAAGAAACAAAGGCTTGCTGCCAGTGGGGAAGCATGTTTGATGGAAAGAAAACAATATGGCGACATTGGGGAAGAGTGTTATCACATGCATTCACTGCAATTGAGATGGTCACTCCCATGTGGGCCTGTACAGCCACAACAAATGCTGCATTTCCATCAGCAGTTGAAGCATAAGCATCAATCTATGGTCTCTAGAGGCCGATGGATGTCATATTCACACACACACACACACACACTCACACACACACACACACACATATATATATATATATATATATATATATATATATATATATATATAGTACAAATAATAGGTCCATTGGTATATAATATTAAAACTGATCCACAGAGAGCTCAATGTTTTTATTATAACAGAGAAAATACATTTTTTACAGTAAAAACTAAAATTACCTCAACATGGAAATGGTCTATTTCTGGCTGATCTGAACCCAGCAGTCTTCAGCTCTTATGTGTTTCTCTGGAAGGGAGGGATTAGAATTTATTTTCAATATCAGTTCCATATAAAAACACACTTGTTGGTAGTATACAGAGCACACCATATTAGTGACCGAAATTTAGTTGAAATTTAGTTACAGACAACAAAAGGCTCTAGCCATAAATAAACTCCAACCCCAGACTACTTCCCCCATTATTAGATACCTCAGCACCCCACAATCACCAA
>OZ010612.1:32314272-32356772 GCA_963932145.1 Acanthosepion lycidas
AACAACAACAACAACAAAAAAAAAAAAAAACTAATTCATAAAAAAAGAAAAGAAATTATAACTTTAGGGAAGTTATGAAATATGGTGAGGCATGTAGTACTCATCTACTCCAGATTCTGCAGTGTGGGGGCTATCTCACCTCATCCCCAAAGATGCTTGCTAGGTAGTGCTGTCCAGGGCTATATATTTTAATTCCATTCGAGTCTGTTATATTCACTTAGACACAAATACCCTTAGGAAAAGTATAAACCCATCCCTTCTCCCCCAGCCATGGGTTAAATAGTAGGTATCTGGAAAAATCTTTCTTATCTCCAAAAAATTGATAATGCAATATTCACTTGAAAAAAAAATTATTCTTACAATCAAAAATATGTTTCAACTGTAAATAATCCACAATGGGTTGATAAACAATAAAAAAAAAACAACAATCAGGACTATATAAAGCACACACATAAACATGGCTGTGACTTCATTAAAATTAATTACAAATAGTTTCAAATTTTAATATTTCAGTATCTGATGTATTAAAGCTTAGTTTTAGAGAGGGGCAGATTCTGATGTTTTAGAGGCCAGAAACCGCCAACGACACCAGGAGTAGATATCACTGATGAAGACTCTTGGCACATCGCAAGTGTGTTTGGAATATGAATGTTTAGTTGTTTTTTTTTTTTATTTCTCTAACATTTCTTGGAGTTGAATAAAATCAGATTTTTGTTTTCATTCTTTTTTCTTTTCATGGTGACGAATTCTCCTATCGACAAATTGACCCCACTGACAAATCGACCTACGATCAATGATCAATTAACTGGGCAGAAAAATATATTTCCCAAGCAATCAGCTATCGCTACATCTAACCTTCGCTATGATCCATTGAATCAGTATAAAAAGATGACTCCAAGACCAAACTATAAGTTACTTCGACTACAAATAACTCATAAATCTCTGTTAGTATCCTTCTCCCGAGACTCAGACACAGATGTCTTTACTGACTTCACACTGATCTGATGTATAAGTGAACTCTTACCAACTTGTCTGTGCCAATCTAACCTATTAGTGAACTCTGGCTAACATTATCTGACCTCTACTTGAACCTACCATGAACTCTTGTCAATTCATTGTTATAATGACAACTTAAAAGGGATAATAAATATATTCATTCATACATTATTTTAACTCAGTCTATCTTTTCTCTTTTTTCCGCATCGACAAGATTACTAGCACAATATTTTATCTTACTATACTTTTAAATTGGATACTACTTCAGCTCTATGGAATTTAAAAGGCTGCATGTTTCAGTGTTATATGTGGGTGTGTGTTCATGTGTAAATTAATTAATGAAGAAGCATGCAAAAGCTTGCATTTCATCCATGGGCGGTTTCTTTTTCTTTTCTTTTTTTAATGACTATAGTGAAACAAAGTTCTCTGTGTTTCTTTGGCATGTCTGTTTTCCTTTTAGTCCAGGAGTTTGAGTAAGTAAGTATAAGCAGTATTGCATTCATGGTCGAGCTCATGTCAGCCTTGTGCAGAGTTGGAACAACCAAAGAAAGGTTTATATTTTAGCACTCTGTTAATATTACTTCCCTTTTCACTGCATTCTCAAGGCCTTTTAGTTGTAGGATCCTTATTGTTAATTTCGCGCAAAGTTGTTTTCTGTTGGCATAGCAGGATATGATAACACAACTAGGAAATTCAAAAACATTATTGTTCAGGGATCAGAATTAACTTCATTAGCAGGATAATTTTTATACAACAAATGATAAAGGTCAAACATGGTTATAGACAGTTTGTTTTCTTTTTCTTGGTTCAGAAGTTAGTGTAAGTATAAGCATTGTTACATTACAATGGTTGCACTCAAGTCAGACTTGTGCTGAGTTGGAACAACCAAAAAGAACATATCTGGAACATTCACCATAAACATTTTTACCATAGCAAACTTTGCTGTATAAGATTTTTTACTGTAAGACAATTTTGCCACATTTTTTTTGATACCCTTACCTTTAACGTCTTTTTTTTCAATTTGATATGCGAAGTAAATTGTTATCAAGTATATATGGATGTCTTTTTTATAGGGTCAAATATCAGAAAAGAAATTAAAAAGTAAACATTTATCTAAAAGTTAAAAGACTAAAAATATATCAAATTAACAAAGAAATAATTTAAAATGTGTGCAAATTCTAAGCAATGCTTCGTAAAAAATATTGTTTTTTTGCATTGGACTATAATACAGAAATTATCCCCCACTTTATATCCATATTTTAATTTCTTCTTTACTTATCAAATCCTGATTAGGTGTGAATCGACCTCTTCTCTCCCCCAGCTATGGGTTAATTAGAAAGATTCGTATTACTAAATCATTATTATCTCCCAAGAAAAATTCTTACAATCTAAAAATATTTTCTGGCTTTAAATAAGCTGCATGGTACAGGGCAGAAGCTGGCCACTCAGTAAAAACCTGTCTGACATACCTGGTCATGTGTTTACAGATATACTTTGAAGGGGAATAAAGCATAATTTCCCTAGGTACGTTTTCTTTTTGTTAATATTCTTAGGACAATACTATTAATGTGGTGCAAAAATAATGACGCAATAATGTCGTTTTTTTTACATCAAAAAACGACATTATTACGTCATTATTTTTGCACCAACCTAATAGCTTGGCAACAAGGTCTCATTAATTTACAGTTGAATTTGCAGTTCCATGCTAACAGTTTCTTTACTCGCACTTCTTGCTTGTGGAACTCACTTCCAGCTCCATGCTTTCCAGCCAATTTTGACCTTTAAAAATTTAAATGAAATGCCAATTGTTATCTACTGTCTTCTTGATTACTCTTCTAGTGTTCTCATTCCTTAATAATGTTTCTCTATTTTCTTATTCTGTCACACTCAGTAACCCCTTGTGTCTCAGTGGCTTTATTGCCTTGCTTGGGGTGAAATGATTAAAAAAAAATAACAAACTAATTGTAACTTCTTTTTTGAAGGGAGTGAAGAAGACTTTAGTGAGGAGATGCGAAGAGAAAGGACAATAAAAGAACAGATTCCAGGAATTCAGAAGATGTTGACTGATATTGCATTTAACTGTTATTATTCTGCATTACTCACAAGTATTAATTCCTTTTCTATTGCATTCTTTTTCAAGCCTCCTCAGCTGCATTATATTTTGTTTATTTCAGCTAATCTCATTTTCAGTTGTCATATATTAACACAAGTATGAAAACTTCAACATTGGTTCAGAAGTCAGCAAACAAAGCTACCTACAGTAGGTTAAAAGTTAAATTTTTGAAGATTGTAGGTAGCAGGGAAGCAAGAATTCAGAATGGAGTTCCACAGGTGAAAAATACAAGAAAAAAAATTTTAGAATAGAAGCACCATTTGCATCTAGCTAGTTCAACAGTAAACCAGTGATACCTAGTTGCTAATCTAGTTGCTAAATATGTTCCTTAAATTCAATAAACAAGATTAATTTGTGTTGCCCAAGATGCTATTGCTAACTGTTTCTGGCCTTGTTTTGATAGTCAAAGTGTTTGCTATTAATCCCTTTAGGGAGAAAAAGGAAGGTGATATTTCAGCCAGCAGTTGATGAGAGAAAGAAAGAGCAAATGAGCTTTTGCAAGCTCCAAACAAGGAATAAAACAACATCGTCAAGCAAATTTGAATACAATTTAATAATAGTAATAATGAAAATTAAGTAAATGAGAAATGATGTTCTCAATAGGGTTAGTGAGAACTTGTAAGAAGTCTAGAGAAAAAGAGCATGTGTATGTACAGATGTATGAGTGTAAGTGTAATATATGTATAGAAAGAAGTAACTCGTGAAGGAAGTTTCTTTCCTGTGGTCAACATAATTGGGTGGTCAGGCAAGTATTTTATCCCACTTAGGTTGCTCTCTCTGTATGACATGAGTGCTCAAATGAGAAAGGTTTTCTTCAGTGTGATGTGAGCAAGTGAATACACCATGTGTGCTCTTCTGTGTACATGCTGTGAGTCTTCTTGTGTATGATCCTATATGTGTTTGCTGGAAGTTATTATGAGTGGCTTTTGGTCCATTCTTATATATACCGGAAAGAAGCTCTAAATGAAAATCCAAAATTTAATATCTTTTTGCCGTGTTCCCGTTTGTTAAGAAAAGTCACATGATATTCACAAGGAGGTCACATGTAATCTACTTTTTTTTTTGTCTATTTTTAGACTTGCTGAAATTGTATTAGGTTGGTGCAAAAATAATGTCGTTTTTTGATTATCGTTCAATTCATGCGGCACCCATTTATCCAACATTTTTGACTTCCCTATTTGCTTTAAATGGCAAACGACTGTTGAGCGGTCGACCTCGAGTTCAACAGCAACTTCTCGTGTGGTTTTGCGAGGATCGGCTTCAATTAAGGCTTTCAAATGTTCGTTATCAACCGTAGTCGGCCGGCCGCGACCGTCTTCATCTTCGAGGCTCTCGTCACCATTGCGAAATTTCTTGAACCACCGTTGTGCCACACGTTCGTTAGTGGTTCCTGGGCCAAACGCATCATTGATATCACGAGCTGTCTCGGCAGCTTTTCGGCCTAGTTTGAACTGGAACAAGAAAATCGTGCGGATTTGAATTTTGTCCATGCTGTCGAAAAGCCTGCAAAAAAAAAAAAAAAAAAAAAAAATGAATGAAGAGATTGAGAACGCTAACGAATAACACGATTCGATAGAGCGAAAAACGCGCTTCAAAATAATATGGCTATATATATCAATGAATTAATTCAGAAATCATATATAAAAGTAACATATGTGAGAACGACATTATTTTTTGCACCAACCTAATAATAAAGGGAATTTGAAAATGTATTTTTCTTTACTTTATTTATTTTTATTTATTTTCAAAGTCTCAAAGTCCATAATCACACACGCTTGTACCATAATCGTCATTCAAAAATGTATCTTTTCAGTGCACTGAAAACAGTAGTTTACAAGAATCAAGCAACCTTCAGTTCACATTAGACAACCTAAACTATTGAGATGGGTGTCTCTTACACTGTCTGTCTCTCTGCCTGTGTTTTTTCTCTCTTGCACATATTGTTGACAAGTAGTTTTTTTTATTTATAGTGAAAACTGCCTTTAAAAATATCTGAAATTGATTTTTTCCTTCCTAGTTAACTTTATAACTAACAATGTACTTAGTAACTTAACATGGACTCGATGAATGATTTGTTCTAGCATTTATCTAACATTGTTCATTAAATATACAAAGTCATTCATAACAGTCCACGTGATTCAAGATTGGTTCCTTAAATAAATCCTATATTCCATAAATCGAGACACATTAAATCAAGGTTTCAATTTTATATATTAAGATGTTTTTAGTTGAGAAATGCATCATAAGCATGTTCAAAGTACAAAAAAGAAATCTTACTTATTATAAAACGCATATTGTGTATGTGTATGTGTCTGTACGTTTATATATGGGGTCATATTTCCTACATTTTTCAACCGATTTCAACAAAACTTCACAGAACTACGTAAAATTATCTTGTGGTGGTTCTGACAGCGCCCAAAATTGGAAAAACACAATTGTTTTTGCACAAGATCAATTTGAAAACACGATTAAGAGGCATTAATGGAAGGGGGACAACTCACATCGAGTTATACTTATTATAAAACCCAGGTTGTTTGTTTGTGTGTGTGTGTGCGTGTGTGTGTGTGTATGTGTGTTCGTTTATATATGTGATCGGATTTCCTACATTTTTCAACAGATTTCAACAAACTTCACTTTTTTTTTTTGGCAGGTAGTGTTTCTTATTGTCTTGCATACTTTTTTCTTTATTTTTACATTCAGAATGCTTTAAAAATTCCATTTACAAGACAATTGTTTATAATAAAATTCTATTCAATCGGTAGACTCATAACGATTGAAAACAATGTTTTTGTTTGAGTTTGGGTTTGACCAATTCGTCAAAAAAACAAAAACAAAAAAAAAAAAACTAATTAAGACATGCGTGTCCGTCAACCTTAAACAATAATCTTTGTCAATTTTATTTTTCAGTCTTTATGATGGTCAATACTTGGTCTATCTCTTACTGTTACATCCCCAGGCAACGCCGGGCTCTACTGCTAGTCTGAAATATAAAGGAAAGACAACAAAGATGCAGTGCAACTAAATAGACCATGTTTTAGTAGCACTGACATCAAAATACTTCATAGTGTGTAAAGTATATGCATGTGTTTGTGATAAGAAAGAAGGAATTAAGTCACCAAAATTGGTTCCTACCTTACATTCATATTGTTATATATGAATAAAGTGTTGCTTGAGTTTGAACATAGATAACCAGTAAGCAAACACATGCGATCCCATTGTTGAATTAAGTAAACTGTGTGACCATAGAGGAAACACATATATAGGAATTTGCATGACATCTAATTGATCCCTATTCCTAGTCTATCACCATTCCTGTTCTATCCTCTATTACTATACTGACCGCTATTCTTCAATATGCTCTATTATTCAGATCACTATACAGATTACTATTCAAGCAAGTATTACCAAGCAATTACTATTAGTTCGAGTGATATTCAAAAGTGACTGACACCAGTATTGTTCAACAGTGTTACTATAGTTGTATTGGCAATTGCAAAGTCTCTACTACAGCGAGAGTTTTGCAAAAGTGATAATGAGTATTCATTAACATTACAAAAGTGGCAACGAGTATTCATTGACATCACATAACATATAATGCCATGTTCGTGTGTAGAGGGCCGAGAGGAAGAGACTGGTTTTTGAATTTTGTGCAGTTTTATACTGACATGTCATATGACTACTACTGTATCAGGGAAGCAAGATTCCATTTTTGCGATTAATATTTTATTTGTTTGTCTATCTATCTATCTATCTATCTATATATATATATATATATATATATATATATATATATATATATGAATGAATACAGGGTGTCCCAACAGACTGTCCCCATAGAAAAAGCATATAAAGGAAACCACTTTGACATTTTATTTAATTTAACAATTATCAATTTATCAGTTACAATGAATATTCAAGATGATAAAATAGCAGCAAAAAGTAGGTACACAGCAAGTATTACTCCAGTATTAATTGCATTGCTAGTATTACTTCAGTATTAACCGCATTGTCCATATTAAAATAGTATTACAAGTATTATGCTAGTATTTAAAGTATTCCACCAGTATTATCAGCATTACACCAGTATTAATAATATTAAGAATATTACACCAATCTTGCACCAGTATTAACCATATTACCAGTATTACACCAGCATTAAAGTATTATATCAGGATTAATAGCATTAACTGTGTTATCAGTATTACACCAGTATTAACAATATTACACCAGTATTAATAGTATTAAGAATATTACACCACTATTAACAGTATCACACTAGCATCAACAGTATTGCACTAGTATTACATCATTATTACTCGAGTATTACACCAATATTAACAGTATTACACTAGTATTAACAGTATTGCACTAGTATTGCACCAGAATTAAAAGCCTTATACCAGAATTAACTGTATTACAAGTATTATGCTAGTATTAACAGTATTGCCAATATTACAAATATTATGCCAGTATTAACATTATTCCACCAGTATTACCAGAATTAACAGTATTACCAGCATTACCAGCCTTACACCATTATTACCAGCATTACACCAGTATTAATAATATTAAGAGTATTACATCAATATTACACCAGTATTAACAGCATTACACTTGTATTGCCTTACCAGCAATACCAGTATTACACTGGTATTAACAGTATTACACCAGTATTCACAGTATTACCAGTATTATACAAATATCGACATTATTACACCAATATTACCAGTATTACACCTGTATTATGCGAGTATTACGAGTATTATAATAGTGGTTCTAGGATTCATTTAATTCATATTTGCGTACAAGCCACATTCTGTTTTTGCTATGATTCAGTTCATACAGGAGGCTTGCCAGGAAATTAATGCTGATAAAGTGCTTTGTGTCAGAGTGCGCATGTGTGTCCACTATCAACTAGAGGAGTGTGTGAATGCCAAGGATTGATAGTATTATTATTGATATGCTTGTAAAATCAATAGAATATATTTTGTATGTCCATTTTGTTTTTTCATTACTGTATAACCCTCTATAAGAAAACTAATTAATAAATGAATGTTAAACAAAAATGATTTGTATTAAACTTTTGAGACACACAAAATATTCATTTATCCATGTCTGTGAAAATGTGGCACTGAAATCAGAAGGATATTGGAATAGTAAAAGTTACCTTCCTAGTGTTGGTGTGTATAGACTAAGGAAAAGGCTTAGATACAAGTTATAATAATAATAATAATAATAATAATTAGAAAAGTTAATACAGACATTGTCCTCTCCTACACAGAATGTGTAGTATGACTTACCAGAGAGGTTTGTTGTTGACACAGATTATAGGTATCCATTTCATCAGAACACGTTTAGGGTTCCATTTGCCTGGAGCTAGTCCTTTGGCCTAGAAGCAGGACCCAGGTCCTTGTATGAGCATCTATCATCTACACTGCTCTGTGTGTGTCTGAAGCTTGACGGCTGTCACATTGTTTTCTAATTCTATATAAGAGGAGACAACATTTTACACCAACCCAACATTAGTAAAGTATTAAGAAACAGGAAAATTCCGTTAGATACAAAGACAAGAATGCTGAACTTCTATATAATACCAATCACATCAATTTCCTCACAGATGAAGAAGAGACTTGAAGCAAGAGAAAAAAATAAAAGATTGCTGGACTGCTATGTAATACCAATCCTCCTATATTCCAGTGAATGCTGGACAATTTCCTCACAGATGAAGAGGAGACTTGAAGCAAGAGAAACAAAGAAAAGAGTGCTGAACTGCTATGTAATATCAATCCTCATATATGGCAGTGAATACTGGACAATTTCTTCACAGATGGAGAGGAGACTCGAAGTAAGAGAAACAAAGAAAAGAGTGCTGAACTGCTATGTAATATCAATCCTCATATATGGCAGTGAATACTGGACAATTTCTTCACAGATGGAGAGGAGACTCGAAGTAAGAGAAACAAAGAAAAGAGTGCTGAACTGCTATGTAATATCAATCCTCCTATATGCCAGTGAATGCTGGACAATTTCCTCACAGACATGGATAGAATAGGAGACTTGAGGTAACAGAAAAAAAAAGATCAACAGGAGGTTTCTGTAATTTTTTACAATGTTTATGTCTTTCATGAAATGTTTATGTATGTCTCTGTAACATATATCTATGCCTTTGTCTATGACACTATGACTATGTCTATATCTCTGACAGACTATGTCTATGCCTATGTAACATATGTTTATGTAACATATGTTTATGTAACATATGCCTATGTAACATGTCTATATCTTTCATGTCTTTTTTCTGAATGTTTATGTAATATTGACCTACCTATATAGCAGTCAATGCTGAACAATCTCCTTACAAATGTAGAAGAGACTTGAGGCAACAGAAATCAAGCAGGGCAGACTTGATGATGACCCTCAGTCAAGTCGTCCAGAAACCTCAACCTCTTATGATGTCATTGATGTCATTCCTTGCATGATTTGTGATGGCATCCAGCAGATTGCTAAATTCATTGGCATTAGTTCTACTTCAGTCCATATTGTTTTGACTGAGATCTTGGGGATGAGCAAGCTGTCTTCAAGATGGGCCCCAAGAATACTGACACCAGTGCAGAAGCTGAAAACAGTTGACATTTTCAGGATACTTCTTGACAGTTGCATAGGAAGGGGAGTTCCTCAGTAAGTGTCTATACCAAGTTCTCATGAATTTCCTTAGTCGTTACACCTTTCTTCTGGGGATATTTTATGACCGCTCAGGACTGTTTTGTCCATTTTTAGATTTGTTGCACACATCTTACCTTTTAATGAGCCTCACCTGCACAGAAAAATGAATTACTTTTTCTAGTTTTAGAAGACATTGTAGTGTGTTGCCACAAACAGATATGTTCAGCTATGGCTGTTCTTTCTGGGTGAGACTTAGAACTTTTTGAATGGCTCTTGTACTGCAAGCTACATGCTTTGTTGTACAAGAAGGATACAATTTGTATTTATGAAAAAGAAGGATACAATTTGCATTTTGAAAACAAACCTTCCAAAACAACGTTTACTCAGCGTTCATTCATCTTGGATGTAAAACCAACATTCCATGACAGCTTCCTCAAATTGAAAGGTCACATGTTGAGAGGAGTATGATAAGGAAAATACTTGACTGGTCACTCTTGGTTTGTTTTGTTTTATGGCATATGAAACTCAATGGGTCATTTAATGCCAACAACTTTTTTTTTTTCCTGGTAATATTTTTGTTTTGTCAAAAATCAATTTCTGTTAATATTTTTTCCTCAAAAACGTACAGCCGGTAATATTATTTTTTTTTCAAAAATGTATAGCCGGTAATATCATTTTTTCAAAAACACACAGCTGGCAACATTATCCTTTCAAAAACTTATAGCTGGTAATACTATTTTTCCAAAATCGTATAGCCGGCAATATTATTCTTTCAAAAACTTATAGCTGGTAATACTATTTTGCCAAAAACGTATAGCCGGCAACATTATTCTTTAAAAAAAAAACATATAGCTGGCAATATTATTTTTTCAGAAAACGGATAGCCGGCAACACTATTGTTTCAAAAAAACATATAGCTGTTAATATTATTTTTTCAAAAATGTACAGCTGGCAACATTATAATTTAAATTTTAATAAAAACATGGTTAACACAATGCTAGCACAGTCCATATATTATAAGGGTATTAAAAATGTATTTTGCATTTAGATGAGATTTTTATTTTTTTTATGTAAAATAAACGGGGATAAATATTTTATTTTATATTTATAATAAACAAGGATTAATGGTATTTATTTAAAAAAAATATTTTAAAATAGACATATGAAAAAAATTAGACATACCTAAGAGTAAGACATATGAAAAAAATTAATTTATTAATTTTATATTAAACATAAAGAGGTATTACTGTTATTTTAAAATGGCCTGAGGATCGTGTTTAGCATGAAACAGACTATCGCCTCTAGGTGTTGACTTCAATGTCCTCTTTTATATATATATTATTTGCTCTGACTTAACATTGAGCTCTCAGGATTTCATCCTCCTTTGGATTATCCATACGGATTACCAAGATTTTCATTACTTAACTATATATATATATATATATATATATATATATATATATATATATATATATATATATAAATATGTTAAAGGTATTGAAACAAAATGGCTAAAACAAAATATATATATATATAATTATTTATTTAAAAATATGATTCCATCGCTACATAAGAGTTCTCATGTTTCAAAACAAGAGCCGAAAACTTCAATATAATTATTTGAATTAAACTGAATTGAAGTACTAAGCTCTGTTCCATCTTCAAGCGAAATTTTTTAAAATAAATAATTATATTTAGGCTCTACTTTTGTATCAAGCACTGTTTTTTAAAAATAATAACAAAAATACTAAAGAACTTTGGATTATTTACCTAACGAGTTCTTTCCTATTTTCTATATATTTTCACACAAATATATATATATATATATATATATATATATAACATTATCTTTTGTTTTCATATATTATCATAATTATCTGTTTTTGCCAGTATCATTATCAGCATTGTTATTTACAGGCCCAGTCCTTATTATTATTATTATTATTATTATTATTATTATTATTATTTGTTCTGACTCCTCCTGTTTTTGATTTTCTTCCTCTTCTCTTTCTCCTCCTTGTCTCCAGTCCTTCCTACTTCTCCCTCTCATCTCCCTTCCACCCTTCTTTTCATTATCATTTCCCCCCCCCCCTTTTCCTTTACCTCCTCCACCCTTATGCAGTTCTTCACTTCAATCATCCTTTCTTCTTTTCCAGTTTGTGGGTCTCAATCTTTCTCCACGCCCTGCTCGAAAAATCAATAACCACCAAACAGAACAAAAGAAAAAAGAAAGGAAATCAATTTCCAATCACTTACTGATCACCCATGCAGGTATACACTGAGCAGAAGTTGCTGCAAACAACTGCACACCAGACACTGACATCTTTTACGCACTTTGCGCTAAATCCTCACACATTTATCAAAGCACTTCATTGCAACACGCTCTAGAAGTCAATGCGCATATATCATATCTGTACAATATATAAAATATATACTAGGGTATAGCCAGTTGTAGGCTGAATTTTAATCTGAAACTTTCACTGTATAATGTCTAACTTAGTTTTTCTATAAATATTTTCATGGTAATTCTTCTCATGGATTCTTATCTATAGTACCCTAGATTTTATGAATTTAAGCGTAGTATGGTGGAGTAATGGATAGCAGCTCGGATTGAGGAATTGGAGACCTGAGTTCAAATCCATCACATTCACTTATGTTCTAATACCGTTGGGAAAGGTATGAATCTTCTTCTTCTCACCTTGCCCAGCTATGGGTAAATATTAGGTTGGTGCAAAAATAATGGCGTAATAATGTCGTTTTTTGACATTCTGGTCTACCCCAGAAAGAAATGACAAACTACTGTGGGGAAAAAAAATCTGCCTCATCAGTCATGTATCGAAAGATACATGATCGCCTATGCATGTATTACGCATGGCACATAACTGACCAACTTGATTGGCAGCAACATCGCATCATTTTATAGTTAAAATAAATGGCTAGATGTAACCATAAGTTCTATGCTAACAGTTTCTTTTCTTGCACTTCTTGCTTGTGGAACTCACTTTCTTCCCTTTTCAATTTAAAAGGATCTCTCCTGACTCGGTATCTTAGCCTCAGTGGCTTTTCGACCACCGTAATGTAGCTTCATTGTACCTTTTCTATAAATACTTTCATGGTAATTGTTCTCTGCTGTATTATCTAGACTTTAAAAATTTAAACACAGTACTAGATTGGTGGCAATTTACAATGGAAATGGCTAGATGTGGCCATAAGTTCTATGCTGACAGTTTCTTCTTTCACATTTCTCTTTTGTGGAACACTTGTTTGGCTTCTTACTTTCTGGTTAACTTTGATCATCAAAAATTTAAATGCAATTTCACTCATTATCTGTTGTCTTTTTAATTTGTGTTCTTTTATTCTTTCTCCTTAATAGTTTTTAATTCTTGTATTTTCTGCTGGTCTGTAATCCCTTTGAATCTTAGTAGCTTTGTTGCCTTGTTGGTGACTAAAAAGAAATTTGATTAATGTGAAAGCACAGCCTTGAGTGCATTGACAAAAAAGGGGTTTATGCTGAGAAGTAAATATTTGTTTTTTTTTTTTGTTTTTATTTTACAATTATGTTCACCCTGTACAAGCCACTCGAGGTAAAGATTTACAGATTAAGAACCACGGTTTATGGGCATATGTGAGGAAGATAATGGTTAACCTTAGACTTGAACAGATTAAGATTGTAGTGATTGGAGAAGCATCCTCTTAGGAGTGGGTGCGTAAAATAAATGCCTTTTTCACCCTTATACTACAGGCTTATTAATATACAAATGTGGTTTAATAATTTCACAACATGATCCAATTTTTAAATTAATTTATATCTGATAAATATCTGTATAATACTTGTTTATAAGGTTCATCTGCACTAATGAATTAAGTGCATTGACTTTGTTTGAAATAAACAATTTTCTTTTTTATTATCAGACTACAAACTTAATAACTTACTTCCATAGAAGTGTATGTTGCATGATCCAGTTTTTAGCTGATATTTCCACTGTATAATGTTTTATCTATAAGATTCATATTCACCAATGAATTAAGTGCATTGACAAGATTGTGTTGAAAAATAAATGAATGTTCTACAAAATAAAAGCATTTTACATCATTAGGTTACAGACTTATTGATTTACCTACATATCAAAAACAAGGAAGTCAGAAGAAATAATAATAAAGACTGGTCCTGTAAATAACAATAGTGATAATGATATTGATAAGAACAGATAACTATGAAGCAATGATCCAACTTTTAAGTGAAATTTCATCTGATATTTTCAAGGCTCACATTCAAGTAATGATTAAGTGCATTGATAAGATTATTGGATATTTGATAAGATTACTGAAATATGCTGTGGAAAAAATTGTTTTTTGTCATTATTAGATTAAAGATGTATCAATTTATACCCCGGTTCAGACTACTTCTCCATCTTTTGAACCAGAGCAGAGGCTTATCCCTTGTTGCCTGTTTAGGATTGGGTCTTCAGTTTTTTTTTTTTTTTTAATTAGAATCACCCCAAGTAAGGCAGTAATGCCACTAAATAACAAGCGGTTACAGGATGTGGAGGAATTAAGAACAGAAACAGTAATAATGACCAGAAAGAGAAGAGAGTAATCAGGAGGACAGTAGATAGCAATTGACATTACATTTACATTTTTACAGATTAACGGGATAATTTGCTTTTTAAGCCCCACACCAAATATGTAATAAAAATTTGCTGAATAGTTATGTTTATGTGTAAAGTTATATGCTTAATTCGAAAATAACAAAGAAATTATGATAAAATCTACCGTTTTGTAGTTATTGACAATAAATGTTTGAACTCATTCATATCGTGGCAGCCATTACTGACGTTGTTTGCAGATATTTACTGTGGAACCTTTTTTTACCTTTTGTTTACCTTTTTTTATTGTGCATGTAGTGAGTCCTTAGTTGCACAGTAATTCAGTCAAGTAAGAACCATAAAAACGCCATTAGCAATGTAATCTTCCACACAAATATAATCAGCAGCAAATGTATGCAAACAACACCAGTAATGGCTGCCATGCTGTAACACAAATGAGTCCAAATTTTTATTGTTGATAACTCCTAAAAGGTAGATTTTATCAAAATGTCTTTGTTATTTTTTAATTAAGTATGTAAATTTACACCTAAATATAACTATTCAGCAAATATTTATTATATATTTAGCACAGGGCTTAAAAAGTAAATTCCTCATTAAAGTTGGTTGGTGTTGTAGCATACCTACAGACAATAATGTGTATGTCCCCATTCATATAAATACAGTAGTAAAAAACTGTATGTTGGTTTGCAGTTGGAGATTCGTTGTGGAATTCACTTGACTCACTTCTAGCAGTTGACTACTTCTACATGCCACTGGTGAATCTTATATGTGTTGTTCTTATCCTAAGTATCCTCATGCATTACCAACCTTCATTTCATTATTCTATTCAGTAACCTTCCCTAGGTTATAACAGATGGAAAACATGGAGCCAGAGGGAGTTCCATAAGTGAGAAGTGTAAGGGAAGAAACTGTTAGCATATAATTTATGGCTGCAGCTAGACAATTCAACTGCAAATTACTGAGACCTAGTTGCCAATCTAGTACTGCACTTAAATTCATAAAGTCTAGGTAGCATAGCAAAGACTTCATCAAAACAATTACCATAAAAGTATTTATAGAAAAGACACAGGGAAGCAACTTTATGGCAGTGGAAAAGTGACAGAAGCCAAGATGCCAGATTAGGACTAATAATATTGCTGATTCTTCTTCAGATTTTATCAAGAAGCTCTAGATAAATAGCAGGAGCACCAGAGTATATGTGGCAGCAATATTGTAAGCATGGGCGAATGATGGACTTATAGATATATAAGACAGATTCTGAAGAGAAAAATAAATAGTGAACTGACTTTCTTAGCAGCAGACCTAGCAATGGATTCAATATAGTATTTCCATTTCAGAGAACATGAACCCAAGAAGATGCAACATGTCACTTTTTTGGAGGATAGCATCAGCCATGCTAATGGAAGGCAATGAAGGGTCTTCTTTCACCTAAATTTATTCTCTTTTACTCACATTAAATTCTTGTATATTAGTGGATATTAAGGATATCATGGACCAAGTGTATGAGCAACGATGAAGTCTTAGAGAGGATGCAAACAAGAAGGAGGCTCCTACTTAAGATTAGGAAGAAGCAGCTGTAGTTTCTGGGACACATAATGAGGAGAATCTGATGCTCACAGGTCGAATAGAGGGAAAGAGAGACAAGGGAAAATAATTCATGACATACCTAGCAGGATTAAGCAAATGGACGGCAGAATGTGATGTGCAGGAAGAAGCAAAGGGAAGGAACTTGTTGAGAGCTGCAAGGGATAGAGGGAGGTGGAGGGCCATGATCGCCCACGTCCTGAAAGGACATGGCACATAAAAAGAAAAAGAATTCTTCTGAGAGCTGCAAGTGATAGAGGGAGGTGGAGTGCCGTGATCGTCTACGTCCTGAAAGGACATGGCAAATAAAAAGAAAAAGAATTCTTCTGAGAGCTGCAAGGGATAGAGGGAGGTGGAGTGCCGTGATCGTCTACGTCCTGAAAGGACATGGCATGTAAAAAGAAAAAGAATTCTTCTGAGAGCTGCAAGGGATAGAGGGAGGTGGAGTGCCATGGTCGTCTACGTCCTGAAAGGACATGGCATGTAAAAAGAAAAAGAATTCTTCTGAGAGCTGCAAGTGATAGAGGGAGGTGGAGAGCCATGATCGCCTACGTCCTGAAAGGACATGGTACATAAAAAGAAAAAGAATTCTTCTGAGAGCTGCAAGTGATAGAGGGAGGTGGAGAGCCATGATCGTCCACGTCCTGAAAGGACATGGTACATAAAAAGAAAAAGAATTCTTCTGAGAGCTGCAAGCAATAGAGGGTGGCGGGGAGCCATGCTCGTCTACCTCTTGAAAGATCATGGCGCATAAAAAGAAAAGAAAATCCAAACTTTAGGAACAACTTGTACAGAAACAGTTTCTTCAAGTTCCAGTAATTTATAATCTTTTAGAATTTCACGAAATATAGAGAACATTTTTGCCAGTAGGTTCTCTTTCTCTTAAGATTTTGAAGGTTATTTTACATTGTAACAAATCCTTTATTCATCATCATTGACTCTCTGAATCCAAAATGACATTTTCGTTTATTAAGCAAGAAAGAGAAAAACAAGTGCTTGAACAATGCTGCATATTTGTTTCTGTAACTTCATGTAAAGCGTTTTTACCTAGTTTTTGAGCTTTTCCCTACAGATGGCTGATTGTACAAGCAATAAAGAGCTGAGTAAATTTCAAAGACACTCTTCAGTTGTGCCTGCCATTTTGCAAACAATTGTACTGGCAACAATGTACAGGCTTAAGGACTTCCACATTTCTAAGCAACAGAGAAGAGCTAATGCAACAAAACCACATTAACCTCTGGTTGATATTCTTTCTTCAATTGTCATAGTAGAATTAACTTTTTCCTGTGTGTGCAGCTAGTGAAACACATGAACAAGTAACAGAAGCCAATCCACATCCAAATGATGATGATGATGGCTACCTAACTCAACACCCAACTGTGACAGTCTGTATCATGCTTAAATACAATCATCAGTCTATAGCCATTGTGTTTTTGCTTAAATATTTATATTTACTGGACACTGATGCATTGTGGGTTGACCTATTATTCTAACAGTTATTTGGCAATCGTTGAACTAAAAGCAAATAAGAATAAATAAATATAAATAAATAAATAACAAAATAAAATAAATTAATATGTAAATAAATTAAGTAAATAATAAACAAGTTAACAAACTGTAAGACACACATAGACATAAGTAAACATAATAATAACAACCAACAATAAAATAATAAAAAATCAATAATAAAAATGTTAACAACACTATAGAATAGCCATTAAAACTGCACCTGGATCCACAATCACTTCCATTTAATAGCCCCTAAAATAATTCAAAACATAATTGATACCACCCACCCAAATAACTGTTAGAATAATACACTAGATTTACCCACAATGCATCACTTACCAGTATATATAAATAGTCAAGCAAAAACACAACACACATGGCCTGACGATTGAATGTAAGCATGAAACAGACTATTGCCGTTGGGTGTTGACTTCAGTGTTCACTTTTATATTTATATATACTCTATCCCTGATATTGAGCATTTTAGCCCATAAATATAGCATACCTTAAAATTATATTTTTATCATATATATATATATATATATATAATGGACTAATGGACTCTCCTGTTGGTTTCAATGTATGAGGATCTGACAACTTAACCAAGTCGTTCAGTTATGAATTTTGTGCAATAATCTTAAGAGGCACTTAAGACTCGTATATGGAGAAAGAGTGAGGATTGTGTGATGAGGTCACTGTTAGATTAGCTGACCTTTTAGATCTTGCTCTCACTTCTTGAAGATGATTCAGACTAGCAGATTGAAATATATATATATATATATATATATATATATATATATATATATATATATATTTTTTGTTTTTGATGTTTATTTTTTTAATTTATTTATAATATAATCAGTGATTTTTTTTATATGTAAATGGCTAATTGTAAGAAGTGGGGTTAAAATTTTGGTTAGTGTGCCATCTAGTTTATATAAAAGCTGCCTATATATTCGGTCTCATCGGGATGCCTGGTTTATGTATTCTTGGTAACCGATAAAGTGGTATAATTAGCCCCTTGTATATAAAAAAAATTGTGGTGATCTTTTAAATAAATTAAAAAACATATACTTCAAAAACAAATATATAACTAATTTAAATATAAAATCTTTATACATATATATGCATACATAAATGCATGTATCTCATGTCTGCCAAAAGTTTGAAAAGTTTGGTTTAAAGAACACACACACACACACACACACATGCAAACACACAAATGCGCACACACACACACATGCACACACGCGCATACGCACACACACACACATGCACACACGCGCATGCGCACACACACACACACACACACACACACAGACACACACACACATGCACTAGTTCTCTGTATTTGGGTTTTCCCAAAAAGCATGGTTGGTTTTGCACATGGTTTCACCATGATAATCACATGGTTTCATCACGATAATGTTCACTTCTAAGAAATGAGTTGGTCTGACCAGTAAAAATGATGGTAGAGTCCAGAAGAAATATATATATATATATATATATATATATATATATATATATATATATATATATATAAGATTCCAAGGTTTGAGTAAGCAGCTCTAAATCAAGTCTGCCCAAAAGTAGCCCTCTGTCATATATATATATATTAGGTTGGTGCAAAAATAATGTCGTTTTCTCACATAGTAACATATGTAAGAAAACGACATTATTTTTACACCAACCTAAAATATATATATATATATATATATAAGTGAACACTGAACTCATCACCCAGAGGCAACCATCATCAAGCTATATGTGTTGTGCTTTTGCTTGAATATTTATATATTCAAGTCAGTGAGGCATTGTGGGAAGTCTGTTGTGTTATTCTAGCAGTTATTTTTGTGGGTGGTATCAGTTGTTTCAAATTATTCTTGGGCTTACTAAGTTGGTATAAATAGTTTTTAAATTTTATTTGTTTTTTTGCGCGTATTCATGGTTTGTTAATTTGTTTATTATTTACTTAGTTTATTTATTTATTAGTTTGGATTAATTTATTTTACTTATTTTTCTTTATTTTATTTTTTATTTGTTTATTCTTCTTCATTTAAGTAACGTAGTAAAAATTTGTTTTCTTGTCAGCATTTGAGATGAGTTCTGATCATTTATTTTGTAGTTTGTGTTTATCTAGGAAGGTGATTATAGCTGTTTTCTCCTCCAGAGTTTACAGTTTTGGAATTTATTGTTGTAGGCTGATGCTGTTTTCCTTATTTTCCAGGATATTTTGGGTGTGACTCAAAAAAAAAAAGAAAAAAACTAAATCACAATATACAGTTGTAGACAGAATTATTCACCCTCAGGTCCATAATTACAAATAAGGCTGTAATATCTCAATTTTTCATGGAAACTTCATGTGTATTTTTTTATAGATGATGAAATAATGAATTTAAAAGAATGTGCAGTGATGTCCACAACAAAATTTTTATTTTATTGTCAAACAATTATAAAAAAACAAAATTTAACATAGGACAAAATTAATGGCTCACTTTCCTCAATAATCAATTGTATAAGCTTTATTCTTGATTACTGCCTTTAATCATTCTTGATAGTTCCTTACTACACACACTGATAAGTATTTTTCTCTTCTTTGACAATATTTTCTAGTTCCTCCAAATTTAAAGGACTTTCTCTTATTTTTTTCTTCAAATATGTCCATAAATTTTCAACAGAATTCAGGTCTGGACTCTGTTCAGGTACCCCAATACCTTAATTTTGTTGTCCTCTAAGTATTTGTAACAATTTGTGATGTGTGTTACAGGTCATTGTCATGTTTAAACATACAGTGACATCCCACATACAGATTTCATGCACTCTGTTTTATATTATTTTTAAGAATAGCCAAATACTCCTCATTATCCATGACTAGCAGCATGGCCCGGTGTTGCCCGTGCTTGATTCAAAAATCGTACGACTCCTACAGCAATCGCTACCATTTAACTTAAAATATTTTTGCCCTTCCTTTCCTTTAAAGGAGTGCCCTTTGCCGTGCTGATGTTGCTACATGCCTTACTTCTTGCCTATCTCACATGGAAAATTTTTTCTAAGCTCTATACTAAACATTAAATCTGTTATGAAAAAAAAACTAAACAAAATGAACACAAAACGATCAGCTTTAAAAAAGGACTCGTAACTGGAAAAACCAAATGAAAAAACAATGTTAACAACAAATATTTTTCACACCCAGTCTGCCAGTCCTTAATCTGCGGAATCAGAATCAATGTTGAGTTTAAGCAAGTAAATGAGCCAATTGGAGTAAAGTGCCATTCAGATTAAAATTTTTCCCACTTGTGACAAATGCAGCTATCAATTCTTTTTGCATGCTAGTTAACATTCATGTCAGTCAGCTGTTGGCTCTCATGCTGGCCAATAGAATCTTCCTGCCTATTCGTGGCAGCCAGCTATAGGCTCTCACTCTGGCCAGTAGAAAATGGCTGCAAACTACATGAAAACTGCCGTAGAAACATGAAAAAATTGATTATTTCCACTATCAATGGGAGTTGGGAAATGCAAAGTTGGTCTTGGCCTTACTGCTAACTTAAAGCATGTGCATGTAAATTTTGGTGCAAATCCATCAAAAATTGCGGCCGTGCATTCATTACACACACACACACACATCCTGTCTTTTATAGATAGAGATACCCTGTACTCTCAATAGTTCTCCTCTTCCAAAAGCAGTAAAATATCCCCAGAGCAAAATACTCCCACTACCGTGCTTAATTGAAGGGAGGGTAATTTTGGGGTTTGTGAGCTTCATTCACTTTCCTCCTTACATAATGGTTTGGTTTCATCTGATCATAAAACAGAGTTCCAATATTTACTCCCATATTCAAGATGGCTTCTAGCATAAGCTAAGCTACATTTTAAGTTTTAGCCTTAAGCAAGGGAATTTTCCTTGGGTAGCAAGCTCAAAGTCCTGCTCAATGAAATCTAGTGACTGTCTTCATGGATACATTCAACCCTGATGCCTTTACATCATTGACAATGTCCTTTGTCATAAAGTGAGGATTCTTCAAGACATCTTTAACAATTTTTCTTCCCATTCTCTCTGAAATTAACCATTTTCTGCCAGTCCTTAATTTATTCTCAACACAATGAGTCACGTTATACTTCTTGATAAGGTTACGAATTGTCAAGTTAGGAACATTTAAACACTTGGAAAGTGTTGTGTATCCATCATCTTCTTTGTATACATCAACAATCTTTATTCGAAGCTTTTTATCAAGTTTAGCCATCTTCACTACGGTTGCAGAACAAATGAGTTATCACGGTACTTAGCACTCACATTTTTCCTTCTTCATAAACTTTTAGAATGTTATAGAATCAAATCAATACAATTTCATTTTCAGAGGGTGTTCATATTAAATGTCAAATTAAGAAAAAAGCCATTGCAATTTATATAGAACAATATTATTTCATGATTTCCTTGGTGGGGGCAAATAATTTTGGTTTCAGTTTGGTTTGTTTTACGGCATATCAACCTCAATTGGTTATTTAATACCGACAAAATTTTATTGCTGGTAATTGTTTTTTTTTCAGAAATGTATTGCTGGTAATATTTTTTTATTCCCAAAAATGTATTGCTGGTAACATTGCTTTTTTCAAAAACGTATTGCTGGTAATAATTTTTTTACAAAGTATTTCTGGTATTAAAAACTATTTTTACACTTTCATGGTGTTTTGACACAAGATCAACTATTTGCCCATATCTGGGACCCTAACAGGTGCTACCACCCTGGGTCAGGATGGACCTGGGAATACCAGCAATTAAGAGGTGGTTCCACACTCCTCAAATTAGAGGCCTTGCTGTTGGACATAGTTTATCGTCTAACCCAGGATGTGGATGTAGTTTATTGTCATACCCAGGATGGATAATTTTGGACTGCACCAATTTTTAGAAAAATCTATAAATATGAGTAGAATAGATAAAAACTTCTAAAAATTTCACAAATTATTCAAAACCAAATACAGAATCAACCATTTATGGTAAATTCAATAAGTACTTGCAAATATTCATATTTCCTTAGAAAATATATAAAATATTCAGTGGGGGCAAATAATTCTGTCCAAAACTGTATATATATATATATATATATATATACAATTATTTATTTAAAAATATGATTCCAAAACGCTACATAAGAGTTCTCATGTTTCAAAACAAGAGCCGAAAACTTCAATATAATTATTTGAATTAAATTGAATTAAAGTAAGCTCTGTTCCATCTTCAAGCGAAATTTTTTTTGGAATAACTTATTTCTGAAATTTATGTGTTTTAATAGCAGATTCATTATTGAAATAAAAATTTCCATGTTAACGGCCAGCGCGATTGTTCATATAAAGAGGGGCGCATGGTGTTAATAATTTGTATCAGTATAGAGTTACATTCATAGGTGTCAAGTCAAGGTAAGGTTGGGGTGTTTAAATTTAAAATGGAAGATGATTTCGTCTATGGAGATTTATTTATTTTTTTATTTTATTTTTTCTGAAAGGGTTTTGTGTATATAAAAAAAAAACAAAAAAAACTGCCGTAACATTTGTTTTTTGACAACTTCATAAAGGGTTATCTTTTTTGTAGGGTATTTATTAGGACTATGGATTTTACCTAACCAGTTCTTTCCTATTTACTATATATTTTCACATACATATATATATATATATATATATATATATATATATATATATTGATAATGTTAGTGGTCATATATATATATATATATATATTTGGTTGGATTGATGTGAGTTTGTGACCCTAGGTTTCACGCTTTTGCGATCGTCAGACAATCACAGACGATCGCAAAAGCATGAAACCCATGGTCACAAACTCACATCAATCCAACCAAATATGTTAGCTCTATCTCTGATATTGAGCACTTTCTAATAAATACTGCGTATATAATATATAAATAATAATATATATAATATAAAACACACACACACACACACACACATATATATATATATATATATATATATATATATATATATATATATATATATTTATATATATATTTATATACACACACTTTTCACACACACACACGCACACATATATATATATATATATATATATATATATATATATATATATTTCCAGGAGGATAAAATCCAGGTAGAGCTCAATGTACAAGACAGAGCAATAATATAATATAAAAGGCTCAAACACAATATTCCATGGTTATAATTTATTACATTGGAATCATAATCACAATCAAATTCATCAGATCTACACATTCAAAAATTTCTTGGATTTGTAGGTCTGTTGAACTGGATCGTGATTACGATTCCAATGTAATAAATTATAACTATGAAATATTAATGTTTGAGCCTTTTATATTATATTATATTATATTATATATATATATATATATATAAATAAAAAGACAGGACAGTAAGATATATAATCTGGTATTCTTATAGATATTTTTGTTTTTGCAAAATAGTGCTCAATGTAAATTTACAGAGCATTAATGTTATAAATTAACTGATTTAAAATATGTTTTTTTTCGCTACACATTTCTAACCATGTTTCAAAAATAGAAGCTAAAAGCTTCGAATTTAATTTTCTAATTAAATTAAAGACATTAGTTCCATTTCATCCTCCAGTGAATTTTAGAGTAACTTATTTTTAAAATTACTGGGTTTTAAAGGCACTGCAAAAATTCACTTGTCTGGATGAATGGATTTCTCTGTATCCTTGGAAACGTGAATTATGATGTTTTGCCCTGGCTTTAAAACCCAGTAATTTTAAAAATAAATTACTCCAAAATTTGCTTGAGTATGAAATGGAACTAATGTCTTTAATTTAATTACAAAATTAAATTCGAAGCTTTTAGCTTACATTTTTGAAACATGGTTATAACTGTGGAGTGAAAAGAAACATATTTCATATCACTTAATTTATAATATATATATATATATATTAGGTTGGTGCAAAAATAATGTCGTTTTCTCACATAGTAACATATGTGAGAAAACGACATTATTTTTGCACCAACCTAATATATATATATCATGTTACTATGTGAGAAAACGATATTATTTTTGCACCAACCGTATATATAAGTAAATTTTATTAAATTCATCCAGTCTGTTTAATTTTTGTTATAGTTTTCTAATTTTCAAATAAGGTGTTATACATCATGTTCAGAGTTATCAATAAACTCCCTCCCATTCTACTATACATTTTCCTTGTGGATTTCTTTTCTTCGCTAAGGGGTATCAATTTAGCCAAACCTTCAAGTAAAACATTTTTTTCCATTTTCAAGGAATTATTGCATGAAGTACACTACTTGTTAAACTGTCACCCATCAAACAACAACCCTTCAAAGAGTTAAATGTGCTTCCAGTGCTTTGACTTTGAAAGTGAAAGTGAAAGTACATTTATAAATGTATGCCTCCACTATGAATATTGTGCAAATAATGTAATGGATCCCTGAACTAATGATGGATATTATTGGCTTCTTTATATTCATGATACTGGTAGCTTCAAAAACGAGCTTTCTAAATTCTATCTCATTTGGGGAAATTTATACAACTAATTTGAATAACTTTGTTGTGTTTTTTGTTGTTTTATTCTCTGTTTTGGGGGGGGCACTATTTTTAGTGTTTTCGAGTTATTTGTTTTATCCATTATTGTGAAAGAAAATCCATTGTTGTGAAATGTTCCATAAAATGTTATAAGTTTTCTTTATGGATTCAATTCTTCTTTCTTTCCTTTTCTTCTTTTATCGATCTGCTCCTTCTTTTCTGTGCAGATCTGATTTTTTTTTCCTATCCTTTTTGCTCTTATCATCTGGCATTTTTGTTTTTTCTTTCACTTTCTCTTCTTTCTATATTTCTTTATACTTTCACTTTTACTTTCTTCATTTTCTGTTTTTTGTTCTACTTTCGCATTTACTTTCCTTTTTTCTACATTACGTTTTTAATTTAGCCTTCTTTTTATTTTATTTTTTTCTGCTGAAATATTTCTTTATGCGTTCACTTTTGTTTTCCTTTCATTTTGATTTTTAGTTTTACTTTATTCTTTTTCTATGTTGCTTTCTACTTTCACTTTCTTTTTCTCCTTTGTTTTCATTTACTACTTTCTTTTTTTTCTGTTTTTCTATAATTTCTAGTTTCATTGTTTTCTATTTATCTTTTGGCTTTCTTTTTCCTTATGTGTATATTCTTGCTTTCTTTTTTTCAGAAATATTTTTGTTGTATTTTTCTTCTTAGTTTCTTTCTTCTTTCTTTCTGTCATTAGTCTCCTTTCCCTTTTTTTTCTTTTAGAATTATTAAATGTTCTGCTTTTTTCTCTCTCTTTTCCCCTTATTTCCTCTTTTCTCTTCCACAAATTAATGTCTCTTTTCATTCTCTTCTCTTTTCATTTTTTTTATTCTTTTCCTATTTCATTTCTACTTCTCTTGATTTTCCTTTTTCTCTGTTTTCTTTCCCTATTTTTTGTATCCCTTTTCTTCATACTTTAGCTTGTTCACTTTTTCTTTTATTACACTCTTGTTCTGTCTATTTTGATCTACCTCCCCCCCTCTCTCTCTCTATCTATCTCAGTTGATACATATCTATCTCAATGTATGTCTATATGTTCATTTACCTAGCTGTCTGTGTCTACCTACCTACCTACCTGTCTATCTATCTCTCTATCTATCTACAAATATATATAGTGTCTGCTTATCTATCTACCTATTAATATCTATCTCAGTCTGTTCATATCTATCTGTCTGTTCATATCTATCTCAGTCTGTTCATATCTCTCTCTCTTTCAACCCCCTGTATTTTTATTCTCTCTTCTTTCACTTTTCTCTCTTTTTTCTTTATCATATATTGTATTTCTCAACTTCTTTCTCTCTCTCTCTCTCTCTCTCTCTCTCTCTCTCTCTCTCTCTCTTTCAACCCGTTTATTATTATTCCCCAAATTTCTCTTGATTCTCTCAATTTTTCTCCATTATATATTTCCCAACTTCTCTCTTTCTCTCTTTCTTCCCCTTTAGTTTTATTCCCTCTTTCTCTATCTATCTATGTATCTATCTAGCTCAGTCTGTTCATATCTATCTATCTACAATATATATATATATATATATATATATATATATATATATATATATATATATATATACTAATAATAAATATTCATTTTGCTTCTCACTATTTGGTACAACTCTAAGTTTGAGGCACATGCCAACTGACAATCATCAGGCACATATTGTGTGCTATTTTATATTTACACAAACGCACACACAGACAAATACACACACACACACACACACACATATATATATATATATATATATATATATATATGTATTAGCATTTCTTTCTATTGTGTTTCTTCCTCTCCTTTTGATTCCTCTCTTTTTCTTTTGATTGTGTTTACCCTCCCTTTCCCCTTTTTCATTCAATTTTTCACATTTTCTTTCTCATCTACCAATTCTATCTCTCTCATTCTCTCCCAATTCTTTCTCCATCTAACTTTATTCTTTCTATATCTAATCACAAACATTGAACAAACCTTTTTTATGTCCTCTTCTTTATGTTTTCTTTTTAATTTTTTTGTTTCCTTTTGGCCTTCTCTCTCTCTCTCTCTTTCAACCCCCTGTATTTTTATTTCCTCTTCTTTCACTTTTCTCTTGATTCTCTCTTTTTTCTTTATCATATATTGTATTTCTCAACTTCTCTCTCTCTCTCTTTCAACCCGTTTATTATCATTCCCCAAATTTCTCTTGATTCTCTCTCAATTTTTCTCCATTATATATTTCCCAACTTCTCTCTTTCTCTCTTTCTTCCCCTTTAGTTTTATTCCCTCTTCTTTCACTTTTCTTTTTTTTACTCTCAAGTTTTCTCTGTTATACATTGTATTCCTCCTCTCTCTCTCTCTCTTTCACACCTTTTCTTTTCCTCCCTTTTCTCTTTCATTCTCTTTCTTTTCTCTCTATTATATCTTTCTTTTCTATCACTTTTTCTCTTTCTTTTCTCTTTTTCTCTTGGTTCGCACTCTCTTTTCTCTTTCGTTTCTATCTCTTTTTCTCTCTATTTTTCTCTTTCTTCTCTTTTTCTTTTCTCTTTCTTTTCTCTCTTTTTTCTCTTTTCTCTTTTCTCTTTCTTCTCACTTTCATTTCTCTCTATATATCTTTCCTTTCTCTTTCTTCTCTCTTTCTTTTCTCTCTTTTTTCTCTTTCTTTTCTCTTTTTCTCTCTATTTTTCTCTTTCTTCTCTTTATTTTTCTCTTTTTCTTTTCTCTTTCTTCTCTCTTCCTTTTCTCTCTCTTTTCTCTTTCTTCTCTCATTCGTTTCTCTCTCTTTTCTCTTTTTCTCTCTATTTTTCACTTCTCTTTTTCTTTTCTCTTTCTTTTCTTTCTCTTTTCTCTTTCCTTTCTCTCTCTTTTCTCTTTCTTTTCTCTTTTTCTCTCTATTTTTCTCTTTCTTCTCTTTTTCTTTTTTTTTTCTTCTCTCTTTTTTTCTCTCTCTTTTCGCTCTCTTTTCTCTTTTTTCTCTCTTTCTTTTCTCTCTCTTTTCTCTCTCTTCTCTCTTTCTTTTCTCTCTATTTCTCTTTCATTTCTTCTCCTTTTCTCTCTCTTTTCTCTTTTTCTCTCTATTTTTCTCTTCCTTCTCTCTATTTTTCTATTTCTTCTCTTTTTCTTTTCTCTTTCTTCTCCCTTTCTTTTCTCTGTTTTCTCTTTTTTTCTCTCTCTCTTTTCTCTTTCTTTTCTCTCTCATTTCTCTTTTTCTTCTCTTTCTGTCTAATCGTTAATTTCAAACAATTCTTCAGTGAAATATCATCTGATTCATCACAGAAAATGGAAGGTGGTTTTTCTACAAATCAAAAGCGCCAATCCGACTTCCTCATCTGTCCTATCCCATTTCTTTGCCAACTCATGCCTCTCCACACACCCCCAACTACAAAACCCTACCCCCACAAAACACAAACATCAAGCCTTGGCCAAAATGAGTGATTTATTCAAATTCTATTGCTCATATACAAAATAGGATTTTGGTAAGATAACAAGGAAAAACAAATAATGGAAAATGGAGCAGGAGGTGGAGGGAGAAAGTTTAAATCAATGAAAAAAGTAGATATAAAACAAATACATAAATTAATGCAAGAAGACAGAATAAAAAGAAAGAAAGAAAGAAAGAAAGAAAGAAAGAAAAAAGAAAGAGAAACAGAAAGAGAGATAAAGAAATTAACAAGTTGAAAGTGGGGAGTAAGGAAAAGTGGATCCAAATTGAAGAGGGAGAAAAGAGTAAATTTAATGAGAAAGGGAAAAGAAAGAGACAAGGAAAGGAAAGAAAAAAGAGAAGAATAAATAAGTAGAAATTGAGAGAAATAAAGGAAGAACATCATAGTAAAAGAGAAACAGAGAAAGAAGAAAGATAGTGAAAGAAAGAATAAATATATATAAGTATTCCAACTGTTTCAATACTGTAAAAATACAAATAAACTGACCATTGAATATTGTAGTGTGAAAAATGCACCAATGACTTTGATGGAAAAACAAACCACTCCTTTAAAGAAAAGCATTCACAAATCAAATGTATTAGGTTGGTGCAAAAATAATGACGTAATAATGTCGTTTGTTGATGTATTTTTTAACGTCAAAAAACGACAATATTACGTCATTATTTTTGCACCAACCTAATAGTATAGATTTTGGCAAACATGGACATTCATGTCAAAAGGACAGTTTTTCCCTTGACACTGCTATTATTTTAACTACCTTCACTCCTCAGCAATGTTTATTGTTTTAAAAAGCAATGAGTAGAATTGTAATAAAAATTCAACATATGAAAATGAATTTAAACATTTTCTTTGTTCTTGAGAATTGACAACAAAAATAATGAACTATTTTTTATTAAATTGTTTATTTACACTTTTAAATTGTTTATTGGAATAGTTGGCAAAATATCAGCTAGTTGCCAATTGATTCAAATTTTATGATAAGAATTTCCTTTGACACCACCATGTTTTAAAAAGCAATGATTAGAAATGTAACAAGTCCTAAATATATGAAAGTGAATTTACATACTTTTTTTTGTTTTTGACAATTTACAACAGAAATATTAAACACTACTTATAAGATTGCTTACTTACAAGAATAATTTAAAATTTACAACATTCTAAAAACTAATACAATTAAAACTAATGCAATGCAATATTTATCATTTAGCAATTTATAAAGAAACAAATATGAAAACAATTTTTATTCATAAAATAAACATTTTCATAACATAAACATTTACTGAATTATTAAAATATGTGAACCAATTATAGGGAAATCCTTATTATTTACCATCTTTGTTTGAATCAATTGATAATTAGTTGATGTTTTGCCAACCGTTCCTATAAACAATATAATAAATAAATAATAACAATCTAATAAATAGTGTTTATCATTTTTGTTGTCAATTCTCAATAACAAAGAAAATATATAAATTCACTTTCAACATGTTTAGTTTTTATTACAGTTCTAATCACTTTTTAAAACAATAAACATTGCCGAGGAGTGGAGGTAGTTAAAATAATAATGGTGTCAAGGGAAAAAAAATTTTTTTTGGCACAGTTTTTTTCAGACATGAAAGTTAAGGATTGTTGAAATATAGTTAATTTAAGTTTTAGAAAAACTGTCAAGCATTTTATTTTTAAAATAACCAGAAAGAGTTAAAATATTCAACATTACATTTGATAAACGATTTCCTTCATTGGGTTAATAACAAAGACAAAAATCTAGATGGGATTGATTTTTTTTTAATCTTGAGCAGATTGAAGGCAGTTGAATAATACTGGTATCATGGAAGAAACAGTCCTTTTGACGGTCCAAGTTTGCTCAGGTTTTGACACAACTTTAGTACTTTTTTAACAATAGGGGCTACCTAAAAAGATGGCTATGAAGAGTTAAGATTAGGAAATGTTTTACATTGTTAAATTCTTCAGTCTTCAGGTCAAGTTATTTGATTTTAAGACATATCAACTCTTTTTGCATTATTTAATGTCCAATTTTCATTGGTAGCACTAAATGAGGGTCAATTCCACTTTGCAATAAAAACGGCCAACCAGACTAGCAACAATACCCATTACGCCATGCTATGGCACCCATTATTCAAAGAAAGAGAAAAAAAGAATGGATTGATTGCTTGATTGATTGATTTGTTTTTATGGCTTATCAACCCTTTCTAGGTTATTTAATGCCAAAATATATTTTGGATTGTAAGAATAATTTAGTGATACAAGTTTTACTAAGTGATCCATAGCTTGGTGGGGGGGGAAGAGATGGATTTATACATTTCCCACTAGTATTTGCATGTAAGTAATTGCAATGAACCCAACAGGAAAAAGGATAGTGACTGCACTGTAGTAGCTGTAGTAGTAGCAGCTGCTGTAGTAGTAGTAGTATTAGTAGCAGTAATAGTGATGGCGGTGATATTAGATCTGCCTTTTATTGCTATTATTTAAGGTTAAGTTGGTTGATTTCATAACATATCAACCCTTGTTGAGTTATTTATTTATTTAATGTTGAATTTTGTATGGAACACTGAGTGAGAATCAAACTCATGATTCATGGTATACCCCTCTGCCCATAGCTCAATTAGGACTCATTTAAACACACATAGAAACCTACTAAACTCCATCCACAACATACTTGTAGAAAATACAAGTATAATAGCCTCGTCTACATATAAAAAAAAAAAAAACTAAAAATATGGCAGCATGAATAATAAAAATAAAATGTCAGTATTCAATAACATCAGCTATGAACATGGCCACAATGTGCTGGAAAATAAAAAAAAACATTCTCATCACTCTAGAAACATATATAAAATCTACACATTCAGATAAAAATAAAAACAAAAAACATCCTTGATAATCACCAATAAAACAATCAAAAGTGCTCCAGTCTATAGAACATTTAAACAATTTTTACCCATTTTATGTCCAAAAAAAGAAATCCACAATTATATATATATATATATATATATATATATATATATATATATATATATATATATATATATATATATACACCAATGCTAAACAAAGTGACTTGTTATACACTTTTGTTTTTTTTTCAATCAGTTGATCTATTTTTTGTGATAAGTAGCGACTCTTAAAAATTGCCTGATTGCTTGGCTGAATCTGCTCTGAAGTATTTTCTATTTAGTATGTACTTTGAAAATAATTTTTATATGTTTAGTAGTAACTTATATGACAACAAATGCCACGGTTTTTCTTTTCTATTATAAAGTAGAATTATTATTTCTATAATGAAGTTTACAGGTACTTTTCTTTTTCATATACACTGGGTAAAAAGTTGTTCTGAGCTTTTATGGAAATCTTTTATGTCTTTCAAAAGGTCTGTTACTATGCCATTTTCATCTGGTGCTTTTTCATGATTCATGAACATGATCAATTCGATAGGGGTTCTTCCAAGGCATAAGAAGGCCCTAGATCTGCTTTAATGAATCCCTGGTACCTTTTTGCTTAATCATATCTATCAATATCCTATTCATGTTTTCTATGTTTTGTTACTTATTTTTACCTGAAATTCGGTGATGTTCACACCAATCCTATTGGAAAATGTTTTATATCCAAGAATCAATATACCATTCTATGGTCACTTTCAGCAGGAACAATCATAGAATTTTGTGCTTCTCTAAACAACATTCCAAAACTGTCAAAATATAAATATACTTACTACAGTGTAACCCGGATATAAGAGACCCTGATATAAGAGAAACCCGGATATAAGAGAGATTTTATCTAGTCCCAAATTAGAGCCTGTGTTAATGTATATAAATTAGACCAAACCCGGATATAAGAGAAACCAGGATATAAGAGACTTCTTCTCCGGTCCCAACAACTCTCTTATATCCGGGTTACACTGTAGTAGTATTTATTTCGTTTTGATTGCATACAGGTGCATGGTTAGCTAGGTAAAAATGACGAGATAGAAAAAGAGGAAAATATATTGGCATGGCTAATTTTATATGTGGCTTCTTTATACTTTTTTTTTTTTTTTTTTTTTATAAGCTTTGCACCCCGAGCAAGGCATGAAGCCACTAGGATGCAGGGGGTTTGCAGAAGATTTGGAGCAAGAGCAGATAGGAGCGATAGAAGAAAAGACGAAGGGAAGGATAGTGTGTAGATCAAGGTAATTGGAGATATCGATTGACATTACATTTGAATAGTTGTAGATTATAGCTATCAGGGAAACAGTAATTGGGAAGGGTGTTCCACAGGCAAGAGGTGCGAAGTATGAAGCTATTGGAGTAGAAGAGATGGCTACATTTTAAAGTTTCTACAGTGTAAGGGTGAGAGCGGGATGCCAGCCTCGTAAGGTGCTTGTATTCATAGAGACTGGGGACCAGCGAAAGCATCTCATCGGAGCAATTGCCATGAAAGTATTTGTAGAAGAGACACCAGATCAGGGCCAATTACATTACATATCTGTCTCTGGATCTTGTCAAGAACTCCGAGGTAAACAGAAGGTGCCCCAGACCATATATGGCAGCAATACTCCATGCAAGGGCAAATGGTCGTTTTGTATATTTGAAGTATCGATTCAGGGGAGAAAAATTTCCTGGCGCGGCACAGAGAGCCAACTTTCCTCGCGGTGGACGATGCAATTGACTCAATGTATTTGTTCCATCTCAGGTCAGCAGTCAACGTGAGATGAGACCGAGCAGACGCAGGGAGTCGCTCTCAAGAAGTTGACTATCAGACATTCTAATGGGGGGCAGGTAAGGATATCTATGGTGGCTTGCTCAGCTGCCATTGCCCATAGGAACCACTTCTTTCACATATTTCGTAGCGACATGTTGGACTGCAATAGACGTCTCTTTGCCTCCACCCATAGCGAGTGTAAGCGTGTCCTCAACGAAGCTAAGACAATATTTGCTGCTCGGATGAGGGAGCGTATTGCATCTCGCAAATTTGGCTCCAAAGATTATTGGCGGCTCTGCAAGAGTGTCCTGAACGATAGAAAACCCTCCATGCCTCCTTTATTCAACCAGTTCAAGGTCTTGACCTCCTCAACCGACAAGGCTGAATGCCTTGCTTGGAAGTTCTCATATAACTCGACGCTTGACTCCACAGGTGTACCCATACCTGACTTCTCTCTAAGAACTGAGACCCTATTGAGCGGCTTACGCATAACCCCGTCATCAGTACTGGGTATTATCTCCAAATTAGACTCCCACAAGGCTAGTGGTGGAGATGGCATAACAGCCATTGTCTTGAAGAAATGCGTGCCTGAGCTAGCACCCGCCCTCTCTAAACTGTATAATTACTGCCTCAAGGAATCCTGCTTTCCTGACTGCTGGAAGTCCTCATCCATTGTTCCTGTCTTTAAGAACTCTGGAGACCCCTCTGACTCCTCTAATTACCGTCCTATTAGTCTCCTACCCCTCTTCAGCAAAGTCTTCGAAGCCCTAATCAATGCAGAAGTGGTTAACCACCTTACCACACATGACCTTCTCTCAGACAAGCAATATGGTTTCCGCTACACCCGTTCTACAGCTGACGTCTTGCTTAAGTCTGCCAGCTATGTCACCTGTTGTTTTCTCTTGTCTCTCTTTCCCTCTATTCAACCTGTGAGTATCAGATTCTCCAGGCCCTCTTTCCTCATTATGTATTCCCAAAAATTCAGCTGCCTCTTCCTGGTATTAAGTATAAACCTCCCCCTTCTTTGCAACCTCTCTAAGAGCTCATCATTGCTCACACGCTTGGTCCATGATATCCTTAGCATCCTTCTGTAGAACCACATGTCTGTCACCTTGAGTCTCTTCTTCATCTTTGAGGAAACCATCCATTATTAATTCCCTTAAAAGACACTCCCAAAAACAGACTGCTCCTCCTGCCCACACCTGGCCACCAAGAACTTCTTGTCTACATCAATTCCTTCTTTAAGCCTTCAACTCACTGAAACCCACCCCATAAATATCAGCTCTCGATGTTCAACTGAATGTAACCTGCCCTGTGTACACTCAGGAAATTGCACAAACAGTGAGACTTTGACCACAGACTTTGAGAGGCAATATTTATGGGGACAGGTTTGAGCATGTTGAATTCTAAAGGGATAATTGTTTTGCCAGCATTTTTTCTTGAGTTTATCCAAGTCAATTTATGGCCCTTTCGCTACAGAAAAAAAAAATGTATTCATAATTGTTATTTTGTAACACCCTGAGAAGTTCACATTTGATTTCCCATTTCTTTTCCGTATTCTAAATCTTCATCTTTCTGCACTGGAAAAAGTTCAGAATAGGTCTTCTTTGGACAGATGATAGTATTCAAGGAAAACCACAGAAATTAAATATAATAATGATAGTTTGAAAAGCATTTAATAATGAGTAAAAGTAGCCTACAAATGTGGAAGTGCATTTAGCATAGTGGTTATTATTGTGGAGAGTGGAACTGCTATCTCAAGTTCAAATTCCAGTCAAGGCTGATGCATTTACTTTCACACAAATACCCTTGGACAAATATGAATCCATTTTTCTCCATCCAGCTAGAGGTTAATAACAGAAAAGACTAGGCTCACTGGTTTTTGGTGGCAACCATTCTAGAAGAAGGAAAATTCAAAACTGATTGAGTATGGGGTTAGCAACTCCATCCCATAAAAGTCTACTTGCTATAGAAACCACAGCACCAATGGGGGTTGTGGTGTGGCTGTGACCCTATATACTACAGGGTAATTTACAGGGCTAATATACATACTCTGCCAATGTATCCTGAAAATTACAGTTCTTGTTAAAGATCTCACCTTGTCTGTAGGATTGAGATTCATCATCATCATTATCATCATCAGTCCCTGGACTAGGCGTGGTTGTAGGCATCTTACCTGTTTACATCACATACCTGGTTTGAGAGCTGAAGAGGTATCCATTTATTCTGCACAGTGTCTTGGGCACGTAGACCTGGCAGATGCCATCCCTCTCTAGGCCAAAGTACAACCAAAGCCTTGAAGGTTCACATTGGCCATGGATATGTGGCTGTTGATTCCATCAAGAGACCCTCATCCCTGGCCATTGATTTCAGATTAAGAAGCCCCTCTGCCCAACAATGGCATGTCATCATCTCACTGGTTGTATATATTTATAGCTATGTACTCCAGACTAACTCATTGATGGCCATTGACCCAAAATGAAGGTTTATCTACCATTGTTTTTTAATACTGCTGGATGTCTAGCCACCTTCTTCAACATAAAATCCTAAATCTGAAACAGGTTTAGTCACCGATGAACCAACCATGCAGCAATGGATACTGGCTTACTCTTATATGTACACCATTCATATCATTTAACTTACTGTATACAAGCATACACCAATGGTTCCATGCTTGCATGGAAATGGCTAATTACATCAGCACCATTACCAGAGGAATGCATTACAAATAATTTTTACTATAGGAATGCATTGGAAATGATTTTTACTATAGCAATGCATTGCCAATGATTTTTACTATAGCAATGCATTGCCAATGATTTTTTACTATAGGAATGCATTGCCAATGATTTTTACTATAAGAATGCATTGCCAATAATTTTTACTATAGGAATGCATTGCCAATGATTTTTACTATAGGAATGCATTGCCAATGATTTTTACTATAAGAATGCATTGCCAATGATTTTTATGATAGGAATGCATTGCAAATTATTTTTATGATAGGAATGCATAGGAAATTATTTTTACTATAGGAATGCATTGCCAATGATTTTTACCATAGGAATGCATTGGAAATGATTTTTACTACAGGAATGCATTACTAATGATTTTTACTATAGGAATACATTGCCAATGATTTTTACTAAAGGAATGCATGACCAATGGCTTTCCCTATAAGAATGTAGTAGAAATTATTTTTACTGTAGCAATGCATTAGAGATGATTTTTTACTATAGGAATGTGTTATAAATAATTTTTACTATAAGAGCACATTTCAAAAATGATTCTTACTCAAAGAGTGCATTGGCAATGACTTTTACTTTGAAAATATATTGCCAATGTTTTTTACTATAGGAATGCATTGGAAATGGCTTTTATTATAAGTATCCATTGCAAATATGATTTTTACTATGTGAAAAAGACTACAACAGTTAGATTATAACAATTAGTGGAGTTGAGAAGGATAATTTCTTGAAAAACTTTTTCATGAGAACAACTTAATAAAATCCAAGTTACAGTAATACTAAGTGTTCTTTTCAATGAATGTCAAATATCTACTGTATAGAGATGGCTATTTCTCAAAATTACCATTACTATATGCTAAAATTAACTTCTAGTAATGAAACCTAATTCAAAAGCAACTAATAATAAGACATGGCTTAACATATAAAAGTGCTGGCAAATTTGTGTAAGTGTATTCATTGAGTATGAAGCGAAAATGGTTGAGGAACAGGCTAACAACCATGAGAGTTTTGATGAGCCTTCAAAGTTATATTGATAGTGATATATTGATATAGTTAAGTACTGGAGTGGCTTGAAATAAACTATTGATTGAAGCTGAATGAAAGTCTTTTCTGATTGGTCAAAAAATATATTAATGACTTTTTAATCTTTCTTTCTTGTCTTAGAAGTTGATACTGAGACCCAGCTCTAAAAATTAAAGCAGTCTGTGTCATTTGAACAGTGGCTATCAAGGTGAGCACTTCTATTTTCATTGCAGGAGTGGCTGTTTCAACAGCCTATTGTAATGGTAGAAGTAATAGTTGTCATATGGTTCATGATGATGATGGAATGTCATCATTCTAGAAATATCATCATCATCATCATCATCATGAATCATCATTGGGGGAAAGGTGGTTTTTTAGAATGATGAAATTTCTGATCCTTATTTCTAGAATGATGAAATATTTGTGATTTCCCTACATGGAAACATCTGACATTCACTGATCGATCAACCAGTAATGCTTTCAGTCGAAATTTATAAAATCTTGTTCTTAAAACAATTTTCTAGAAAACTAAGTTTCTTAACTGCACCAGCTGTTATGTGGGTTTCCTTCCTAACCTTTTATTTGAAGTAAAGTGGAATGCCAACATCTTGATTATGTCTTTATTTTCCCTTTATGTTGCATATACTATCCCTTTTAGATCTTGCTACTGTTGGTAGTCTTCAATTGATGAGATTTTTGTTATTTGGTACAGTTCTTTGTGAGTCTCTAGTGCCAGTTCATAAAGTTCAAAGAAGGATGAACTTTGCCAAGACCATCAGGCTTCATTTGTTTAAAGCCTTTTTTAACCATTGATCTTAGAAAGCAGTTGTATACAGCTAACAGTTTAGATATTTTTAAACCAGTTTGACACAATGAATGACATGTATATGAAAGTCTCAATCTGATGGAGCTATTTAAAACATGAATCAAGTTTTCAGGTTGATGTTTTGGTTTTGTAGCAATGTGTGGTGTTGGGCGAAACTACCTTTGGCACAGCCTATATTCAATTTCTTTTTCTACTATACTAAATTTTTTTATAACTAATACATATGTCAAAGTATTTGAAGTGTTTGATATTTACAAATTTCACATCCTGAATTTTTATGATGGATTCAGGGTAGGTGCCATCATGGCTTTCATTCCAAATACAGATCTTAGTTTCTGCTTTGGAAAGGTTTATCTTGAGTCCTAATTCCTGGAACACTTAGCAGAGGATGTTAATTTCCTGTTCAAGACAATTCTTACCCCAACTCTGAATACCCATATCATCAATATAACACCCCTCGTCCCTACATTGACCTCAGAAGGGAAAGCAGAATCGTTGTCTTCTATTGGTAGATTCGTTTGGGATGTTGTATGGAATGCTTAAAGGTTCAATGTCAATCTCATCACATCGGTGTTTATAAATACACAGGACATAACCAAAAAAGAAACTGAATAGACTTGGACTCTCATTTCTTAGGCTAGACATTATAATTATTCTTTGATTAATAGAACTTTATTTGTTTAATATAATATTCAGGATTGAATGAACGTAAGAAATGCAAAGCAACAACAACTATTTTACATTTTAGAAGTACAATAAAATTACATATCTACTTAAATAATGTCATGGTTTATTGAGTCCTATTTTTTGGAACACTTAGTAGAGGGTGTTGAATTTCTGTTCAAGATTATTTTTATCGCTACTATGAATAACTATGTCATCAGTATGATCAGCTTCATCATCGGTACATTGGATCATCGTCTTCTCTTGGTAGATTCATTTTGGATGCTGTATGGAATGCTTAAAGATTCAATGCCCATCTCATCACATCTGTGCTTGTAAATGCATAGGGCATATTCTAGGAAGAGATTAAATAGACTGGGACTCTCATTTCCTCTTTGTTCTTCTCTTGATGAGCTTTGAAATATTTCCGTATTGTGGTCCTTGCCACTACAACAGAATTAATGGTTAGTTCTGGAATTCCTTATTCTTGTGCACCAATTGCAAATATATCTAGAATAGTCATGGGGTGGGGATTTTTCAATTCATACAATAAGTAAGGAACTTTTGGATAAAAAACAAAATAATTGTACTACAGAGAAAATTATTTGAAAAATAAAAAGAATGCCATTCCAAACATGTACCATGCTTTTTCACTGAGGGAAATAATTTTAGCCGGCATTGATATTTCGTACACAAGGTTAGACATTATAATTATTCCTTGGTTAATAGAACGTTATTGCTTTAATTTAATATTCAGGTTTGATTCAACATAAGAAATGCAAAGCAACAACTTTTTTATATTTTAGAAGTCGTAGGTTGGTGCAAAAATAATGACGTAATAATGTCGTTTTTTGATGTATTTTTTAACGTCAAAAAACGACATTATTACATCATTATTTTTGCACCAACCTAATACAATAAAATTAAATATATACTTAAATAATAAGACCATTTTTGGTGTCATGAGTAAATTAATATTTAAATGATTTGAAATGCATTTCTATTATAAAATAATTTGTGATGCATATCTATAGTAAAATAATTTGCACTAATTATCTAGAGTAAACTATTTGTAATATAGTCCTTGAGTGAAACCATCTGTAAAATGCATTTCTATAGTAAAATAATTTTCAATACATTTCTACAATGAAATTATTTTCAATGCATTTCTGTGGTAAAATAATATTCAATAAATAACTATAGTAATACCATTTGTAATATAACACCTTCTGTGATAACATTTGTAAAGCATTATGTAAGCCATTTGTAATATAATCCTACAATAACACCATTTGTAATGCATTTCTATTGTAAAATACTTTGCAGTGTAAATACTATGATGAAATATTATTTAATAAATATCTATAGTAAAAACATTTGTAATATAACCATTCTATGATACCATTTGTGATGCATTTCTATTGTAAAATAATTTTTAATGCATTCCTATAGTAAAATATTTTGCAATGTATTCCTATAGTAAAATATTATACTATAAATGTCTATAATAAAACCATTTGTAATGCATTTCTATTGTAAAATAATTTTAATGAATATGTATGTTAATATAATTTGTAATGCACTTGTATAGTCAAATGATATTCTAGAATCAATAGTAAAGCCATTTCTCATATAGTTCTTCCTTGGTGCCATTTGTCTTGCGTTTTTATATGGTACACAAGAGCAAGAAGGACAAGTATTATAAGTAAAGAGAATTAGAAATAGAAATATACATAGGCTTGGTGGAAAGGCTGCCTAGTATCATAAGAAAGAACTGATGGTTACTACTTCTAAAGGTCACTTGAAACGTAAGTAATAAAAAATTGAATCAAATCTTCTTCTTAGCTGTAATGTCCGTTCAGGATGTGGTTCTCCACACCTTCTTGTACCTTGTAGCTCATAGCAATCTGTGCCTTTTTGCACTCTCTCTCTTTCTTCTAGTTCCTGTTCTGTTAACCATTTACACAAGCTTGTTAGTTAGATTACTCACTGCTTTCCTCTGCACCTGTTGCCTTCAACTTGTCCTGTGAGTGTTAAATTTACCAAACCCTCTTACCTCATCATATGCTCTAGAAATTTCAGCTCTCCCATTCTGAGATAAGTGAAATTTTTGTTTCCATTTCCCTTAAAATTTTGTTATTGTTCAAATGTTCAGTCCATGGTATTCTCAGCATCCTTCTGTAGAACCACATTCTTTTGTTGCCTAAAGTCTTTTCTTTATCTGTGGAAGAGATTGTTGAGCATTCACTTGTAAGGTAACTGACATTACATAACAGTCCAATACTTTTTTCTTTGTTTCTAAAGAAATTTTCCAGTTTCTAGATACTTTACTTAGTTTTTCTTTCACTATTTCAATGTTAGATTGGATTTCAGTATCACATTTTCCATCATCTGTTAAAACACTTCCTAGATATTTAAACATTTAAACTTATTTTGAACTTACTTCATTATGATGTCTCTTTCCCTGTATATGGTTTAATCTATGTGATTAATATTCACTACTGAATTAAGTGCATTGACAAAGAATGAGATTATGTTTAAAAAATTAATATTTTTTAATATACAATATTATTATATTTCATTATCAGGCTACAGGTGGTTGATGTATATATGCATAGATATCGAATCAATAGCTGCATCTACTGCAAGGAAAGTTGGGTCGCTGCAAAAAAATTTTTGTCAGAATCCATCTTGGACATTTACAGATGTACCATTCACCTGTGCATTGAATACTGTTGCCATATCAGGTGCTCCTGCTGTACATCTCAAGATTCTTGACAAAATCCAAAGAAGGATCTGTAATGTAATCAATCCTGACATCTCAACTTCAGTCACTTTCTCACCAATATGGCATCCCTTTGTCTTTTCTACAAATATTTTCACGACAACTGCCCCGACAAGCTTTTTTCCATGGTGCCCCAACTACATGAATTTAAACATGCTACTAGATTGGAATATAGGTCCCACCTATTTACTGTTTAAATAGTTAAATGTAGCCACCACTTCTACTTCAACAGTTTCTTTTCTCATACTTCCCACCTGTGGAACCTCTTTCCATTTATTTACTTCCCTGATAACTACAATCTTCAAAAATTTAAATGCAATGTCAATCGCCATCTTCTGTCTTCTTGAACCCTGTTAATTTTTTGTCCTTTCCTCAATCCTCCCGATACTCAGTCTTTTCACCTCCTGTAGCCCCCTGTGTGCTAGTGGCATCCCCACTTTGCTTGGGGTGAAATAAATAAAAGATATATACACATATGCATGCACATGTATACATATGTTTATACACACATGTTGTTGATCCTGTTGGGTGTCTCACGACTCTCCTCACCAGAAAACCCTAGTGGGGGAAATGGTTTTGTGACTGAGAGCCCAAATATGGGACAGATAGTATTGGGTTACATAGCATCAGAGGCATCTGATATACAAAGGGTAGATGAATCCTTTTATGGAATCAGCAGTCATCTAGCAAAAGGAGTGCAGAGTGTAGAAATATCTGGGTTGGAGTCCAGGTGTTAAAAAATAGACAGGGAATTTTTAGGAGGAATGGTATCTGTGCTTGGACTTTCTGATGTTGACCCTTAAGGTCAAATAGAAGACAAAATAAGGAAGTTGATTCTGATTGGCTGTGAGTAAGATAGATAGAGAAAGGGTTTTGTAAGTTGTTTCTGAGCTGTCAATGTAGACATATTTTCTTTCATGTCTGAAATGGCTCCCCAGAGAGGGAGTGTCTTCACTGGATGTATACGCTGACATTAATAAAATAGTTGATTAAAAATTCCCTGTATTAAAGTTCTTTTATCTCTGGACTCAAAACAACTAGCGATCACCAGCTACAAGAGAAGAATGCAACTTTATTATTGAATGGAGACCATCAAGCAAGACTTCCCCAGCACAAGGGGTCTATACAACACAGGGACTGATGGGTAGTGTTGAACCCCTTGGCCTTTGTTTAGGTATCCATCTATGAAAATTGATGCAACACTTTGACAGTATCCAATAATGTCGACTGGTTCTTCTTTTCAGCTACATGCTGTTCTTGCTTAGGAAGTTGAATCAACCATGTGCAACATCTTTCTCCATTTTAAAAATTTAATTCATATGTA
>OZ010612.1:32361772-32486772 GCA_963932145.1 Acanthosepion lycidas
CTTTTTCTTCATTTTCTTTTGAACCATTTTTCTTTTTCTCTTCTCTTTCACTATATCTTTGTCTCTTTCTCATCTTCACTTTTCTTTCTCTATTTCTCTTTGTCCTTTTCTTCCTTTTCTCTTTTTCTTCTTTTGTTTCTTTGATATTCTTCCTCTTTCTCTTCTCTTTTTTTGTCAACTCTTTTTTGTCTTCACTTTTCTTTCTCTATTTCTCTTTGTCCTTTTCTTCCTTTTTTTTTCTTCTTTTGTTTCTTTGATATTCTTCCTCTTTCTCTTCTCTTTTTCGTCAACTCTTTTTTGTCTTCACTTTTCTTTCTCTGTTTCTCTTTGTCCTTTTCTTCCTTTTCTCTTTTTCTTCTTTTGTTTCTTTGATATTCTTCCTCTTTCTCTTCTCTTTTTCGTCAACTCTTTTTTGTCTTCACTTTTCTTTCTCTATTTCTCTTTGTCCTTTTCTTCCCTTTCTCTTTTTCTTCTTTTGTTTCTTTGATATTCTTCCTCTTTCTCTTCTCTTTTTCGTCAACTCTTTTTTGTCTTCACTTTTCTTTCTCTATTTCTCTTTGTCCTTTTCTTCCTTTTCTCTTTTTCTTCTTTTGTTTCTTTGATATTCTTCCTCTTTCTCTTCTCTTTTTCGTCAACTCTTTTTTGTCTTCACTTTTCTTTCTCTATTTCTCTTTGTCCTTTTCTTCCTTTTCTCTTTTTCTTCTTTTGTTTCTTTGATATTCTTCCTCTTTCTCTTCTCTTTTTCGTCAACTCTTTTTTGTCTTCACTTTTCTTTCTCTATTTCTCTTTGTCCTTTTCTTCCTTTTCTCTTTTTCTTCTTTTGTTTCTTTGATATTCTTCCTCTTTCTCTTCTCTTTTTCGTCAACTCTTTTTTGTCTTCACTTTTCTTTCTCTGTTTCTCTTTGTCCTTTTCTTCCTTTTCTCTTTTTCTTCTTTTGTTTCTTTGATATTCTTCCTCTTTCTCTTCTCTTTTTCGTCAACTCTTTTTTGTCTTCACTTTTCTTTCTCTGTTTCTCTTTGTCCTTTTCTTCCTTTTCTCTTTTTCTTCTTTTGTTTCTTTGATATTCTTCCTCTTTCTCTTCTCTTTTTCGTCAACTCTTTTTTGTCTTCACTTTTCTTTCTCTATTTCTCTTTGTCCTTTTCTTCCTTTTCTCTTTTTCTTCTTTTGTTTCTTTGATATTCTTCCTCTTTCTCTTCTCTTTTTCGTCAACTCTTTTTTGTCTTCACTTTTCTTTCTCTGTTTCTCTTTGTCCTTTTCTTCCTTTTCTCTTTTTCTTCTTTTGTTTCTTTGATATTCTTCCTCTTTCTCTTCTCTTTTTCGTCAACTCTTTTTTGTCTTCACTTTTCTTTCTCTGTTTCTCTTTGTCCTTTTCTTCCTTTTCTCTTTTTCTTCTTTTGTTTCTTTGATATTCTTCCTCTTTCTCTTCTCTTTTTCGTCAACTCTTTTTTGTCTTCACTTTTCTTTCTCTGTTTCTCTTTGTCCTTTTCTTCCTTTTCTCTTTTTCTTCTTTTGTTTCTTTGATATTCTTCCTCTTTCTCTTCTCTTTTTCGTCAACTCTTTTTTGTCTTCACTTTTCTTTCTCTGTTTCTCTTTGTCCTTTTCTTCCTTTTCTCTTTTTCTTCTTTTGTTTCTTTGATATTCTTCCTCTTTCTCTTCTCTTTTTCGTCAACTCTTTTTTGTCTTCACTTTTCTTTCTCTGTTTCTCTTTGTCCTTTTCTTCCTTTTCTCTTTTTCTTCTTTTGTTTCTTTGATATTCTTCCTCTTTCTCTTCTCTTTTTCGTCAACTCTTTTTTGTCTTCACTTTTCTTTCTCTATTTCTCTTTGTCCTTTTCTTCCTTTTCTCTTTTTCTTCTTTTGTTTCTTTGATATTCTTCCTCTTTCTCTTCTCTTTTTCGTCAACTCTTTTTTGTCTTCACTTTTCTTTCTCTATTTCTCTTTGTCCTTTTCTTCCTTTTCTCTTTTTCTTCTTTTGTTTCTTTGATATTCTTCCTCTTTCTCTTCTCTTTTTCGTCAACTCTTTTTTGTCTTCACTTTTCTTTCTCTATTTCTCTTTGTCCTTTTCTTCCTTTTCTCTTTTTCTTCTTTTGTTTCTTTGATATTCTTCCTCTTTCTCTTCTCTTTTTCGTCAACTCTTTTTTGTCTTCACTTTTCTTTCTCTGTTTATCGACATCCTTTTCTTCTTTACTTTTCACTTTCTCTTTTTCTTCCTTTATTTCATTATTATTTTTTCTCTTTGTCTTTTCATTCTCTTTTTCATCATCTCTTTCTTTTCTTCACTTTTCTTTCTCTATTTCTCTTTATTCTTTTCTTTTATTGCTTTTACTTTTCTATTTATCTTTCTCTTCCTTTCTTTCTTTGATATTCTTCTGCTTTCTCTTCCCTTTTTCTTTCTCTTCTCTTTTTCTATATCTCTTTTTTGTTTTCACTTTCTCTCTTTCTTTTTTTACTTTTCTTTCACTGTCTCCCTACATCCTTTTCTTCTTTACTTTTGTCTTTTTTCCTTTTTTTTGTTATTATTTTTTCTCTTTATCTTCTCATTCTCTTTTTCTTCATCTCTTTCTTTTCTTCAATTTTTTTTCTCTGTTTTTCTGCATAATTTTTTTCTTTACTTCACTTTTCTCTTTCTCTTTTTCTTCCTTTCTTTCTTTGTCATTCTTCCTCTTTCTCTTTCTGTTTCCCTCATTTTTTTTCTCTTCACTTTTCTTTCTATTTTGCCTTTATTCCTCTTTCGCATCTCTTTTTTTCATTTCTTACTTTGTCATCCTTTTTTTTTCTTTTTATCTCTTTCTTCATTTTTTCATTAACATTATTTCCCTTTCTCTTCTCTTTCTCTTTTTCTTCATATATTTCTTGTCTTCACTTTTACGTCTCTGTTTTTCTCTGTCGTTTTCTTTATTCGTTTTTCTCTTTCTCTTTTTCTTCCTTTCTTTCTTTGGCATTCTTCCTCTTTCTCTTCTATTTGTCTTTGTCTCTTTCCTTTGTCTCTCCTTCACTTTCTATTCATTTCATTTTTGCCTTTCTATCTGTTTCTCTTCTTTTTCTTTTTTCTCTATCTTTTTCTTCATTTCATTCTTTGTCAATATTTGTCTTTTTCTTCTCTTTTTCATTTTTTCTCATTTTCACTTTTCTTTCTGTTTCTCATTATCCTTTTTCTTCTTTCGTTTTCTATATCTTTTTTATTACTCTCTTATACACACTCTCTTTCTCTCTTTTCATTTACTCATCTTTTTCTCTTTTCCTTCATCTCTTTCTCATCCTCTTTATTTTTGTCTGTTTCTCAACATCCTTTTCTACATTACATTTACCGCTCTCTTTTTCGATGTTTCATTCTATGTCATTCGTTCTTCTCCCTTTCTTTTCCTCTTCTCCTAAACTTAATCTTCTTCTTTTTACCTTCTTCTCCACCGCTTATTCCCATTTGCTTCTCTTTTACTCATTCACTTTATCCTTTTATTATTTTCTTTACTTTTCTCTTTATCGTTTTTTTCACTTCTTTTTTGTCATTCTTTCTCTTTCTCTATTTCTCTTCATACTGTTCACTCTTTACATTTCTCTTTTCGCTCTTCTTCATTTCCTTTATCTTTCTTACCCACTCTCTTTCTCTTTTCTTTCTCTATTTCTCTTCATACTGTTCACTCGTTACCTTTCTCTTTTCCCTTTTCTTCATTTCCTTTATCTTTCTTACCCTCTCTCTTTCTCTTCCCTTTCTCTATTTCTCTTCATACTGTTCACTCTTTACATTTCTCTTTTCGCTCTTCTTCATTTCCTTTATCTTTCTTACCCACTCTCTTTCTCTTTTCTTTCTCTATTTCTCTTCATACTGTTCACTCGTTACCTTTCTCTTTTCCCTTTTCTTCATTTCCTTTATCTTTCTTACGCTCTCTCTTTCTCTTTTCTTTCTCTATTTCTCTTCATACTGTTCACTCATTACATTTCTCTTTTCGCTTTTCTTCATTTCCCTTATCTTCCTCACAATTCTCTTTCTCTTCTCTTTCCCTATTTCTCTTCATACTGTTCACTCTTTACATTTCTCTCTTCGCTTTTCTTCATTTCCTTTATCTTTCTTACCCTCTCACTTTCTCTTCTCTTTCTCTATTTCTCTTTATATGTTCACTCTTTACATTTCTCTTTTCGCTTTTCTTCATTTCCTTTATCTTTCTTACCCTCTCTCTTTCTCTTCTCTTTCCAAATATCTCTTCATACTGTTCACTTTTTACATTTCTCTTTTCGCTTTTCTTCATTTCCTTTATCTTTCCTACCCTCTCTCTTTCTCTTCACTTTCTCTATTTCTCTTCATACTGTTCACTCTTTACATTTCTCTTTTCGCTTTTCTTCATTTCCTTTATCTTTCTTACCCTCTCTCTTTCTCTTCTCTTTCCCTATTTCTCTTCATACTGTCCACTCTTTACATTTCTCTTTTTGCTTTTCTTCATTTCCCTTATCTTTCTTACCCTCTCTCTTTCTCTTCTCTTTCCCTATTTCTCTTCATACTGTCCACTCTTTACATTTCTCTTTTCGCTTTTCTTCATTTCCCTTATCTTTCTTACCCACTCTCTTTCTCTTTTCTTTCTCTATTTCTCTTCATACTGTTCACTCTTTACATTTCTCTTTTCGCTCTTCTTCATTTCCTTTATCTTTCTTACCTTCTCTCTTTCTCTTCTCTTTCCAAATATCTCTTCATACTGTTCACTTTTTACATTTCTCTTTTCGCTTTTCTTCATTTCCTTTATCTTTCTTACCCACTCTCTTTCTCTTCTCTTTCTCTATTTCTCTTCATACTGTTCACTCTTTACATTTCTCTTTTCGCTTTTCTTCATTTCCCTTATCTTTCTTACCCACTCTCTTTCTCTTCTCTTTCTCTATTTCTCTTTATACTGTCCACTCTTTACATTTCTCATTTTGCTTTATTTCATTTCCTTTATCTTTCTTACCTTCTCTCTTTCTCTTCTCTTTCTCTATTTCTCTTCATACTGTTCACTCGTTACCTTTCTCTTTTCCCTCTTCTTCATTTCCTTTAGCTTTCTTACCCTCTCTCTTTCTCTTCTCTTTCTCTATTTCTCTTCATACTGTCCACTCTTTACATTTCTCTTTTCGCTTTTCTTCATTTCCCTTATCTTTCTTACCCTCTCTCTTTCTCTTTTCTTTCGCTATTTCTCTTCATACTGTCCACTCGTTACCTTTCTCTTTTCCCTCTTCTTCATTTCCTTTATCTTTCTTACCCTCTCTCTTTCTCTTCTCTTTCTCTATTTCTCTTTATACTGTCCACTCTTTACATTTCTCATTTTGCTTTTTTTCATTTCCTTTATCTTTCTTACCTTCTCTCTTTCTCTTCTCTTTTTCTATTTCTCTTCATACTGTTCACTCGTTACCTTTCTCTTTTCCCTTTTCTTCATTTCCTTTATCTTTCTTACCCTTTCTCTTTCTCTTCTCTTTCTCTATTTCTCTTTATACTGCTCACTCTTTACATTTCTCTTTTCGCTTTTCTTCATTTCCCTTATCTTTCTTACCCTCTCTCTTTCTCTTCTCTTTCTCTATTTCTCTTTATACTGCTCACTCTTTACATTTCTCTTTTCGCTTTTCTTCATTTCCTTTATCTTTCTTACCCTCTCTCTTCCTCTTCTCTTTCTCTATTTCTCTCCATACTGTTCACTCTTTACATTTCTCTTTTCACTCTTCTTCATTTCCTTTATCTTCCTCACCCTTCTCTTTCTTTTCTCTTTCTCTATTTCTCTTCATACTGTTCACTTTTTACATTTCTCTTTTCGCTTTTCTTCATTTCCTTTATCTTTCTTACCGTCTCTCTTTCTCTTCTCTTTCTCTATTTCTCTTCATACTGTTCACTCATTACATTTCTCTTTTCACTTTTCTTCATTTCCTTTATTTTTCTTACCCTCTCTCTTTCTCTTCTCTTTCTCTATTTCTCTGCATACTGTTCACTCTTTACATATCTCTTTTCGCTTCTCTTCATTTCCTTTATCTTTCTTACCCTCTCTCTTTCTCTTCTCTTTCTCTATTTCTCTTCATACTGTTCACTCTTTACATTTCTCTTTTCGCTTTTCTTCATTTCCTTTATCTTTCTTACCCTCTCTCTTTCTCTTCTCTTTCTCTATTTCTCTTCATACTTTTCACTCTTTACATTTCTCTCTTCGCTTTTCTTCATTTCCTTTATCTTTCTTACCCTCTCTCTTTCTCTTCTCTTTCCTTTTTTTCTTTATACTGCTCACTCTTTACATTTCTCTCATCGGTTTTCTTCATTTCCTTTATCTTTCTTACCCTCCCTCTTTCTCTATTTCTCTTCATACTGTTCACTCTTTACATTTCTCTTTTCGCTTTTCTTCATTTCCTTTATCTTTCTTATCCTCTCTCTTTCTCTTCTCTTTCTCTATTTCTCTTCATACTGTTCACTCTTTACATTTCTCTTTTCACTTTTGTTCATTTCCCTTATCTTTATTACCCTCTCTCTTTCTCTTCTCTTTCTCTATTTCTCTTCATACTGTTCACTCTTTACATTTCTCTTTTCGCTTTTCTTCATTTCCTTTATCTTTCTTACCCTCTCTCTTTCTCTTCTCTTTCTCTATTTCTCTTCATACTGTTCACTCTTTACATTTCTCTTTTCACTTTTGTTCATTTCCCTTATCTTTCTTACCCTCTCTCTTTCTCTTCTCTTTCTCTATTTCTCTTCATACTGTTCACTCTTTACATTTCTCTTTTCACTCTTCTTCATTTCCTTTATCTTCCTCACCCTTCTCTTTCTCTTCTCTTTCTCTATTTCTCTTCATACTGTTCACTTTTTACATTTCTCTTTTCGCTTTTCTTCATTTCCTTTATTTTTCTTACCGTCTCTCTTTCTCTTCTCTTTCTCCATTTCTCTTCATACTGTTCACTCTTTACATTTCTCTCTTCACTTTTCTTCATTTCCTTTATCTTTCTTACCCTCTCTCTTTCTCTTCCTTTCTTTTCTTTATACTGCTCACTCTTTACATTTCTCTCATCGCTTTTCTTCATTTCCTTTATCTTTCTTACCTTCCCTCTTTCTCTTCTCTTTCTCTATTTCTCTTCATACTCTTCACTCTTTACATTTCTCTTTTCGCTTTTCTTCATTTCCTTTATCTTTCTTACCCTCTCTCTTTCTCTTCTCTTTCTCTATTTCTCTTCATACTTTTCACTCTTTACATTTCTCTCTTCGCTTTTCTTCATTTCCTTTATCTTTCTTACCCTCTCTCTTTCTCTTCTCTTTCCTTTTTTTCTTTATACTGCTCACTCTTTACATTTCTCTCATCGGTTTTCTTCATTTCCTTTATCTTTCTTACCCTCCCTCTTTCTCTATTTCTCTTCATACTGTTCACTCTTTACATTTCTCTTTTCGCTTTTCTTCATTTCCTTTATCTTTCTTATCCTCTCTCTTTCTCTTCTCTTTCTCTATTTCTCTTCATACTGTTCACTCTTTACATTTCTCTTTTCACTTTTGTTCATTTCCCTTATCTTTATTACCCTCTCTCTTTCTCTTCTCTTTCTCTATTTCTCTTCATACTGTTCACTCTTTACATTTCTCTTTTCGCTTTTCTTCATTTCCTTTATCTTTCTTACCCTCTCTCTTTCTCTTCTCTTTCTCTATTTCTCTTCATACTGTTCACTCTTTACATTTCTCTTTTCACTTTTGTTCATTTCCCTTATCTTTCTTACCCTCTCTCTTTCTCTTCTCTTTCTCTATTTCTCTTCATACTGTTCACTCTTTACATTTCTCTTTTCACTCTTCTTCATTTCCTTTATCTTCCTCACCCTTCTCTTTCTCTTCTCTTTCTCTATTTCTCTTCATACTGTTCACTTTTTACATTTCTCTTTTCGCTTTTCTTCATTTCCTTTATTTTTCTTACCGTCTCTCTTTCTCTTCTCTTTCTCCATTTCTCTTCATACTGTTCACTCTTTACATTTCTCTCTTCACTTTTCTTCATTTCCTTTATCTTTCTTACCCTCTCTCTTTCTCTTCCTTTCTTTTCTTTATACTGCTCACTCTTTACATTTCTCTCATCGCTTTTCTTCATTTCCTTTATCTTTCTTACCTTCCCTCTTTCTCTTCTCTTTCTCTATTTCTCTTCATACTCTTCACTCTTTACATTTCTCTTTTCGCTTTCTTCATTTCTTTTTTCTTTCTTATCCTCTCTTTTTCTCTTCTCTTTCTCTATTTCTCTTCATACTGTTCACTCGTTACCTTTCTCTTTTCCCTTTTATTCATTTCCTTTATCTTTCTTACCCTCTCTCTTTCTCTTCTCTTTCTCTATTTCTCATCATACTGTTAACTCCTTACATTTCTCTTTTTCATTTTCTTCATTTCCTTTATCTTTCTTACCCTGCCTCTTTCTCTTCTCTCTCTGTCTGTTTCTCTCCATACTGTTCACTCTTTACATTTCTCTTTTCGCTCTTCTTCATTTCCTTTATCTTTCTTACCCTCTCTCTTTCTCTTCTCTTTCTCTATTTCTCTCCATACTGTTCACTCTTTACATTTCTCTTTTCGCTTCTCTTCATTTCCTTTATCTTTCTTACCCTCTCTCTTTCTCTTCTCTTTCTCTATTTCTCTTCATACTGTTCACTCTTTACATTTCTCTTTTCGCTTTTCTTCATTTCCTTTATCTTTCTTACCCTCTCTCTTTCTCTTCTCTTTCTCTATTTCTCTTCATACTGTTCACTCTTTACATTTCTCTTTTCACTTTTGTTCATTTCCCTTATCTTTCTTACCCTCTCTCTTTCTCTTCTCTTTCTCTATTTCTCTTCATACTTTTCACTCTTTACATTTCTCTTTTCGCTTTTCTTCATTTCCTTTATCTTTCTTACCCTCTCTCTTTCTCTTCTCTTTCTCTATTTCTCTTCATACTGTTCACTCTTTACATTTCTCTTTTCACTTTTGTTCATTTCCCTTATCTTTCTTACCCTTTCTCTTTCTCTTCTCTTTCTCTATTTCTCTCCATACTGTTCACTCTTTACATTTCTCTTTTCACTCTTCTTCATTTCCTTTATCTTCCTCACCCTTCTCTTTCTTTTCTCTTTCTCTATTTCTCTTCATACTGTTCACTTTTTACATTTCTCTTTTCGCTTTTCTTCATTTCCTTTATCTTTCTTACCGTCTCTCTTTCTCTTCTCTTTCTCTATTTCTCTTCATACTGTTCACTCATTACATTTCTCTTTTCACTTTTCTTCATTTCCTTTATCTTTCTTACCCTCTCTCTTTCTCTTCTCTTTCTCTATTTCTCTCCATACTGTTCACTCTTTACATTTCTCTTTTCGCTTTTCTTCATTTCCTTTATCTTTCTTACCCTCTCTCTTTCTCTTCTCTTTCTCTTCTCTTTCTCTGTTTCTCTGCATACTGTTCACTCTTTACATTTCTCTTTTCGCTTCTCTTCATTTCCTTTATCTTTCTTACCCTCTCTCTTTCTCTTCTCTTTCTCTATTTCTTTCATACTGTTCACTCTTTACATTTCTCTTTTCGCTTTTCTTCATTTCCTTTATCTTTCTTACCCTCTCTCTTTCTCTTCTCTTTCTCTATTTCTCTTCATACTTTTCACTCTTTACATTTCTCTCTTCGCTTTTCTTCATTTCCTTTATCTTCCTTACCCTCTCTCTTTCTCTTCTCTGTCCTTTTTTTCTTTATACTGCTCACTCTTTACATTTCTCTCATCACTTTTCTTCATTTCCTTTATCTTTCTTACCCTCCCTCTTTCTCTATTTCTCTCCATACTGTTCACTCTTTACATTTCTCTTTTCACTCTTCTTCATTTCCTTTATCTTCCTCACCCTCTCTCTTTCTCTTCTCTTTCTCTATTTCTCTTCATACTGTTCACTTTTTACATTTCTCTTTTCGCTTTTCTTCATTTCCTTTATCTTTCTTACCGTCTCTCTTTCTCTTCTCTTTCTCTATTTCTCTTCATACTGTTCACTCTTTACATTTCTCTCTTCACTTTTCTTCATTTCCTTTATCTTTCTTACCCTCTCTCTTTCTCTCCTCTTTCTTTCTTTTCTTTATACTGCTCACTCTTTACATTTCTCTCATCGCTTTTCTTCATTTCCTTTATCTTTCTTACCTTCCCTCTTTCTCTTCTCTTTCTCTATTTCTCTTCATACTCTTCACTCTTTACATTTCTCTTTTCGCTTTCTTCATTTCCTTTTTCTTTCTTACCCTCTCTCTTTCTCTTCTCTTTCTCTATTTCTCTTCATACTGTTCACTCGTTACCTTTCTCTTTTCCCTTTTATTCATTTCCTTTATCTTTCTTACCCTCTCTCTTTCTCTTCTCTTTCTCTATTTCTCATCATACTGTTAACTCCTTACATTTCTCTTTTTCCTTTTCTTCATTTCCTTTATCTTTCTTACCCTGCCTCTTTCTCTTCTCTCTCTGTCTGTTTCTCTCCATACTGTTCACTCTTTACATTTCTCTTTTCGCTCTTCTTCATTTCCTTTATCTTTCTTACCCTCTCTCTTTCTCTTCTCTTTCTCTATTTCTCTCCATACTGTTCACTCTTTACATTTCTCTTTTCGCTCTTCTTCATTTCCTTTATCTTTCTTACCCTCTCTCTTTCTCTTCTCTTTCTCTATTTCTCTTCATACTTTTCACTCTTTACATTTCTCTTTTCGCTTTTCTTCATTTCCTTTATTTTTCTTACCCTCTCTCTTTCTCTTCTCTTTCTCTATTTCTCTGCATACTGTTCACTCTTTACATTTCTCTTTTCGCTTTTCTTCATTTCCTTTATCTTTCTTACCGTCTCTCTTTCTCTTCTCTTTCTATATTTCTCTATCGCTACTACTCTGGAAAGTGCTCAGATGAACTGTATCTCACAGTTCCATCAGGTTTGACCTTTTCAGCTAGGAGCTGCCATACCACTTACATACTTACAAACCACCTACAGTCCATCCATATTTCATCATCAAGAAGTAAGTTCCACTCAAACAGCTTCTTCTTTTCCACAATCACTACAATCTTAACCTGTTCAAGACTAGAGTCAACCATTATCTTCCCCTCCTATCAATATAAACTACCCCTTAACGTAAACCTCTACCTCGATTGCCCCCCACCAGCATTATACTGGGTGAACCTTACTGTTAAAAAAAAAACATGAATATAATGAACTCGACTGGAATTCGAACTTGGATCTCCAATTCCTCAATCTGAGCCAAAGTCCATTACTCTATCATAAATCACAAAGAAGTGTAAGAAATAACAGAAACCACGTAACTTGAGAATTTTCAACAGCAGCAACAACTAAAATAGGGATCATATAAAACGTAGAGAGGATAATCACATAATGAAGATGTTGATCTACTCCAGTACCTCAGACAAACGGCTAGGAAGGAAACCTCCATCAATAATAGAAAGAGTATTAACAGCTACGGGACATGAGAAACCTATTTTCCTGAAAAATTGTTTTAAAAGAAAGATTTTATAAATTTCAACCAAAAGTAGTACTAACTACTCAGTCAATGAATAAGGAAACAGCTAATATTATCATTATAATTATATTATTCTTTTTCAGCTTAGTCCCTCTTTTTCTCTTCTTTCACCCCTTACTTCATTTCCTCTTTACTTCATTTTCTCCCCTTACTTCATTTCTTCCCCTTATTTTGTTTCTCCCCTTACTTCATTTCCTCCCCTTACTCCATTTTCTCCCCTTACTTCATTTCCTCCCCTTACTTCATTTCTACTCCTTACTCTGTTTCTCCCCTTACTTCATTTCCTCCCCTTACTCCATTTTCTCCCCTTACTTCATTTCCTCCCCTTACTTCATTTCTACTCCTTACTCTGTTTCTCCCCTTACTTCATTTCCTCCCCTTACTCCATTTTCTCCCCTTACTTCATTTCCTCCTCTTACTTCATTTCTACTCCTTACTCTGTTTCTCCCCTTACTTCATTTCCTCCCCTTACTCCATTTTCTCCCCTTACTTCATTTCCTCCCCTTACTTCATTTCTACTCCTTACTCTGTTTCTCCCCTTACTTCATTTCCTCCTCTTACTCCATTTTCTCCCCTTACTTCATTTCCTCCCCTTACTTCATTTCTACTCCTTACTCTGTTTCTCCCCTTACTTCATTTCCTCCCCTTACTCCATTTTCTCCCCTTACTTCATTTCCTCCTCTTACTTCATTTCTACTCCTTACTCTGTTTCTCCCCTTACTTCTTTTCCTCCCCTTAATTCATTTTCACTTGTCTTCTCCTTTTTCCTTTTTCTTTCTTTACTATTACACTATCTGTCTTACTTATTTCTTCATTTTCTCCCCAATATTTTTTATTTCTCTTGAAGTGAGTTCTGAAAAAAAAAAAAAATGAAAATGAAATATAAAAACAAAAATAAAAAGAATTCAAATTAAAATAAAACATTTGTGCTTTCCTTTAAAAACCTTATCTCTCTCTCTCTCTCTCCCTCTCTCACTCTTTAATCTCCTCTCTCTATACTTCTCTCTCAACTAATGAGAAGGCAACCCTCAAAAAACTCAGAAAGAGAAGAAGAAAAGATTGAACCAGGCTGAAAAGCAGCGACAGTTTGCTGGATCAGTGTCTAGCCATTTGTGACTAAAGACTACCTAAATTCAGAGGGATTCTGCACATAACTTACACTATATATCAAAAACTTAAAAAGAAAGGAATGCCAGAAAATAAAATAATTTTGACCAATTAAAAAAAATTAACACAAAGAGACTTCAGATGTTAGCCGAAACCAAGGTATGTGCCAATGGTGTAGGGGCTTCATCAAAGGGATATAAACTGACAGACAAGGAGAAAGGACAGCAAGAGAAATCACAGAATAAAAGATATGACAGCCAGAGAAACCAGTCATGTGTGACGTGTGAAGATTAAAAGGTCATCTGCTAATGATATTTTCTACCCTTCTTAGGGCCAAGAAAACACAGTAAATTGATCCTGATCTATTTCTAAGAAGACTACTACTACCAAGTTCTGACATAAGGACATTATTATTATAAATAAATAAATATAAAATATAAAATAATAATAATAAAGAAAATTATAAACAAAATAAAACAGTAACATTTAAACCTTGTTTAAAATAAATTAAATAAAAAATGAAAAATGATAAAAACTCTCTTAACATGCAATAAAATCTCTTCCTGCCATAAATACGGACATTCTGTCAAAAGACATTAAATTCAACCTCTTTGCCAAGAACCCTCAGGCAGGCAACACATGTATAACTTCTCTCTCTGTGATATGACTTGTAATAATATGAAATAATTTATTCCTCTTATTACATGTACCATGACAATTGTAACCTGAGAAATATGCACACTAATACACACAAAAAAATATTAATAAATTGTATGAAATTAACATACAATTTACCATGCTTTCCTGTTATTTCTGTATGTTTTATTTCTTATCAAGTATGCTTTTATCTCTGAATATGAGGCTAATTTCTGCTTCTATGATAGCGACTCCACACATCATCGAACTACCAACTACCAAATTAAAATGAACTTTCTACAGACTGCTACCAAGATCTGCCTTACAAACAAACTTTTGCTACACCAAATATCAAAAGACTAACTCCAACCTAAATCAAATAAATAAATACATATTATTTGTTTATACCTTATACTTTTGATCTAGTTCGTTTTATTTTTCCAGTAAATACATATCCAGCATATCCTGGCAAATTACAACACCCTCTTCTCATTTTTAGAACATTTATTTCTTTTCCTCTTTCACTTCTCACACTCATCTCACCCATTCTTTTCTTTCTCAATGAGAAAGTATCTATTTGCATTGAGAGTAGATCCAAACATTAGTATACACATGGCTGAAGAGTTCTAGACTGCACACCATATGTCTTCATTATTCTTAGTTTCAGCCTTCTTGGAAAGAAATTTATATAATACTTGGTTTCATTTTATCTTACCACAATCTATCAAAGAAGAAACAATGGCCATATGACCTGCTAACATATTGTTGTAGCATACCTACAGACAATACTGGGTATGTCCCCATTCACATAAATACAGTAGTAAATACTGTATGTTGGTCTGCAGTTGGTGATTCATTGTGGAATTTACTTGACTTACTTTCAGCAGTTGACTACTTCTTGTACCTGCCACTGGCGAATCTTATATGTGTTGTTCTTGTCCTAAGTATTATCATTCATTACCAACCTTCGTTTGATTATTCTATTCAGTAACCTTCCCTAGGTTACAACACTATCTATCTATCTATCTATCTATCTATCTATCTATTGTAGCATAGCTATGGACAATAATGGGTATGTCCCGATTAAAATAAATACAGTAGTAAATACTGTAAGTTGGTCTGCAGTTGGAGATTCATTGTGGAATTCACTTGACTCACTTCTAACAGTAGACTACTACTTCTATGTGCCACTGACGAATCTTATATGTGTGGTTCATGTCCTAAGTATTATGGTTCATTACTAAACTTTGTGAGATTATTCTATTCAATAATCTTCCCTAGGTTACAACACATTTAGCTGAATACAAATGCAATGATTTCATAAAAGAAATTCAAGAGAGAAAACACAGAGTATTGTCAAATGCTCTCTGCAAAGCAAGAAACAATCAACATTTTGTGTATCCATGAAACATCTTTGCTTTTGAGATGTTATTATTATTGTCTAATATTTTGACAAGAGCCATTTTCACATTCCATATTTTGGCATGTACCTTGGTTTTGGCTAACATCAAAAGTCTCTTCTTTCTTTGTATTCTCAATGTTGCTATATTATCTATAGCTTTGAGAAGAGTCATTTCTTTGGATCAGAAAATTTGTAACGGAAGTGTTTGTCAGAAAGATTTATTCTCCCATTTATGTTTTGTCTGTTATGAGTATTGTTATATCTATGATATAACAACACTGATTTTTCACGGCTGGTATCGAACAGAATGGCTGAAAGGAAAAAGAATGACAAACATGCTTTGTTCTCAGAGGGACTTTTATATACTACGACATACACAAAACTATATATATACACAAGTGTCCCACGCAGAGAACAATATATCACAATTTTCTACATAGCAAAGCAAAGTATAAGGAGGAACAACAAAAAAAGGTCTTACATATAATTTGGATATACCCAAGATCTGGAGAATCCATTTTTAGTTGGATTCATCTATGTCCCAAAGAGAAAAGACACCATGTACTTGTAAGTTACTGGGGAGGCAGATTTAGCCTCAGCCTGAGCCCTTTGGACCAGGTTAGAAGAAACAAACCTTCTGGTTTGGTTGCTCTCCACAAACTGAAAAATAACTGCCACTTTGGTCACTGTATGGAGTGATATCACAAAGTGACCGTCATGTGACTGACATGAATCATCTGCACCAAAGGGAGATAAGCACCTTCTGTATCCTTACAAACTGAACTCTTCTTTTGTGACTTCAAATATATTGTCTATAATTTGGAGAAGAATCATTCATCATCCAACTTTGGATCTGACAACTGAACACTTCATTTTTGTCTACAATGATCCTGATTGTCTAATACTTTGAGAGAATCTTCTGACTTTGGATCCAACAATTGAACTCTTTGTGTCTGCTTTGGAAAAATTTTGTAATTTTTCTGATGAATATATTTAAAAATCTGTATAAAGATTTTGCAAAACAAATTAGACAGATTTAAATTATAGAAGACAATATTAAAACATTCTTTTAATCAGTCAGTTTTAAACCAAATAAAATCTTTTTTGTCAAAAATTATTAATGAGATACAATATTCCTACTAACTTGATATAAAATTTAATTAACTTATGTGCTCATATTGTATGTCTAATACTATGTCTACATGCCAGATATAAATAAAGGACAATGTAGTCATTCCACATAATAGCACAGTTTGTAGATGGATGTAGCCAATAATGCCATCCCAAATTTCCAGGAACCAGTTCTATAAAGGCAGGTAATCTTTAGGAACCTATTCTGCTTATTTTTTTTCAATCTAAGAATGGAAACAAATCTCTTTATAGTAGCAAAAAGAATTAAACCATTTTGATAATTTAATAGAAAACATTTACTTATTAAGATATTTCCAGATTTAAATTCTGTTCTCATCATATTTCTGTTCAGAAGTATGATGCTTTTTGACTCTAGTGTCATCAGCTCTTATGGTTTCTTGGCCATATTCAAACTTAATTGCTGCAGTCCCCAAAATCCAATGGAAGACCTATCTAATTTATGACTAGAAGATTTGCCATGTTTTTAACGTCAAGACAATTTCTTTTGTAAGAATAAATTATGTTCATTACAGGAAACCCTCTTTCAGCCACTTCAGAACTTACAACAACAGTATTAATTATATTTTTAGCTCTTTGTATAGTTTTGGGTACATGTTTATGGAAATTTCTTATTAGGTTTTCAATGAAATCATGGAAATCTTTAACAGAGATCTTATCACAAAATATTTTACAAAAGTCCAGTAACTTATCTTCAGCATCTTTCCAGGAAGCAACAGCTTCTTCCATATTCCAAAAATCTGGGTTCACAATATTAACTAATTCATGAATTTTATGATTTATGTTACAAGAGTTATTGCTTGGAGGGTATGTGTCTATTAGAGTTTCAATAGGTGTGCATGTGAGTATAGCATAACTAACATTTTACCTAGATCATTGGCTATCAATATATAAGATTAATTTCGGATAATCCAACAACCAGTTTGCTAAGCTTTTATAATTTAAGAATCAGTTTGTGAAAACTGGTGGAAACCGGTAGGATGTCACCACTGAATGTAACTGAGTCAACAAAGAGGCTTTAAGATGCCAATTTGTATCAGACATCAAGATGTCTAATAAAAAAAATTGGCAGGTTTATATTGGCTTTAATTTTGAGAAGAGGCTTTAAGATGCCAATTTGTATCAGACATCAAGATGTCTAATAAAAAAAATTGGCAGGTTTATATTGGCTTTAATTTTGAGAAGAGGCTTTAAGATGCCAATTCTTTTCAAACATTTGGACACTAACCTTTTTACTTGATGTTTTTATGTAACTCACACTCTCTTTTCTCATACACACTCCCTGATCCATGTTTTTCCTCTTCTTCCTCAGTCAAACCTTTGTTGAGTAATACTGATCTCTGTTTCCTTTCCCTCCTTGGTTGGGGACTGTGTCATTTTGATAGGTTTGGTTCAGATCTCCCAAAATCTTATGATATTGGGATTGATGTCAAAGTCTAGTGTGGGCTCCCCTCTATGTATATTGTGTACCATAAGAAGGAATAGTTCTTAACTTATTGCCATGATAAATCTTATCTTTTTGCGTCTAAGTGCAATGTCATAATCAGGCTGGAATAATTCTTCAATAGAATACATAACACTATTGATAACTTGGACAATAGGTTTATTGAATATAAAGAAAACCTGTCTCTATGAAGGTGTATTTCTTGGGACGTTGAGTCTATCTGACAACTTCTTGTTGGTCCGATTTCTCTATTTGTGTGTCTGTTAGCCTGATAGCCTATTGTTTATATAGACGACTTCCTCTTAAAAATTTGACATTGATATATGTAATTTCTCTAACCCAATTGTCTTAATCTTAGGTCTATTAATAGCTACATGATACTCCTTTGTTTTTAGAATTATCTGTTCTGTCTTTCTGTAAAGATAATAGTGTTCTTGGGCAGACAGCATCAACATAAACAAATCCCAAGCTTGAGAATTTAACAAAAAACAGAGTTTTTCTCTGTCTGGAATAATTTGCATCCATCACTTCTGTAAGAACACATGCACTTTGGACAGATAATATAATGTAAACAACCCTCCAAATTTAATTTCTCAGGACCAACAAAATTTGGACAACACATTAATCATATTTTCTTCATATAGGGGAGAAGTGGATAGGGTAGTAAATCCTTGATTTTGCTCAATGGTTTGATTCTCCTTGGAACTGTTCTTAAATTCATTTTATTATTTTAAAACATATTTTTAACCCATTTTTTTTCTCAAGTATTCATCCTACCCTCCTGAGTATTTTAATAATTATTATCCAATTAGTAGTCCTCCCAAATCACTATCCAGCAATTTTCATGCAATTAAATGATTTAACATTTCCTGTTACAATTATATTGACTATAATTTTGTGTATTTATTTTAGTAAATACTAAATACTTCAAATACTTTAGTGTATAGATCAATTATAAAACATTTAGCATAGGAGATGAGGAAATTGAAAACAGAATAGGCTGTGATGGAGTTAGTTTTTCCCAACACCACAAACTGCTACAAAACCAAAAAATGCAAGTCATATTCTTAAATACTCTTATCAGATTGAGACTTTCATATGGACATCATTCTGGACTGGTGCTACAGAATCAGAAATGGATAACTTTACCAAATAACAGAAACCACATCAGCTGAAGACTTTCAACATCAAAATAATGACATAATCAAGATGTTGGCATTCCACACTACTTCAGACAAAAGGTTAGGAAGGAAAGCCCCATCAGTACTGGAAAGAGTGATAACATCTACTGGACTATTTTCTGTTACATGGTAAAGCTAGCAGGGCACAAAAAGGCAAGACCTATCTCAACCATAGCAAGAGTGGCTTTGAATGTCAAGAGATCAACTGATCAATGAGCGATTGTATGGAAACATTTGTCCATTATCAGACATCATCAAAGAGCATAGAATCAGATTCACAGGTTATTGCTAGTTTGTTTTGGTTTGGTTTCTTTAACAGCATAAGTCTCATCTCTTTCCAGTTTGCAATAAAGTACATTTCTTTGTGAGTACATTATTTGCTGCAGAAAATCCCACCTCAATCAACCAGGAAAAAAATACAATTTAGAATGGAACAAACTTTTCGAGAAGCAGGGGATGAGGAGATGGGATTACTTTAGAATTTTTTATTTAGAATTTCAGAATCCACCTATCTTCCTTGGGACAACTCCAAGCTCATTTAAAAAATTTCTCAGGCCCATTTATAAGGTCCCATGTTGAGAATCACTGATTTACAAGAAAACTTATTGTGAAAAAATTGTTTTTCTAACTCAGATAACTCTGTAAAAAGTTAAGGATCAGTTTTACGCTGTATTGATGTTATGAACAGAACCCTCTTCTAAAATGATAAAAAATCAATAGTTTTCAATTTTGATAAATGTCATGTCTTGAGGAAGATTTAATGAATGCTAATGTGCAAAATATATTTTCAAAAATATATTCCCCTTTTTTTTATAAGGGGACCACTCTACTTAAATAGTTCCAATAAAATTAAATTCATTAAGCTATAAAGAATAACACTGCATGTTCTTCACACATGTAATGCATGTTCTTCACACATGTAATGCATGTTCTTCACACTGACTCGTTTTATCCTCTATGGGATGCATTTCTGTATCATTGTACTGAAAACGTGTAAAACTTGACTCTTCCATTCTTGCTACATGTCCTGATCATCAAAGACAGTGTATCATGATCAGCGTTTTGATGCTTCGACAGTTGGCTCTTTCCAGGACTTTGTTGCTGGTCACATAGTATTCCTGTTTGAGGTTCAAGATTGATCAAAACTTTTGTTGGTGAAAGCATTCTAATTTTTGCATGTTGCAACAATATAGAGTCCAGATTTCACAGTCATATTGGAAAGTTGTGTAACAGGAAAAAGCTATAGTAGAATGGTTTATTCTTCCATTTGCATATTTCCCATTATAGACATTATTATACCTGTAATATATTTAACTCCATAATACACGTATGTAATAGAATGTGAATAGCAAACAAGCTTTGTTCTCAGACAGACTTTTGTACTACTAAAACATAGACAAAATTATATACATATATATTTTTATGTTTAACATTCTTTTTATAGATACAAATATTTAAGTATTATAATAAATCCTCTGTTTATAATAAATAGTATTAAATAACATTTACCGGCCTGAATGTCTGAGAAATTTTCATAGAAAATATTCGTCCTCCGACAGGATTTGAATGTGTATCCTATATGGAACCGTCATATAGCCTGAAGTGCTTTTACAGATTTCGCCACATAGGATTGATCAGTTATCAAGGTCAAATTTACTGCTTTTAAACTTCAATCATCCATGAATCTCTCGCGTACATTCATATCTGCTCATGGCGTATCAAATGTAAACAAATGATGTCACACATTATGAAATGGACAAAGTCCGACAATTATTTTAAGACATTTTTATGTTTATACATTCTTTTTATAGGTATGTTATAAAATAAAATAAGTCATATCTCGGCTGATTTACAGGCAAATACTCAAGAGCGAGAACAGGATGTGAACGGGAAAAAGCCCCGTCACAAAATGAACATTATCTTCGTTTACAAATGTTCCCGACACTCGAGTTCCGGTCGAAAAATAAAATAATATTTAAAGTGCTCTATTTTTCGTCCAATAAAAATGCTTCCCTCCTAATTATACTCGCTTCGTTTTTCGAGCCTGTTAAGCCATAAAAAACGCTATAAAAGGGGTCACAGGGAAGTTCAACAGGCAGTCAACAGGTGGCCACCGAAGAGACCGGTTCACAGCAGGGGAGTGCCAGCGTCAATATGTGTGAACTACTATGAGAGATCGACCTAGATCCGAAGCCGGCTTATGAACTTTACCACAAGGGAACTGTCCCAAACCCTCACGTTCCTGTTGAAATAAACCACGTAAATCTATTTCTGCTGTTGTCGTATTTCTTTCTTGCAACCATACGCTTATCTATAACAGATACAAATATTTAAGTAACTGCTCTGTTTATAATAAACAGTATTAAACAACATTTACCGGCCTGAATGTCCAAGAAATGTTCATAGAAAATATTCATTCTCCGAAAGGATTCGAACCTGTATCCTATACAGATATAAATATACATACAGGTAGTAATCCATTGGTATAATCCAAGTGAGTCCTATTAACACAATATAGAATTTGAAATATGCTAAAACTGACTCACAAAGAGTGCTCTTTTTAATTATCCTTTGGAAATGTTTCAGCCTAACATAGGGTATTTGAAGATACATGTCAGCTAGCACATGTATGTATGAGCATGGATGTAGGTATCTAAGTGTATGTAAGTAGAGATGGTTATGCAAGTAGAGATATTCTTAACGTGGACGAATGCATGGGTACGCATGTGTATGCAAATTCCCTCTAAATCTTTGAAAACCCTCCCCCAAACTTTGAGCTCTGATATATGGATGAGTTTAATACACCAATAATTCTAAATTAAATCTCTTTCATTTTACTAAAGTTAACTCTCGATTGTTTCAAGTTTTCATTAAATTCTGTGACCATTAGAATGGAGGTCAGCTCATTCATTTCCTCTTCTCTCCCACTACCAAGGCTCTCCTACTTCTAAAATATAATTCCTGTAATGGTGCCTTTTTTCTGCCATATCTCCCATCATGTCTCTTTTAACACCCCCCATCTCTTTTTCTCCCCAATTAGGCAGTAGGCCACTACAAACTGATACTGTAAATAGTTTGAAAAGTTCTGCGAATTTTAAAATTAAAATTTGTAGATGAAAATGGTCATTAACTAAAGGTATCTTAATTCCAATTGTAAAGAGTATATATATATATATATATATATATATATATATATATATATATATAAATGTAAAAGACAATAGGAAAACTATAATGATAGCTGACGCATTTCGTCCAATGTGGCCTTTTTCAAGAGAAAAAAAAAGTAATGAATTTATTAAACATGTCTTAGGTTGGTGCAAAAATTATATCGTTTTTTGACGTTAAAAAATACGTCAAAAAACGATATTATTTTTGCACCAACCTAATAACTAATAATTCCAATTTTTTTTTTTTTGCCTTGAAAAAGTCCACATTAGACAAAACACGTCGGCTGCCATTACAGTTTTCCTATTATCCTTTACATTTATAAATATTGTCTTTTTCTACAGGTTAACTGAGAAATTTTTCACATATATATATATATATATATATATATATATATATATATATATATATATATATATATATATATATATTTATTAGGTTGGTGCAAAAATAATGTCGTTTTCTCACATGTGTTACTATGTGAGAAAACGACTTTATTTTTGCACCAACCTAATATATATATGTGCGTGAAAATATATAGAAAATAGGAAAGAACTTGTTAGGTAAATAATCTTTAGTATAAGTTCTTTAGTATTAATAAAAAAACACAATAATAAAATCCTGAATAAACCTCCATGCCAAAATAGTATTAATAAAAACCCTAAACTTAAATTAGACAAAACTAATGAAAAATTATGTGATTGTAGAAACCCTGGAGACTGCCCATTGGAAAATATATGTCATGTAAAATCTGTGGTATACCAATGTACTATCTCATCAAAGCTTGTTTGCCATTCACATTCTATTACATACGTGTATTATGGAGTTAAATATATTACAGGTATAATAATGTCTATAATGGGAAATATGCAAATGGAAGAATAAACCATTCTACTATAGCTTTTTCCTGTTACACAACTTTCCAATATGACTGTGAAATCTGGACTCTATATTGTTGCAACATGCAAAAATTAGAATGCTTTCACCAACAAAAGTTTTGATCAATTTTGAACCTCAAACAGGAATACTATGTGACCAGCAACAAAGTCCTGGAAAGAGCCAACTGTCGAAGCATCAAAACGCTGATCATGATACACTGTCTTTGATGATCAGGACATGTAGCAAGAATGGAAGAGTCAAGGTTTACACGTTAAGTCTTATTCAGTGAGCTCACTTCAGGGAAAAGATAAAAGGACCAACTTAAAAAAACACTGAAAACAATTGGGCTTGAGCCTAAATCGCTTGAAACAAAAGCCTGTGACCACACCAACTAGTTGTATTTCATTACCATGTGGAACCTAAATCTGGAGTCCTAAACATGGCTTCTGAATAATCATATTATATGTAAGACCCTTCCTTTTTGTTTTTCCTTACACTCTGTTTGCTGTGTAGACACAACTTTCTGATATGACTGTGAAATCTGGACTCTATATTGTTGTGACATCCAAACATTAGAATGCTTTCAATAAGAAAAGCTTTCGTCAATCTTAAAGATCAAACAGGGATTACTATGTAACCAACACCAAAGACCGGGAAAGAGCCAATAGTCAAAGCATCAAAACGCTGATCATCAAACTTTGATGGTCAGGATGTGTAGTAAGAATGAAAGACTCAAGGTTTCCATGTCAAGTCTTATTAGGTGAGCTCAGTTCAGGGAAAAGATCCTAGGGTCACCCTCTTCAAAGATAGAAGGACCAACTCAAAACAGCACTGAAAGCCACTGGACTTGAGACTAAATCACTTGAAACACAAATGTCTCATTACCATCAGAACATAAATATTATGAAACTACTGGAAGAGAAAAGGAAGAATTCAAATTACGAAAGAGAAAGACTCAACAATATCCACCTTGTCCTCCATCAACATTATAATACAGTCAATGCCATCGACTCTTCCATCTGAGAATTGGTCTCAATGCCATCACCATAGAGGAAACAATGATCAAAGAAGAAATCAAATCCTTGGATACGAGATTAAGTGATTTTATTGATAGTAATATAAATAACAATATTTTTTTTTTTATCTTGATTAATACAAATGTTTTCAGAAATGCATCACATGGACGATAAAACGAGTCAGTGTGAAGAACATGCATTACATGTGTGAAGAACATGCAGTGTTATTTATAGTTTAATGAATTTAATTTTATTGGAACTATTTAAGTAGAGTGGTCCCCTTATAAAAAAAAAGGGGAATATATTTTTGAAAATATATTTTGTACATTAGCATTCATTAAATCTTCCTCAAGGCATGACATTTATCAAAATTGAAAACTATTGATTTTTTATCATTTTAGAAGAGGGTTCTGTTCATAACATCGATACAGCGTAAAACTGATCCCTAACTTTTTACAGAGTTATCTGAGCTAGAAAAACAATTTTTTCACAATAAGTTTTCTTGTAAATCAGTGATTCTCAACATGGGACCTTATAAATGGGCCTGAGAAATTTTTTAAATGAGCTTGGAGTTGTCCCAAGGAAGATAGGTGGATTCTGAAATTCTAAATAAAAAATTCTAAAGTAATCCCATCTCCTCATCCACTGCTTCTTGAAAAGTTTGTTCCATTCTAAATTGTATTTTTTTCCTGGTTGATTGAAATCGAAATTATGATCTGCTTTAGTTGTGTGTACAACTAAAGCATTGTTTAAATTTACACACAACTAAAGCAGATCATAATTTCGATTTTGATTCCGTGAAGATTTTAAAATATTTTCATAATAAAAATCTTAGGAGGATTTATGAAGCAGGCATAATATCCATCTCACGCACGATGAATACTAAACCCGGCTTCTTTAGTATTTCCCATTTTCTAGTGAGATTAATGCTCGACAAGCGTACATATAAATTTTAGATCAAAATAGAATTCTTTTCATTTTCATTTTTCATTTTTCATTCAAAATACTCAAATTTTAGGAATACGTTTTCACAGCGTCGCCCACGTGACGACAACGTGACCATGTTTAAACGGGACACTGATCATATAAAACTTTCAGTTATCTGTTTGGATATGTCTTGTTCTTATGTCCATCGTCTTTGTCATGTTTAATTAATAATTTTAATTATATTTTATGAATATGTCCTGAAGATGGTTTATTAGACCGAAACGTCCGACGTTGACATTATATTAACATTAAAACAGCATAATTGCATATAAGGATTTTTGTTTGTTTTTTCCGTATATTTTTCTTCATATATGTATATATACATGGTTCCCATGCAGAGAGCAACATATCACATATATCTACACAGCCAGCAGAGTGTAAGGAAGAACAAAAAGGATGGGTCTTACATATAATATGGAGATTCTTCAGTTTCAGAAGCCATGTTTAGGGCTCCAGATTCAAACAGGCCAGGTTCATCTATTATGACCCAAGCAAGGACATATTCCATGAAGGGGAAATGGTGAGTCTTGTGTTTGCACAAATTGAGTTTCTTTCTCTATCTGGTAAATATATATTCCCAAAGGGAAGCAGCATGATGGACTTGTGAACTGTAGCATTTGCTGGAGGAGGCCCAGGCTAAAAAAGCAACTACCCAGTTTGGCTGCTGTCAACAAACTGAATGACTGACCACTTTCATCACTGTATGAAGTGGCTCTCATATAACCCATCTCCACCAAAGAGAGATAATTGCCTTCTGTATCCTTACAGTTGAAATGAGAACAGTATTATAGACCATCATTTTGTTAAATTTTGATCTTTGTTGCTGAAAATGCATTTGATTAGCATATACATAAGAGGTAACATGCAACATGTGGCACACTTGCTTTGTAGCTTGTTTGAATTATCACCATATTAGTCACTTATATAATTTTGGCAAAGTACTAGAGGGTCTAATCAACAGGAAATTGATGAAGTATCTTGTCACATTGCCTTTTTTCAGGTAAACAATATGGCTTCTATTTCTGCAGCTCTACTCCCAACATTTTAATGGCTACCACTGAATTGATTTATTAAGCTTTAATGTTGTAATGAAGATAATGTTGCATAGAGAAGCAGTGTGGTCATTAATGCAGTGACCCCTAGGGACATTGTCCTTGGACCTACATTATTTTTTATCTTCATCAGTGACCTTCCCAACTAGCTACTCAAGCAGATGATGCAACTATCTTCTCCTACCATAAGTCACAGGTCTGACAAAGTAAAACTGACAACTGCCCTTGAAAAGGACATCCAATCAGTGTTTAACAAGGGCAAGGAATGGCTTGTAAATTTTAATGCATCAAAAAAAAACTGCTTTCATTTAATCACTACAGAGAACCTTTTCTGCCTGTCATCATCATGGTTAATGCTAACTTCCAGTAGAAACACACTTTGTGCCTTCTTGGACACACATTTTCCACTGCAATGAGGTCGAGTGATTATAAGTTATCAATTGCTACATCTATTACTAGAAAGGTTGGTTCAATATGTTGTGTTAGACTATTTTTCTTGTTAGAATTCATCTTGTATATTTATAAATCTACCCTTAACCCTCCATTGAATACTACTGATATATCTGGTTTGATGCTCCTGCTATATACTTGAGATTCTTGACAAAATTCAAAGAAGGGTCTGCAATGTAATCGATCATGACCTGGCATCTCATCAGAATTCATCTTGTACATTTATAAATCTACCATTTGACCCTGCATCGAATACTACTAATATATCTGGTCTGATGTTCTAATATATATCTTGAGATTCTTGACAAAATTCCAAAAAGTGTCTGACCTAGCATCTCGACATCACTTTCTCACCAATGTGATGTGACTTCTCTCTGTCTTTTCTATAAATATTTTCATTGCAATTGCTCTGATAAGCTTTCCTCATTGGTACCTTGTCTGCATGAATTTAAGTGTCCTACTAGATTGGCAACTAGGTCTTACCATTTTACTATTGAGCTAGCTAGATGCAACCATATGTTCTAATTTTCTTGTACTTCTTGTCTGTAAAACTCCTTTTTGGTTTCTTGTTTCACCTACAATCTTTACAAATTTAGAGGCAACACCAATTGCCATCTTCTGAAATTTGTTTTGTTATTTTCTTTTCATTGTTTTCTCAATCTCTTTCACTCTTTATAACCCCTTACATCCTCGTGGCAATATTGCTTTGGTTGGGGGGAAGAAGACTTAAAATTTAATAAATAAATAATAATAAATGCCCCAAAAGAAAATTTTTAAATGCCTAAAAAGAAAATGTGGCAGTAAACGTGTTAACTGAACTGGGTTGCTGACATTAAATGTACCCTTGTGATGTATATTAGAAATGGTTTGATTTTTTTATTGCCATAAATGGAAGCCATTACAGTAGATAATTAATACATTTAATCAAAATTAGGATTGAAAGTAATTAGACATTAGTAGCCTGGTTGCTATGGTAACATGACTCACATTTCTTTTTTTTATTCATTTAATTAATTTATTTATTTTTATTATTATTATTATTATTATTATTATTATTATTTTGTTTTATTGGTCAGCTGACTCTAATCACACAGCAAGTCCTTGGCTTCAGTTGAAATGAAGACAGACAGGAGATTGTTCTAGGATATATAATCAAACATTAATCTTGGTTCCTTTCCAAAATTTCAGGGAATGGCTGGCCAGTTGGTTTGATTATGAGTCTAAAATAATAAAATTCTGTTGAGATTATGGAATTCCTGTTTTGTTATAAGTTTTCTACAAAAGATTTTATCAGGGCTAGCTCAAGGTACTGGCAACTCAAGCAGTTGCCAGGGGTGCCATCAAGTCCGAGGGCGCCACCATGCTGCCATGTCATGTGTTTGGGATCTTCCAAAACTAAAGCTTATAAAAACATACTTGCGGTCATCCATGACTCATGACAGATTAAGTTCTTTGGCTATTTTATCAATAGAAAATGATCTTCTAAAGAAGATAGGTGTAGAAAGTGCCATGAAAAGATTTGTAGATTTAAAGGCTACAAAAAATGATTTAAATGACATAATGAACGTTTTCTTTAGCTTCTATTAAGTTGTATATTGTAATAAAAATTCATTATTTTACATTTTCAGTTTGTTTTTCTTGTGAAAATTTTTAAAAATCATACTTGTATGGGCACTGAAGTTCAGCTTGCCCAGGTTACCAGCAACCTTGGGCCATCACTGGATTTTATATTTAACTAGTAGCATGGCCTGGCATTGCCTGTGCTTGATTCAAAAATCGTACGACTCATACTGCAATCGCTATCACTTGACTTAAAATATTTTTACCCTTGCTTGCATTTAAAGGAGTGCCCTTTGCCGTGCTGATGTTGCTACATGCCTTACTTCTTGCCTATCTCACACTGCGAATTTTTCTAACCTCTATACTAAACATTAAATCTGTTACAAAAAAAGAACTAAACAAAATGAACACAAAACGATCAGTTTTAAAAAAGGACTCGTAACTGGAAAAACCGAATGAAAAAAGAATGTTAACAACAAATACTTTTTCACACCCAATCCACTTCTGCGGAATCAGAATCAGCATTGAGTTTAAGCAAGCAAATGAGCCAATTGGAGTAAAGTGCCATGCAGATTTAAATTTTTCCCACTTGTGACGAATGCAGCTATCGATTTTTTTGCATGCTAGCAGGGTAGTTAACATTCGTGTCAGTCAGCTGTTGGCTCACACACTGGCCAATTGAATCTTCCTGCCTATTCGTGGCAGCCAGCTATAGGCTCTCACTCTGGCCAGTAGAAAATAGCTACAAACTACATGAAAACTGCCGCAGAAGCATGAAAAATTGATTATTTCCACTATCGATAGGAGTTGTGAAATGCAAATTCAGTCTTAGCCTTCTCGCTAACTTGGAGCATGTGCATGTAAATTTTGGTGCAAATCCATCAAAAATTGCAGCCGTGCATTCGTTACACACACACACACACACACACACACATCCTGCCTTTTATAGATAGAGATATATAGGATATAGAACAATTTTAGGAAAATCTATGTCAAAGTGGAAAAAAATTTTTCATGTGACACATTTTATCCATTAGGATTTCATTGAACTAAAGTGATTTTTGCTTTGATATGATTACACATGTGCATGGATGAAAGTAGATGTTGAAATTTAAAATTTAAATGTTTTTTAAAAATATGTGTTTTGGGTATATAGTCTAGCTGATTTCATTTGGTTTCTTTTTCTTTTTGTTGATGTTTCCATCACGTTCTTTATTAAATATTGCCCATTGTTATAATAGAAGATCTACCAAGAAAGGTGAAATGTTGGATGAACCTAGGTGTACATTTATTTATCATCCACTGTAAATATATTCCCAGATTCCTACAACCCAGCCTACACTGCTATTCAACTCATTGCTAGGTGGAGAGAAAAGATTACTTTTCTGAATTCAGTGTGTTTAGAAATAGTTCAAATGATTGCTCATTCTGAGCACTTTCAGCTAATCTATTAACTATTTTCAAGGATATATTTTTTAATCATTTTCACCCCAAACAAGTCATGAAGACACTAGATTTTCTTCCATAGCTTTCTCTTACTATAAAACCATTAATGTTAAATCGGTTGAAATATATAAGATATTTCTCTTAAAACAGTTTTTCAAGAATATCTACATCTTATAGTTTTTCAGGAATATAAATGTCTAGAACTAACTGTTATAGATGTTTTCCAACATGAAAAATCATTTCCTATGCATTCTTATAGTAAAAATCATTTGCAATGCATTCCTATAGTAAAAATCATTGGCAATGCATTCCTATAGTAAAAATCATTAGCAATGCATTTCTATAGTAAAATCATTTGCAATGCATTTCTACAGTAAAAATCATTGGCAATGCATTCCTATAGTAAAAAATCATTGGTAATGCATTCCAGCAGTTATAATCATTTCCATGCATTCTTGTACTAAAAATCATTTCCAATGTATTTTGATAGTCATTTTGTAATGCAACTTGTATATCATCATTTTATGACATTGAAAGATATTCATGATAAATGGCAGAAGAAATAAGATGAAAGAAATATTGATCAAAGATACATATATAAAATATGACTTTATATTGTTTTAAGCAACCTAGTTTCACCTGGTAAATTGGCTGCAATAGATTAATTTTCATAATAAAAATGTAAACATTGGTACCTATGTATTATCGCTTCAAGCATCTTACTGAAAATTTTTTCAAATGATAAATTTTTCAGAAAAAAAAATATAAGCATTTTTTTAAAAACTGGCACCATTTTTAATTTGTTATCCAAAAAAACTTTTAAAAATACAATATGAAAATCCTTCAGAATTATTTGGTGTTTATGAGAGCCAGCACATGGCACTGCCAGTCAAACATAGAACATTGCAATGATCTGAATATCTCTTTTGTAGTCAAATTTTTTCCTTGGTCTCAGTAAGAAGGCATTTGCAAGCATCCACATGCTTGGTTAGCTTCCTGGTGAGTTCAGCAATCAGCCATGAAAAAATGTCGTCGCTGGGAAGCAAAGCGTGAGTCTGGTTTAATCCACTAACCCCTGTCACTCTTTCTCTTTCTCTTCTATCATCACCCAACATTACTTTATCATCCCTCTCACGTATTGTATTTTATTTCATTTCTTTCCTTCACTTACATCTCTATTATTCTACTCTTGGCCTGATGAGATAATTTTCTTTCTTTGACTCTATAGAGCTTTCTCTTTCTGTCTATGATTCTTTTATTGTTCCCTTCTCTCTTTGCTTTTCCTTCTTTAGATCTTTGTCTTTCTCTCTATCATTCTTTTCTCTTCATCTTATCTCTTTCTTTCTTTCCTTCCTTTTTTCCTTATTTTGTTTTTCTTTTTTAGATCTTTCTCCTTATGTCTACCTTTTACGCTTGTCATCTTGCATTTCTTTTACATTACTCTTACCACCAGATATATCTCCTCCCGTCCCTCTTTACATTCAGATTTTCTGTCATCTTACATCACTTTCTCTTACTCTTCCCACCAGATATATCTCCTCCCGTCCCTCTTTACATTCAGATTTTCTGTCATCTTACATCACTTTCTCTTACTCTTCCCACCAGATATATCTCCTTCCTTCCTTCCTTCCTTCCTTCTTTCTTTTCATCCAACTTTCCTTGTCTCTCCTCATTTTGATGTTTCTCTTTCCATCTAGCTATTATTCTCTTGTCATCTTTCATCTCTTTGTCCTCTTCTTTGCACCAGATATATCTCCTTCCTTCCTTCCTTCCTTCCTTCCTTCTTTTCACCCTATTTTCCTTGCCTCTCCTCTTTTTGCTCTTTGTCTTTCTATCTAACTTTTATTCACTTATCATCTTTCATCGCATTGTTTTGCCCTTACCATGAGATGTATCTCTTTTCTTCTATCTTTTCACCCTATTTACCTCGCCACTCTTCTGTTTCTTCTTTCTCTTTCCATCTACCTTCATTTCCCTTGTGATCTTTCATCTCTTTGTCTTCCACTTCCCATCAGATGCACTTGGTCCCTCCCTTTATTTCACCGACATTTTCCTTGCCTCTCTTCTTTTTGATCTTTCTCTTTCTATCTACCTTTTATTCTCTTGTCATGTTTCAACACTTTGTTTTCCTCCTTCAATCAGATGTATCTTATTCCTTCCTTCCTTCCTTTCTTTTTTTCATCCATCTCTCCTTGCTTCCTTCCTTCTTTTCACCCTATTTTCCTTGTCTCTCCTCTTTCCCCTCTTTCTCTTTCCATCTACGTTTTATTCTCTTGTCATGTCTCATTGTTTTGTTTTCCTATTCTAAACGGATGTATCTTCTTTCTTCCTTTTCTTCACCCTATTTTCCTTGTCTCTCCTCATTCTAATCTTTCTCTTTCCTTCTACTTTTATTCTCTTGTCATAGTTCATCTCCCTATCTGCCTCTTCCTACCAGATATATCTCCTTCTTTCCCTCCTTCCTTCTTTTCACCCTATTTTCCTTGTCTCCCCTCTTTCCCCTCTTTCTCTTTCCATCTACCTTTTATTCTCTTGTCATCTCTCATTCTTTTGTTTTCCTCTTCTAAGCGGATGTATCTTCTTTCTTCCTTCTCTTCACCCTATTTTCCTTCACTCTCCACATTCTAATCTTTCTATTTCTGTCTAACTTTTATTCTCTTTGTCAACTTTCATCTCTTCATCATCCACATCTCAACATATGCATCTACTTCCTTCCTCCTTTTCGCCCTAGTTTCCTTGCCTCTCCTCTTTTTGATGTTTCTCTTTCCATCTAACTTTTATTCTCTTGTCATCTTTCATCTCTTTGTCTTCCTCTTTCCTTCAGATGTACCTTGTCCCTCCCTTTATTTCACCCATATTTTCCTTGCCTCTCTTTTTTTTGAGGTTTCTCTTTCCATCTACTTTTTATTCTCTTATCATCTTTCATTTCTTTGTCTTCTTCTTCCCATCAGATGTATCTCTTTCCATCTTTCTTTTCACCCTATTTTCCTTACCTCTCCTCTCTACAATCTTTCTCTTTCCTTCTACCTTTTATTCTCTTGTCATCTTTCATCTCTTTGTCTTCCTCTTTCCATCAGATGTATCGCCTTCTCTCCTACCTACCTTTCCTTGCCTCTTTTAGATCTTTCTGTTTTTGTATGGTATTCATTTCTTTTATCATCTTGCATCTTTTTCTTATCTTCTTCCCTCTTGATTAATCTTCTTCTTTCCTTCCCTCTTCTCATTTATATCTTTTCCTTTGTCTTCCTTTTATTCTCTTATTATCCTACATCTCTTTGTCTTCCTCTTTCCATCAGATCCATCCATTTTCTTTCTTCTTCTTTCTTTTTGTGTATGCCTTCACTCTTTCCATTTATCTTTCTCTTCTCCACTTTATCTTTTCACAACATCTAATTCATTATTTTTTTTTTATATATTCTTTTCTATCTTGTTTTTCTCTTTTATTCTAATACAAATATTCTTTGTTTTCTTCATTCCAGCTTTTTGTTGGATCACACATTAATTGAATATCAAAATTCCATGCCTCTTACATTTCAGTAAAAAAACACCTACAAACCAAAAGTAATTAAATGTAGCACCATTGTTTAGTGTTTGTACTTGGCAGGGGAGACCTGAATCTAATCACAGCGACCACCTAAATGAACTAACTTACAAAACACAATGTGGACAGATTGCATATAACAGAATTTGGTGTGTAAGTTGTTCGTGAAGGCAAATGAAAGTACATCATGTAAACATTTATAAAACCTAAACATTTCCTTCACATAAAAAGAGAGCACCAATCCTTTAAAATACCAGAATTACCCAACTTATCTGTTCATAAACTTCTTCTAATGACCACTAGCCGATATGGCCCATATCTAAGAAAAAGATACAAAAATTTCATACTCTTCTTTCATTTAACTCACAAAATGGCTTAAAGATAAGACATGTCTCATTCTCCTCTGGGTCACCTTTTGGTCCCTAGCAAAAATCATGTAAGACCGAAAACAACACAGAATACTACAGATTTTATTTTTTGATTAATTAATTTGTTTTTTTTATAGCTTATCAAGTTTTTGCAGGTTATTTAAAGCCAGAAAATATTTTTACATTGTGAGGATTTTTTTTAAATAATAATGATTTACTGATAAAAGTCTAATTACTAATTAACCCATAGCTGGGGAAGAAGAGGTGAATTGATAGTTTTCCAAATGGTATTTGCGCATAAGGGAATATAACGAACACAACTGGAATTGAAATTCAGCTCTCCAATGAACCATTCTGAGTCATTATTCATTAAAACCAACTACACATCCAATTTTACAGCATCTGGTATTTCCAAGCAGTCACCCATCTAGGTACTGACCAGACTCGACATTGCTTAACTGTTATGTAGTGGTTTCACAGTGAAGGCTTGTATTTGTACTAAGTCGGTCCTAAAATAGGTTCGACGTACAAAACATTAGGAACTTGATATAATAGATGATGACGCAGTAATCTAGTTGTGGTGGCTGATACTTTAATATCCGGCTAACGATCGTCCGACATCGACTGACTGAGCAACTCTCTGAGCAACTGCTACTACTACTCCTACTTATTATAGGTGGGAGAGTCTATTAACTATAGAATAGGTGTGTTTCACTATAACTTTGGTGATCATACAAGAACCAGTATTTCAACATGATATGGCTGTAAGCTAAGACTGTACAGCATATAATTACAATACAGTATTTACTTGACTACACACAGGTGTACTTAATAATTCTACCAAACTTACAGATAAATAATTCTTTTCAAATCTCAACATCTTTCATGGGAATTTCACACATGAATTTTTACCTATTGTGATGAACAGGTGTTCTCTCAGGCAGCCACATCCCTTGAGTGCCTGTTGGAATGTAAGCTCAACTCAAACCTGAAGTGGAACTTACATATATGATCCATCACTAAAGATGCTGGAAAAATGCTTAGTTTCCTTTACCACTCCAGCAAGTACCTGACTCCTCCTGCTAATCTCTACTTTTACAAGTGCCAGATCAGTGCCAAAATAGAGTACTGCTGTCAGATTTCACTGTCCAGTCTTTATTGGATCTAAAAGTTTCTCCACATCCTTGTGGGTGATGAATTATTTTCCACCCTACAACCCTTTTCCCCACAAATGAACCATTGCAAGCCTCTTATCATGGAAAGTGTTGTGACAAACTATATTCTTTACTTCCACCAGTTCTAACCTCCTGTCCAAAACCTGCCATGCCATGTCTATTGTAGTGAACCACCCTCATTCCCTTTGTAGTACATTGGTGAAATGTAAGTTCTACTTAAGCAGCTTCTTCCCCTAAACTGCTGCTTTGTGAAACTGACTACATTGATACCTTGCAAAATTGGTAAAGATCTAAGAAAATTCATTTTAGCTTTATGACTTTTGGTTTTATGATTTTCATGCTTATAAATTATGCAATCTCATTTTAAAATCATTTTATTTTTATTGATGTTGCCTTTTTGATATATTTATATTTTTTTAAATTAACCATATGTTTTAACCTAGGGAAGGTTACTGAATAGAATAATCACACAAAGGTTGGTTATGAACTATAATACTTAGGACAAGAAGAACCCATATAAGATTCACCAGGGCCGCATAAAAGAAGTAGTCAACTGCTAGAAGTGAGTCAAGTTAATTCCACAATGAATCTCCAACTCTAGACCAACATACAGTATTTATGTGAATGGGGACATACCCATTATCGTCCATAGGTATGCTACAACACCATACAACAGTTCTTCAGAGCAATAACTTAAGATTCCCAAACCATATTGAGATAAAAATCAGCTTGTTTCATTTCAGTTCAAGTCATTTCTGGCTGAATGAAAATGGCTATTTTTGATGAAAAGTAAATTGGTATCAGGTCAATATATATATATCATGGCCCCAAAACCTAAAGACGTTATTCAACCAGTCATAATTAATCGGGAGTTATTTTTTGACCAATAACATGATATGAAATAAAAATAAGAAAATAGGTTTTAAGGAGTTTATTTTGGGGTTTACCAATCCAACAACTTGTCAGGTAATGTAACTCACCAACAAAAATTAGGCAAGAGAATCCAAGTGATTTTATTTTAAAAAAAAAAACGTTTACCAAAATATTGTTTACCAAAAGACCTTTTCTTCATAGCCTCTTCACTTCATCTTAGCAAGTTGTCATCTTCAACACTATGGATATGAAAACAAGAAAAAATCACAGGAGTTACAATCTTAAGAGAGGTTGACCTCTCTAAGATCTCATCGCTCACATGCTTGGTCCATGATATCCTTAGCATCCTTCTGTAGAACCACATCTCTGTCACCTCGAGTCTCTTCGTTGTCTTTGTGGAAATTGCCCAACATTCACTGTCGTAAAGAAGGAAAGATGTCACGTAACAGTTCGGTATTCTTTTCTTAGTTGCCATAATAAATAAAACTAGTTAGAAACAATTGTTGAGGGTAACAAGAAATAAGAAAGAAACTAAGACCATTTGTCCAAGAAATGGGTTAAGAAGTGTAGCGAATACTTTGTTTTTTTTTTACATGAATAAAGTTTATTTACAAGAATAAATTTCAATGTTGTGGTGCGCTCACAGAAAAGGAAGTTACAAGAAGGTTACATTTTTTTGCAACATTATGTATGTGGACACGTTGAAAGGATTCTGTAGAGGTCGCTTGCCTCTTGAATTTATATTTCACGCAAAATACCACAAAATATGAAAGAATAAGATTAAGAAGGAACACAAAACGGCTTTATAACAAAACAATATTTGTATTTAATGATATACAAGCATAGGGGTTACTTCCATTTGATTGGAAGTAAAGTCTTTACGAAGGAAACATTTTTTTATCTGAGCTCTTATAAAGTTGAATGAACTTGCCGCTCAAAATGTACACTGTGAGAATGTGTTTGGTAAAATAGAACTTTGAATATTTACTTGAAGAAATGTAACGAATACTTTGTTTTTTACATGAAGAAAGTTTGTTTTACAAGAATAAATTTAGATATTGTGGCGCATTCACATAAAAAGGAAGTTACAAGAAGGTAACATTTTGCAGCAATGTATGTGGACGCATGTTGAAAGAATTTTACATTGTGTAACACAGAGACATACAAACGTATAAAATATGGCTATTTTAAACAAATGTTCAAATAATCGAATATAGAGAACGAGAGTTATCAAAAGTTACAAACCAATTATGGCGGTGAGATCAGGATAATACAGATGGAAGTATTGAGTAATAATGATAAGGAAACACACGTGTTATATTTAACAAAACAAGATAAGGAATTAATTTACACTTTTGAACTTGTCAGTAGCTTGTTACAGGAAAAGGAATCAAATATTTAAAGTTCATCGTTTCAATAAATTGTCAAGAAGAAAAAATGTTCATATTAAAAATCATTGGACACAAAGTAATATTCCAAAATATTTAAAACAAATTGAGAGTTTGTTTTTCTCATAAAAGTTATACGGTTGTATTCAACATGAATGAAAAGATATATTTTCAAGTATTTAGTTTTGGAGTTGAATAGAGTTCTTTGAAATTGCCCTGCACTCATCAGAGGCTGGTAATGTATCAGCGTGTAATTTGACACCAGCGTTATTCAGACGCATGGAACTCTGCTTTCTGCCGCCTGCTTCTTTTTGTTCTCCCCCCCCTCTCTCTCTCTGCCTTGATTCAACTTTCTCTGCCTATTTATAACAAAAAGCGATTAAACATAGGCTTCTTACTTCTTTCTCAGTTTGTAAGCCGCTCCCTTTTCCATTAATCAAAATAAATTTTCACATAGGCTCATTAAACTTTGCCTTGGTCTTTTCTTTAGCCAATCCCTTTTTCTATTGGTCAAAATAAATTTTTGCATAGGCTCGCAATTTTGAAAACAGTGGTGAAAAGAGAGTTATCTTTATTTCGTATTCACCACAAAACAACCAACCATGTACTCAGTACTGTGAGGGGTTCCCATGATATACTAAGGGCTCGCTGGAAGAGTTCAAAAAGGTGAACAATCTAAAAAGTATCTAAACTAAAAAGGGACAAACAAAATGGAAATAAAAACAATACTGTTTCTGTACTGCAGTAATAGAACATGCCACCTAACGTAATCCTCTACTGTGAGTGGCCCCTGGACTTTGTACAGGGTGAACTTTTCTGTAAAAAAAAAAAAGAAGAATTTGAACATATTGTTCTTCCTTTATTTCTGATTCTATTTTGTTATCACCACTTCTTTAAAAGAATGAAACAATTCAAAAGAACTCATTTTAAGACACTGAATTTACAGACATTTGTCTAAGAAATCAGCTTGTGTACAAATAGGATATGAATTTGGATGCAGTCAGTTTTCTGGAATTTATACCCTTAAAATAATATAGTTAGTAGATATAGACATAAAAAGACCCAATTAATCCCAGTTAAGCCTTACTTTGCTATATAAACTACTGTGGTGGAATGGTAAAGCTTGACTGACTAAAAAACGGTTTTCCAGAAGACAGGGAAGGTCTTTCTGATCCCTGCTAAAAAGTACATTTTCTTTAATAAATCTATTTGTATTTAGGTTAGCGGACATTAACTGTATTTTGTTAAATTGAATATCTGCTCAAAAACATGTATCCACTAAAATAATGTTTACAGTAAGTTAAAATTATAAAACACATTATGACTTCCAAAAAGCTGGAAAGTAAGAAGCAGCAAGGAATTTGTTGAAGAGTTTAGAGAGACCAGACCAGAAGCCTATTTCTTTAGAACAATTGCAGAGACACTATTATGTCTGCATGCCTTGTGGAGATCTAGTTTGGAGATTATCTTCTTCATCATGTGTCATGTCTCTTCAGGACATAGGCAATCATGGCTCTCCACAATTTCCTGTTCTTTATAGCTCTTTTGTCTTTTTGTTATTTCTCCTAAACTTTATTCTGTCATCCATTTACTCAAGTTCACTAAATAGGTTATGAGTTGTTTTCCTGTGTTTCTCTTGCCTTCAATCTGTCCTGTGAGTATCAAATTTCCCAAGCTCTCTTTCCTCATTATGTTCTCCAAAAATTTCAACTCTTTCTTCCTGATGTTAGGTACGTTTTTTTTTTGTTTCCATTTTCTCTAAAACTTCATCATTAGTCACATGTTCGGTCAATGGTATCCTCAGTATCCTTCTGTAGAAATAGATTTTTGTTGCTTCAAGTTTCTTCATTCTTGAGGAGATTGTCCAGCACTCACTGATATCATGTAACAGTTCAGGACTCTTTTCGTTATTTCCAATGAAATTTTTCTGGTTCTTAACCTTTTGGAACGTATCTTAGAATTTCAGTGTTACACTCTCCGTCCTCTGTTAAAATATTTCCTAGATATTTAAATTGTTGTACTTGTTTGGTATTGGCATCCCCAATTTGTAATTTGCACTTTGTGCCCCTCCCCTTTTGTTAACAACCATGCATTCTGCCTTCTTGCAGTTGATATTTAATCCTTTCTTCTCCCTTTCCTTCACTACCATAGGTAGGAGGTTTTTTTTTTTTCATGTCTGCTATCAACACTGTGTCATCTGCATAGCTTATGTTGTTATGGTTGTAACTACCAATAATGAATCCTGCTAGTATTGAATCCTGTTATTATCTCAGAATCACCTCACTGTATAGGTTGAATAAGTCTAGTGAGACGACACATCCTTGTCTTACACCCCTTTCTATGTTTGTATATCTGCTGAACTCATTTTCTAACTGTATACAGGCAGTTTATTGCCAATAAAGATAGTGGATTATTGTAATTTCTCTCCTAAATATGTCAAGGTCACTAAGCAGTTCCAAAAGGTCTTTGCAACATAATCTATAAAACACAGGTACACGTTCTTCTTTATTTGTATTACTCTTTCTGATATCATTCTGAGTATAAATAAGGTATAACCGAAACCATAGCTGGAGTTATATGCATATTGCAATTGAGATTCAGTATTCTTGATATTCTTTACATAGAAACAAAACATTTCTGATCAATGTCTTCCTAAAACAACTTTTTTGTTCCTCTCTTGACTCTACAGTTATTTGATATAGTAAATATGGGCTTGTGCTTTTTTATTCTTCACATAGATATTTCAAACTGAAAAGCATTCCCATTTACTAATAAAGCATATTCCAAGAACTTGGACCAATTTTAAATGTGAATTAAGTTTAAACGTCTAATGATTTTTTCTTTTTTCTTTCAGATTTAACAACTTAAGACTTTGGCAATTTCAACCTTGGAAAGATTAACAATCAAACAACGTGTTAAAGTTATCAAAAACCTATTACAAAAATGACGGTTCAGAGAGAAGTTCCCAGGTCGCATCATCTATCGAAACAATGATGTCAATTGGCCACCACAATCGTGCGACTTGATGCCTTTAGATTTCTTCCTTTGGGGTCATCTCAAAAGTAAGGTCTATACCAACAAGCCAACAACAGCTGAATGATGACATGATAAGGCATATTGGTGAGATCGAAGAGCAACTATGCAGAGAAGTGATCAAAAATTTTGGCCATTGAGTGGAGGTGTGCTGAAGAAGCTTATTTAAGTCATGGCAATTATGTGTGAAAAATAATATCGCCTAAATGTCTGCTAAATCAGAAAAAAAAAGAAAAAATCATTAGACACTTAAACTTAATTCACATTTAAAATCGGTCCAAGTTATTGGAACACCGTTTTATTATTCAATTCTTTTTTAACCCTCTGCACTGTCTTCAGATTGATACCCAAACACTTTTTAAATGTTTGTATTGGAGTTTCTGGTGCAAATGCCAAGCAGTACAGCGTGCCATTTCCAAATTTCTGGTGGCGTGAATTCCATCATGGTGTTCTTTTTCTCACAGACAGTACCCAACTGAACCTATTATACTATACTTGACAAAATCAAAAACAAACCACATGCATGCATGAAAATATAAATATGTAACAATTTACTCATCACACTCTGTTACAAAAGAATGCATTCAATAAATCTTGACCATGTTTTATCCTCATTCACATAATTAACTTTCTCATTGCTTTATCGAATTTTTGTACTTCAGAAATTATTTTTTCCCATAACTGTTTGTATCTTATTTATATGACAACAATTCCATAGCATATCCAATAAGATGGCGAAATTTTTCTTATTTTTTTAATTTTATAATTGATAATTGAAGTATTTAATTGCTATTCTGGGGAAGTTATTTTTTTATTTCTGGAGGAGTTATTGCTAGAGGAGTTATTTTCTGGAATTCTGGAGGTTCTTTTTATTATCTTGTTGAGTTAAGTTTTGTTATATTTTTATTTCTAGAGGAGGTACTTCTATTTATTTTCTGGAAGTGTTACTTTTTTTATTTCTGGAGGAGTTATTTTCTGCAGTACTGCAGAAGTTATTTTTATTTATTTTCTGAATTTCCTGGAGGAGGTATTTTTTATTATATAATTTTTTTCATGAAAGTAAATTCAAAATATTCTGTTATTGGTGAAAATGTCATTTTTAGCTTTCTGCAAAGCTGAAGAGTATTTGTATTTTTGTTTAATGGCACATCAACTCCTTATGGGTCATTTAATGCTGAAATTTAATCTGGAGGGGAGTTTTGAAGTATTAAAATATATATATTATTCTGCCTTCACAATTGAATACATGGTAGATGATACTCAGGTTTTTGTGCATATACATGTTTGTATAGACATGATTACTAGAGACAGTGATGTGTGTGTTTTATGCTGTAGTTTTGTTGAAATTATATTTTGGACTATAGTTTTGATTTCTTTAAGAAACGGTTGCATATTTTATGGATTAATATCATGAAAGAGTTTTTTGATTGATTTTATTTAGTGGCATATCAACATCTAGGGGAATTTAATGCCGAAATCTAATTAAACACAAATTTAATGGCTTCAACTAATTATATTTTAGACATAATTGTATGTCTCCAACTATAGATAAAATATTGTTGGTCATTTTAGGAAATTGTATTTTTATGCCTTCATAATGTTTTGTTTTTGCTTTCCCTATTTGCCCATAGCTGGGACCCTAACAGATGCTACTACCTCTAGTCAGGGTGGACTTGGGAACAACAGTATTTAAGAGGTAGTTCTATGCTTCTCAAAAGCTCTAATCACATGATCAGAATCCCTGCTGCCAGATGTAGTTTACTGTCATACTCAGGACACAAAACAGAAGAAAACTCTTTTTTCTGTCAAATATTGAAACAAATAAATTTATTTCTGTTACTCATACTATCAGTTTACTTTTGTTAAGAAATTCCCACTCAGAATCCTTCATTAAATTGTATTGCCTGCCATCCACACCCTGTCCATCAGGCTAATCACCACCAGTAGACAGTAACATTATTGTTATGATGATTAGCTAACCACTGTCTAGTTGTGTTACCAAGCAGCCATTAAGAGCCCTCATCCTAATACCCACGACAGTATTGACCATTCAAAGCATTACAGCCTTGATATTACAAGACAAAGCAGAAAAATGACAAAGAATTTATTGATTTTCTTGGGTGGACATGATTTCAGTCCCACCCAAATAGTAAATGATTCGCACTTATTTTATATATATATATATATATATATATATATATATATATATATATAATATTTTTTGTTTAAAAATATGATTTCTTCGCTACATAAGAGTTCTCATGTTTCAAAAACGAGAGCCAAAACCATCCAAATAATTATTAAAATTAAGTTGAATTGAGGTGTTTAGTCCCGTTTCATCTTCGAGCGAAATTTTAGGAATAAGCTATCTCTTGGTTTACATGTGTTTTTAGGCATGGTCCGTTATAACATTCGTTATTGTGGGAGTGGCTAGGCTAGTTTTCTTCATTAAGTGGTCAGAGAGTTAATTCTTATCTATAGATTCATCATCATCTGAGAGGTTTTGCTAAGGTTGGGTAGGGTATCTATTTCAAGGCTAATGTTGGCAGTTATCCTCTAGTTAGTTCCTAGTGAGGGATATTTTTATGGCGCACCTACAAGTCGTTATGTGTCGGGAGGATTGTGTTTTATTATTGTCCATCTGATTATCTATTTATTTATTTGTTTATTCAAGTGGGTGTTTTATATACAAACCGTATTGCACTGAATTTCAATTTGTTTTTTGACGACTACAGAAAGGGTTTTTCCTATTTAATGATTTGGCTAAGCTTTTAAGACTTTTATTAAACTATGGGATTTTTTTTTTATGCTAATTATTTAATGCGAAAATTTGTTGATGTCGGGAAAAACCGTTAACTCATGCCTATGGTTTAATAATTTTTCATTATTTAGAAACTTACCTAAAGTTAAGTTTCTAAATAATGAAAAATTATTAAACCATAGGAAAAACCCTGCGCACTTATATATATATATATATATATATATATATATATATATATATATATATATATATATATATATATAAGTTACTCTCCTTACATTGAAAAGGAGCCAAAAGAACATGTGCACTTTGAACTTTGAAATCTAGAATGCTGCATAAGCATTATACTGCTTATGCAGCATTCTAGATTTATTTCTAAATAAAAAAATAAACAGTTGAAATGTTTTAAATTCACAGAAACACATATACATACTCACAGACAACTTAACCCTCTGAAGATGGTCTGAGATGAGACTGAAAGTACTTGGGAAAATAAAAACTATTTGAAAGAAAATTTTGGTATTTTACTTAATCAATTTTCTAAATCTACCAAAAACATGAATCCGTGAACTTGAAAGGATTACAACAAAATCTAATCGACTTGATATGTCTAAATTATTTAACCAAACCTGTTTGAATATAGCTTAGGGGTAGGATATCCAACTGCTGCCAAATCAGTTGGGTTTTGATCCTGGTTTGAAGCAATCAGATATCTAACCACACTGATGAACTGTGATATGGCAAAACAGGCCTGTATGTGGATGGCAATATATATCTTTATATATATCTATATATATATATATAAAGATATATATATATATATATATATTATGAAATGAACAAAGTCCAACAATTATTTTAAGACATTTTTATGTTTATACATTCCTTTTTTTATAGATACAAATATCTAAGTAAATGCTCTGTTTATAATAAACAGTATTAACAACATTTACCGGCCTGAATGTCCAAGAAATTGTCATAGAAAATATGCATCCTCCGACAGGAATCAAACCTGTCAGAGGACGCATATTTTCTATGACAAATAGAATGTATAAACATAAAAATGTCTAATATATATATATATATATATATATATATATATATATATATATATATATATATATATACATATATATATATATATATACATATATATTATGAAATGTACTAAGTCTGACAATTATTTAACTAAATGCTCTGTTTATAATAAACAGTATTAATTACACTTACCAGCCTGAATGTCTGAGAAAATTTGAAGATAATATGTGTCCTCCAAAAGGAATTAAACTGGTATCCTACACGGAACCGTCATATACATATCTATATCTATATATATCTCTATCTCTCTCTCCCCCTATCTCTCTCTCTATCTCTCTCTCTCTCTCTCTCTCTCTCTATATATATATATATATATATATATATATATATATATATGTATATGTATATTATTACTTCAATAAAGACAGTAGTTTCTCTTGCAAAGAGAGATACAGATTAAAATTCTGCCAGAGAGCAAATTTTCTTTAGTAGGCAGACCAGAAAACAAAAGAAATACTGCTTAAAATAAATATGGCATCTGTTGCTGGGTGGTATATTGGACCGCAAGCAAATATTGAATGATGGAAAACAACAATAAACAAAATAAAGACTTGAGTAAAAAAAATATTGCCAAGTTTATTTTCATTAAAAGAAATGCATCAAGAAAATTAAGGTTATAGTGCACTAGACAAAAAATATCTATGCATGTTCATGTAGAGGATGAAAAAGTGCATCGTCCTGAAAAGGACAGTTTCAGTAGTCATTGAAAACCGTTGTCCTGAAAAGGACAGTTTTGTAGTCATGGAAAAGTGTTGAAAAGGACAGTTTATTGCATACTGTTGCTGCTGGTAAGGATGACTGAATCTGGAAGCCTGCTTGAGATGACTGAAGATGGAGGTCTGCTGGAGCAGCGAGCAATGGTGAGCTGGAGCCACAGATAATGATGGCTGGCTAGAATTGCTACTGATTGCTGGAGCCTGGGGTTGGTTTTCAGCTGTCTGGAACAGATACTACCCTTTGATCCCAATTATCTGTGTCGTGGAGTCATGCAGTATTTACTTTGTCCCCCCACTAGGACGAGATGTGACACAAGGTCTATTTTTAGGTGGGGACCCAAGCACATACGCCCAGGACAGGAACAAAAAATTCCCCTCACCCCCTGCAACTGTCGATTGCACTGGCCTCAGTGCAAGCACCAATCCCTCCCTCTGGTGCAATGGGAGGGCATGGCCTCGGGCAGCTGTTCCCCAGGGCTGGGCACCTCTTCAGTATTATTTTCCCAGTTGCCCCTCTGTCCTTTGACAGAGAAGCTACTGAACGCACTCTGTCCAAAGACAGAGATGCAACTGAGAGAGGAAAAGAGTAAGTTAGACGTTGACATGGAGTCATGCTATTCTTTGATGCTTTGAGGCCTTTTTATATCCTAAGTCAGTTTTACAATGATCACTGGTTAAGCTTTTTCTTCCAGTTGTTTTTAAAAGATGTGGGAGTGCCAACAGGATATGACACATCCACTCAGATATGGGTATCCACTAAAAATAATCTTTATGGCAATAAACATATATGATAATAGCAATATTGACAAGGAAACATTCAACATTTATTGATTATGCTGCCACAGACACTTTTAGTTAAAATTTATAAAATTTTTCTCTTAAAAATTTTTCCAGAAAATAAGTTTCTGAAGTCCAGTCACTATTATTGCTCTTTCCAGTGTTGATGGGGGTTTCTTTCCTAACCTTTTGCTTGAAGTAGTGTGATATATCAGTATCTCGATTATATCATTATTCTCTCTTCATGTTTATGTGCTATGAATTTTAATTGTTGCTGCTGTTCAAGTGATGTCATTTCTGTGATTTAGCACAGTTCTTTGTTTGTTTGTGTTTCTATAGCATCAGCTGACAAGGTTTAAAGAAGGATGGTCCTTACTAAGACCTACACTCTCTCAAAGTTAATTTCAACAATTGATCTGAGTAAGTGGTTGTAAACTGCTAACAGTTTAGATATTTTTAAACAAGTCATATATCATGAATACATATATATATATATATATATATATATATATATATTTATATTTGGTTGGATAGATGTGAGTTTGTGACCCTGAGTTTCACGCTTTTGCGATCGTCAAAAGCGTGAAACCCAGGGTCACAAACTCACATCTAACCAACCAAATATGTTAGATCTATCTCTGATATTGAGCGCTTTCTAATAAGTACCACGCATATAATATATAAATAATTATGTATATATATATATTTATTTATATTTATATACACACACTTTTCACACACACATATATATATATATATATATATATATATATAGGTACCTCAACTGATTCGCTAAAAAATGAGAATACCATGATGAAAATATGCCCCAAATTTAATAAAACCAAAGTTTTATTGTCAAAATCGTTATGTCATTAATAAGAAGAAAGACAAAAAGATTTTTCAGTATCTGTCTATATTTCTAAGATGAGGTATTATGTACATTATTTACATTATTCGGACTATTGTCCTCATGTTTATTACAACGTTTCGGCCATTGTACGCTCCAGCCTTCTTCAGGTGGTTGGAATGTCGAACTGAACCCTTTGTGCCATGTTATCTCTTGTTAATTTCCCTCTGAAATTTCTCCACTGAACTCACACTCTCTGGATCTCACTGACACCTTTATCCACTGAGCCATGGGTCCTTGAGTACATCTGTGTATGAATTTCTGGGTATTATGAACCTAATGTCTTCAGCAACCATTTTTACCAGTGCTCATATTGCAATTTTTGCTGTTATCATTCTATGTTTTTACCAGAGCTCATATTGCAATTTTTTGTTGTTATTATCACTTTTCTCTGGAACTCCGTATTACTGGTTCCCGGTTAAGGCAGTGGAGAACTTTGAAAGGGAAATTAACAGGAGATAACTGATAACTGACATCCATTAAAACATGGCACATGGCACTAGAACAGTCTACTCCAGTGAGCGAAATAAAGGGTTCAGTTTGACATTCCAACCAAGGGACAAAGGCTGGAGCGTACAACGGCAAAAATGTAATAAATATGGCAACAAAGATGAGGACAATAGTCCGAATAATGTAAATAAAAGGATTTTTTATTATTAAATTATATTTTTTCATTCTTTTGAGTGAGTTCAAAATTTTAGTTAAAAATCTTGTATTTTATTCCATCAGCAGGTGGGAGGGACAAAAGATTAGTATAAAACATTTTAGCATCTTTTTTTCAGTGAAAAGACACAATGATTTGGAAATTCTTGCAAAAATCAAATAATTCTCAGATTTTAATGAAACTTTCAAGTCTTATTCACAAATGAATGAAATTATTTTAGAAATGTTTCTTTTGTTACAAAATCTTAGTAAAAAATTTTTTCACTGTGACTCTCACCCACCCATGCCTTATTTAATTTTATGAAATTTCAAGAAATTAACTTTTGTACTGCTTAATGTTTATACCAGAACTCCTTGGAGAATTTAAATCATCAATTGTTTTTGTAAAACAGAACTCCCAGTTACTGAAAATCTACTTTAGAATTGTAAAATAAAAAATGCAATAGAACTAAGACATTATTTAATTAGGAAAGCTTTTAATTGCTATTTGAATAAGATATATTATGAACTCTGTTGTATTAAGAAAAAAGATTTTTTCAATGAATAATTAATTTTTACAAGAATTTTTTCATTTTTGAAAATTTTAATTTTATTTTTATAATTTATAAATTTTTAAATCTTTTAATTTCTGTATTAATTTGTACTGGTTAGGTGATATTGCTATTCAGTAAAACTATATATAGTAATAATAAATGGAAAAAGTTACTACAATTCAGTGACACCCAATATTTTAAAAAGAATTCATTTTTTTTTGTGTGTGTATGTGTATAAAAAGGCTAATTTTTGTAAATACCAACATCTATACATGTCAGAAAATAAGAACAATAACTATAGTAAATTTAAAACAAAAGTCCCTAAAATTCAATAAACAAGAGATTATGGAGAATATTTTCCAAAATTTTTAAGATTACTGGGTAGTTACAAATTTTATAAAAGGTACTTACATTTTATTCCTCAAGTAATTTTTATAGATATTAGTGTTTTGTTTATATCTTTGGAAATTGTTTCATGAAATATGTCATGAATATAATTTGAAGTATATAAGATGCACTTTTCAAGATGTGACCCATAAAATCTCTCTTTATCCTACACATAGAAGGTCTTGGAGTGATATACTGAAACATTCACTGTTTATTGTTGTTGCAAACAAACTCCTGCGCCAGCTTATCATCCTCTATTATAATATATTCACAATTATTTTTGTACTGAACATTGGCATTTGAATTTCTTTGGTGGAGTGCAGCCATTCCAGGAATGCTTCTTGGTCTTTGGGTCATAATGGTATGCCCAGATGTCATCACCAATTCAAATGTTCCTGAAGATGGTATTCTTAAGGGCTTTGAATCTAGTCTCTTAAATCAGCTGTGAATTGACAAGAGACCTGCTTGATACAAAATTTACAGCATCTGGGTTTGTGGATAATGTGCTTTCACAGTGCTGAGAATCTTCCTGTGTGTGCATGTATGAGTGCGTAAAGATGCCTTCATGCATCAGACACAATGCATATATATCACAAAGAAATATCAGACCTGAGCAATAAAATTAAAATAATTATCTATTACAAAAAATTTAAAACAGCTAACATTATCATCAAAATAACAAGACACCGGCAAAATCAAAACTACAAACAACCAATATTATTTACGAGTTCAAATGCTTCTTTAAGGAACTTTGTTCCTGATCAAACCAAACTCATAAATAATTACATTGGTCACACTACTACATGTCTATCCAGATGACTTATATTACACCTACCCAACCATAACCCCATTAGGACTCATTTAAATGCACACAACAACCTACTAGACTCCACCCAAAACATACCAGTAGAAAACACAAGCATAATAACCTCATCCACATTTAAAAAAAGATTAAAAATAATGGAAGCCATAATAATAAAGAAAAAGCCATTAACTATGAACACAGCCACAATTTTTGACCATGTTTGGAAAATAAAACATTCCTATAACTCTAGATATGTACATAACACAAAATAATACATTCAGTTAAAAACAAAAATAAAATCATCCTTGATAATAGCTAAAAGTATGGCTGAAAGCACACAGACATGCAAAAATTTTGAACAGTTTTTACACCCTTTGTGTCCAGAAGAGAAAACACTTGTACAAACAAAAGAAAAATTAAATAAAAAGGTTAATTGCAGTCAGTCATCTTTAATGAAACATGTATAACAGAGGGATTGCTGCCTAACTACACAATATATAAGCGAGAAGTGTGAGAAGAGAAACTATTAGAATAGAACTGACAGTTACACATAGCTATTCCAACAGTACGATGATGAGATCTTGTTGCTAATTTAGTACAATGCCTAAATTCATAGTGTCAATGAACAGAGGCAGGAAGCTCATTAGAATAAATTAGAAAATGTTTATACAAAAGATACGGTAAAGCCACATAATGGCAATGGAAAAGGTCTGATAACATTAGAGAACCTTCTATGGATTTTATCAAAAATCCAGATATATCACAGGAGCATTAGATCAGTATCAACAATTTTCTTTTTTCTTTTTTTTTTTTTTTTTTTTTGCTGTTTAGCAGCATATCAACCTCTATAGTTTATTTAATGCCAAAATCTAAATATTTTGAACACAATTGTATGCCTTCAAGTACAGATAAAATGAATTATTGGTCATTTTGCTATAAAATGAATTGTCAGTCATTTTGCTTTAAAATGTATTGTTGGTCATTTTGCTATAAAATGTATTATTGGTCATTTTGCTTTAAAAATGTATTGTTGGTCATTTTGCTGTAAAATGTATTGTTGGTCATTTTGCTATAAAATGTATTGTTGGTCATTTTGCTTTAAAAATGTATTGTTGGTCATTTTGCTTTAAAATGTATTGTTGGTCATTTTGCTATAAAATGTATTGTTGGTCATTTTGCTTTAAAAATGTATTGTTGGTCATTTTGCTATAAAATTTATTGTTGGTCATTTTGCTATAAAATAAATTGTTGATCATTTTGCTATAAAATGTATTGGTAGTCATTTTGCTATAAAATGTATTGTTGGTCATTTTACTATAAAATGTATTGTTGGTAATTTTGCTATAAAATGTATTGTTGGTCATTTTGCTATAAAAATGTATTTGCTGATCCTTTTTTATATAAAAATCTATTGCTGGTATTTTTACTATATAAATTTATTTTATACTTTCATAGTGTTTTGTTTTTGTTTGTGTGGGGGTGTTCATTATTTGCCCATAGCAAGGACCCTTACGGGTGCTACTACCTCAGGTCAGGACCTGGTAACAAAAGCAATTAAGAAGTGGTTCCACACTCCTCAAAATCTCCAATCTACCAATTAGAGGCCTTTTGTCAGATGTAGTTGATGTTTTATAGTTTACTATAAAAATGTATTTTTATACTTGCATATTGTTTTGTTTTTGTTTAGGGGGTTCACTATTTGCCTATAGCTAGGATCCTAACAGGTGCTACCACCCTGAGTTAGGATGGGCCTGGAAACAACACTAATTAAGAGGTGATTCCACACTCCTCAAAACATCCAGTCTACTAATTAAAGGCCTTGCTGCCAGATGTAGTTTATCATCATACTCAGGACTAATCAGTAATATTCAATGCATTGATGGATCATAGATTTATAAATATGCAAGATAGATTCTATTGAGAAACATTGTCTGGAATGATGCAGTGAACTAACTTTCCTAAACAGCAGACCCAGCAATTGATTCAATATAATTGTTTCACTTTGTGTCTTTGGAAAATGTGAGACCAAGAAGGTGTAATGAGTTGCTCTTCTGAAGGTTAGCATCACCATTTCTGATGAAGGGTAAAAATGGTTCTGTAACATGACTAAAAGATAGCAGTTTTGTCTCAATGGTGTAAAAACATTACAAGTCATTTCTTGCCCCAGTTAACAACTGATTGGCCATTTTTTTAGATCAGCTGCCAGTTTTACTTTATTAAACGTATTGGATTTACTATTAAGACAAGAGTAAATATTTGTGCCATCAGCATAAGTTGGGAACTAACAACATCGGTTGTTGATAATGATAAGAAGCAAAGTAGTTCTAAGGATAGAACCCTGGGGGACACTTGCATTGATCTAGAAGTGTGGCTGTTCAACCCAACTTTCATTACACAATTTATTAAGAAAGATTGAATCAAATCAAAAATTTGGACAGAGAGACCATAGCCCTTCAGCTCTGTGAAGACCAGCATGTCAAACCCTATCAAATGCCGTTGAGATATCTAAAGCCATAGTCTGAGCTTTGCCATTCATAGTAAAGCTTCATAGACACTTTCACTAATAACCATTAAATCAGACCACATCACAAATGATGCAGTTCAAGACATCATGAAACAGATAACGAACATTAAGAAATAATAGTGGAAAATAATATGATATGTTATAAGAGTCAACAATTTTTCCACCGCCATCCTTAAGCAAAAAAAAGAAAAGCCAGACAAACGTGAAAGCTGGCAAATTAAACTGAGAGGCAGATGGTCAGGGTCTCAGCTTTCAAAGTGACCCTTCGACCACACCAGGACATGGGAGTGATGATAAGGGTGATGATGCACTGCAACATATTTTGTGTAAAACTTGCCAAATTTCTTCTGTGATGATCAAAATATTTTTTATCAGGTTTTTGGTGAGCATTCTTTAGGCTGAGCACAAGTTTTTGAGTGACACGCTCATTTCAAGGCTGGTTGAATGTCTGTTGAAAAAGATGAGCATTCAGAGCAGCCAATCAGCTGTGAAACACCAGAGAATTGCTGATTGGAATCAACTAGGAAGTCTGCCAGGAAATCCTAATTCAGAAACTTTTTGATACTTATGTTGATTGATTCATTTTCTATAGCTTATAAACCCTGTGCAGGTCATTTAAAGCCAGAAAATATTTTTTTTAGATTGTAAGAATTATTTTTTAATTAAATAATTTAGTGATAAATGTCTTACTAATTAATCCATAGCTGGGGAGAGAAGAGGTGGATTCATACCTTATCAGAATTTTATAAACAGACTAGAAATTATAATGTGGATATAAAGTGGGGGTCTATTCTATATTAAAATCAATACATAAATTGATCCCTCACTTTGTGGTCAATGTAGTTTCTATACAGTTATATCCATGAGAATGTAAATAAATCTAAAAAGAGATGCCTGTGTAGCTAATCAGTATTTGATTGATTTATTTGTTTTCTATGGCTTATCAACACTTTGCAGGTTAAAACCAAGAAACTTTTTTAGATTGTAAGAAATTTTTTTGTGATATAATGATTTAGTGATACAAGTATTAATATTTAACCCATAGCTGGGGGAGAAGAGGTGAATTCATGCCTTTCCAAGGATATTTGTGCCTAAGTAAATATAATGAACCCAATAAGAATTGGAACTCAGCTCTCTGATTAAAAATTCCAAGCCATTATACATTACACCACCCGCACATCAAAGATTACATGACCTCATATTCCCAATTGGCTACTATTATGGGGTCCACCCTTTTCTGATATAAATGGACTCGTCCTGCTGCCATAAAATAGCCACAGTCAGTCAGTCATGAGTCTGAAGGTAGAGGAACGTGTAGAGGAACAGGGTGGAGAAACAGAGTGGAAAGTACATACTGTGATTGAGTTGACGTTAGAAGTCAGTTACAAGGACGCCCGACTCTAAGGAAATTTACTTCAAGACTGTATATAGCGATCTTTGATTAATACTAACCGGCGTTCCTGGATTTTACTAACAGCATTACCTTTTGTATTTTGTCTAAATACATTTAATTTCTTAGCTTAAATACTTGCGTTTGTCATTTATTGGAGACCGATTCTTCATGCGGAATCCACAACAGCTACCCATCTAGGTAGTGACCAGGCTTGACATTGCTTAACTTTGGTGATCGTCTGGAGGGAGGAGCCAGTGTTTGCACACTCTATGACCCATAAGGTGCAAATACACACAGTTATCACAATAGATAAAGATACAAAATAAGCAGGTGTTGATAACGATTGTTTACAAAAGGTATTTGATATGTGTGCAATATTTGTTCTTTAGGAATCAGCTGGTGATTGTATAGAACTGATGTTTCAACATAATGTGGCTGTACAAGGGTACTTGTTTGTGTGGGTTTATATCTCACCATGGTCGATTTGCCAGGAAGGTGACATATTGATATTATCAGTGTGGGGAGGTGAACCCAGTGTGCAGCACCTTTGGAAAGAACCAGAAAACCATACCAGAGCTTGACCAAAGCCTTGTGGTGAGACAGAATAGTTTAGAAACCATCAATGATACCAAGTCACATGTCATTGTAACTGAAGTTTTGAACATATGGATGTCTGTTCAAAATGCTGATCAAATGCCCTCTACCGGAAACTGTAACTAAAGGCCATTCAGCATAGTTACAGTATAAACCACACATGAGCTTAGTGAACAAACATAAAATACGCCTAAACAGCTGTTTGCAACAAGGTTAGCAGACAGATGAGCTCAAAAATTAGTTGCTGGCCATGAATATATATATATATATATATATATATATATATATATATATATGTATGTATATATAATGTCATTCACAGACACAAGACATCCAAATGCCTCAAGCCAGGATCAAAACCCAACTGATTTGGTGTCAGGCAGAGTTACACAGCTAAATCTAACATATTGTTTTAGGAATGTTAACAAATGCCAATCAACCAAAGTGCTCCATTCATTTTACTGAAGAGCTTTGCATTAGTACAGGTGGCTGTTTGGCTGTTGTTTATAGAATTAGCTTATCACTCAACAGTGCTCAACTGAAATATATTTTCAAGAGCTAAATATATATATATATATATATATATTTTCAAGATTTTCAAGATCTAAATACATATATAACTTTAAAACTTATGAGATCAGTTCATTTATTTCACTATCTTGGTTTCAACCCTACAGTATCCTCAGGTGATTTTTATCAACTGACCTCCCAATGCTTTATTAAGAAAAAAACAAAAAAAAATGAATGCTATATTATTTTTAAAAATAAATAAACAAATGCACGGTATGGGTGTGATAGAAAGGAAGGAGGAAGATGCAAAGGAGGAAAGAGAAGAAGGTGGAGGAGGAGAAAAGCAAGGAAATGTATCAGTGATGGATAATTGAAATGTATATATTTTTTAACCAGACTCATATGAGCTTAAGGGGAACTTTTTGTATGAATGCAATGGCTCATGACATTGGGTCTCTCATTCAAAAGGTTTTTTTGGGTCCAGAAATGTCATTATTGCTAATTTGTCCTGTTGGCAGAGGTTGAAAATTTTATTGTGGTTGTTGCTTTATCTTTTTAAAAATTTTCCACCTTACAATCAGATCCCTGTTGTTTTCTTCTTTTAAATTCCACACATGGTTAGCTAGTTTGGTAGAACCCCTAAGACTTACTAGCTTGAATGACAACCTATGATTGCCAACTTTCAGTGGTTTATTGGTAGAAAGTGCTCGATATCAGAGATAGAGCATTAATAGAATTAATATATCAAATTTGTCAATTACCTGATTGATGTCACCCCTGTCATGTTGACTTTGAAGTTTTGTAAATGTATAGAATATGTTCACAGTTCAGGACAGAAAAACCGGACAAGCCCTGAAGAGAGAACGCATTCTGTATGTTTACGAAACTTTGAAGTCAGCATGATGGGTGTGACATTGATCTGTTAAATGACAATTTTGATATATATATATATATATATATATATATGATAAGATAAAATAAAGAACAAATAGAAAATATTTTTCATCATACTTATTATAAAACCCAGGTTATGTGTGTGTGTGTGTGTGTGTGTGTGTGTGTGTGTGTGTGTGTGTCTGTACGTTTATATATTGGATCGGATTTCCTACATTTTTCAACCGATTTCAACAAAACTTCACAGGACTACGTAAAATTACCTTGCGGTGGTTCTAACAGCGCCAAAAATTGGAAAAACATAATTGTTTTTGCACAAAATCAATTTGAAAACACGATTAAGAAGCATCACAGGAATGAAAGGGGGACAACTCATATCGAGTTATACTTATTATAAAACCCAGGTTGTGTGTGTGTGTGTTCATTTATATATGAGATCGGATTTTCTACATTTTTCAACCGATTTCAACAAAACTTCACTTTTTTTTTGGCAGGTAGTGTTTCTTATTGTCTTGCACACTTTTTTCTTTATTTTTACATTCAGAAAGCTTTAAAAATTCCATTTACAAGACAATTGTTTATAATAAAATTCTATTCAATCAGTAGACTCATAACGATTGAAAACAATGTTTTTGTTTGAGTTTCGGTTTGACCAATTCATAAAAAAAAAAAAAACTAATTAAGACATGCGTGTCCGTCAACCTTAAACAATAATCTTTGTCAATTTTATTTTTCAGTCTTTATGATGGTCGATACTTGATCTATCTCTTACTGTTACATTCCCGGGCAACGCCGGGCTCTACTGCTAGTTTTTATTAAAGCTTCATCAGATCAGAGACTGAGATATGTACAAAAAGCATGAAATATGAAATAGTCTGAACAATGTAAATAATTACAATACCTCATCTCAGAAATATAGGCAGATATGAAACTATTAGGTCGGTGCAAAAATAATGACGTAATAATGTCGTTTTTTGACGTTAAAAAATACGTCAAAAAACGACATTATTACGTCATTATTTTTGCACCAACCTAATAGAATTTATTTCTTTGCTAATACTATTAGGTTGGTGCAAAAATAATGACGTAATAATGTCGTTTTTTGACGTTAAAAAATACGTCAAAAAACGACATTATTACGTCATTATTTTTGCACCAACCTAATAGATACAATAGGAATGTGCTTGTTTGCATGTTGGTGTGTGTGTGTAACAAGTGTGTGTGAAAGATTACAAAAGTCAAGAGAGAAAACGATGAAAACGAACACCTTACCCATGTGCAATAACATCTTAAGACCAGAGGGGCAACAAAGATGAGGACAACAGTCCAAACAATGTGAATAGCTTGTAGCAATGGGGTTACCAATACTGCAGTGGGTTGTCACCATTATGTAAGCGTGTGTACTACATACATTTAACTTTGGCTAGGAAAAGCGGGATTAAGGAGAATGCGTGGACGCAATGCAATTTAGATTTGATGTAAATAGCACATAGTATAAAATACAAAACAGAATGTAATGATTTCCAAACATAACAATTGAATTTATTAGTGTTTGGTGTACAAGCATATAAGCTGAAGGCGTGATAGAGTTGTGTCTCTTAGATTTGGAAATATTTGTACCTGAGCTCAAAAAGAAGAAGTAATTATTAAACTGTAGTTTAGAATAATAAGTTCCTTTAGCATGTTTGGAATTGTGGGTTGTAAACCTTGGTAAGAGATTTCAGAGTTCGTACTTGCCTGAATGTTGGTAATGGTCTTTAACATCTGACTGCATGGTCAAGATGGGAGCTCTTGAAGATTACATCTTGGCAGCAAGGAGAAAGATGAAAGAAAAGAAAACACAAAGGACCTTACACGTGTTTTGTTTATATATGGCTGTGTATCACATGGGAGGCTCAGATCGAAAACAAGGGAAAACGTGCAGGCGGTTTGATTGGTCAGAACTGACCAATCAACGAGCTAGTTTTGAGGAGATCAACCAATAAAGGGTGTTCCAAAACTTGGAACAATTTTAAATGTGAATTAAGTTTAAGCATCTAATGATTTTCTTCATGGAAACATCAGCAATCAAACAACATGTTAAAGTTCCAAGAGTGCAATTGGAAAAATTGTTCATAAATTCAAACAAACTCATCATTTATGCTGTTCAGCTGAAAACTTTGCTGCAATGCAAGAGAATCCAGACACCTCTATTCGTCATTGCTGGCAGGAATTGAACCTCTCCACCACAACATTACATCATTTTCAATTGAACTCTTAGTTGGTTGATTATGTTGAACAAAAAAATCACAAAGTGTACAAAATGCATTTCTATTTGAACATCCATTTTCATAATAGACTTTGATAACTTTAACACGTAGTTTGATTGTTAATCTTTCCATGGTTGAAATTGCCAAAGACAAAGTTGTTAAATCTGAAAGAAAAAGAAAAAAAAATCATTAGACGCTTAAACTTAATTCACATTTAAAATTAGCGGAAGTTATTGGAACACCCTTTACATACAAATGTGTTTTAATTTGGTATACTTTACACCATCTTGAATGACTGTGCGATTTGTCTAAGTAATGTTTAATTCTATTTTTATTAATATCTGATGTTACTAAGTTCTGGATTCTACCTTGAGTTCTTTCACCAATCACAAGTGTTATGGAGTGGTTTCACAGCGGAGGCTTATATTTGTACTAAGTCGGTCCTAAAATAGGTTCGACATACAAAACGTTAGGAACTTGATATAATAGGTAATGACGCAGAGAAATCTAGTTGTGGTCACTGATACTTTAGTATCCAACTAACAGTCATCCGGCATCGACTGACTGAGCGACTCACTGAGCAACTCCCACGTTACTCTTACTACTCGTACTTATTATAGTTGGGAGAGTCTATTAACTATAGAATAGGTGTGTTCCACTATAACAAGCAACAAGAGAAAATATGTAACTATGTTTGACAAGAAGCAAGTAGATACATAAATAAGGCCGGAGTTTACAATGGCAGGAATGATGTGAATATTACAAGCAAGATGAACATGCTGGTCTAAAATGCAAAACATAATAATAATTCACCATCTCAAACATTCCAACAAAATGCATGCAACTATTTTGGTATTTCTAGCATACCTTGACTCTTCAAAATTTCTGGATTTGTGACTTGTCCAGGTCATGTTGAATTCTATGCACTTGACAAAGGCCTGACATTACAACAGCTGAAATGTGGTGTGTATAACAACCAAGATGAGAATGTCAGTCTAATGGAAAGCATATAATTCCTCCTCTCAGATAATCCAGCCAAAACCCAAATGTAAATATTGTTATTTACTTAGCCATAAGCAGATGTGTATCTATAATATATCAATCTGTATTTAAGGTCGGTCAACGACAATCATAGTCACATCTGTCTGCTCCCAAAACTTTGTCCCTTTGTAATTGACATATTTCTTTTCCACTCTGAATTGAACATATTAGAAAAAATATCCATATTGAATAAACTGATCTGCATATAAAAAACAGGACAAAATCTTTTTTTTAACAATTTTTGGAAATTAGTATTCGTTAGACCTTCCTCAAAGCCACAGCATTAAGCAAAATAGAAATATTAATTTTTATACTTTTAGAAGTGCATCCTCTTTGTAATAAATATATTAGGAGGCACGGTGGAGTCGTGGATAGCAGCTTGGATTGATGAATCAGAGAGCCGATTTTGAATTCCAGTCAAATCCATTACATTCACTTACGTGCTAATACCCTTGGGAAAGGTATGAATCCTCTTCTTCTTCCCCTGGCAGGACAAACCGGGTTCTGTAGCCTTAGATGGCAACTTGTCTAGGAAAATGACAACTCTGAATTCAAAACCTGTGGAGGGTTGTTTGGGGACCTTGTGGCACGTAGGGCACCAGGTCTCTGTATTCCGCCCTTCAAAAAGTGTGGTTGGTTCTGCAAAAAGCCTTCATCACTATAATCAAATCATACATGCCAGTGTCTAAATGTCAGTTCCTAGGAACTGAAATGCTTGACCCTCATATTTGAAATATGATGGGAGAGTCCACCATATATATATATATATATATATATATATGGACTGTACACTGGAGTTGAATAAGACTAACATATTTCTCATTGGTTGAAACAGATCTATAACCCACCTTATATGAGGTAATTTTGGATTTTGTTCTGTAATTTATATACTCTGTTATAATAAATACATTGAGGTCTTTTTGTGGATCAGTTTTAATATTTGATATTACTAGAATCCACTTGGATTATATACCAACAGATTTATTACCTGCACTAAATATATATATATATATATATATATATATATGGATGAAGGGATGAAGGTGAATTTAGACGTATTTATTTTTAGACAAACACACCAGTGACCAGAGAAATTGATTCACCTTAACAAAGAGTCCTGCATATATATATATATATACATATATATATATATATATATGCATATGCATATATATATATATGTTGTTGTTGTTATATATATATATATATATATATATATATATATATATATATATATATATATATATATATATGTATATATAATAACAACTATATATATATATATATATATATATATATATATATATATGCAAGACTCTTTCTTAAGGTGAATCAATTTCCCCAGTCACTGGTGTGTTTGTCTAAAAATAAATACATCTAAATTCACCTTCATCCCTGCAGTGCTTAGTTAGGGGGAAAATCTCTGACTGATACCAAATCAATTGGGTTTCGATCCTGGCTTGAGGTAATCAGATGTCTAGCCACACTGATGAGTCTGTCTGTGGATGACAATATATACATATATATACATATATATATATATATATATAAAAGGCAGGATGTGTGTGTGTGTGTGTGTGTGTGTGTGTGTAACAAATGCACGGCCGCAATTTTCGACATATTTGCATCAAAATTTACATGCACATGCTCCAAGTTAGCGGCAAGGCCAAGACTGACTTTGCATTTCCTAACTCCCATCGAAAGTGGAAATAATCGATTTTTTCATACTTCTACAGCTGTTTTCATGTAGTTTGTGGCCATTTTGTACTGGCCAGAGTGAGTGCCTATAGCTGGCTGCCACGAATAGGCAGGAAGATTCTATTGGCCAGCATGAGAGTCAACAGCTGACTGACATGAATGTTAACTAGCATGCAAAAAAAATTGATAGCTGCATTCATCACAAGTGGGAAAAATTTAAATCTGCATGGCACTTTACTCCAATTGCCTCATTCGCTTGCTTAAACTCAACGTTGATTCTGATTCCACAGAACTGGGTTTGGTGTGAAAAAGTATTTGTTAACATTCTTTTTTCATTCGGTTTTTCCAGTTATGAGTCCTTTTTTGAAGCTGATCGTTTTGTGTTCATTTTGTTTAGTTCTTTTTTCGTAACAGATTTAATGTTTAGTATAGGGCTTAGAAAAAATTCACAGTGTGAGATAGGCAAGAGGTAAGGCATGTAAGCAACATCAGCACAGCAAAGGGCACTCCTTTAAAGGCAAGGAAGGGTAAAAATATTTTAAGTCAAGTGATAGCGATTGCTTTATGAGTCGTACGATTTTTGAATCAAGCATGGGCAACGCCGGGCCATGCTATATATATAGAGAGAGAGAGAGAAAGAGTGTTAAATTGGTTCCTGCTGTATTAAAAGTTATTTATACTTTGTTTTTATTTATAAATGTCAACGTAATGAATAGCAGTTTGGAATGAGAGACTGGAGAGCTGAGTTCAAATTCCAGTTGGGTTCATTATGTTCACGTATGTGCAAATATTGCTAGGAAAGGTATGAATCCGTCTCTTCTTCACCCCAGGTAAATAGCAGGACTTTTCTCTGAAGAAATCATTGTTATTCTCAAAAAACTGTTAATTAACTATTCAGTTGCAAAAAATGTATTATCCTTACAATCCAAAATATGTTCTGGCTTTAAATAACCCACAAAGGGTTGATAAGCCATAAAGAAACAAATCAATCAATAGAATAATATAAATGTCAAGTTTGAAACTATGTTAATATCATAGATAACTGTTTACTACTGATGTCCTTTTTGCCAACTCATAATATTATGCAGTTATCAATGATGTAAGAACACTTTCAAACTTGATATTTGTAAATAATAACAAAGTACAGATAACTCTTTAAGAAGTCAATGATTAATCTGTCACTGTATTTATATTATGAACAAGTTCCCCCTTCTGAAATGATGAAAAAATCAATATTTTTTTTATTCTGACAAATGTTGTGGATTGTGGCAGGTTTAATGAATGCTCATCTGTAAAAATTGTTAAAAAAGAAAATTTCTTTCCTGTTTTTTTTTTCAACAGAATTAATTAATTTACATAGTTCCAAATATCCAGTTAAAACTTGTTCATTCATTTAAATTTTATTTATTTGTTTATAAAAAGTGATTTTTGCTTTGGTCCAAGATAATTTCTAAAATGTCTGACGTAGTCATCTGATAAGATCTATATTGACACACATGCGTATTCATAAGATGCATAGTCATTAACACTGTCACAAATTCCACCAATTTTCAATGGAGACAGATCTAGCTCTATCTTTAAAAAATAGGAAAGATGCATAGAATGATCAGATAACAATTGTAGAGTTGTGAAAAAGATGTTCTTTGCAATGAAGCAGAACAGATGAGTGATTAACAATAGTTGCTGCTTTGTCTATTAACAAGGATTCCTTTTAAGCCCAAAGTACAACCACATATTAGCTAGTTGGGAAAAAACAAGAAGATTCAGTCAAATCTCCAGAGCAACTAACAGCAGTGGAGAGAGATTCATCATTGGTAACTTTTATTATGTCCTGTAAGCATCAAATTTACCAAGCCCTCTTTGCTCATTATGTACCCTAGATATTTCAACTGTCTCTTCCTGATGTTAAATATAAGTTTCCTTTTTGTTTCCATTTTCCATACATTATTCAGTGCATGGTATCCTCAGCATTTTTCGATAGAACCACATTTCTGTTGCTTCAAGTCCCTTCTTCATATTTGAGAATATTGTCCAGCATCCATTGCCACATAGGAGGATTGATATGATTTTCTTTGTTTCTAATAAAGTTTTTTCTGTTTCTTAATACTCTGCTTAGCTTTTGGAAGGCATTTTTTGCTAACCTAATGCACCTTCAGACATCAGTGTTTCATTTTCCATCTTCTGTTAAAACACTTTTCAGGTGACTCATTTCCTTGTTACGTGCCCTAAAAATTTCAAATTATATGATCTAATAAAGAAAGAAAAAACTACTTGGAGGGATAATTTCAAATTTAGAGGCTTCAATACAAAACAGCATTCTCTGGTTGCCAGATCTGATGAGATAAATTTATTGCCCCACTTTCCTCAAAAATCCCAGAACAGTTTTGTGTTCCCTTCTGAACCTAGCACACATAGGTGAAACTTTTTCCATTCTGGGGTAGGTGTGCTGAATATAACATCAGTCATCTAAGTGACAAATTTTATATTTGTCTTATTCCTATATATATATATATGTACGTGTGTGTGTGTCTGTGTGTATACAGAGAGAGAAAGAGAGACAGATAGACAGAGAAAGAAATTGCTGTCTTGACATGAAAACAATTGCTGTCAGTCTGTGATGTTTATCTGAAACAGATGAGCAATGTGTATAATTGGATTGGCTTAAAAGTAGATGTGGTCACAAGATTGCAATGACCACTGGTCAGGGAAAACTCATCTGTCCATCTTCCACACTTTTGTTCTTCGCAGTCAGTCCAGTCAGCATTGGTCACAATTTAACCAACTTGTGCACTTGCCAACGATCAATGTTGCAGTTTCCAGCACAAGAAGGAAATCAAAAAAGCATTTTATAAGCGAATATTTTATGAGAAAAACTTGCAAAAATTGTAGAGTTTTCATTACAACTCATTGGTGAATTTAATGTTTCAAAAATATTTTGACTAACTACAATCAGTATTAGTTTTTAACTAAAATATTCTCCATTCTACAAGAAGCTTATAAGGACAACTCTAAATTTAAAACAATGGAGAATTCAACAAAAACCACTCTGTTATTTTTTTATTATTGCCTACATCCAGAAAGAACATTGCATTTAAAAACATGGAGAAAGCAATGGGAAACCACTCCACTATGTTTCCCAAAAGTTATGGCAATTTGCAAATATTAAAGAAAAGGAATCTTTGGAGAACCATGAATTCCTACATCCTGAAGCCGTGGTAAAGGTGATGGGAAAACATTCCACTATCTTTTCCCAAAAGTCATGGCAATTCAGAATCATTAATGGAAAGAAAGCTATGGAGAGCCATGACTGTGCATGTCCTGAAGGGATATGATATTTAAAAAAGTAAAAATTAAAAAATAAAGAGATTATAATTTAAAATTAGATATCATTATTTATAACTTTAATAAATGATACATTATTTTAAACTCTCTTCATTATTCAAAACATAATAGTGAAAACATTTAAGCCATAGGTAAATCATTGAATACAACTGTTATAAAGAAGCCATGATTAAATTTGTGTGATAAAGAATTATTTAAAATTGTATTAGTTAAACTAGTATTTAAAGGACAACAGAGAATATATGATTTAGATATGTAATAAAGAAATCATTATTAAATCTGTGTTTTTCCCAACAAAATCTATCTTAAATATTTATAAATTTACTATTCATTCATGCTTTGAATATTGCGGCTGCAACTGGGGATCTGAGGCTTCTACTATGGATTTAAAGATTCATGATAAAATACAAAGAAGAATCTGTGATATTATTAGTCCTGAACTGTCATTGTGGCTGTCAATAATGAATCCTGGTAGGACTTCTAATTCTTTCAAGATTACCTCACTGTAAAGTTTCTGGATTATTATTGAATTTAAAGTCTTGTTTTTCTGTTTTTGTTTTTTTATGGCTTATCAACCTTTTGCAGTTTATTTAAAGCCAGAAAACATTTTTAAATTTTGACAAATTTTTGGAGATAATAATTACCGAAGTGAGTATAATGAACCTGATTGGAATTGGAACTTGGCTCTACAATTGCCAGCCATTATCCATTACATCACCCACAAGCATACAGAACTTAATATTCCCAAACAGTTCACCACTTAGGTACTAAACAGACTTGATGTTGCTTAACATTGTGATCAGACAAGAACTGCTGTTTCAACATTATATGGCCATAAGCCTTAAAATCTTATATTGTCTGCTTAATTTCTTTACTTGTACTAATTGCCATCAGATTATAATTTTTACTGATCAAGTTTTAAATCTAATATTTTTGATTTAGCAATGGTGATTCCTGTTAAGAGTTTATTCTTCTTATAAGATGAGATGTCACAAGCCTCTTGCTATTCTATCGCAATTTCCATGGAAAGTGTTTTGATGAACAACATTTCTTAGTTCAACAAGTTCTAACCATCATGACTAAGACCTACCATGCCACTTACATGGATCCCCAGAGGATATGTTATGTTGAAGGGCAGAGTCTTGTCTCGGGAAACAGCTACTCGACCCCGTTTTATACGGGGTCTACTGGGAATTTTTGGCCGAGCCTATGAGCTCTGATACCCCACATTAAATTCGGCTTTGTGCTACATCTGACCACATGGGATAGTTGGTAGATATCCTGCAGTTGAAGATTCATCTCCATCTGTGTTGGTCAAAATCTGGACAGAGAAGATCCCCCGACGAGGCCATGTTGAAGGACAGAGTCTCATCTTGGGAAACAGCTACCTGACCCTATTTTATTACAGGGTCTATGGGAAATTTTTGGCTGAGCCTACAGGCTTGGATACCTCACATTAAATTCAGTCTTGTGTCACATCTGACCATGGTGGGTAGTTGGTAGATATCCTGCATTTGGAGATTCATTGTGGAATTCATTTGACTCACTTCTAGTAGTTGACTACTTTTACACACTGTTGGCAAATCTAATATGTGTTGTTCTTGTCCTAAGTATTATCGTTCATTACCAACCTTTGTTTGATTATTTTATTCAGTAACCTTCCCATGGTGGAAGAGGATGCACAGTTGGGAAATGGATAGTGGCTTAGATTGAGGAATAGGAGAGTTGAGTTTGAATTCCAGTTGAATCCATTACATTCACTTACGTGCTAAAACCATTGGGAAAGGTATGAATTGCCTTCTTCTCTCCCCAGCTGTGGGTAAATAGCAGGACAGACTGGGTTCTATAGCCTTGGATGGCAATTGGTCTATCACAGAAAGAAATGGCAACCTACTGTGGGAAAAAATCTGCCTTGTCACTCACGTATCAAAAGATACATGATCGCCTAAGCGTGTTTCACACATGTCACATAACTGACTGAACCTTCCCTAGGTTACAGCAGAATGAAATTGATTTCTAAATTTTATTTTTGAAAGTTTTGAGATCAAGTTTAGTTACTTAAATATTTTTTGTACAATATATTTTACAATATATTTTCAAATTAGATATTTCTAAAAAAAATGTAGATAATTTTAAAATTCAATTAAAATATCTCCCGTGAGAAAGAAATAAATGAAACCATAATCAATGTTGCATTTAATCCTAACTATTTTTTGGACCTGTTTCATATAAAGTTTCAATTTTCCTGACTGCTGCCCACTGACTTTACCATTACTCCACAAATCCAGTTTTGCTTTTGTCATTATCAGTAATGAGAAACTAAATGTCCTCAAGGACACATGGCACAGTGAATAAAGACATTGGTTAGATCCAGTGATATGACACAAAGAGTGTGAGTTCAATATCTGGTTAAGGCAGTGGAGAACTTTCAGAGGGAAAATTAGCAGGAGATAACTGATAACTGACATCCATCAAACATGACACGTGGAACTAGAACAGTCTACCCCAGTGATCGAAATAAAGGGTTCAGTTTGAAATTCCAACCACCTGAAGAAGGCTGAAGCCGAAACGTTGTGATAAATATGGCGACAAAGATGAGGACAATAGTCCGAATAATGTAAATAATGTACATAATACCTCATCTCAGAAATATAGACAGACTCTGAAGAAACTAAATAGTTTCAGCTATCAAGAAAAAAATTGTAAGATAAACAGAATTTTGCAATTCAAATTTCAGCACTCAGGCTATAAGTTATATATTGAAAATCTTTAACAGGGATTGTCAGTGGTCAGGAATTAATGAACAGTACTATTAAGTTTATAGAAAATGAGCAAGAAAGGGATTACCAGTGGTCAGGAATGAATGATAGCATTTCTGATAGAATGGGGCTATTATGTTTATAATTTTTATTTTGTCTTCTTTGCCTTTCTTATTCATGATGATCAATATTATTATTATTATTATTGTTGTTGTTGCTGTTGTTGGTGGTGGTGCACAGATTCCTACACACGTCAGCATTGTCATATCTTATCAGTAATTATTTCTTTTAGGCAGTTAATCAAATCTCTAGGTGGCACTTGTAGTCCGAGGGTGGAGGGAAGGATGCACTGCAAGGCAATGAATGAGACTCTCTTATTTTCTGTCATATTACCAGAATGTCCAACAGAAGATTTATGGAGTTTGGTGCCAGTGTTCCTGTTTTCCTAAGCAGCATTCTTAAACCAAAGCACATGAATAATGTAGAGCCTAATAAATAAATCCAGAAAATGAATCAGGGGCAGAAGAAGAGACACAAACAGAATCCATTTCAGTGTGGAGCATAGTCACTATTAATAATACAGTCAGTCTGATATCAAAGACATGACTACAAACTGGAGACAGATTCTCCCTAAATGCAATATTGTTTTATGCTTACAAACAAAATTGTTAGGAGCATACAATTATCTATGTAAGTCATAAAAGAACAAGTTAACAAAATTTGTTCATGACTCTGTCTTTGATAAGTAGCACCAGTTGAACAGGTTCGATCCCAGACTATTTCATAAATACACAAATTAATATACGTACAATTAAATGGAATTATACACCTTGCCTAATTAATTAATTACTGCAAGCACTAACTTTTTATATTTATAATTATTATTTTGTAGCAAAAAATGTGGTTGCAGCAACTTTCATTTTTATAATTTTTTTTACCAACTATAAGCAGAGGAGTTTGAGTCTGAATTCCAGTCACGTTCATTACATACATATCTGCACAATCACCTTTAGAAAAGGTATGTATCCATCTCTTCCCCCAGCTATGGGTTAAATAGAAGGACAGACTGGATCTTATAGCCTTGGTTAGCAACCTGTCTACCGCAGAAAGAAATAGCAACCTATTGCGAGAAAGTCTTCTGCCTAGTCAGTCATGAATGATGATGGCAGCGACATCAATAACATTGATGACGATGACGATGATGATGATGATATACTAAGGAGAGGAGTTGGATTCATACCGTTTCCAAGGGTACTTACACATAATTGAATGTAACAAACCCAACCAGAATTCAAACTTGTTATTTCTCACTCCTAGTAACTATCCTTCATATCTTATCATCTCATGAATCTGTTCTATAAAGCAATGGCTTTTGGAAAGAAGCTGTACAAATGGAACTTCATTCTTCCTCCTGGAATACAACAAGAAAGAATGTTGCAGATGGTTTAGTTTATGGTTTAATATGTTTTATGACATTTCAACTTCAATGGATTATTTAATGTTAAAAGATTTTTAGGATATATTTGTATGAATAGAATGTGTATTCTTTGTAAGAAATCAGTTTGTAGATCAGGTTTCATTGGCATATTTTTTTTTTGTAAAGAGGGTTTTTGGCAAGAGTTTGGTTTGGTTTATTTTGTTTTACAGCATATTAACCACAATGGGTTATTTAATGCTAAGATTTTTAGGGTAGGTTCTTATGAATAGAATATGTATTCTTTGTAAGAAATCAGTTTGTAGATCAAGGTTTGGGTTTATTTTGTTTTATGGCATATCAACTCCTCAATGGGTTATTTAATGCCAATAAGATTTTTAGGATAGCTTCATATGAATAGAATGTGTATTCTTTGTAAGAAATCAGTTTGTAAATCAGGTTTCATTGATGTATTTTTGCAAAAAATGTATTGCTGGTATTTTTACTATAAAAATTTATTTTTAAACTTTCATAGTGTTTTGTCCCCAGTTTGGGGGTTAACAATTTGCCCATAGCTAGGACCCTAACAGGTGCTACCACTCTGGGTCAGTGTGAACCTGGGAACAAAAGCAATTAAGAAGTGGTTCCATTCTCCTCAAAACCTCCCAATCAGAGGCTTTGATACCAGATGTAGTTTATCATCATACCCAGTATGACCTGGAAGGTGAGGCTTAGCTGTAAAGGTCTGAACTAGTGAAACTCAGGAATTTAGCTCATCAGAACATTTCCGTGACAATAATGATAAATTATTGATACTGAATGGTTCATCTGTGGGAAAGGTCTTTTAGAGTGGAGAATAATTCATCAACTACAAGGCTGCATAAGTGCATTTGAACTCTGCCAAGGCTGAAAAGAGAGGACTACACAGAGCCAGCTCAGCAATAGCCCAATTTTGGTCTAAGCTGACTTTTGAAAACTGCAGATTGCCAAACATCTAACAAAAGGAGAATCTTTTTTGCACTTATAAATGCATATATATATATATATATATATATATATATATATATATATATATAATGTAAGCAGAGTATAAGAGGGATTAACTTGGGTGTCTTTCATTTCAAGGTCTTCTGCCTAGTCAGTCATGAATGGTGATGGCAGCCACATTAATAACATCAACGATGATGATGATGATGATGGTGGTGTTGATATACACCACCCACACATCCAATCAAAAAGGACAGCATAAGAATGACTCCCAGAAAAAAGTTGATTGTTTTTGTTTAGTGGCATATCAACACCTCTATGTGTTATTTAATGCAAAAATCTAAATATTTTTGTATGCAATTATATTTTTTGTGATGATAATAATAATCCATATCTTAGAAATTTCCATAAAAATCTTAATCAAATTCCAAAGAAACACTAATGCATAAACAGATCTGTCCTTATGAAATTTCTATTACTTGCTGTTGATATATATATATATATATATATATATATATATATATATATATATATATATATATATATATGTACATTTTCAAGGCACCATGAAATGTCAGTTCGTAACATATATTAGGTTGGTGCAAAAATAATGTCGGTTTTTGACGTGTTTTTTAACGTCAAAAACCGACGTTATTTTTGCACCAACCTTATATTTTGTCGCATTAGAACCACCTCTTGAATATTTCCTTAACGACAGAGCAACTTTGCAGAAGGCCATGTTCATAAATGAGGGAAACAAAAGTGGTGCTAAGGGCACAGAAATAACATCATAACCTTAACACTTTCACTGTTGCTTTCCTATCACATTGTTGCCTGGCTGTGCTGGCCTGTTTTAGGAAAAATAAGTAATTGCCATTTACTGGAAATAAATGACTGTAAAAACTACTGATGGCAATTTCTCACTGGAACTACCATTTTGATTTTGATTAGATACTTGAGAGTACAGACTAAGCTAGAATATATATGAGTTGTAATAAAAAGCAACTGAAATTAAGATGACAGAAATTATACTCAAAAATTAATAATGACTGATAATGCTTTATCTAAAAATAAAATTCAATATTAATATTAATGTCTAGAGAGAAATGGCCTGTATATTTGCAATAAAAAGCAATCGAAATGAAGATGGAAAAAATCAGACTAAATAAAATTCAAGATATTATTATGATGTATAGAGATGAAGTAAAGTCCAAATTTTTTGTCTATAGTACCATTTATTACTGACTCCATTTGGTTACAGTGTTTAAAATGGTTGACTATCATCAGAGCTCTTTTTTGTGATTTGAGTGTTCATACAGTGTTGTTGTTTTTCTTCTGATTGACGGAAATTAATTCATTGCATTCATCCTTTCTTTTTTCTCTTCTGGAGTTGTACATCAGGTCAAACTCACAGCCAATGAACCACCAACCCTTGCATCTTGAACTGCTACCTTGAATCAAGTTCCTCTCCATTGTGGTGTCTCTAGTCTCATATGTGGTTTCCTTCTTTTTATTGAGGCTGACACTTCAGTGTTTCCCATTCGATTTTTGGCAGGACGTGTTGTCATTGGTTGATTTTTTATGTCATTCACTGACTCACATAAACTAAGTCCAGGTTCATGTCCGTTACCAAGGATAGTAAAATAGAAGGAAAGAAAAGAAAGAAAATATATAGAAGAGAGGGAGAGATAGTTTTCTTTGTCACTCATTTAGTAAAGAGGAAAGTGTATATTTTCGTATGGTGTTATTAATACCTAATCCTTCTACATTACTACCAATGAATATAGAATGATGATAATTGCAATGAAAAAGCAACTGAAATTAAGATTAAAGAAATACTAGTCAATAATTATTGCATATACAATTTTTTGAGAATAACAATGATTTTTCTAGATGCAAGTTTTACTATTTAACCCATACCTAGAGGCAGGAAACAGATCCATGCTTTTCTCAATAGTATTTATATATAAGCATATGCAATGAATCTGATTGGAATTCAAATTTGGCTCTCCAGTTCTCATTCTGAGCCACTATCAATTACACCACCCACACATCCAATCAAAAAGCACAGCATAAGAATGACTCCCAGAAAAAAGTTGATTGTTTTTGTTTAGTGGCATATCAACACCTCTATGTGTTATTTAATGCAAAAATCTAAATATTTTTGTATGCAATTATATTTTTTTGTGATGATAATAATTTTAGTGATACAAGTCTTCTAATTAACCCATATCTGGAGGGAAAAGAGGTGGATTCATAGGTTTCTCAAGAGTATTTGCAAGTAAGTAAATATATTGAGCCCACCTGGAATTGGAATTTGGATCTCCAATTAGCAATTCCAAGCCATTATCCATTACGCCAGCTGCAAATCCAAGCTTATAGCACCTGGTATTCCCAAGTGGTCATCCATCTATGTACTGACCAGGCTCAATGTTGCTTAACTTTGGTGATCATATGAAAACCAGTGTATCAACGTGATATGGCAGTAAGGCCTTTATACCCCTTGCACATCTAAGATTACAACACCTGGTATTCCCAAGTTCTCCCCCCATCTATGTACTGACCAGATTCGACGTTGCTTAACTTCAGCCATCACATAGAAATCAGTGTTTCAATGTGATGTGGCTATAAGCCCATTATGCCGCCAGCAGATCCATGTATATGGGATCTGGTATTCACAAGTGGTTACCCATCTATGTACTGACCAAGCTCGACATTACTTAACTTTTATCATCATAAAGGAACCAGTGTTTCAATGTGATGTGCTGTAAGCCTACCAGATATAAAAGTTACCATTTCTGAATGTAAAAATGACAAACAATTTTGTCTAATCTTTTCTAGAATTTGAAAATGTATATCTTGGTATTAGTTGAAATGTCCTCAAATTACCAAAGTTATCAGCTGATTGATCTATTGTTAAGTTGATTCGATAATTACTTGACCATGAAAAAACCATCAAAGCTTAATAGATGTGTCAATCAAAAATATAACCAAACTCAAAGCATTTGAGCCTGAATTTCAGAAACTAAGGATTATGTTAAAGAGATATTTTTGTCTCAAATCTACTTTTTCTATTAGACACAAATAAAATAGTCATTAGTCAAGTAATGAGAAAATAATAAAACAGCTTATTTTGAACAACATGTCATTTTGGCCTCTATGCAGATTCTAGAATAATTTGACTGACTTTTGCCATATTATCAGATAGGATAAGAAAGTATAGAGTTTAACACCAATATTTCTGTTCTCTGAAGAAACAGTATTATTAACAAGACTGATAATATGACATTTCAGTATCTATACAACTCCAGGATAATAATTGTTAATCTTTATGAGTTGCTCCCCTTGGTGACTCTTCATTGTGGGAAAGGGACAGCCTCACCTTGAAGGGAAAATTTTTTTGGGTGTTGGGGGGAAGAAAATGCTTTATTTGGACTACTTTGTTGTCCATATGTGTGCCCTATATAAAATGAATAGCTAATCTCCATGAGTTGCTCCCCTTGGTTACTCTAAGAAGAGTACAGTTTTACCTAGAAGGTTTGAGTGGCCATTTTATATAGGGATTGTTTCCAGGTGAGGCCGTCCACTTCCTAAGTTGAAGTTTAACCCAGGAAAGCAACTCATGAAGATTAACAATAATAATAAAGTTAAAAAGAAGAAGATCATCATCATAATAATAATAACAAAAATAATAATAATTACAGTTTGTTGTTAACTGGAACAAGGAGTGTTTTCTTAATTTTAATGCCTCTAAAACAAAACTTCTCTCTGTTAATCACCTGATAGACTCCTTCCTGCTTCCCATCAGGCATCATTGACACTAGCCTCCGTGAGAGTGACTCATTGGGCCTTCTCAGTCTAACATTCTCTACTGATATGAAGTGGAAAGACTATATTGAATCCATTGCTAGGTCAGCTGTAGAGTGAGTTGATGTGTCCGCTTAGGCTATCGTTCTCGGTTGATATGAAGTGGAAAGACTATTTTGAATCCATTGCTAGATCTGCTGTTAAGAAAATTGGGTCATTGTGTTGTGCTAGACAATTTTTTATTTTTTGCATATTTAGAAGTCTATCATTCCTCTATGCTTAGAATATGACTGTCCCATTTTTTCCAGTGCTCTCACTGTATATTTAGAAATATTTGATAAAAACCAAAGAAGAATCTGCAATATTATCTGGTGTTTTGGCTTCAGCCACTTTCCCACTGCCATAATGTAGCTTTCCTTTAGATCTTGTAGGTGAGTTGTAGTTGGCAATAAGGTTAGCTGTTTTAAATTTTTTATAATAGATATTTACTTTAGTTTTCTTGTTCTTCTCAACTGGGGTTCTGTATTTCTTTATGTTTCTAAGAGAAAATTCATCCTGCTTACAGTTAACGTGTATTTGGTTTTTATAGATGTTAATGTCATTGTTTTCATCTGTATGTTCAGTATTGCTATTAGTTACTTTATAAAGAAATAGTTTAATCTGGTGGTTGATGAGGTAGTTAGGGAAACCAGTGTTAACTAACATCTGTTTTACATTATTGAGTTCTTTAAGGAAACGATTAAGAAGGCGAGTGTTTTTAGAAGTATAACAAGAACTGGGTGTGCAAAGGTCGGTCTAATCATGGTATAAATATTGTTATTCTGAATCTGATTTGCTTTCCTTTGAACAGACAAAGAGAGCTATTCACTCTTTAACCAGGGTTTCCCAACCTAGGCAATATCACCCACCAGTAGGCAATTTCAGCTGTTGGGCAGGCTATGAGCAACTGAACAGAAAATGGTGGAGATCAGAAATTATGGTGAGCGATAGCGGATTTTGAGTATTAAAAATTATTTGCAGATGTACTATATTCACAGAGATGTAACGTGAGTCTTCATGATAGGCATTGTGCTGTGCCAGACAAATTTTATCTCCAGAATCTATCTTGCATATTTGTAAGTCTACTATTCATCCATGCTTTGAATACATCTGTCACATCTGGTCCAGTTCTCTCACTGTACATTTAGAAATTTTTGATAAAAACCAAAGAAGAATCTGCAATATTATTGGTCCTGACCTGGCATCTCACCTTCAATCACTTTCCCACTGCCATAATCAAGCTTTCCTTTAGATCTTGCAGGTGAGTTATTGTTGGCGATAAGGTTAGCTGTTTTAAAATTTTTATAGTAGATAATTAATTTAGTTTTCTTGTTCTGGTCAACTGGGGTTGTGTATTTCTTTGTATTTCTAAAGGAAAATTCATCCGGCATGTATTTGGCTTTTATAAAAGATGATAATGTTATTATTTTCATCTGTATGTCCAGTATTGCTAGTAGTTACTTTATAAAGAAATAGTTTAATCTGGTGGTTGATGAGGTAGTTAGGGAAACCAAAAAAAAGCAAAGTGTTACCTCTTTTTCATAAGATAAAGCATGGGATGAGAAAACTCAAGGTCAGAATTAAAAATAGACTTGTGGGTTTGTCTTGATCAACCAATTAAATGTCAGATCTATGCAAAATAGAAAATTAGGCTCAGAGGGTGGATATGAGGAAGTTATATTTTCATAACATAATAAACCAGAATGTAGAGAGGTCATCATTGACAATTGTGGAAAGCATGTAACAAATGTATCATGATTGTAGACAAATATGACATGTTCAATATTTTATAAGGATGCTGAGGGTAGGCGTAGAAGGATAATCAGATATAAAGTTAATTTCAACAGAAAAAATTTAATATTCAGGAAGCTTCTTAAAGGAATATCTCTATAAGATATTAATAATACTAACTGGATGGCAATAAATAGCTAGACTAAATCTGAATAAAGAAAATAAGATAATTACTGAACACAATGTTCAAATTGGTGTCTACATGTATCCATAAATCCAAGCACCTTCTAAAACACACTGACCCTGATTAAAAGAGACTTCAAAATAGATTTTACAAATCGACGGCAGCATCCATCCGTCTCTCGGAGACAATGGAGTAGCGTTTCTTCTTTTTTTTTTTAAATTCTAGTCGATAGAGTTACATTGCCTCTGGTGACTGTAGTCCCACTCTGAAGCAGTCTCTCAGGCACCTGGCGCAGATGAAACTGGATGACACAGAGATGGAGGCTGTCCTTGCTTTTCTCCTGGCTCTCTTTGCAGCCTACTGATCTTCCCTCGCAGCTTCTGCAATTGTGACACCATCACTGGCTGTGGCTCTCCAAAGCTGACGATCATCAGCCGTGGCCTCCCATGTGTTGGGGTCGATGTTGGCCAGCTTCATGTCTCATTTGCAGACATCCTTGAAGCGGAGCTGAGGCCTTCCAATTGGGTGGGACCCCCCACACTGCTCTCCATACAGGATGACTCTTGGGTTGTGGCCAGCACCTATACGGCATACATGCCCCAGCCATCTGAGACGTCTTTGGCACAGCAGTGTGAACAGGCTGGGGCTGCCAGCATGTTGAAGGACCTCTGTGTTAGTGACCCAGTCTTGCCACTTAATGTGCAGGAGACGTCTGAGTCAGTGGAGGTGAAAGGTGTTTAACCTCTTCTCCTGACTGGTATAAGTTGTCCAGGACTCGTTGCCATATAGAAGGGTGCAGAGGATGCAAGCCCGGTAGACTTGTAGTTTGGTGCTCTCCATCAGCTGGCTGTTGTTCCAGATGTGCTTGATTAGCTTGGCCATGACTGTGGTGACTTTCCCTATCCTGGAGCTGATCTCGGTGTCCAGAGACAGGGAGCTGGAGATGATCAACCCGAGGTAGGTGAAGAAGTCCACCACCTCGAGGTGTGTGCCATTGATGGCAACGTCCGGGGAGGAGGCAGTGTCTTGTGCCAGGATGTTGGTCTTTTTGAGGCTAATGGTCAAGCCGAACTCCTTGCAGGCATGAGCCAGACGGCTGACTAATTCTTGCAGACCACCCTCCATGTGGGACATCAGTGCAGTGTCATAGGCAAACAGCAATTCATGAATTCATGGACCTTGGTTTTAATGCATAGTTGGGTGATGTTGTAGAGTTTGCCGTCTGCTCTAGTGTGGATGTAATGAACACAATGTCCAAATTGGTGTCTACATGTATCCATAAACCCAAGCACCTTCTAAAACACACTGACCCTGATTAGAAGAGACTTCAAAATAGATATTACAAATATTAATATAATATCCAACAACTTTCAATATTCTTAGAGACCATCATTAATTACTTTATATCTATACACACATACAATCCAATATTACTGTACTTGATTAATTTATAACATGTCTGTATATATAATTTCATCTTTATAAGTACATTAGATTGCTAATCCTGACCGATTATTTTTTATTTTTTTTATATTTGCACCCTTATGTTATATTTCCACCCTGTGTTCTAGTTTAAGTTAATTATTATAACTAGGGTATTTTAAGTAAAAATAGAGAGTTATCACCCTTGATATATTGTTTACTTTTGACTCCAAATTTAAATTTAAATAATTTTATAATTTTTTTGTATTTATTATTTTTTTAATTGTTTGCATTTCAAACTTAAGAATATGAATGGTATAAATTATTAATAGTTAATTCTAATATTTTACACAACAATTATTAAATAAATAAGTTTTAACTCACAATTTTGAATCATCACCATAAGGATGCAAACTCCATTAAGGTTAAAACATATTTGCACCTAAAGATTGCAAGAACTGAATGAAACTTAGTTGTGCTATCAACATTGGATATTATGTATATTTATTAACATTTACATATATATATATATATATATATATATATATATATGTATGTATATGTTGTGGTAGGATCCACCTAATTTGCATAGTGGAGTACCGACCATATAAATATGGTTGGTACCGGGAAGAGAGGGGAGGAATCAAGAGATTCAACCAGAGACTCTGCCCGACTGCAGCTCAGTCAACACATTCTCCAGGAACGGTCTTCCCAGGAATATACAAAAGACTATATGTAAATATTGTGTACACTTTCTTGTTTCAATACATTTTGTTCTAAGTACATTTTGTGTTGCATTATTATTCCATGCATTAGTCAAGTTTCAACAGTATATATACACTATAGTTTGAGACCAACCCCGTTCATTTTTTTTTATTTACCCAAAAAGTAGTTGTTTTATACTTTAAATAAGAGAAAATTATATAAGCTTAGTATCGTGGCTTCAGTTTCGGGAGAAAATAAAGACAAAAACGGTCCAACATTTGGATATTTTATATTATGCTGTTCTCTGATCTAAGCTTTCGGCTCACATGAGCCATCATCAGGGTGGTTATATGAACATTACAACAAAAATCAAAGATGACATCCTGCTATGTTTACATAGAAGTTTGCTATGTAATGATAACAGTTGCAGAATAGCAAATGCAGATTGTAAATTTGTAATGTGGTTCATTGAAATCGCACATGACCACATGAGAGAAAGAAATTTTATAAACAGAACCATGTGCTTTTAATTGCCACTATACAAAGCGTAGAACGTCTCATGATCAAACATAATAGACATTCATTGTCTGTTACATTTAACATTATATGTTTCAATAATGATCTGCTGCCCCAATACACACACACACACACACACACAAACACACACACACACACATATATATATATATATATATATATATATATATATATATATATGCAGGTTGATAACAGAAGGTTATGTTCTATAATTTTAGTATTCAAGAGAAATATGCAAACAGAATTAAAATTCTTTTTTCCCTTTCCTACTGAGTTACTCTACTATAGCATGTTTTATGCTGTTTACTTGTATTTGATTATTAAGCAAGGTTTTTTTTTTTACTTTGCGTCAGAACAGCTCTGACATGTTTATGATACCTGACAATCTTGAGCAATATGTCTCTATCAAATTTTGCAAGATCTTCGAAATGCTTCTCATCAGGCTTTTTTGCGAACATTCTTTAGGTCAAACACAGGTCTTTGAGTAGCATGTGCTTTTCAAGGTCACTCAAGTGTCAGTTCAAGATAAGCCTGCAGGGTGATCATTCACCGACAAAATGTCAGAAAATGTGAAAAAAAAAAATAATTGTGAACTCATCAATAAGAATCATTGCTGAATAATCGATCCAGCCCCCCCTCTCACACATGATCAGAATCGGTTATGAAATCTTATCTAAGGATCCTCACTGAAAACATGAATATATTAAGTTAGGTCATAAGTAATTTCAGTTTTGGAGAATCAATTGTAATGATGAATGCATCATTCTAACAACTAATCATACGTGGATTTTTAAAAATAAATTTGGAATGCACTAACATACCATGGTGTAATTGGGTTCACTCTAACAGATACCAAAGTAAGCTTTATAATTGGTGTCAGCACAGAAATTAAATCAAAAGACCTAGGAGCCCTGAGGGCTGACCTAGAAGATAACCTTATAGCCTCCAAGTGCTGAATTGGGCCTCAAAAGAGGTTGGTGAGAGTGTGGGTTACCCCACCTGACTTTACTTAAATGGCATCTTAAGCCTATAAATAAGTCTATAAATAAGCTTATAAATAAGCCTATAAATAAGCTCATAAATAAGCTTATAAATAAGCCTATAGATAAGCTTATAAATAAGCCTATAAATAAGCCTATAAATAAGCTTATAAATAAGCCTATAGATAAGCCTATAAATAAGCTTATAAATAAGCCTATAAATAAGCCTGTAGATAAGCCTGTAGATAAGCTTACAAATAAGCCTAGAAATAAGCCTATAAATAAGCTTATAGATAAGCCTATAGATAAGCCTATAAATAAGCTTATAAATAAGCCTATAAATAAGCCTATAAATACAGTGCTGTTTGATAAAAGTGACTCACCTGATTTTTTTTACTTAAAATATTTTTTGTCTATTGTTTTTGAGCTTAAAATAATTTTGAATCTTACAAAAAGACCCCTTCTTGACCACCTAGGAAAAAAAAGTTTATTCACCCTAAGGTATTCTATTGATAATTATAAATTTGGATATAAATGAGATTCAGGAAAAAACTCTGTGCAAAAAAAGTGACTCAGATATCGCATTCTAATGATTAAACTGGTAAATTTAAAGAACTTTTGACAAAATATTGAAAACTATTTTACAGTACACTCAGAACAATATTCTAGAGAATTCTAGAACAGCTTAAATTAAATCTAGAGTATTCCAGAATACTTCAGAAAGCCTCATACAGTATAAAAACAGCTTGAAATAGCCACTCACATCCCTAACCAGATGAAAGGGTACAAACACACATCAGAATTACTTAAGGGATCTATTATTGCTCTTTCAAAAGCAGGCAAGTCTACGCAAGAAATTGCTATAACCTCACAATAAACTGTCTCTCGAGTGCTTAGGGCACATAATGATGCCACTCCTGCACCAAGGAAGAAAACAAGGGGAAGAAAGAAAAAGATTGATGATAGAAGTGGCAGGGTAATCAAGAGAGACGTTGCAAAGAATAGGATTATAACTAGCCAAGAAATTGCAGCCAGTCTAAGCAAGGTGTTAGTCTTGCCTCTTCAACAGTCCGTCAGAACAAAGTTACAAATCTTGCTAGAACAAGGCTACAAATCTTGTACACGAAGGTTTAAGCCACTAATAAGCAAAGCCAACAAAGCCAAGAGACTTGAATGGGCTCACTATTACAAAGATTTCACCGTAGAAGACTGGAAGAATGTTCTCTTCTCTGATGAAACGAAAGTTGAGCTAAATTCAAAGAATAAGGTGAGTCACTTTTATCGAACAGCACTGTATTCTCGGTCATTCTCTCTCCTTTTTCAAAACTCCAGCTATAAGATGTAGTTGTATCTTCACTTTACTTTCAATATATTACTTTTCTCACAGACTTCTTGTACTCAAACACATACATGTCTATCATGTAGGCTTACACACATTCTACAAACACACATTTTCTAATTTAAATGTTTTTCCATACGATCTGAATGGAGAGGAACCCTGACCAAACACCTCAAGTCAGGGGAGGAGAAGCTGACACAAGTTGCCACAGAAAGGCGGGCCTGTAGAAAGCAAAATGACAGCTCCAAGAGACCAGAGACAGAACACACATGCAATCTCTGCAACAGAGATTGTCACTCCCACATCGACCTCTACAGTCATAGACATTGATGCTCCAGCCAAGCAGACAACTTGAATGTTACCATGGTCAACTCTGACTGACAGAGGCCTACAAAGATTTATAACAAAAATATTAAACACTATTTATTTATTAGATTGTTTATTTACAAGGTTCATTTGGTTTATTTAATTAATTTTATATTTATAAGATTCTAAAAACTAATACAATTAAAACCAATGCAATGCAATATTTATCATTTAACAATTTATAAAGAAAAATTATAAAGTTCCCCTTGCCAATGAGATGGCATGATAACGATGAAAAGCTAATAACCATTATCTGAAACATTTTTCTGACATGGGTTTCTTTTGACTAACTTTTTCAGATGTTGATTTTCAATTACAGATGGACATTCTCTGACACCTTCATCTTCAAGACTTGTATCCCCACTGTGGAACTCCAGAAACCAGTGACGTACTGTCCAATTACAAGTAGATCCTTCACCCTATATTCCATTAATGTTGGCGGCAGTTTGAGAAGCATTACAACCAAGCTTGAACTCATGCAAAAAAAAGAAAACACATCACTTCTTTTTTCATGTTCAAGATGGGAAGTATATCATTTTCTAACTTAAATTCTGAAAGAGATTGATATAAAATTAACAAAGAGGACACTTTAATCATTAGAAATGAGTAATATATTTTTGTGCATCTATTATAAATAATTATCTGAGACATTTTTCTTACACTTTGATGTGGGTTTTGTTAGACTAGTGTTTTCAGATGTTGACTGTCAATTGCAGATGGGACGTCCCCTACCACCTTGATCTTCAACACTCATATCCTGACTGCAGAACTTCAAAAACCAGCGCCATATTGTCTGACCACAAGTGAATCCCTCACCCTATCTTCTGTTAATGTTGGCAGGAGAATCATTGTGTGAGGGATATTTTTTAAGTTAAATTCTGAAAGAGATTGATATAAAATTAACAGAGGACACTTTAATCATTAGAAATGAGTAATACATTTTTGTGCAAATATTATAATAATATATTAGAACACAATTAAAAGGTTTATTCTAAAATCAGACATTTTCTGAATAAGATTAGGAAGGAGATTGATATAAGATTAATAAAAGAGAACATTTTAATCATGAGAGATTTTTATGCAACTATTATAATATATTTGAACACAATTAAAATTGGATATTATTTTCTGAACAACCTAAAATATACAGTGAGGTTGAATAAGTTATCGTACAGCAAACAAATGCTTGTTATTCTCACTTATAGCGAATGAAAACCTTGAATAACAATGTTATATATGTATTTTGAGGCACAGAATCAGAATCTGCAATTTAAAATTAGAAATTCATCGATAAGTGATAGTTATGCAAATTTGTATATTTTGAATGGTGGAAAAGGGTTTGTACAGTATCAATTTTTACATTATAATATGGTAGATTTTGGTCGTACTTCAAAGTAGAAGATTCTAAACTGTTCTAGAATATTCCCAGTAACTCTATTGCAACATTCAGTTCAAAATTGGATCATTCTGCAGTCACTGTTCACTGATAATGGTTCTAATAATGGCTAGACGTAAGGAAATGACTTGTGCTCAAAAATAGCTAATTATTAAGCTATGGAACAATGGAAAATGTTACAGAAACATCTCCAGTGACATGAACACACCTTTTTTAACAATTGGTTCATTTATTGCAAGATTTAAAAGACGTAATACTGTTGAGAACAAAGGTAGACCCGGTGCTCCCAGGAAGATCTCTCCCAGATTACAAAGAAAGTTGATGCAACAGATCCCAAATAACCCAATGGCCATCAGACAAGACCTTCAGAATGATCTGAGTTTGTCAGGAGTTAACCTAACTAAGCAAACGTTTAGTAATGAACTACACAGAGATGGTATAATGTCGCACTCCTCAAGAAAGACACCACTCCATCTGAAACGTCATAGAAATGCCAGGTTGAAATTTGCGACAGAGCATAAAGATAAGGAAAATTCTTATTGGAAAAGAGTTCTTTGGACAGATGAGAGTAAAATTGAGTTGTTCAGTCACAATTCCCTGAATCATGTATGGAGGAAAGATGGCGAAGCATATGCACCCAAGAACACCATACCAGCTGTCAAATTTGGTGGGAGTAGTACCATGGTTTGAGGCTGTTTTTCAATGCAAGGTGTTGGCAAACTAGCAATTATACATGGTAGAATGAATGCAGAAAAATATCAACAAATCCTAAGTGAAAATTTATTGCTTTCTGTAGAGAATCTTGGGCTTCCTCCTGATTGGATCTTCCAGCAAGACAATGATCCCAAGCATACTGCTAAGAGTACGAAGAATTGGCTTGCCAATAACAACGTTAACATCTTACAATGGCCCAGTCAGTTGCCAGATTTGAATCCAATAGAGAATTTATGGTGGTTTTTGAAAAATAAGATCCATCATAGAGGTCCAACAAACATCAAAAACCTGAAGACAATTATTCAGGAAGAATGGAACAAAATACCTACTAAAGTATGGGAATCGTTAATTAAAGACTACAGGAAGAGATTGGTTGCTGTTGAACTTAATAAAGGCTTTGCTACAAAATATTAAATGGAGAAAACATGGTTTTGTTCTGCTATACAATCATTTTTTAAACCCTAAAAATTTAAATATTGCTATATTTTGATAACCATAAAATACATTTTTAGTATGCAATCTGATACAGTAGATATATTCCCATTTTGTTAATTTAATATGTTACAAATAAAAATATTAAATATTTTCATGTGTACGATCACTTATTCAACCCCACTGTATATATAGCTCCAGAACGAGATTTATTCCCTATGAATTGTCATTCTGTAGCCTTGACTGGCAACCAATTTAAAGGAACAACAACTCAAAACTATAGAGAATGTAATGGGAAACAACTCCAATATATTTCCAAGAGCAATCCACAAATAAAATAAATATAGGGAAAGCCATAAATACTCACATCCTGGAGGGACATAGGATAAAAAAAAAATTCAAAAATGATTTAAAATATGTTACTATCATTAAAAATTGCCTAAAATATTTTTTGCACATCAGATATGTGACTTAGTAAAAAGTTATTCGTTTTCTATAACCGCTTTCTTACAGTCCTTTGATGTTCTATTCCATGAATGTGTTCAGGCGAACTACACTCCTTAGTTCCACTAGTTCTAATCTTCATGGATAAGACCCACCATGCCATGCACATTATAGAAAACCAACCTCATTACCTTTGTATTCCACTGGTGAGATGTAATATATTTGATTTTTACAATGATGTTCACCTTGTACAAGGCCCAAGAGCTGCTTGAGGTAGAGGATTACAGAGTAAAAGGTACAATTTATGGGGATATGTAGGGAAGATAGTGGTTAATTATGAATTTGGACCAGTTAAGATTATAGTGATTGGAGAAGCATCTTCTTGGGAGTCAGTTCCACAAAGCAAGGATTCATGGGAAGAAGCTGCTTGAATAGAACTTACATCTCATTAATGGACTACAAAAAGATTGCAGAGTGGTAAATAATCACCCACAAGGACGAGGAGACATTTTTGGACTCTATGAAGGCTGAAAAGTGAACTTGGCAGCTCCTGCCCATATATGGTAGCAGTACTTCATTTTCAGCCTGATCTGGCTCTTGTAAAAATAGACAATAGCAGAAGTTAGGTCAACAGCTCTCAATCTATTTTTACCCATGAACCACTTACTCTTAATTTTTTTTTTTTTTTTGGTAGACCGACACCACCATAATCATTCAATGAAACAAAAGCTTATTTTATTTTTTTATATACAGGCCCTCAGAGTGGATTGCTTTGCCAGAAATTGCCTCTGCTGCTGAAGAGCATAATATTGTTAATCCTTATATAATTTATATATTAAATTAATTTTATTATTAATATTTTATTTTTTTAATATTTTATATTAATAAATTTATATTAATATTTTATCTTATTAATATTTAAAATTATGATTATATATTATTAATATATTAAATTAATTTATATGATAAATTATAACCTTTGTATAATTTCCCTTTATGTACACAATCGTTCCTTTATATATTCTTTTCAGTTTTTATTTAACTTTTACAATCAAAACATCTGGTAGAGCAAAACTTACATCCCTTGGTCTCGTTTTCTGCTAGTTTTAGAGTTGTTTTTTAGTATTTTGATATGGCATTGATTACTATTTTTTACCCATCGACCACTTTTACTCCTAAGTTTTTTGGTGAGCTCACATAACCATTCAATGAATAAAAAAGCTTATTTTATTTTTTACTGATAGATAAGTTTAGGAATAGTAAATGTATATGCTTTATTTTAAAGTAAAAGTAATTTAATGAAAATAAACTTGTATTTAACAACAAAATTCTATGGAACATTTACACTCGTACATATATAGGCCATCAGAGTGGATGGTTTGCCAGAAATTGCCTCTACTGCTGAAGAGCATAATATTGTTAATCCTTCTTTTATATATAATCCTTATATAATTTATATATTAAATTAATTTTATTATTTTATTTTTTGAATATTTTATATTAATTAATTTATATTAATATTTTTTTATTAATATTTAATTAATATTTTTTATTAATATTTATTATTAATATATTAAGTTAATTTATATAATTTTCCTTTATATATATATATATATATATATATATATATATATATATATATATATAAAAAATCATTCCTTTATATATTTTTTCAGTTTTTATTCAACTTTTACAATTCTATGAAAGATTTACACTAGTATAGATATAGGCCATCAGGGTGGATGGTTTGCCAGAAACTGCCTCTGCTGCTGAAGAGATTAATACTATTAATCCTTCCTTTATATATAATTCTTATATAATTTACATATTAAATTAATTTTATTAATATTTTATTTTTTGAATATTTTATATTAATTTATATTAATATATTAATATTTTAATTTATTAATATTTATTATTAATTAATTTATATTAATCTTTTATTTTGTTTTATTAGTATTTAAAATTAATATTATTATTTATTATTAGTATAATAAATTATAATCTTTTTAGAATTTTTCTTCATATATATATATATATATATATATATATATATATATATATACTTTATTTTAGGATAATTACACCAACATGGAAATAAATGCTACATAAATGCAATCATGTTTTGATGTGTACCAATGCATCTCATCAGGTATTAGTAAATTTACTGATGCCTGATGAGATGTGTTGATACACATTGAAACATGATTGCATTTATGTAGCATTGACTTTCATGTTGATGTCATTATCCTAAAATAAAGAATACAGCTCTACTTTTGTACTGAGCCTGTTTTAAATTAATGTTACAAATGTTGGAATTTATATTCAATTTGTCCTCATTTCACATGTATATATATATATATATATATATATATATATACATATATATATATATATATATATATATATATGATCCTACTTTTATATATCCTTCTCAGTTTTATTCAACTTTTACAATCAAATCGTACGCTACATTAAAAGGGACTTGCATCACTTGATCTCCTTTTCTGCTAGTTTTAGAGTGGTTTTTCTATTTTTAATATTTTAATATGGCATTGTTTACTGTAGAAATTCCAATTTGACTCCAGTTTGGGGGAATTAACTATTTGCCCATAGCTAGGACTCTAACTGGTGCTACCACTCCAGTTCAGGGTGGATCTGTGAACAAGAGCAATTAATAAGTGTTTCCATGAAAACCTCCTGATCAAAGGCCTTGCTGCCGGATGTAGTTTATCATCATATCCAGGATGCCTCCACTAGAGAATCACTGAGTTAGGTACTCACTAGAGAGTTACAGTGAGCCAAACATTTCAGCATCTTTACCAAATCATTAGGAGTCTGAATTGAATTTAAGTTCCACTAGGCACTCGACATTTATTTATCAGTGAAAGTTCTGGGTCTGCTCAGTGATGATGGAATGTCACTAAGATGCTTTTATTTTTAAACTGGTTAATTAATAGATTATATTCTGATAATATGTCTGCTAAAATTAGAATCTGTTTAATTTGTTTGTCTTATAAAATCTTAATTTATGCAGATTTTAAAACTTTCTTCACAACACCATAAATCTTAGTATGATTTAGAAAAAATATAAATTGATTGAGATGAAATGATTTCTGTTTTTAAGCCAATATACTATTGTCCCTAAATTAAGTGGCATAACTGTATATATGTATGTATGTAGATATATATGCATGCATGTATATGTGCATATTAGATTTATATGTATTACTTAACTATGTATGAATGAATGCTTGCATTTTTGTATGCAGATGGGAGGATATTCTACAAATATGTAACTGATTTTGGAGCAGCAACTAAAGATCTGGCTGGGATGTAACTTCCATTCAGATGATATCGTAGAGATAAGGTTTGGCATTCAGGATCTCCTAACTTTAAGAGAAAAGAATGAAAATACTCAAGAAGCTGATAGAATAAAATGAAGAAGAAAATAAAGAAACTGGGGGAAGAAAAATGAAGAAAAATCATAAAAACAAAGAACGAGACAAAAGAGGAAGAGATGAAGAATTAAGAAAGCAAGTGGAAAAGATGAGATAAAAAGAAAAATGAGAAAATAAGCTAGCAGAAAAACAAACAAGAAAAAGGTGGTTAAAAATACAGAGAAGAAAGAAAAAAAGCAAACATGAAAAGAAAGAATAGAAGAAAGTGAAAGGAAGAAGAAGATAACAATGTTAAAACAAAAAAAGCAATGGAAAGAAAAAAGAATAAAAAAGAGAAAAATAATAGAAAAAAAGAAGCACAAATGAAGAGGTAAGAGAAAAGGGAGATAAACGAGTCAGATACTGCAGAAAAATAAAAAAAATAAAAACTGAGTAGCAAATAAGACAAGAATATGATGAAATAAGATGAGAAATAAGAAAAAAGTAAAGAGGAAAAGATTTTAGCAGACAACGAGAAGAGTCAAGGATATTTTCTGATTATATGACTGAGTCACTCATAGGACATAGCTAATGAAACAGCCATGGACAGAGACAGCCAGTGAAATATTCAATGACTCAGACAACAGGTTATTTAAACAGAGTTCAGTGAAGAAAAAAAGATGGAGGAAAAGAAGAAAGAAAAGAAAAAAAAAGAAAAGCGAAAAAGCAAAAGATATAAAATATGGTAAAATAAACAAAAAATTTAAAATATATACTTGAAAGAAAGAAAAAATCAAAGTAAAAAAAAAAGTGGTGTTAAAATCAAAGAAGGAGAAATTTATTAAATTAATTAAATTAAATATTTTATTCTGATGGGCAATCACTAATTCCTAAGTAAAGCTTCATTTTTTTCTTTTAGAATTGTCACTTGCGTTGAAGCAAGATTATTTATAATAGGCTAAGCTTGCATAATAATGCCATTACTCTTTCTTTCCTTTTCATTTTATACTGGTGAAAGGTTTTTGTTCAGAATGACTGGCAATGGGACTGTATATAGACAGGAGCAGTTTTCAAGCATTTCCCAAAAAAGGTATCTTGTTCACGTGATGTTTTCTAGATCAATGCCATTCATGTCTCAAATGAAGCAATATATTTGGTAAAATAAAAGAAAGAAATATAAATGAAAATGAATGAAAGAAAAAATAGAAAGGAAAGAAAAAAGAAATACAATTGAAAATTAATAAAAAGAATGAAAGAAAAACAGAAGGCAATAGATATCATTGAAAATGAAAAAAAGGAAAGAAGAAATTCAATCGAAAATGAATGAAAACAAAGAAAAACAAAAAATGAAAAAGTAAGAAATAGATTTGAAAATGAATGAAAAAAAAAGAAATACACTTGGAAATTAAAATAAATGAAAAGAAATAAAGGAATACAATTGAAGATGAATGAAAAGAAAGAAAAACAGCCAAAAGAAAGAAAATAGGAAGAAAAGAAGAAGATCTATTGAAAATTAATGAAGAGAAAGAAAGAATGAAAAATGAAAATGAAAGAAAGAAAGCTGTGAGAAAACAATATATGAAGGAAAGTAAGAGGAAAATGATGAATGGATAATCAATTTCAGTTGAATAAGTGAGAAGGGAAGATTAAACAAATACATGAAAGAAATAATATTGATGCACATTTCTCTGACACACACACACACACACACACACACAGACACACCCATACACTAAAAGTTAGGTTGAAAATATAAACATACTTGTAGAAAGAAAAATATACTGGTTGGCAAATACAAACTAACAGTTTTAGATAAGTAGCTACAAACACACACAAACACGTGAACATAGATAGATAGATAGATAGATAGATAGATAGATAGATAGATAGATCCATACATACATACATACATACATACATACATAGATATATACATACATACATACATATGAAGAAAATAGAACAGATGGATATGAAAACAGATAGGTAGATATGGAGAGATTGAAATAGATATGGAGAGATTGAAATAGATATGAAGAGAATGAGATAGATAAATAGACAGATATGAAAAGAATGTGATAGATAGGTAGATGTGAAATGAATAGGATAGATAGGTATGAAGAGAATTAGATAGATAGATATGTAGAGAATGAAATAGATATAGAGAGAATGTGATAGATATGAAGAGAATGAGATAGATAGGTAAATAGACAGATAGATATGAAAGGAATGTGATAGGTATATAGATATGAAGAGAATGAGAGAGATATATAAGCAGAAAAAGATAGAATGATAGATAGTTTTTATGAAAATTTATGGCAAAGTGAAAAAAATCTTTCATTCGATGTGTTTTGTCCATTAGGATTTCATCAGACTTAAGTGATGATTATGTTGATGTGACTTCACATGTGCATGGAGGAGAGGGGGGATGCTGAAATATAATGAAAGTTTAAACTCTGTACAGGTTATGTATCATTTAACATCAAAATGTGTGCAAACATAATGAATATGTTTACTACTTTACCTCACTCACCTAAAGTCTAGGGCAATGACGCAGTACGAGATTGTACGAGACAGAAAACAAAAGATGATGATGATGATGATGATGATGATGATGATGATGATGATGATAAGAAGAAAAAGAAGAACAGCAACAGCTACTACTACTACTATAATCATCATCATCATCATTATCATTGTCATCATTATTATTATATTTCCTTTGATTTCTGGTGTATATTTATTTATTTCCAGGGTCCCAACCAGAGACCTAAGGTCAGAAATGGTATCATAACATTCTCCCACTGATCATTAAAAAAAAAAAACAACAAAAACCCCCTAAGATCACACACATTTTACATAGATAAAGCCCTTTATAAGGTGTGACCTGTAACATTTTTTATATTTCTTTAAGGCATAGGCTACCAGGAATCCCTTCAATGAGTCTATTGGAACCTTTACCAATCAATCCGAGGACTCCAACTATAACTGAAATTATTGATGTCCTCATGTGCCACATTTTTTAGATTTCCATTTCAAGAAGATCCTTGTATTTTGATAGTTTTTTTTTTTGTTTTTTTTTTTTCTTCAAAGATACATAGAAGTCTGCAGGGACTGGCATGTCAATAAGAAAGCACATTCTGTTCTCGTGGTCTTTGATCACGATGTCTGGGCGATTAGCTTTGATTCTTCTGTCTGGATGTATTGTAAACTCCCATAAATTTGTTAGAGGTCCTATCTCTGTAACCAGGTCAAAGTGATGTTATTTTTTTATTAAAATAAAAAAAAAACATTTTTTATCAAAGACAGAAAAGAAAGTTTGCACTGATTGACATTAGTATATCAAGTGACAAAACCACTAATTTAACCCAATATCACCACCAGACAAATAGATTGATCTCCCTTCAATGGAAAAAATCATAAATTATTTATATAGGACTCAATGGGTAGAACCCATTTCAACTGTAGATGGAACAGGTGGAACTTATTAGAGCACAAGTTTACATTAACTGAAGGCTATAAGTTCAATACTTCTGCTGGGTAGTAAATATACATTTTAGCAATTTAACTACTTAACAATCTTATTAGGTTGGTGCAGAAATAATGACGTAATAATGTTGTTTTTTCACGCATTTTTTAACGTCAAAAAACAACATTATCACGTCATTATTTTTGCACCAACCTAATATATACAGGCTGTGATGAATAAATCATCATCTAAATAAAAGAAAAATCAAAATAACACTGACATCTCATTTTAAATGATATATTTACCAAAATTACACAAAAATATCTTGAAATACTAAAGAGTAAATTTATTCAATAAAATCACTATTGGTTTCAACTATGGCCTCCAAACGACTTCAGAATCTTCTGCAACTCTTCTGGACAGTTTCCTTGTTTAAGTTGGTGAATGCTGCCATAATCCTTGTCCACAGTTCATCTTTTGTGTTACTTTGTTGGTCTCTCACTCAACTGTGACCCACACATATTAATCAAGAGTGTTGCATTCTGGGAAGTTAGGTGGCCAGATGTAAGGGATGATGTGGCCACAGAAATTGTCTGACAGTTTTCCTGCTTGTGTAGCATGGTGCAGAGTCCTGTTACCAGACATAGAGTCTTCCATCAGCCACTCTCTTGGCACACGGACACGGCAGCACTATCTCCTCAAGGCACTTGATGTAGGCTGCCATGTTGGGTCTGAGGATCTGTGGGAAGATGAATGGGGGCATAACATTGCTGTCATTAGTAATCACACCAAACACCTTTGTAATCACCATTAAGCTCATCCATCTCTTTCCAAATTTTTGTGATGTCGATGAACACTCATTTGACACTTTTTTAATGTCAACAAATACTCGTCACTTTCATAATGCTCATTGTAGTAGAGACTTTGTAATCACAGATGCAACTACAGTATGCCATTGAACAATACTGCTGTCAGATACTCTCGAATACTCTTGCACTAATAGTAATCTGTATAGTGATCCAATAGAGAAATAGTATAGTGAATAGTATAGAGGATAGACTAGAAATGGTGATTGTTTCAACATCACGCTACTACCTACTTATGCATTTCTCCCATGGTCACGTGATCCACTTAATTCAATAATGAGACTGCCATGTGTTTGCTCATTGGTGATCTATGTTCAAACTCAAGTATCGACAGCGACACTTTATTCCTATATAACACAAATCCTCTGCACTCTCCTCAGATTGATACCCAAACACTGAAATGTTCACATTGGAGCTTCAAATGTGAATGCTAAGCAGTGCAGCATTCCATCTCCAAATTTCTGGTAGAGTGAATTGCATCATGGTCCACTTTTTCTCACAGAAAATAGTGATTTTATTTTTGCGGTAGACCAGTTGCCATCAAAGGCTATAGAACCAAGTCTGTTTTGCTATTTACCCATAGCTGGGGGGAGAAGTCAAGGATTTATACCTTTCCCAAGGATATTAGCATGTAAGTGAAAGTAATGACTAGAATTTGAACTCTGCTCTCTGATTCCTCAATCCAAGCTGCTATTCATTCTCAGCATTAACATTCTTTTGTTCTGTCCTTTCCTCATCCCATCTGCCATCTCACACAGAGGTTTATATCCTTTTGATCAGGCTTGAGAATCTGGCATGGATATTGGTTTCAGCTAACATCAAAAGTCTCTTTTTCTGTCAATTTTTTGATTGGCCAAAATTATTTTATTTTCCAGTATTTCTTCTTTTTTTTATTTTTCTTATAACAGAATTTATGCATGGATTTTTGGTATTTTTCAGTCATACATAAGTAGGCTCTGATCCTGCAAACTTCTAGTGCTTTTTGGCTAGGTTCATTCTTCTCTTCATCTTCCTCTTTTGCCTTCTCAGAAGTATAGAAAGAGAGGTTTAGAGAAAGAAAGCAAAAGAAAGAGATAAGAGTTTTAAAAGGAAAGTTCAAATGCCTTATAATTAATTTGAATTCTTTTTATTTTTGCTTATATATTTTATTTTTTTATATTTTATTTTATTTGTTTTTTTTTTGTTTTTTTTTTTAATCGGGACTCACGACAAGCTATTTACCAACTTAACAAAAACATCTCTGCAAAGGTTTGTGAAGAACTAAGTAAATACAAAAACCTGGAGATGGATATAAAAAAATAACGTGCCACTAGAAAGAGAAAAATTGTTCCTGTTGTGGTTGAAGCTTTGGGTCTAATAAAGAAAGGACATTAACAACAAATCAAAAACATCCCTGGTGCTCGATTTCTTCAGGAAATCTAAAAAAAATACTTCCACCAAGCACAGCCCGTATCTTTTGAAAAATTTTTTTTTTGTTAATAAGTGTGTTATGTTTAATTAAGTGGAAAAAACAAAAAATAACATCCTTTGCTTGCCCTAGGTCAAAGGTTATGACTTGGAATGGCATTATAAAACAAATGCCGATGAAAAAGAAATTAAAAAAAAAAAATAATAATAACTGTCCAAATACATAACCTGGAAATCAAGATTAACAGGATGTGGAGAATGAAGACTGAGACTGTACCAATAGTAATCAGAGCTCTGGACCTGATGAGAAAAGGAATGGATAATTTTACTATCAGAGGATTGCCCTACTAGGAACATCCCATATACTAAGAAAAGTGCTATCAATTAAATGACAATTCTCCTATAGGGTCCAAGGAACATAGTTTGGACCCAGTTCTACAGGATACAATCAGGAAACATAACATACACAAATAATAATAATAATAATATAAATCTACAGACTAATAATGAAAAACAAATTATATTACACAATGCATCTGTTTTGTCAACATATTAGGTTGGTGCAAAAATAATGTCGTTTTCTCAAATATGTTACTATGTGAGAAAACGACATTATTTTTGCACCAAGCTAATACCTTTTTTTATTGTCAATGCACTTAACCATTAATCATGTACAATGAACACTATACACTGAAATTTTCAGATCAAAATTTCAGCTGTGTCAGACTATGGACTTATCGATTCATTCATCTATTTGCATATGTACATTTCTTGTAATCAAGTTTGAGATTAATTTATGTATTATATAAAATAATAGGAAGTTTTGAATTTAACTGTTTTCTTTGAACTTTTTAACAATTTTATAGTCATGTATGTTATTTCAGTTTTGTATATTCTTTCAGAGATGGAGATATTTGAAAAAGCCTGAGTCATGTGCAGATTTATATTTTGGTAAGATTCAATAGCAGCATTCTCAAAAACTTTCTGTCTAAGTAATGAAAAATTATTACCTGTAGAACAACATTTCCGCCTAGAAAAACACGATTTCAAAACCTATGCCAAATTCACCATAATTGAGAGAATAGAAAACTTCAGAGCAGATAACATTAGAAAGAGTTTAGAGTTCCATGAAAATAAGTAGATACAACATTTAAAAACACACTATCCAGCTGAGCTAAACCATAAATTTAACAATATAGATAGTATTAATATATAACCCTTCAAATCAAAACCTACTCACATTTCTCACCCACATAAGACAGACATGCTTACTGAGGTGTTGAGGCCTCACACTTACACACATCATACTCACTCACTCCCTAATGAGCCAAATGATAACACACACCCACAGCAATATACACACTTACACATATCATACTCACTCACTCCCTAAGAACCAAATAACACACACACACACACACACTTAACAGAGACACATCCCCTCTCCAGGAACCAATAAAACTGTCAAAATGACCAGGGGAATTCGGAGCAGCATGGATCCATCCAGCTCTTATCTCAAATAACAACTTAAAAGAGACTGTTTGACCAACACGAGGAATGTTAAAAGATTCATGTTAAAAAGAAAAAAATAAGAAAAAAACAAATGAAAACTACAGACAAAAGTTAATTTTCTCCATCAAGACATTTATTTCTGTAGTTTACTGCTACCAGCAAGCAGAAATATTTCACCTCCTGATCATGGCCATGTTGGCCAAAACTAGTCAAGGAATCTAAATGAAATAATAATAAAAAAACAAAAGAATATTAATCTACAACCCAGTGTCTGAAGATTTTAATTTTTAATATTTTTTATTGTTCAATATATACATATATATATATATATATATATATATATATATATATATATATATATGCAAATGAGAGAAAGAACAGATTACAAAAGACAAAATGTTGCTTTATTGCTATTTCCATGTCAAGAGTTCTGACAAGCTACATTCTTTGGTCTGACCAGCTCTGTTCTTTGAAACTGGGACCCAGCATGCCATCTACACAAGGATTAATCATCCACATTATGTAAGTTCCACTCAGACAGCTTCTTCCCAATAACTGCTGCTTTTTGGAACAGACTCTCAACAGGATGCTTTCCCAATTTCGACAATCGGAACATTTACAAGTCTAGATTTAGCAATTATCTTTCTTACATAACCTCATGAACTTCTTTTCTTGCCCTTTTTATGCTCATACAATATCACACAATAACACTCTACATTGAGTGGCTTCTGGATGTGTTTTGTATTAGGTGAACATTAGTATAAAAACTTGGATCTTTCATATGTGAAGTTGTTTATTCACTTCTGGTCTTCGTCAACTAATGTCAGCTTAAGGGTGAGTGGATTTGGAAGCTTGAGAAGACATCAGTGCTTTTCTTTTTTATTTAAAGATAAATGTAGATCTTCTCACAAGGATGTGACAAACTCTCTGGTTTTTCCCCTCTCTGGTGGACTGCTTATATAACTTCCTGTCATGTTCAGCATTACATCTTAAGCTCAGCTAGATTATCCCCTTGTTTATATGTTGGAGGCAACCCCTGCTATCCTTTGAGGTCCTGATTCTGCACATGGTGGCTATGAGGTTACCTTCCAGGTCAACATGGTGTACATGGCTCTTTTGGTACTCTTGTGTGACACTGAGTGTGGATAAGTTTCAAGGTTATTAATTCCTCTGCAAAAGGGATTACAATTTATGTTGTTTTTTTTTTAAATTTTCATCTCTTTTTCTCAATTCTTGAGTGACAAGCTTTCACCTCATGACCACTGATTTGTTGCTAGGACCATACAGTTTTATATGCATTTTGTATGCAAGGTACATGTATATGCATTTTGTATGCAAGGTACATTTATATGCATTTTGTATGCAAGGTACATTTATACACATTTTGTATGCAAGGTACATTTATATGCATTTTGTATGCAAGGTACATATATATGCATTTTGTATGCAAGGTACATTTATATGCATTTTGTATGCAAGGTACATTTATACACATTTTGTATGCAAGGTACATTTATATGCATTTTGTATGCAAGGTACATATATATGCATTTTGTATGCAAGGTACATTTATATGCATTTTGTATGCAAGGTACATTTATACACATTTTGTATGCAAGGTACATTTATATGCATTTTGTATGCAAGGTACATTCTGGTTTAAAAAAAAAATCTGAGACATTTAGATGAAATGAAACATAATGAAATCTAAAACTCAAGCAAAAGAGATCTATTCTTGTTGCAAATTTATTACCGAACTGATGACTTCATTTTAATGATTAGGGTAGGATGAGGGAGGCTGTATAGGGTAGGTCGGGGTATTAGAATAAATGGTGTTGGTAGAAAATTGAAGTCTGTTAGAGATCATATGAGCCAGCAATAACGGTTTGATAAAACTATGGAAATGTACTATTTGCAATCAATACCTGCACACACACACACACAAAAGGACATTTGCACACACACAATTATATGCAAACACAATTACACACAGGCATTTAAACACAAGCACAAACAAACACATAGAGATATATGCACAGATACACATAAGTACACTGAAAGGCATAAGCATACAAACATTGACACACATATAAAAACACATATTAGCACCCATACATACATACACTTATGATCATACAAACACAAGTACATATATACACTCAAATACATACATATATGCACACTTAGAAATATATGCATATGCATGCATTCAAATATATATACATTTGCACATATATGCATGCCTTCACATATATGCATATACATATCCTAAAACATGCACTTATATATATATATATATATGTGTGTGTGTGTGTGTACACATGCACTTATATATATATATGTATATATATATGCACATGTACAAAAAAATGAATGTACAAAATAAATGTATATAAAGCTATTCATGTATAAGAAATTCTATGTGTATGTGTGTGTGTATGCATCTATGGGTGTGCATCTGTGGGTGTGAATAAAACTTAGTTAAGTGCTATATGCAATACAGACTTGGACGATCATGTCTCTTCTGATTCATGACTAAACAGAAGATTTTCCTGCAGTAGGTTGCTGCTTCATTCTGCAGTGGGCTTTTTGCCAACCAAGATTATAGGACCTAGTCTGTCCTGCTATTCAACCCATAATTGGGGGAAAAGAGATGGATTCATATATTTCTCAAGAGTATTTGCACATAAGTGAATGTAATGAACCCAACTGGAGTTGGAACTCGGCTCTCTGAATTCTTATTCCAAGCTGTTATCCATTAAACCATTATGCACATTACAGTATAAAACTACTTGGTCAAAAAGGAGAGAAAAATAGAAAGACCTTTTTTTTCTGTGTTAAAAATACAATACTTCTTTTTGCCAAACTCTTTTACTCACAGAATATCTAAAAAATATTCTATTTTATCAAAAGACTATCTAAAAATAATTTGCTTTTAATATCCCAGTAAGTAGTTATTTTCTTGTCAGAAAAACAATGGAAAACTGTAGTGAATAGTTCTGCCTGTCCACCCTCATCAAATACTAATTGACAGATTAGTACTTTAGTTTTGTTTGACCTTTAATAATATTTAAATCTTTTAAAAGTGTCACAAAATTTACAAATAAAATACATAACCTACCTAGTGAGCTTGAGTAAATGGATGGTAGAACAAGGTTTGGGATAGATAACAAAAAGCCAATATTTATTTAGAGCTACAAAGGATAGGAAATTGTAGAGGGCCATAATCGTCAACATCCTGAAAGGACATGGCACATAAAAGAAGACGAATAGCAAGCTTGTGGTAGAACAGGAATTTGGATAGATGACAAAAAGACAACATTTATTAAGAGCTACAAAGGATAAGAAATAGTGGAGAGCCATGATCGCCAACGTCCTGAAGGGGCATAGTATATAGAAGAAGAAGAGGAAAAAGAATCATAACAAGCTTGTGTAAATGGATGGCAGAACATGGTTTTGGATAGATAACAAAAAGACAACATTTATTAAGTGCTACAAAGGATAGGAAATAGTGGAGAGCCATGATCGCCAACGTCCTGAAGGGACATAGTACATAGAAGAAGAAGAAAAAGAAGAATAACAAGCTTGTGTAAATGGATGGCAGAACATGGTTTGGGATAGATAACAAAAAGACAACATCTATTAAGAGCTACAAAGGATAGGAAATAGTGGAAAGCCATCACGCCAGCATCCTGAAACGGAAAAAGAAAGAAAATGGCTATATTAAAAGCAACAGGAATGAATTACAAAACGTTTATAATTACCATAAAGTGGTAAATTGAAAATCAAATGACTTTACCGGACACAAGGATGATTTTAAGGTTAAATGAATCATGTAATGAAATTTACATTTTCCATGTATAAAATATACAAGATTTCTTCAGGAATTTCAAGTTAAAGGATATGCTATTGTTTTGCAGTTTCAATATCTTTAGAAATGAATATTTTCATTCTTCTTTACACTAATAACCTTTAAAATGCATTAAATTGATTTCAGAATGAAATTCTGTTTATTTTTCTTGGCCTACATTTTTAGGCTATATTAGTTAACAAAATTCAAAAATTTCCTTTAAACGCCTATCCTTGAAAGAGTGGTGTAATTAATAGATTGAGGAATTGGAGAGCTGAGTTCAAATTCCAGTCAAGTTCGTTGCATTCACTTTCATGTTAATATCCTTGGAAAAGGTATGAATCTATCTCTTTTCCTCCCAGCTACAGGTAAATAACAGGACAAAGTAGGTCTTATAGCCTTGGTTGGTAACCAATTTAGGAGAAGGAAAACTCTGACCTCAAACCATCTGTTGCCTTGTAGGTCCCACCACTTTAGGCAAGAAGAAGGTAACTTCAAAAACAAATCCGCCTCACATGTCATCTTGAAGAAAGGAAGTTAGCCCCTACTTCAAACCGGAACAGAAAATAATGGATTCTTTGAGCTTAGTACAATGTTTCAAACATGGCATGGTGCTGTGGACCTCACTGATTTTGGACCATTTACCCATGTGTATATCACCTATGGCACTTGAGATAACAATGAAAAACAGGTATCAAATGCATGTCACTAAATACAAGGATTGTGAGAACATGAAAGACAAAAGAGCAGCAATGTAGAGTGGTAACAAAAGCATTTATGATGTCTAAATGTGTATAACATGGAAGGAATATCCAAATTATTTCCCAGTAAATCAAGACCTGAAGCTTCAATCTAACATGGGCCAAGAATTTGACGCTGACAAGGCAAGGGAGGCAGCAAGAAATAAAGGGGAGCTACTAAACAAGCTTGTGTAAACTGATGACAAAACAGTGACGGAGAAAGACAGTAAGGTGACAAATATTTCTGAAAGCTACATGAACCATGTTCACCAAAGTCCTGAGGAGACATAGTAGACAGAAAAAAGTCATTGCCTTTGTTTTTATAGGTCAAAATAATTCCCAGAATGTTAAAAAATACAGCAGGGAGAATAAGGAAGAGAGGGATAGTTAAGAGACAAACAAAGGATAGGAAGTTGTGGAGAGCCATGATCACCAGTATCCTGAAGGAGCACAGCATATAAAAGAAGTCCCTGTAGGTTATCAAATACAATAGGAGCTTAAAAAAGAAGAAGAGAGGGATAATTAAGAGACAAACAAATGATAGGAAGTTGTGGGGAGCCATGATCACCAGTATCCTGAAGGAGCACAGCATATAAAAGAAGTCCCCTGTAGGTTATCAAATACAATAGGAGCTTAAAAAAGAAGAGAGGGATAATTAAGAGACAAACAAATGATAGGATGTTGTGGAGAGCCATGATCACCAGTATCCTGAAGGAGCACAGCATATAAAAGAAGTCCCCTGTAGGTTATCAAATACAATAGGAGCTTAAAAAAGAAGAAGAGAGGGATAATTAAGAAACAAAGGATAGGAAGTTGTGGAGAGCCATGATCACCAGTATCCTGAAGGGGCACAGCATATAAAAGAAGTCCCCTGTAGGTTATCAAATACAATAGGCGGTTAAAAAAATGAAGAGAAAGATAGTTAAAAGACAAACAAAGGATAGGATGTTGTGGAGAGCCATGATCACCAGTATCCTGAAGGGGCACAGCATATAAAAGAAGTCCCCTGTAGGTTATCAAATACAATAGGAGGTTAAAAAAATGAAGAGAAAGATAGTTAAGAGGCAAACAAAGGATAGGAAGTTGTAGAGAGCCATTATCACCAACATCTTAATACACTAATATCTTATATATACTATATAAAAGAAATCCTCAGTAGGTTACCAAATAGAACAGGGAGCTTAAGAAATATGAAAAGAAAGGTAGTAAGGGGGGAAACAAAGGATAGGATGTTGTGGTGAGCCATGACCACCCACGTCCTGAAGGGGTACAGCACACATGCTATACTTACTAGATCACTGCATTGGACTGTTCTTGTACAGTAATATTGTGCAATCTGTTGCTTATATGTTTGATCTTTGGTGAATTCCCAACTGTCATGGCTGTGTGCCAAGCCTCATAACTTTCATCTACAAAATCACATACACATATTAATTATTTAAAGCACATCCACTTCTAAGCAGAACCTCACTTCCTTTTAGGAAATAATATTAACATCTAAATTTATTTTATAAGAATGTCTCAAAACAAAAGGATCCATACTTCATAATTTATTAGGTGTCTTCTTAAGAGATATAATTCACTGTTACAGCTAAGCAATCCTAAAATAAGAATAAATATTTGGTTGTTTGAAAAATAATGTCCAATCTCGGAATCAACTTTTATTCCTGAAAAGAAGTGTTTAAATCAGTCAAAATAAGAACCCTGAACATCTATACATTTCTGTCATCGAGTTAAAAGTTTATTTATGCTTTTACAATAAAACTAAAGGTTTGGTCGCCAAGAAATCTTTGAATGCAGTTTCTGCATCTTATTTCCAATGGAATGACTTGATTTAAAAAATTGTCAAGACACTTAAAAAAGAGGAAGTCAGTGGGCAAAGGTTCAGGGGAATATCATGGATGTGGCAAAATTTCACATCCTAGTTGGTGAGTGTTGTGGCCTTGCAGGGGCCAGAAATAAAGACACAATAGAGGAACTGAGTTAAACAAATATGTTAACAGAAATAGTAATACAAACATATACAAACGAGAGTGTTATAGCAAGACTGTTTGGTCCTACTGTCAGAGCTGACTGCTGGAAACTTCCCTCTCCAAAAGGCAATACCTGCTCCTAATTTTAGCTAGGAGGGTCTATGCGTGCATGGGAAAATTACCATAACAGTGAGCTTCTGCAGTGTCATCCTAACAATATGTAGCTAAGCATTGTCATGGAGCAGAATTGAACAATGTCGATTAACTAGTACTAGTCGCATTTTGCTTACTCGAATGTCCATTTTATCCAACTGGTGGCAGTAAACTTCGGTTGTGATATTCTGATTATATTCCAGAAAGTTGGAATGAATAATACCAATGACAGACTACCAGGCAGTCACTATAATCTTCTGCTAGTACAGTTTCAGTTTAGAAAGTGTTTGGGGCCTACATCATGTTAAAGTCATTGAGCTGATCTTTTATGATTATCATAAAGGATCAATTTTTCATCACAAGTCAATATTCAATCAAGAAATAGATCATTCAGATGCATTTCAATCTTTGACATCCACTGTATTTATGTGGAACTCATTTATCGAGTTTCTTAAGATGGTCTGATATTGTTGAAAAATGATGATATTCATTATCTGAAACATTTCTCTGAGACTTTGATGTGGGCTTTGTTAGATTAGTGATGTAATGGAATAACCTGTTACCCCCATGAGTGACTACCATACAGGTAGTAACTACCTATAAGTATCTATAAGTCAACAGACTACAGTCTAACCAGGATCTGTTGAATACAACTCAGACTTACGCGAGGACTACCAACCTTCCAATCGTAGCACTTGCTACTGGATTGACTTGCAACAACCTTGTGCATAACTGTTACCTTTATTCTTATTGTACTGGTCTTTACAATAATAGACCTTTACTTATTTTATACACTGTGTTTTTCAAGTATATATTCCTATTAGCACAGAATATAACAGTTAATTTTTTCAGATATTGATTATAAATTGAAGATAGATGTCCTCTACCACCTTGATCTCCAAGACTCATATCCCCACTGTGGAATTTCAGAAACCAGCACCAAACTGTCAAATGACAAGTCGATCCTTCACCTTATGCTCTGTTAATATTGGGAGTAGTTTCAGGAGAATTATGACCAAGCTTGAAGTAAATGCATTTATTTTTTTTTTTCATTTGCAAGATCAGGGGTTTAGTATTTATGATGGGTAGGCACAAATTCAACACCATCATAAACATAGAGGACATCATGTTGATGCCAGAGAAAGAAAGCTGCAGAAACTCTGACACAAAGTAGTTCTGACAAACTTTAAATTTGGTTTTAAAAAGGGATGATTAAAATTAGAATAAAGCTTAATATGATGAAAGTGAATACGTATAATTTTAGGTTTTGAGTATTTATATTTCCCTTGCTTCAAGTCTCCTTTTCATCTGTGAGGAAATTGTCCAGCATTCACTGCCATATAGGAGGATTGATATTACATAGCAGTTCAGCACTCTTTTCTTTGTTTCTTTTGCGTCAAGTCTCCTCTTCATCTGTGAGGAAATTGTCCAGCATTCACTGCCATATAGGAGGATTGATATTACATAGCAGTTCAGCACTCTTTTCTTTGTTTCTTTTGCTTCAAGTTTCTTCTTCATCTGTGAGGAAATTGTCCAGCATTCACTGCCATATAAGAGGATTGATATTACATAGCAGTTCAGCACTCTTTTCTTTGTTTCTTTTGCTTCAAGTCTCCTCTTCATCTGTGAAGAAATTGTCCAGCATTCACTGCCATATAGGAGGATTGATATTGCATAGCAGTTCAGCGCTCTTTTCTTTGTTTCTTTTGCTTCAAGTCTCCTCTTCATCTGTGAGGAAATTGTCCAGCATTCACTGCCATATAGGAGGATTGATATTACATAGCAGTTCAGCACTCTTTTCTTTGTTTCTTTTGCTTCAAGTCTCCTCTTCATCTGTGAGGAAATTGTCCAGCATTCACTGCCATATAGGAGGATTGATATTACATAGCAGTTCAGCACTCTTTTCTTTGTTTCTTTTGCTTCAAGTCTCTTCTTCATCTGTGAGGAAATTGTCCAGCATTCACTGCCATATAGGAGGATTGATATTGCATAGCAGTTCAGCGCTCTTTTCTTTGTTTCTTTTGCTTCAAGTCTCCTCTTCATCTGTGAGGAAATTGTCCAGTATTCACTGCCATATAGGAGGATTGATATTACATATCAGTTCAGCACTCTTTTGTTTGTTTCTCTTACTTCAAGTCTCCTCTTCATCTGTGAGGAAATTGTCCAGCATTCACTGCCATATAGGAGGATTGATATTACATAGCAGTTCAGTACTCTTTTCTTTGTTTCTTTTGCTTCAAGTCTCCTCTTCATCTGTAAGGAAATTGTCTTGCATTCACTGCCATATTGAAGGATTGATATTATATAGTAAATTATGATTTTCCCTGAGCAATTGGTATGGTGATTTTCTAAGCATAGCTTAGATGTGGCACAAGGCCCAAAGTTTGGGGCACCCAGTGCGGATTGAACTCACTATTCAGTTGCAATTGACCTAATGAGACAATCTTTCTAACCATTACACCACGTTGAAGTACCCACCAAGGAATTGGTATGATGGTAATAATAATTTCACTTAACAACCATACTTTGAAACACTATTATCACTTTCAAAAATATCTATTTATATACGAAGACGTTAAATATACTTTTTATATATAAAGTCTGAACACTTACGTAAAAATGCATATTTTCAAGAAATTAAATTTTCAACATTTTATTGAACTGGAATATTAACAAATAATAGGATTTCCAGCAAACCACCCACATCCATATTCTCTCTATTCGATCAGTAAGAAGTAAGTTCCACTCAAACAGTTTCTTCACACAAACCACTGCCCTGTTGATCAGACTCCCAAGAGGATGTTTCCCCAATCACTACAACCTTAATCTGTTTAAGTCTAGTGTTAACTGCTATCTTCCCCTCCTATCTGTTGGAATTTTTGGGTACTTTTTACTTCTAGTGAGCTAGCCAAAATGAGCTGACTCATATTATAGTCCACCAATCAGAAAGCTCAAAATATTCAATCCGACGTGTATAAAGGCAGCCATTTTTTTTCTCCCAAAATATCTTCACTGCCAACCTGATATCGAAGACTTAAAGAATTAACAGCCACTACTTTCTTCAAATCTTCACTGCCAACCCCTGATATTGAAGACATTACGGACTTCACTGGATGCCATATTCAGAGACTACAGCAAACATGGTCAACACTATTCATATAAACTACCTATTAACGTAACCCTCTACCTAGATTGAATCTTAGAGTAAAAAAAAATCATCTGTGATGAAAAGTTTGATGCAATAATTCCACATTGCCATCAATTTTAGAACATTCATTTATGCATTCAATCAAGTGTATTGCAGCTGTAATTTTCATTGAATATACCTTCTCCTTTAGCACACCCCCAGAAAAAGAAGTCAATTCTTTGTTCGGCAAAACCATGTTTAATCTGTGGAGGTAAAAAACAATAGTTAATAAGATTTGCTATGACCACGCGCATACACTCACATGCAGGTATATGTGGAGCACGAATATGTATACACATATTGGCAAAAACAATAGACTGCTCACAGGCATGCGCGCAAACACTACACAATATAGGAAGTGTGTGTGTATGTATATATGGATGTATATATGTGTGTATGTATGTGTATACTAATTCCTTATAATAAGACAGTATGTGTGTATAGAGGGGGGTGCACATGTACATTCACGTAGTGGCATATATATACACATATTGACAAAAACAAAACAGCTCACGGGCACACACATGAACCCTACACAACATAGGAAGTGTGTGTATGTGTGTTTGTGTGTATGTGTATGCATGTGTGTATGTATGTATATATGTACATATATGTATACTAATTCCTTATAATACGACTGTACATATATATGGAGAGGGAATATACGTATGCATACGCATGCTGGCAAAAACACAAAAAAATGGAGATAGATCTAAGAACACACAGGGCTCATTAAAAGATAAGAATATAGATATCTTTCTCATCCTTTCTTGGACCAGTCTTAATTGTTTTATTACCCTTTATGCAGAATTCTTTCACTGCCAGTTCAAGAAAGACATTTGGGTCACTAACACATAAAAACGAGAATGTCTAATATTGAGAATATTTAACATCAAAAAACATAAGAAAAATTAATTCCTTTTAATAATATGTGGAAATATCCCCTTTTTGCCTGATGAAGGTTTCGAGACTGGAAACGTGTGTAGCAAAATTATGGAAAATAAAGCATAAAATATTTTTTTAAATTCCACATTACAAACAAAAACGTTTGCGGTACCTCTCTTCTTTTTAATATACACACTTTTCTCTCGTTGGAACTACTATAACCTCTTCCCTCTATATATATATATATATATATATATATATATATATATATATACCCAAGTATAGGATTGGTGTATACAGAATAAATTCCAATAACCAACAATTGCTATTCTTAAAAGAGTGCTCACTACAGAGTAGAGCGAATATAATTATTTATTTGAAAATTATAACATAAATATGTTATAAAATCAGTGATTTTATAACATATTTATGTTATAATTTTCAAATAAATAATTATATATATATATATATATATATATATATATATATATATATATATATATATGTTACTAACGCTTTAAATAACACTGACAAAAGCATCTTAATACAAATAAGGCAAATATTTAAAGAACTTTTCAGTCAACCCTTTGTCAGAGGTCAATTGTTGGTGAAAACAATTACTTTTTTCTAACAGGATCAACAAATGACACAATTTTAGGGGACTAATCATGAAAACAAACTGGCACACAATAAAAATATAAAATTGTCTTCAATCAAATTTAGAAAATCAATTTAGTTTGTAAAATTAAAAACAAATAAAATTGATCAAAAACTTGGAGAAGCCCCAGAAATGGTTGAAGAAAAAAAATGATTAGCGCCCACCTAAAAATAGTTAGAAACAACTGAAGATTTCTTTTGGTCTGCACAGGGTGGGTCTTCTAAGCTTGATTGTAACTGCTTCAATAATTCTGAGCATATGCCAAAAATATACCCTGCATAACATATATATATATATATATATATATATATATATATATATATATATATATATATATATATTTGGGCAGCAATCCCATTTTTATACATTTTTCACTAAAGATGACTGACAAGGTACTACAATTAAAATTTTATTTAGTTTTTCTCGTTTTCTTTTAAGTGTTTTTTTCCTGGACATAAAGTGTGTAAAAATTGTCCAAATTTTGTATTCCTGTGTGGGAATGAGTCCTAATTATAGTGTCAAGTTACTGTTTTGTGAATGTGTAAACAATGACTACTATTACTAATATTACAAAGCTCTTCCCTGAATTGAGCACTGTCAGTCATTGGCATATTTATTCACAAAGTACGTAAAAATTCACCTTTCTTTCAACTGTGTGCTGATGGCTTATGGGAAAATCTCCAACTTATGCCAAATCAGTCGGGTTTTGATCCTGGCTTGAACCAATAGCAGAATCTAAAGCTGACTGCATCAACTATATTAAACTATGAAACTCCCTCTATCTTAAATAAACTGAAACATTCTGGTTCATTCTTATAACTAGGCTTAGAATGAGCTCGACACACATAATCAGCATTACACCAAAATTTAAAATAGTTCTTGACAGAGCTCTGTGAAAAGAGATGAATTTATCCTCATAATTATTTTTGCCAATGATTGATCTCTGACAAAGGGCTGGCCAGAATACCATTTAATAAAATTTTGTAGTATCAAGTTATTGTTCATATATATATATATATATATATATATATATATATATATATATATATATTGTATTATTTTTTTTTCACTATTTTTTTATATATATATGATGATGATTGTTATTATATTGACATAGATTAGATGATGAGGATATAAATTTTGATTTAATTTCAATGTATTTCACTAGCTGTCACTTGTACTTACCCTACTCGCCCCTGCTCATTGTGCTGACAACTTGCTTCTACTTTTTCTTTCCCCCACTCATCTCTTTAATAATGTAAATCCCCAGGAAAATTTTTATAGGTCAAGTAATTTAGACATTTACTTCCTTTTCTCTTGGGATTTAATTTTAAAATAATTTTTAATAAATTGCCTGGATAAATTTAAACCATTTCATAATTTTGGTCTGATGAGGCAGATATTAAAATCTTATCTGCTAAAATAAATATATTACTGAATTTTTCTATGATGTGTTAAGTTTTTTCTCTCTTGATGTATATATATATATTTATATATATATATATATATCAAGAAATATAATCTTAAGATGTGCTATATTTATGGGATAAAGTGCTCATTATCAGAGATAGAGTATGTGTAAATATAAAAGTGAACATAGAAGTCAACACTTAGAGTGTTGACTTCTATGTCCACTTTTATATATATATATATATATATATATATATATATATATATATATATTGGTTGGCTACTCATTTTCTGAACACTGTGAGGACAGCTAAACAATCCCTGTTGTAGATGCTTGATCATGCACATTTACATTTTTTCAAAATCCAGAAATTCTACCTGTGATTTATACTGCAACTATGGTGATTGGATTTTAGTTACTGTTTCTTGGAGATAGTTCACAATCTGGTATGATTGCCATTTTAAACAAAGCCATTAGTTTCAAACTCTCAGTAATGATGACTTCTAACTTTGTGCTGGCACAATACTGATGACTTCCAAAAAGTACCATTCACCCAATTTCACTCACAAGTCTTGGATCAACCCATGGTGTGGTTTTCAGTCAGTTTCCAAAGATGTTGCATACTGAGATTGCCACCCCAGACCGATAAGATCAAGAAGTTACCTTCCTGACAAATTGACCATACTGAGATTCCAACTAAGGTTCCATGGTCAGATAGCAAATGTTCTAAACTCTCTTCCATGCACCAATATATATATATATATATATATATATATATATATATATATATATATATATATTAGGTTGGTGCAAAAATAATGACGTAATAATGTCGTTTTTTGACCTATTTTTTAAAGTCAAAAACGACATTATTACATCATTATTTTTGCACCAACCTAATATATATTGTATACTTCAATCTAAACATATTATTTTCAATTGCCAAATTTTCCTGAAGCCTCTCCTGTTTATTATTTATTGGAAGTGTGCCACTATTGAGTGCCTAGAATCCAACCAAATAAGAAAGTCTCACTTCAAAACAAAATCAGCAGTTTTAGAAGTTTCAACAGTGAAGGAAATGCTGTAAACAAGTCTGAGAATTATTTACAGAGAGACTGGTGGATCTATTACAGAAACCTATGTTAAGTGATAGATAGATAGATAGATAGATAGATAGATAGATAGATAGATATGAAGAGGCTGAGACAGATAGCTAGCTAGCTAGCTAGATAGATAGATATGAAGAGATTGAGGTAGACAGATATGAAGCAGAGATAGATATGAAAAAGCTGAGATAGATGTGAAGAGGTTGATAGACACATAAGGAGAGGCTGTGATAGATAGATAGATAGATAGATAGATACTGATAAACAGACAGAATGACAAACAGAAATATATATGAAGAGACTGATTGACAGACAATAGAAACAAACACATATGTGAACTGGTATACAGGGTGCGATAGATAAATTGTCATCTAAATTACACAAAAATGAAATTAATACTGACATCTCATCTTAACAGATATATTTACCAAAATTACACAAAAATATCTCAAAATATGAAAGAGTAGATTTATTCAATAAAATCACCACTGGCTTCAACCTCCAGATGACTTTGGAATCTCCTGCATCTCTTCCGGATGGTCTCCTTGTTTTAGTTTCTCCTGAAAAGGGGTATGCAGGTTCGAATCCTGCTAGAGGATTTTTAAATTTGTTCTTTTTCCTATCAATCTGTTAGATTCTAATCAAAATCTGATTCATATTTGATCCCAGTTCATTTTATCTGTACATGAAAACGACATAAAAAGACAAAAAAGAGACCTATTTATTCCTTATCCTATTACATATATATATATACCAAATACAGTGTAACCCGGATATAAGAGAAATCCGGATATAAGAGAGATTTTCTCTGGTCCCAAATTAGAGCTTGTGTTAATGTATATAAAATAGACCAAATCCGAACATAAGAGATACCCAGATATAAGAAACTTCTCCGGTCCTGACAACTCTCTTATATCCGGGTTACACTGTATACTCATATAAGGTGGGATCTTGCATATCATGCGACTCCCCACCAAATTTTAACTTAAAAAAAAAATTTTATGTAATTTTGAAGAAAAGATTTACAACTGGAAGAAAAATCTACAGCTGAAAAAATGTAAGATGTAAACAAAGGCAAAATTTTGTGAATGTGCGCATTTAAAAAAATGTTAAATTCATGAATATGCATGTGCACAAAACTGAGTCAAAAAGTAGATTGAAAAAGATGCAGAACAAAGAGAAAAAATTGAAAAAATTGGAATACTGTTTAAAACCAGAACCTCTGAACACTAGAAATTTTACCAAGAAACATTGATGTCGGAATAAAAATTGATATTAAAAGTTAAGTAATCTTTTCATATAATATCATTAACAGTCCATTTTTAATATTATTTTAATATTTTTAATATATTGAGCACTATATATAAACTCAAATTATGTGAGCATCACAGATGCAGATGTGGAGCTTCCATTGATGAGTTTGGTTTGTATCCTCTCACCTGTCGTCGTAGTGCCGGCCACTTTCCACAGCATGCAGCAATAATGACATCATCAGAAGAGGTTTGGATGCAGCTGGGTTCCCTTCCCATATCGAACCCATAGGCCTTGACTGTGGAGATGGAAAGCGGTCAGATGGTATTAACATTTTCCCTTTTAAAATGGGGAAGTCGTTGATTTGGAATGTGATTTGTGTGGATACATTTTCAATTGGTGATTTGATCAGGTCCATGTTTAAGCTGGGGTCCGTTGGGCCCAGAACGCAGAGATAAAAAAAAATAGTTAAATATTCTTCTCTTGCTGATAGATTTTTTTTACTCCTCTGGCGGTGGAGACTTCTGTGGTTATTGGACCTCTCTTGATGGCATTCCTTGGGAGGATTGACAAGATGGTGTCTCAATTAAGAAACAAGCCTCGCAAAATGGAGTGGCTCTTGCAGTGTGTCTCACTGGCGATGGTTCGAGGTAATGCTTTCTCCATCATTGCATCTGGCAGAGGATAGCAAAATGAATAACATTTTGTTTATAGATACTTTGTTCAATATTTTTTTCAATAAATAATTGTTGGATTCCACCTCGCCCAAAATGAAATATATAAAAATATCTGCTGTTTCTTAAATCTTAATCCTAAATCTTATATATATATATATATATATATATATATAATTAGTTTAAGAAAAACTAGATAAACCGTATGGGTAAACCTAAGGAGGATAAAATCCAGAGCTCAATGTAAATCCAGAGCAAATAATTTAAATAAAAACAGACCACTTTAAAGTTCCATGTAATAAATTATTTCACCACAGCCCTTTTCAAAGGACTGCGGATCATCAGACTTTACTTCCAAACAAAAAATTAAAAGAAAATTTACACATTTTTGACAGGCCGTATTAAACATATGTAAATTAACGAAGTGAGAAAGTGAGGGGGGAGAGAGAAGACAAGAGTTAGTTAGCAGATATTGACACATTTAAACAGTTAACTTAATGGAAGTTATATATTGATATCGAAAGGGTAGAGAAGAAAAAACCCATAGCAAGAAAAAGTGAAGAGGAAGTTATGAGAGAAGTTGTCACTAATTTTCTTTGTAAAAAAAAGTTGGAAACAGACGCTGTTATTTTGTTAATATATATATATATATATATATATATATATATATATATATATATATATATATGCATGACAAAGTGGAAAAGAGTGTTTGTGTGATGTGATTTGTTCTTTAGTGCTTCATCAGACTAAATTTGTTATATTAGTGCAAGTACACATTCACACGATTAAGGGATGGTGGGTATTTTAAATTTAAAATTTTTATTTTTAAATCTAGTCAATTTCATTTAGATTCTTTTTCTTTTTGTTTCCATCACTTTTGTTATTTTGATATCCCACACTGTGATAATAGAAGTTCTGCCAGGAATAGTGAAATGGTGTAAGAGCCAGGGCGCAAATTTACTATGGATCAAGGCTCTCTCTAAACATTTTCATCTTAGTTAATTGTTTTCTTCATAGATCAGAGTAGCATTTTTTACGTCAAAGTTTTGATCAGTTTTGTTATGGTGAGCAACTAATGCATTTGATGTATTGTTTAGTAAAATGCCACTTTCTCATGTTCTTGAGGTTTCTCTTATATGTTTTTTGTGACAGTTATTACAGGTATGAGGGTAAATTCCTCCTTCAAGTTTTAGCTTATTGTTTTGTTTAGTATTGACTAAGTCTTTTATTGTTTTGAATATAGTTGTAAGAAATTTCATGCTGAGTTTAGATAAATTCTTTTCAGTTGCAGATGTGATAGAGTTAGACAATATATTTTTTAATTCATTGGTTTTGGGTTTGTTAGGAGGCACCATTTTTCTATTTTGGAATATTTTATGAGCCTTTCACATTGAATATAAAATAATTAGGGTACCGTAGATGCTTGAAAATATTTTCAATGTATTTCTCTTCTTCATGTAAATACTGAGGGCTGCACATTCTGAGTGCTCTTAAGTAGAATCCAATGGTTATACTGGATCTTATTTTGTTGTTATGATGACAATAGTATTTACATACAGAATTCCTTACTTTTCCTAGATATCATGCTACAAAGAGTTAATAACAGTTTAAAACATAGTTTCCACTGGAAATCAACCAACAAAAAAGATCTAATAAAGTTGTATTCTCATCATAACAACAAAATCTGGTATAATAATTGGATTCTACTTAAGAGCTCTCAGAATTTGCCACCCTCAATACTACACTGATACAAAAGGCTGGCCAGTAAGATTTTGATTCTAAGCAGCATGAACAGATACTACACTGATCCTAGGCAGAGGGCTGGAGAGTGAGACTTTTTTATCCTAAGTAGGGTGCACAGATACTACACTGATTCTAGGCACTGGACTGGCCAGTGAAACTTTAATCCTCAATAAAGTACACAGATATTAGATTGATCTTAGGAAGAGTGTTAGAGAATAATGCTAAGCAGAGTGCACAGATACTATACTGATTCTGATTCTAGGCAGTGGGTATGAATTGACACTTTAAGCTTAAGTAGAATGCAGAGATAATACACTGATTGTAAGCATAAGCTCAGTGGGTGAAATTTTAATCCTAAATAGAGTGCACGGATACTACACTGAGCCTAGGTAGAGGTCTGTGGACTGATACTTTGATTCTAAGCAGAATGTACAGATACTGTACTCATCTTAGGCAAAAGTGGCAATATTTGCAGTCATAATACTTTCATTTTTACTCTGAATGTGGATATTGTAAGGGCATATAGAGAGGGAACAATGGTCTCATATTATGAGGATATGTAGGATAGATAATGACTGATCCTTGACTTGAAGAGATTAAGATTGTAGTGATGAGGGAAGCATCCCTCAGGTGTCCATTCCACATTGCAACAGTTCTAGGGAAAAAGCTGTCTGAATGATATTTATACCTCACCAATAGAATATGAGAGGGATGAGAATGGGTCGACTCAGTGCATGTCATGCCCTAGTGATGAAGGTCTGGACTTGTGGAACCAAGGAATGCAGTTTACCGAATCATCTATCATGAAAATAGCAGTTGGGAAGTGAGAGGCTAGCAATGTTTCATCTAGGAAACGATTTGAAGGAGGGAAATAATTCATCATCCACAAAGCTTGGTTGAGACTAAAAAATAAGGATTGGGCAGCTCCTGCCCAGATTTGGCAACAATACTCCATTTTTGGTCTGAGCTTGCTCTTGTAGAGATAGAGCATAGCAGGAAGATGCAAGTAGGTACTTTCTGGAGCAGTAGAGGGGAACCAATATTAATAATAATAAAATAATTCTAAGTTATGGCTATAATGATAAAAGTGACAATGCAAAGAAAATTAATCTCTTGAAACCAGGATGAAATAGCTCAGCATGAACAGAGCCAATAATATTTCTGTTGATCGTCAAGAATATTTTGCATGCAGAGCAGCACCGTATTGAAGAATATTTCTCTGTTGCGAGATATTAATGAAATAATTTAATCTTGCATTCTTGATTTAATACGTTCAAGATGTCTCGCCATACATCTACAGAGAATTAATATTAAATTTGCATGAAATTGATACATTCAACTGTCTATCATTTAAGTTGTTACACCAACATGGCCAGAAAACTCAGTTTTATTTCTTATAGTTGATTATATTTGACACAGATTTTGCAGTAGATTTTATGGTTGCAACACCAAACCAGATGCCATTTGGTATCTCAAGAACGTCTGATGATAATAGACTACTTTGCAAGTTACAGCAAATCAATGTGGCGTCGATATTGTCTATTGATTTTCCATCAGAAGCCTTTATGAAATCCAATCTAAAGAGTGTCTCATAAAAAGAAACTGGCCTTAATTCAATGATCATCATCACCAATATCATCACTACCATCATCACCATCACTACCACCACCATCACCATCACTACCACCATCATCACCACCACTACCACCATCATCACCACCACTACCACCATCATCATCATCATCATCAGTCCCATGACCAGGTGTGGTCATAGGCTTGCTGAGCAGCCTAGTATCTGACTAGTTCTCTCCAGATGCTCGGGTTGAAAGCCAGATACATATTCATTCATGCATGCATATCTTGGGTGTGTAGACCTGTCATGCACATCCCTCTCCAGGTCAATCTTCCAACTTGAAGGCTCACCTTGGTTATAGACCCATTGATTCTATCAGAGTAAACCTCCCTTTTGGCCACTGACTTCAGCCTAGAAAGCCTTCCACCAATCAATACTGCCATCACCACTACACTGGATCCCAATCCACTCCATTATGCTAGAGCGACCATACAAGAAGTTTCTTGTGCTCTTTGACATCTTGTCTTTTCATCCTGTTGGGTGTCTAACCACCTTCCTCACTAGAAAAGCCTGGTGGGGGAACTGGCTTAGTTGCCAATGGATCAGTGCTGGTTTATATGGTACCAGTAGCACTAGTAGGGGGACCTCATATACTTTATTCACAAGCAGCAACAAATTTTCAATAAGGAGGTTTCTGAATATTTTCTTAACTTTAAATAGTTTCAAAACATCTACGAATGTCAACGTCAAATTGTTTCAGTAATACTGCTTAAAAGACCACATTTTTCTGACACTTGTTTTCGTGATGGTTTCAACATTCTCAGGATAGATGAACTGCCACCTGACAAATCCACCTTTTTAAGAAAATGAAACTTCAGATGCCACACACACAATCCATTTCTTCCTAAATTGACCCTTAAATTCTTCATAAAATTCCAGGTAGTTTGAAGACAAACAAAATGATAAAATTATCATTTGCTGGTCACTGATCGTCAAAATATGAGAGTAAATCAAAAACTAAAGGTAATTTTCATACAAATACCTTTATTTCCGCTGATGAAGAACAAAGGTATATGTTTCGACATAATTCATTTGCACAGTGATGCACTTCTAGTATTTCTTAATGAGCTTCTGAAAAGCTACATCTGCACCATTTGTTTTTTGGGGCGCTAAAATGTATTCCAAGACATCATACATAATGCTTGTGCATATCTATAACTGATGCTCATGATTATTACCACTTATGCTAACATGATTCATCAGTCATCTCCCACCAAAGCATCCACCCTCTGGATGTGTTCTTCCATTTGCAATGTTGATGTGTGACCAGATCAGCTCTTGACCATTTGATGAGACAGAAAAGTACTAGGAAGAGGAAAAAAGTGAAGCAATTATGTCCTGACCCCAAAAAGAAGTATTGAGCAAAATTTCACGAGAAAATTAGCTCAGAGTGAGGTGTTGTAACCTATGTGGACTGACTATATCAGTAGCAATATATAGTCAGCACAGGATATACCTGGGGACTTGCTTCAGCAATTAGTTGGAGATTCGTCTCCAGCTAAGCTAGTCGAACTCTCTGCCTTCAGGTGGAGATGAACCCAGATGAGGCTATGCCGAATGGCAGTCTTGACTGGGGAGGTAGACAGCTACTGACCCCATTTTTTATGGGGTCTATAGGGAATTTTTGCCCGAGCACATGGGCTTGGTTTTACTCTGCATTAAATAACAGCCTTGTGCCACATCCTGCCTCACAGGATCATGAGGTAAATTACCTTGCTTCAGCAATTAGTTGGAGATTCATCTCCAGCTAAGCTGGTTGAACTCTCTGCCTTTGGAAGGAGAGGAACTCAGACGAGGCTGAAGGGCAGACTCTCGTCTGGGGTGGTAGTCAGCTACCTGACCCCATATATACAGGGTCTACAGGGAATTTTTGCCTGAGCCTACAGGCTCAGTTTTCTCCTGGATTAAAAAACGGCCTTGTGCCACATCCTGCCTCATGGGGAGGTAAGGTAAATAACCTTGCTTTGGGAATTACTAGCCTGCCACCCAATTCCCTGTCCTTCAGTAGTGTATTCTCTTTTACAATAAACTTCTCTTCTTTCATATACATGCGTGTTGCTGTTCCTTTACTCGAGTACCACCATTGTCTGTTTGTAACGTTTTTAAGGATACAACACCGTTACAATTGCTCTTCCTGCTTTTAAAGTGTTCTACCCACTCATACCCATTTTGTTAATTCATGGTGTCTATGCCAACATCCAGTGATGAAATTTCCACAAGTTTGACTCCCTCTGCCCAGAAAAAGTGCACTATGGTGCATTGTTCATCAATGATGCAATCTCTGAGTGGAGTGTCCTTACATCTGACATCATTGCTCCTTGTCACTTAACTGAATGATGGAATGTTGTGTGCAATTAGCTATCCATCACCCTATTGCACATGTGGTATCACACTAATTTCAAAATTGCCTTTACTTTTAGATTTACTCTCATACAATGAAACAATAGCAAAACAAATGCTGACACGTAAAATATATTAAGGTCGAAATTAGGTTGAAATCCCAAATACAATCAAAGGGCAATAATAATGGATGTGAATTGGGATCAAATATGGATTGGAATCTGACAGAATGATAGAGTATAAGGAACAAATAGGAAATGTTTACAGATCTAACATGTTTTGCTTTTATTAAAACTTCATCATGGAATGAAATATGGAGAAAAAGAAAATTTCAGTATTTTTAATTTTAAATTTCACATACATCTTGTCAAACAGCATTTGGGTGTATAAGTCATGTGTGCACGTTTTATAATTCTAGTTATTCTATGTGAGAATTAGATGATAACACAAACTAATTTTTATAAACATACCCCCCCCATATATATATATATATATATATATATATATATATATATATATAGGAAAATGATATATAAACTTTTAAATATCAAGTGGGGGTTATGTAAGTAAAGAATTATAGGAAATTGTAGAAATAAAATGTGACACAGAAGCTCTCATTGTCTCTCTGCTTCCTTTATCAAACTGTTTTATACTATGTTAGATTTTATTATGTAAATCAATGTTTTCACAGTAAAATTAACCAACTGATGTTGGTCACATTTTCAAGATCTATGATAAACATGGCATATGAATTTCAGCTTTATAATATGTATTTTATTGGAAAAAATATTTGAATTGGGATCAAATATGGATTGGAATCTGACAGAATGATAGAGTATAAGGAACAAATAGGAAATGTTTACAGATCTAACATGTTTTGCTTTTATTAAAACTTCATCATGGAATGAAATATGGAGAAAAAGAAAATTTTAGTATTTTTCATTTTAAATTTCACATACATCTTGTCAAACAGCATTTGTGTGTATAAGTCATGTGTGCACATTTCATAATTCTAGTTATTCTATGTGAGAATTAGATGATAATGTATATTCATATATTTACACAAAGTAATTTTTATAAACATACACACATACATGCATATATATATATATATATATATATATATATATATAGAGAGAGAGAGAGAGAGAGAGAGAGAGAGGAAAACAATATATAAATTTTTAGATATCTAGCACAATTTTAGAGGGAAAAAACTATGACAGAGTGGAAAATGTTTTGGAGTGATGTGTTTCATCCTTTAGGAGTTCATTGTACTAACATGATGTTTTTATGTTGATATAACTACATGTGCACACAAAGGAATTGAGAATTTTAAATTTAATTTGAAAATCTTTTGGATATATAGTCTAGCTGATTTCATTTACCTTCTTTTTGTTTTTGTTTACATCACCTTTGTTTTTATATAATATATATATATATAAAAATATATAATAATAAAATAAATTGTCGGACTTTGTCCATTTCGTAATAAATATATATATATATATATATATATACATTATTTACATTATTCAGACTATTGTCCTCATCTTTGTCGCCATATTTATCACAACGTTTCGGCCATTGTATGCTCCGGCCTTCTTCAGGTGGTTGGAATTTCGAACCGAACCCTTTATTTCGCTCACTGGGATAGACTGCTCTAGTTCCATGTGCCATGTTTGATGTATGTCAGTTATCAGTTATCTCCTGCTAATTTCCCTCTGAAAGTTCTTCACTGCCTTAACCAGGTATTGAACTCATACTCTTTGGGTCCTGTCACTGGATCTAACCAACACCTTTATCCACTTTCTGGGTATTATAAACCTAATGTCTTCAGCAACCATTTTGACCAGTGCTCATATTGCAACTTTTGTTGTTATCATTGCTTTTCTCTGGCACTCCTTATTACTGGTTCCCATATTGTATTTATTTCTATGCTTGGTCAGCTCAGGAGATTTTAGTGGCCTAGTGCTGATTCCTTAAGTTTACGAATTTTCCAATGGTGTTCCTTGTCTATGATCTCAACATGATCCCACAGAGGGCGGTGATCTCCCTTCTCTCTCCATATGTGGTCAGCCACGCCTGATTTTTCTACCTCTCCTCGTGTTACAGCTTTCTGGTGTTCTTGAAGCCTTACCTTGAGGGGGCAGCCTGTCTCTCCTTTATATTCCTTTCCACAGCTGCACGGGATAGCATACACACAGTCTTTAATCATGTTCTCCTCTATGGGGGGGTCTTACTTGGGAGAGATATCTGCAAAGTGTCGTCAAGCTCTTGAAGGTTCTCCTGATGTTATATGAACCACAGATCCTTTGTATTTTCTCTGATAACCCCTTCACATAAGGCAGGCAGACTTTCTGATTGTTGTTGTCCTCCTCCTCTTGTACCTGCCTATCCCAGTTTATTGGGGCTGCTGCCATGTACCCAGAGTAGTTGTTACGTCGTAGGGTACTACTTATACTAACCAATTCTTTATCTAACATCTCTGGGTTGCCACTTATGACTTATGAATAGTCCGAATAATGTACATAATGCCTCATCTCAGAAATATAGACATATATATATATTATATATTGAATTTCACATAATGTTTGCCATGGGTTGTAAGGAAGACATAAACTTGAAAGAGAAATATGATATTGTAAAGCTAGTGTGGAAAATTGCTAATAAGTTTACAAGAAATCTGAAAACAATAAAAGAATGAAAACATTAGCAAGAATTAGAAAAAGAAACTGACTTTACAAATTTTGCAAAAAATAGATTTGAGAAAAACTAAAAGGATAATAGACATGAAAAATTTCAAGTCTTAAAATATCTACAAAATGAATATATTCAAATCGGGATCAAATATGGATTAGAATCCAACAGAATGATAGGATAATAAACAAATAGGAAACGTTTATAAATTTGACATGTTTAGCTTTTACTTAAGCTTCATCAGAAAATGAAACATAGAGGAAAAATGAAAATTCATGTATTTTTTTATTTTTGTGCCAGTTAAGGAGTTCATGTGTACTTGTCCTATCAAGCAGTGTTTATGTGAATAATTCTTGTGTGTTTGTGTATCACAATTCTAGTTGGTCTATACCGGATTTAGATGATCATGTGTGTGCATGTGTGTGCTTATGCATCTAGTGGGCATTTTTATTTATATCTGGTAGTGTTTACATGTTGATTGAGGGAAACATACACATGCATACAGATTATCAACCATATCCAATTATATACATTAACACTACTTGACTAGACAAATACATATGAGGTCTAGTTAACAAATAAAAAACAAACAACACAAAAAATATCATAATTTCATTTTCTGATGAAAGCTAAATAAAATCAAAATGTGTTAAATTTATAAACATTTCCTGTTTGTTCCTTATCCTATCAATAATGGCTGTTTAAGAGGTTCTCTCTCATTTCCCACAGATTATGACAAACTAGCAGCATGGCCCGGCGTTGCCCATGCTTGATTCAAAAATCATACGACTCATACAGCAATTGCTATCACTTGACTTAAAATATTTTTGCCCTTCCTTGCCTTTAAAGAAGTGCCCTTTACCATGCTGATGTTGCTACATGCCTTACTTCTTGCCTATCTCACACTGAGAATTTTTTCTAAGCTCTATACTAAACATTAAATCTGTTACAAAAAAAGAACTAAACAAAATGAACACAAAACGATCAGCTTTAAAAAAGGACTCGTAACTAGAAAAACCGAATGAAAAAAGAATGTTAACAACAAATACTTTTTCACACCCAACCCAGTTCTGCGGAATCAGAATCAACGTTGAGTTTAAGCAAACGAATGAGCCAATTGGAGTAAAGTGCCATGTAGATTTTTTTTGCATGCTAGCATACTAGTTAACATTTATGTCAGTCAGCTGTTGGCTCTCACACTGGCCAATAGAATCTTCCTGCTTATTCGTGGCAGCCAACTATAGGCTCTCACTCTGGCCAGTAGAAAATGGCCGCAAACATGAAAACTGCCATAGAAGCATGAAAAAAATCGATTATTTCCACTATCGATGGGAGTTGGGAAATGTAAAGTCGGTCTTGGCCTTCCCACTAACTTGGAGCATGTGCATGTAAATTTTGGTGCAAATCTGGCGCAAATTGCGACCATGCATTCATTACAGATTAGACCAAAAATGGAGTATTGCTGCCATATATTGTCTGGAGCTGCTGACCAATCCTCACTTTCCAGCATTGATAGAGTCCTTCAGCCTCACTTCATCTTTACAAGAGTTAGATTAGACCAAAAATGGAGTATTGCTGCCATATATTGTCTGACGCTGACCAATCCTCACTTTCCAGACTTGATAGAGTCCTTCAGCCTCACTTCATCTTTACAGGCATCAGATTAGACCAAAAATGGAATATTGCTGCCATATCTTGTCTGGAGCTGACTAATTCTCACTTTCCAGGATTGATAGAGTCTTTCTGTTTCACTTCATCTTTACAGGCATCAGATTAGACCAAAATCAGATTAGGTTTGTATGGATAGGATGGGCAGATAATGGTTAACTTGAACAAGTTAAGATTGTAGTGATGGAACATCCTTTTGGGAGTCTGTTCCCCAGGGCAGTGGTTCATGGGAAGAAGCTATTTAAGTGGAATTTACTTCTTATTGATGGAATATGGAGGAAAAGTGGGTAGTTTGCTACAATGTAAGAGGCATGGCACGTCCTAGACGTGAAGATTTGACCTGGCAGAACAGAGAAATGTTGTTCATCTGAGCACTTTTCATGGATGTAGTCATAAAGCTGGGTGAGTTGCCACATTCTGCCTGTGAGAGAGAGGTTGGAGAATGGAAAATAATTTGTCACCCACAATGACTCTGAGACACTTTTGAACTCTATCAAAAATGGAAGTGTGGTTTGAGCAGCCCCTGCCCAAATATGACAACAGTATTCCTTGGTATCATCAGCATCCTTCACATTGTCCTGCATTCACCAAAGTGAATCTCAATTGCTATCAAAGCCCACACATTGAATATTTCAATATAATGTATGCTTATGCAATATCATATTTACAATGTCACATTTAAAGCCCTGGTGTATTTGAAATGTCATGCACAATACAATGTGCTCTAAAGTTTATGTCATCAAATGCAAATTATTCATTTGACCTCAGTTTTACCTACACTACTTTTTTTGGCAGAGGGGATAAGTGGGGGTGACTCAAATAGTCTCCAAAGCATCTCCATCTTCATTTAGTTATTCTCAGACATTTTTATGATAGCAAAGCAACTTTCTAATTATGTTTAATGTTTAGCTTGTGTCGTCTCTGAGTAATTGCAATCATAATTCAATTGATTTCACAATATTTTCTCCAGCAAAACCAGCTGATCTCTATCTTTCTGGCCAAGGTCCATAAATGTTTGTTGGTCTGTCCTTTGGTCAAGATATGTCCGAGTTAGATACATACTTTTGGACACAAACTGACCATACAAGACCCATGTTCATGCTCTATATTGATTTCATAACGTTTACAGTTACCAAAATCTAAATTGGCCACAGCAGGATCAATATTTTTTTATCTGATGGAATATAAAAAGAAGGGCAATATTGGTAGCATGGATTTTAAAATATAGTTGAAAGGTTATCCAGTATTGCCCAGGATAAATAATTCTGTGGTTCTTCTTTACTCTTTCAATGATGTGGTATTTAAAAGTATTCTGGTATCACTTTCTATGGCAAATTTTTCATATGTAAAGAATCCTGCAAATTATATTTGCTTTACAGTAGATTACTGATTTTCCTTTAGCCCTGTAATGGATTAGCTGTGGAAGAAAGGTTGCTTCCTAGGTTGTATTCCCCTATTATGGACATTATTATATTTATGATATAATAACACCTTAATACATGGATGGAACGGAATAGCAGAAAGAGTTTTATACTGGTAAGTCATACACACAATTATAAAAACATATTTACACATATCCCACACAGAGAAACGATAACACATGTCTGCAACAGCAAGCAGTGTGATAAAAGAGTCTTACTTGTATTATTTTCCAAAGAGAAAACTGGAGGTACAGCAGTTTATCTATGAATCTGGTAAGATTGTGTAGTTTCTGCTGTAAGACATTCTACTGCTGGCTAGGGATGTTCTTCTTTGTGAACTTTTAACTTTCAACTTTAATTTTTTTAAACTTTTTTAACTTTCTAACAGAAATTCCCCTTTCTTGATCTAGAAAGTCTTTATATGACAAATTTAGAAGAATAATTTGTTTATTAAATCATAACTGATTTATCTCCCTTGGATCTAATCAGATAATTATTCTTATAGATGGCATCTAGTTCTGTTACATATAATTCTTTTCTAACTCGATTTCCATTATGAAGAATAACAAAGATTAAAATACAGTATATTATAAACTCAGTATATAACCCCTTGCATCTTATGGGATTTGGGGGATAAAAGGATATATATATATATATATATATATATATAATATGATAAAGTTAATTGATAATCCATATGAATAATTCCAGGGAGGATATAAATCCCAAGAGCTCAACATAGTAAACAGAGCAAGTAATAATTAATTAACAAATCAGAGACTTTAGAAAAGTAATATGGTAATATTTCATATTTCATGAGACCAACAAAACTCAGTTTTGCTTCGTCAGACCTTGCGGTTACAAAACAATGAATGGATTCAAAAATTCTTCCAGGAAAGTTATGATGTATATAAAGAATGGATTTCTCTTATAAAGAATAACAAAGATTAAAATACAATATATTATAAACCCTGTATATAACCCATTGCATCTTAGTAGCATTATTGCTTTGCTTGGAGTGAAATGATTAAAAAAAAGTATATTTTTATTCTATAAGTGCCAACTGTTTTTATGACAAACAGTAAAACCAAGTAAAATCTTCAATGCAACCACTTGCTTACCACAATCAGGGAAAAAAAAAAAGAGTATATGAATCAATAAGTGAAAACGTTTGGGCCAAATGCCATTTAGCTGGAAGATAAAAAATTCTATATAATCAGGGCACATTTTAGAATAGTTAGTCAGAAGGAAGCTGGACATTAGAAGGTAATGAGATGTCAGTGAGAGATGTAGATGTAGTGGCAGTTGTGGTTGAGATGGACAAGGAGATAGAATTCTTACCACCCAAAAAAAAATTCTTCTCCTTTAGTCTGTCCTGACAGAAGTAACACAGAAGCTGTCCCAAGTGTCCCTTACCTACACCTTTAGACAGTACCGGATAAATCTGCAAATAAAGAAACCTGTATATTGGAAACTGAATTTGTGGCTTCATTTCTTTTAGTTTCATTTCGTCTTCTATTCCTTTTATGAATGTCTACCTTTCCCAGATTTTGTTCACACCTATGCAAACAGGACTCCAAACATTGTGGGGTAAAATTCTCTGTTTGGTGAAAGATAGAGCAAAGACTGTGGGGTGTATATTTACAGCTATGAAATATTAAATCACGCATACCTATTAATATCTTGTAAATAGCATTTCTTTATTTGTAATTAATGAAAATAATATCCAGAATATATTTTAAGATAAGCAGACTTCATTTTCCATGAGACAGTGAAAGACATTTTGTCAAGAAAATGCTGGAAACTTATGTATCTCGTTGTAAATACTTATGTATCTCGTTGTTATTTATTTTGTGTTAGCTTTCTTTAGCTAGTCTTTTTTTAATGACTTAATAAGCAGAATAATTCTTTATGATTGTTACTTCTCAACAGGAAGTTGTAGTCAAGGGAGGCAACTATGAATTAATGGCATTAAATAGAACATAAGAATATAAAGTAACAACAAAATTAATAGCTATATATATATATATATATATAGATAGATAGACAGATAGATAGATAGATATAGATATAGATATATACATACATACAACAGTTAAAAACATTTAGAAATGCTAAGTGAAACCAGTTAAATTAAAAAAAGTATAACAGCAAATTATTTTTGTAGGAAAAAAATCGCTGAAAATCCAATATACCAACATGCAGTTATAGCCACATTATATTGCACACCAATTCTACACAATACACCTTTGAATATGAACATTGAAAAGCATTAGCAACAGACCACTTGAAAATGGCTAATACATTAGCCAAAAGAGCTTGGGATAATAATCCTTATGAACATTTTCAACACCCCTTTAGCCCCTCCAAAAAGAAAACTGTAAGAACTTTATAAAACCATAAAGAAAAACTTATAAGATTTTCCTCGTCTGTTGTGTGTGTGTGTGTATATATATATATATATATATATACACAATATATATATACATCTGAAGATTTTAATTTTTTAATATTTTTTTATTGTTCAAAATATATATATATATATGGGGAAAAACCTCTCATCAACGGACTAATAATAATAAAGCTGATTGTCCGTAGATGGGAAGGGATTATTTTTGAGTTATAAAATCGCTAGTAGTTACGATTATAATGTAAATTCTATAAGCATGTATAAACGGCATAAATAAATATATACTTAATAGATATGTTAATCAAAATAATGCTAATGTATCGTAATTTATATACTATACACCAGCCTATGCTTACAATTGAAAGGGCCACCACCGCTGCCAAGTGGTCACTTTGAGAACTAATATGACTCGTTCTGCTAAGCCTGCAAATTTTGAAATACATCGCTGACAATTTGGGAGTTTTTACCTGAATAATTTTTTTATGTTACCGGCAGATTTTGTTGCATCTGAAGTCCATTGATGGATGGGTGTCCATAGACGAGAGGTTTGTCTGTATATATATATATATATATATATATATATATATATATATATATATATATATATATGTTTGAATAAAAACAGACCACATTAAGGTTCCATGTAATAAATTATTTCACCATAACCCCTTTAACAGGGCTCTGGATCATCAGACTTTACTTCCAAAAATATATATATATATATATATATAGCCTACATGAAATATATATATATATATATATATATATAGCCTACATGAAATATATATATATATATATATATATATATATATATATATATATATAGCCTACATGAAATATATATATATATATATATATATATATATATATAGCCTACATGAAATATATATATATATATATATATATATATATATATATATATATATATATAGCCTACACACATATATATATATATATATATATATATATATATATATATTTTAACTCATATGGATATGAGTTTGTGATGTAATGGAATAACCAATCATCCCCATGAAGGATGACACTATAGGTAGTAAGTACCTATAAAGTCAACTGTCTACGAGAGACTCAAGGAATAGTGAGAGAGAGACGACATAAGCACGTCCAAACTTCCAATTAATGCCACTCACTACTAGATTGACCTGTGTGGATAACTGTACCGTATTTCATATTGTACTGGTTGTGTACAATAAACCTTTCTTCTATTATCCACCTGGTGTTAAGTATTTATTCCCTTAGCACGTAATATAACAGTTTGTAACCTTGGGTTTCATGTTTTTGCAATCATCAGACAAACTTATACTGATCCTTTCCAGTTCTCTAATCAGATTCTTGATGTTAAGATGAAATTCATCAAGGAAGGTGTCATAGTTTTTTCTAACCCAACTACTATTGATCTTTTCCAAGATCATCTTCTGGGGTAATTATGAATAGATGAATTTCATCTTAACATCAAGAAACTGATTAGAGGACTGGAAAGGATAAGTATAAAAATAAATAGATACAATATGTCTATATCATTCAATGAAACATGTTTGACTGAAGATATGCTATCTAAATATACATATATATATATATATATAAAAGTGAACATAGAAGTCAACATTTAGAGGTGACAGTCTGTTTCATGCTAGGTGCAATCGTCAGGCCACAACGATTTCATCTAGCATGAAACAGACTGTCGCCTCTAAGTGTTGACTTCTATGTTCACTTTTATATTTGCACACACTCTATCTCTGATATTGAGCACTTTATCCCATAAACATAGCACATCTTAAGACTATATTTCTTCATTTACATCATATATATATATATATATATATATATATATATATAGATAGATAACTAGACTCGTTTCGAAAAACCCTCTAATTTTTGATTTGCAAATAATCAAATCAATCTCGAGGGAAAAAAAGGTTAAAAAAAAGAAAGAGCTACAAACATGAACTACTGTCGAACAAATCGCACAGATGCAGGTCTGAAGCCCAAAGAAAAAACCCGGATACGAGTAGACAACTAACTAACAAAAGAGCTCAATACAATCGTAGAGCAGACCTAGATACACCTAGTGAGCCAGACAAACCTACCTAGGTTTCAACTAGACGGATCGTCAGGGAAAGTATGGCTAAGTAAAGTATACTTTCCCTGACAATCCGTTTAGGTGAAACCTAGGTAGGTTTGTCTGGCTCACTAGGTGTATCTATCTATATATATATATATATATATATATATATATATTTAGGCAGCAATTTTTCCTTGATGCATGTTTCATTAAGTGATATATAAGTTGTGTCTATTTATTTTAAGTAAGTTTCTTTCATATTGTCTGATAAACTTAATAACATTATCATTGAAAGACAAAAGGAAATCACCATATTGATACATGTTTAAATCCAATCTAAGCTTTTGTATGTATATATATATGTGTGTTTTTGTCTGTGTGTGGATTTAATAGGCCTGTTAATGAAATTCAAGGAATAAAAAGACAAGAAAATGACAAAAATATTGTCAATAAGAGTGGTGATATTTATTATATAGTAGCAGACCTTTTGACTAAACCAAAGCAGAAAGAGAGAGATTTTAAAGTTGGAATTTATCAGCAAAATGAGAAATAAACAACGAGGTGGGAAGGAGTCTTCCAGGGGAATTTTTTTATTATTCATATATTACTGTAAGAAATTTGATTTTGGCTTAGTAGTTTGCCACGATCAGGATTGTGGAGGACTTGTAAAAGGCTCTCTGTGGAAACGGTATCATCTGAGTAAACATAAATCCATGTTTAATTCTTTAATATGTAATTCTATTCTGAAAAGGTGTTTTAACCCTGAATTTAAATTTTTCATTTTAATCATATATGTATATATATATATATATATATATATCACAAACAAACAAACAAACAGGCAGACAGACACTTTCTGGTTTCTGGTCGTCTGATTTGATAAAGTAATTTGATTTATAGCTGCCTCTTATCCTCAGCAAGCCCAAAGTTATTCACAGTTTTGTGTTTCCTTCTGACCTGAAGAAGCCTAAAGCAACAGATGAAACGTGACGATTACAGCTTTTCCACTTTGTTCCATTATCTTCACTTTTGCTTTGGATAA
>OZ010612.1:32491772-32556772 GCA_963932145.1 Acanthosepion lycidas
ACAAAAGAATGATATTATGTTAAGAATAGAAAAATCTATATTATTATTCTGTTTGTTTGAATGTATGACTCATAAGCTTTTCTATCTCGGATCAAAGTGTAGTATCTGTCCAATCTCCGGAATTTCTAACATGGAATAAGTTACTCTTTCTGTCCAAGAGACCTGCGTGAAATATTAAGCAGTAAAAAAGTTGTAAAAGAGGAGCAGAAGTGAAAATTGATTATGATGAAAGAAAGGTAAGAAAGCTAGAAAAAAGAAAATCAGATGAAAGGAAAAAATGTATATGAAGACAGGAAAGAGATAGAGACAAAAAGAATGATATAAACAGAAGGAATTACAGAATATCAAGAGACAAGAAACAAAAGATTGAAAGTCTGGCAGGAATGCAGAAGCCTAAATATTGTGAGGCATTAGAATTTTTTAGTAATGGCTATGCCGAAATTAACCGTTTCCATAGAGAAAATATTCAGCATCCAAATAAATATTAGGTTGGTGCAAAAATAATGTCGTTTCCCCACATATGTTACTATGTGAGAAAACGACATTATTTTTGCACCAACCTAATAGTTTGTGATGTTGTTAGATGAAATTCCTAAAATCTTTCTCTTAAAACATTTCTTCAGAAAATTACATGTAAATCTATAGGTAAACAGTGGTTGGTTTAATACTAGAGTTTATGAGTAAGCATTGGTGGGGTTTATACTTGAGTCTATAGGTAAACATTAGATGAAATTATACTTGAGACTATATGAAAACATAAGCTGAGAAGATACTTAAGACTATAAGTGAATATCGGCCATATATATGCTTGAGTCGATAGGTAAATATTGAATTAATTCATACTTGAGTTTTTATGTAAACATAGGTGGAGTTGATACTTGAGTCTATATATAAGTTCTATGCTAAGTTTCTTTTCTTGCACTTCTTGATTGTGGAACTCTCTTCCAGCTCCATGTTTTCCACCCAATTTTAATCTTCAAAATTTTAAATGCAATGCTAATCACTTTTTACTGTCCTCCTGATTATACTTTTTTTGTTCTTGCTCCTTAGTAAAGTTTCTGTTTTCTAATTCTTCCAGACCCAGTAACCTCTTGTGTCCTAGTAGCTTTACTACCTTGCCTGGGGTGAAATTGATTTAAAAAAAGACATTGAATAGAGAATAGGCTGCGCTAGGGTAGTTTTGTCCAAGACCTCAAAATTCTACAAACCCAAAACCTAACAACGAGTCATATTCTTAAATACACTTGTCACATAAAGACTTTCAGATGAATGTCATGCATGGCATTCAAACCATTCAGAAAGGCCTAAACTGTCTTTAGCTTATGTCATATGCATTTTGACCTGATAGACATTTTGACTTATGTCTGACTTACATTATATTATAGATATTCTGGCTTTATTTTGAAACAATTTGGCTATATATATATATATATATATATATATATTATTTAAATAAAAACAGACCACTTTAAGGTTCCAAGTAATAAATTATTTCACCACAGCCCTTTTAAAAGGACTGCGGATCATCAGATTTTACTTCCAAACAAAAAATGAAAAGAAAATTTACACGTTTTTGACAGGCCATATTATTTTGAGGTGGGAGAAAGAGAAGACATGAGTGAGTTAGCAGATATTGACACATTTAAACGGTTAACTTAATGGAAGTTATATATTGAAATCAAAGGGGTAGAGAAGAAAAAACTTATAGAGAGAAAAAGAGAGAAGGAAGTTAAGAGAGAAGAGAAGATGTCACTAATTTTCTTTGTAAAAAAAGCTAGAAACAGATGCTGTTATTTTGCTTTACTTTGAAAGTGTTATTTTGGGGGTTCATAAAGATTATAATGTTTGATATAAATTTGAATGTCTCTAGACTGTCTACAAATAATTTAATTTGATGTTTGCTAGTGATTTGAATTTTCTTTAGAATTTTGGGGATTTTCTATGAAATAGTCGATCAGAAAAATATTCATAAAAAATACCAAAATTTTATTTTAAAATATAAGTTTACTTCTAGTAATCTTTTTTTAAACTCTTAAAAAAACAATTTTATTATTGATTATTATGTTGACATCTATTTGTTTGAATTTTGTTCATGAATTTAACTCGTGACTGTTTCTAGATAGGTAATCTCTTTTACTTAAATTTTAGTTAAGTTAGTATGGGGTAATATTTGAAGGTAATATTGGTAATTGAGCTCTCTGGATTTTATCCTCCTTAGGTTTACCCAAACGGATTACCTAGTTTTTAATAAACTATATATATATATATATATATATATATATATATATATATATATATATATATATATTCTGATTTTATATCAGATCATTTTGACCATAAAGATCTTCTGACCTTGTCATAGATCTTTTAATTTTATGTCATCAACTTTCTGACCTTATGGATATGCAGGTGGTGTAATGGATTATGGCTCACAATTAGAAATTGAAGCACTGGGTTTCAATTCCAGTAAGGTTTGTTATATTCACTTGCATGCAAATACCCATGGTAAATGTATGAATCCACCTTTTCTCATCATTATTATAAATCATTATTATCTCCAAAAAATTCTTTTGATCTAAAAATATTTTCTGACTTTAAATAACCTGCAAAAGGTTGATTAGCCATAAAAAAATCAATCAATCAATTCTGATCTTATGTCATAGATATTCTAACTTTCTGGCTTTGTATCATAGATATTCTGACTTAATGTCATGGACTTTCTAACGTTAGATCTTCTGGTTTGATATAATAGACTTCTTAGCTTATATCAGAGATCTTGCTTTTTGTCATGAGCATTCTGACCTTAAGTCATAGATCTTCTAGTTTTATGTTATGGGCTTTCTGACTTTCTCTCATAGATCTAACTTTCTTACCTTATGTCATAAACCTTCTGGCTTTATATCATGAACGTTATATCATATATCTAACTTTATGTCATAGACCTGGATTTCTTACTTCCTGTCAAAGATCATCTGTCTTTATGTCATGAATATTCTGACATATCATAGATCTTCTGACTTGATGTCATGGACTTTCTAATGTTATGTTGTAGATCTTGTCTGATATAATGAACTTCTTAGCTAATATCATAGATCTTGCTTTATGTCATGGACTTTCTAAACTTATGTCATAGATCTTCCTTTACGTCATAGAATTTCTGAGATTATATCACAGATCTTATGGGCATCATAGAACTTATGGCTCCCTGGACTTTCTGTTCTTATGTCAGTAAATGAGGATTGAGCACAGCTATTTTTTCTGGAAAATTTCTGCTTTAGCATTGGTCAAGATTTCAAAATATTGACTATACAGCAAAATATTTACATTTTCTACATTCAAACATTTTCTCTATTCAAAGAGATATTGTTTGTATAAAAACAACATCTTTTTGAATAATGATCTCAAATTAAAAATTATTTTTGATCTCAAAGCAGTGACCTTATTATAACTTCTGATATCATAAATAGGATTTATTAAACAAAATTTTCTAATCATTATATGTGAGGAGGCATGGTAGAGTAATGGATAGTGACTCAGATTGAGGAATCAGAGAGCCAAGTTCAAATTCCAGTCGAATGCATTATATTCACTTACGTGCTAATACCTTTGGGAAAAGTATGAATCCTCTTCTTTTCCTCCCAGCTATGGGTAAATAGCAGGACAGATCGGGTTCTATAGCTTGCTTATATATATATATATATATATATATATATATATATATATATATATATATATATATATATATATATATATATATATATATATATATATATATATATATATATATATATGAAGATATGCTGAAGTTCTCAAAACCTTGTCCAAATGACCAAGCATCATACTTTTTAGGGAAGGGCTTCTTGGCTGGGCTGACAACTTTTCAGACTGTGTGTGCAAGTGTACATTAACAAATGTAACAGAGTGTGTGTGTTCCAGCAAATGTGTCAGACTGTGTGCGTGTTCTTCAACAAATATATCAGAATGTATGCATGAGTTTGTGTTCTTCAACAAAGACTGTGTGTATGTGTATGTGTGTATGTGTATGAGTGCGTGCGTGTGTGTGTATTCTTCAACAAATGTGTCAAACTGTGAGTGTGTTTATGTGTATTCTTCAACAAATGTGTTATATTCTCTCTGTGTGTTTACGTATATCTGTGCTTCAACAAATGTGTCAGACTGTGTGCATATGTGTGTGTGTGTTTCAGCAAATGTCTCAGACTCTGTGTATGTGTTCCTCAACAAATGTGTCAGATTTTGTGTGTGTGTATATGTGTGTGTGTGTGTGTGCGTCAACAAATATTTGACTCTGTGTTTGTGTGTGTATGTGTGTGTACTTCAATAAATGTGTCAGACCATGCACACACACACACATGAAAGAACACAAATGTGTCAGACTGTGTGTTCTTTCACAAATGTATCAGATTCTGTATGTGTGCATGTGTGCATGTGTGTGCGTCAACAAATATTAGACTCTGTGTTTGTGTGTGTATGTGTGTGTACTTCAATAAATGTGTCAGACCATGCACACACACTGTGTGTGTGTTTGCATATGTGTGTGTGTGTGTGTGTATTTGTATACTTCATTAAAGGTGTCAGTCACGGATTTTCCTGATGACAGGAATACTTTCTTTCTTATATCTCCAGATAAACCTTTTAAGTTTCAAGATATGAAAGGAATTTTCCAAAGTGTTCAACACTTTCTACAGTTTCCATGAGCATCATTAGAATCGAACTTCTCAAAGTGATCTTTGACTACCATTGATGCAAAGATATGGAATGAATATATAAATATCAAAGAGCTGTTCAAATATATGAGAAGAGAACTATCATTAAGAAATATGATTTCAACAGGTTGTACTAAATGCAACTGACAATTTTTTATTGTATTTTTCCAATTTATGAATAAGTTGTTACATTGTACATTATATATGCAGTCAGGCCAAGTCTTAGACTTGGTTACTGATAACATGTGACCCAATACATCCTGCCACATGGATGGGTGGTTGGTATCTAAACCAGCTCCCTAATAAGCTTTTTTTGCTGGTAAGAATAGTAGCATTCATCCCACAGGACTAAAAATAACACAGGGCAGATGAACTTCTTATAGGAGCCATTGGCCAACATATATATATATATATATATATATATATATATATATATATATATATATATATATATATATATTGGCTCCTATACATACATATATATATATATATATATATATATTGGCTATTGGCTCCTATACATACATATATATATATATATATATATATATATATATATATATATATATATATATATTGGCTATTGGCTCCTATACATATATATATATATATATATATATATATATATATATATTGGCTCCTATACATATACATATATATATATATATATATATATATATATATATAAAAGTGAACATTGAAGTCAATATTCAGAGGCAACAGACAGTTTCATGCTAGATGCAATCATCAGGCCACCATGTATATATATATATATATATACTAGCAGTAGTGCCCAACGTTGCCCGGGGATGTAACAGTAAGAGATAGATCAAGTATTGACCATCATAAAGACTGAAAAATAAAATTGACAAAGATTATTGTTTAAGGTTGACGGACACGCATGTCTTAATTAGTTTTATCTTTTCGTTTTTATTTTTTTTTAATTTTTTTATGAATTGGTCAAACTCAAACTCAAACAAAAACATTGTTTTCAATCGTTATGAGTCTACTGATTGAATAGAATTTTATTATTAACAATTGTCTTGTAAATGGAATTTTTAAAGCATTCTGAATGTAAAAATAAAGAAAAAAGTGTGCAAGACAATAAGAAACACTACCTGCCAAAAAAAAAAGTGAAGTTTTGTTGAAATCGGTTGAAAAATGTAGGAAATCCGATCCCATATATAAACGAACATACACACACCCACACAAACAACCTGGGTTTTATAATAAGTATAACTCGATAACTCAATATTAATAAGTATAACTCGATATGAGTTGTCCCCCTTTCATTAATGCCTCTTAATTGTGTTTTCAAATTGATTTTGTGCAAAAACAATTGTGTTTTTCCAATTTTTGGCACTGTCAGCACCACCGCAAGGTAATTTTACGTAGTCCTGTGAAGTTTTGTTGAAATCAGTTGAAAAATGTAGGAAATCCGATCCAATATATAAACGTACAGACACACACACACACACACACAATTTGCGTTTTATAATAAGTAAGATAGAATATGTGTAACGCGAACACTGTTGGCAGAAACAGAGAAAAGGATCCAAGATCTAATGTTGTTAAGATTGTGGCAACTAATAATGAATTGGCACCATTGAAGATGGACGTAGGAGAAGGTACCAATGTAAAAACTGATTGAACAGATGACTATCTACCAGAATTGCTGATGGCTGATGTTGATAGACTGTAGTGGAGGAGATTTAGTGTGGCTTCTGCATTCAGATCCCCCCTACAATTACAAAAGTCAAGGGGATGATGATGATGAAGATATATATATATATATATACATGATTAGGAAAAAGGGCCCACATGTGCTTCTTATATGTAAAATAGATTAGTTAATTAAACAAGGAAAAATGAAAGGGTACCAATATAATCAGTACAATAAACATTTATTCAATATTAATTATTAAGCATATGACAGAAATGAAGCAAGGAGAGAAAGGTTTTAAGTTCGGAATTTTTGGACTCTCCTGTGTTCATCATCAACAGAACATTGATGAGATGACATAGGAGTATCAGCGGAAAATTTCAGATATAAATAAAAATATATCTGAAAAAACAGTATAAATAAAATGAATGAGACATTTTAGGCCACTGCGTTTCATTCATTGAGGAATTTTTACCAAGGTAAATGTAGAAATTTTATTCTATAACCTGTATTTATATGCAGAAGTAACAAAATAACATTAAGTGTTTAAATTTTGAATTAGAGAACGCACAAAAATGTTCTAAAATCTTATTGCATAAAAAGAAAAGGTACACTACGTGTGGTAATAAAATAAGCACATCCCATCTCCCCTCTCACTTGTAACCATCCATCACAATAAAATAAATGTTTTCAGTGCTAAAGCTGAATTAGTCAAATAAAGCTTCATAAACTTCCACTTAGATTTGTTGTTATGTTACACTTTGGATGACCCTAAGAGACATACACGTTTTTGGTATATTAAACAAGAGAAACAATAGTAAATTAATATTGTTGCTATTGATTTTTTATGTAATTATTTATTTATGTATTTTTTATTTTATTTTATATTTATATTGTTTAATTTATTTATTTATTTATCTATTTTATTTATTTATCTATTTATCTATTTAACGGTCATGAATTAATTGGTTTCTTTGAATTCTTTCAAATCTTTATGGTCATACATAAATATATTGGCTTGAAAAAGAAGCATTTCTTTTAAGAAAGGAGATATTTTAAAAAATCTCATGTGTAAGTTAATATTTTGGCAAGTATCAAAGAACTTTTCAAGGACTTTTCATCTAAGTAAGTTATTTTTCTTTAATAAGTACGGCATTTTTTAAGATTAAAACTATGATTGAAATCATTTCTGTGTTTGACTAATGTATTGGATAACTTGTTATTGTTCTTATGTTCTTAAATACATTTTTTTTAATTTCTGCAAGTTTCACCAATATATCATAAGGAACAGCTGTTACAATTTATCTTAAATATGTCTGCTTCAGAATTATTGTGACCATGATCATTTCTGGTTCTGATCAAATTTTGGATGTCTTAATTTCAGTCACTTTCTCGCCAATGTGACGTGGTTTCCCTCTGTCTTTTCTACAAATTTTTTATGGTAACTGTTCTGATGAGCTTTCCTACTTGTTGCCTTGACTGCATGAATTTAAACATGCTACCAGATTTGTAACTAGATCTCACCATTTTACTGCTGATCTAACTAGATGCAACTATCTGTTCTTTTCTCATACTTCTCATCTGTGGAACTCCCTTTTGATTTCCCTGTCACTTACAATCATCAAAAGTTTAAATTCAATGTTAATCACCATCTTTTGTTTTCCTGAAACCTGTTTTTTTATTGTCTTTTCTTCATTACTCCTCACTAAAGTCGTTTCATTCTCTTTCATTCCCTGTAACTCCCTGGGTTCTAATGGCATTATCGCCTTGTTTGGGGTTAAATGATTTTTTTTTAAAATTGTGATTAATTTAATATTAAGATTGGGTATATTATTTTAAATAGTAAATATTATAGAGTTAGTATATTATATATTTACTTTTATCTAATTTATTGCTATTAGTATTATTACGTTTTTGTTATTGTAGATATTGTATACTCTTCTTTTAGCATTGTGAATGAAATAATACAGATATTGGAGGTTTTTAAAAGTATATATATATATATATATATATATATATATATATCAAGAAACCTAATTCTTTTGTAACTTGAGATGTGACCTGATGAACCATGAAAAATATATTTTCTCGGGAAATAAATTATAGCCATGGAACCTTAAGATTGTCTCTTTCTTAATTATTTAATTAATATTTGCACTGGTGTTACATTCAGCTCTCTGGATTACATCCTCTTTGTAATTATCCACATGGATTACCAAACCCTTCATTACATCATATACACTTCACGATACATCATATATTTCATATGCACATATATATCTGTGTGCATTTCAAAATAATACCAGGATGTAGACGAGCGAATTCTACCTATGTTAATTCATGAAAATGATTAATATGGTTGAAAGTATTTGAACAAAACAACAACACAAACCTGAACTTTGGACAGTTTATCCACAAATTTTGATCCCACTATGCAAAACCTTACTCGAAAAAAAAAAAAAAAAAATGGAATATTATGTTAAACACACAGTTGTTGATTCTTTTTAATCTAACTTGTTTGGATGAATAATTGTTGCCCAAATATACTTTATATATATTTTTAGCTAGAGTGTGAAAAGATGGATCCATGCCGTACTGCAAGGATATTTGTGCATAATTGAATATAATGAACTCAACTGGTTTTTGAACTCAGCTGTTTATCTGTCCTATTTCTTTTCAATATACCTTATGAGTGTCAAATTTTCCAATTTCACTTTCCTCATTATGTGCACTGAATGCTGGACCATCTTATCACAAATGAAGAAGACAAGGCAACAGAAATGTAGTTTTATAGAAGGATATTGAGAATACCATGGACTGAACATGTGATTAATGAAGAAGTTTTATGGAAAATAGAAACAAAAAGGACATTTACATGTAGCGTATAGTTGAAATTTTTAAAACACATAATGCAGAAAGAGGGTTTAGAAAATTTGATACTCTTAAGACGTGTTGAATGCAAGAAGGATAGATGAAAGCAGTTTATAACCTATTTAATGACCTTGGTTGGCAGAACAGGCATTAGAAGATATAGCAAAAAGAAAATATTTATTAAGAGCTATAGAGAACAGGAAATTGTGGAGGGCTGTGATCGCCCTTGTCCATAAGGGAGACAGCACATAGAAAAAATTCAGCATACACTTTCTGATGCTAAGTATATCTTTTTTTCCATTTTCTCTAAGATTTTGTTGTTGCTTACATGTTCAGTCTATGGTATTCTCAGCATCCTTTTGAGGAACTATATTTCTTTTGCTTTCAGTCCTATTGCTTAGCTTTTAGAAGGTATCTTTCACTATCCCAATATACCTTTGCATTTAAGTGTCAAATTCTAAGTGAAAACATCTAGAAATTCAAATTTTTGCATCTTGTTTATCTTTGGTATGACTAATTTGTAACTTGCATGTTGAATTGTTTACTTTTGCTGGCAACCATTCATCTTTATACAATTGATGCTTAGTCCATTCTTCTTGCTTTCCTTTACTACCTTCTGTAGGAATATCTGTAGTTTCCTTTTCATGTCTGCTATCAACATCTGTGTCATCTGCATATTTAATGTTGTTAAGATTGTGACTGCCAATAATGAATCATGTTAGGATTTCTAATTCTCTTAGAATTATCTCACTGTATAGGTTGAATAAGTCTGGTGAGAAGACACAACCTTGTCTTACACTCCTTTCTTTTTTTTTGTATATTTACTAAACTCATTTTCTATCCATATGCAGGCAGTTTGCTCCCAGTATAGGTTCTGGATTATTTTAATATCCTCCCCACCCAAATATGTTATGGCTAACGAGCAATTCCAACAGTTCTTTGTGATATATTTTATCAAACAGTTTTGCATAATCTATAAAACACAGATACATCTGCTTCTAAATTTGAATTGCTCTTTCTGATATCATTCTGAACATAAATATTGCATTTCTTGTTCCAGTGTCTTTAACGAACCCATACTGTTCTTGTCCTATTTCAGGTCTGAAGCCATTTTACCATGTTCCTTTTGCTGACAGACATACATTATGTCTTCTTACAATTGATATTTAATCCATTCTTCTCTCTTTCTATTACTACCTTCTCTACGAGACCCTGTAGTTTCTTTTCTCTGTCTGCTATCAAACTAAGCAGATGACACAGAGTTGAGGAATGATACTACTGGTGTTTAAATGTCAGATGCTTAATGAGATATTAACAACCATTTTTAATTTATGAGTTATTCATAATTTAATTAACACAGTTTAATTAACATTGGATGATTTTTCTCTTCACTGTGACACAGAGGCAAGACTATTATTGTTTATTAATTTAATATTTTCTTAATTATTTCTTGTATTTTCTTTAAAAGAATTCAATTCTGACATTCTTGTTTCTGTTAATTCTGTTGCAACATGACAATATAAACCAATTGTCTTTCCAGACAGGAAGAAAAATTGAAGGAAAGAGAATTTGAGCAATGAAGAATCAAAGAAATTCAAGCAATTCAAAAGATTACTCCGACCAAAAAAATGTCCTGTATAATTTAGCAGCTCCTATCCCTTATTTCCTGTCTAGTGTAGATAGCAGATATAGAAAAGATACTACTAGAACTCTAAGAGAATGTAGTAAAGGAAAGCAAGAAGAAAGGACTAAACATCAATTGTAAGAAGATAGAATGTATGGTTGCTAGCAAAAGAACAGCCCAACATGCAAATTACAAATTGAAGATACCAAAATTAAGCCAGTAAAAAAATGTATCTAGGAAGGTTTTTACCGGAGGATGGAAAATATGACACCTAAATTCAAAAATGCATTGTTATAGTGAAAGATACCTTCCACAAGCTAAGCAAAGTATTAAGAAACAGGAAAATCTCATTAGAATAAAAAAAAAAAGTGTATTGAAATATTATGTAATACCAGTCCTCATATATGGCACTGAATGCTGGGCCATCTTATCACAAATGAAGAAGACAATTGAAGCAACAGAAATGTGGTTTTATAGAAGGATATTGAGAATACCATGGACTGAACATGTGATTAATGAAGAAGTTTTACGGAAAATAGAAACAAAAAGGACATTTACATGTAGCATATAGTTGAAATTTTTAAGGCACATAATGCGGAAAGAAAGATTAGAAAATTTGATACTCTTAAGACGTATTGAAGGCAAGAGGGATAGATGAAAGCAGTTTACAACCTACGTAATGACCTCGATTGGCAGAACAGGGATTAAGAGATATAGCAAAAAGAAAATATTTATTAAGAACTATAGAGAACAGGAAATTGTGGAGGGCTGTGATCGCCCATGAGACAACACATAGAAGAAGATGACAAATCAAATGCATTATTTCAAGTTTATGCATTAACCTAGAGGTGGGAAAATTTTTTTTCATTAATGTCTGCAACATTGTCAGTCATGTGTAAAGTGGTTCACATCACAATAGTGAGTTTCATAATTAAGCACTTTTTAATACAACTAGCCATGCATAAATATTTCTTTCTGGAGCCAAATTCCAACTTTTGGAAGCATCTGGTCTTGTGATTTGTTTATAGTTCTTGCAAATGTAGGGAAAACTGGAAACTGGATTCTTGTATATAAAAACTTAAAGAAAAAATATGCAAAAAACAATATTGTATTTTTATGAAATAAGTATTTGTAGAAGAAAGCCGGAGCGTACAATGGCTGAAACGTTGTAATAAATATGGAGACAAAGATGAGGACAATAATCTGAATAATGTAAATAGTGTACATAATACCTCATCTCAGAAATATAGACAGATACTGAAGTATTTGTAAATCATTAAATTGTTTTTAAAATAGTGGGAATATTTTGTATGTTAAATAATAAAACTTTTAATTCTTCCAAAATAATGAATGAAAATTTATTGTACTAAGCACACTAGTAAAACCAATTGTACTTTGTAGCCCGCTTACCTGTTTGCACTTCTCCCCAAATTTTGGTTTCAATTGATCAATGTATGGCTATTTTAGAGTGTATGATGGACAGATTAACAGAATTTTATATATAGAGAGTTGGATAAAATTTCCATCTTTTATCTGCATGTTGTCTGTCGGCTCCGATAAGAAGCTCATCCACCATAACCCTAATCCTCTCCAGGCTCCTATAAGAAGCTCATCCACCATAACCCTAATCCTATCCAGGCTGGTATGAATTCATAGATTTTCTTCTCTTCAACTGATTGTTGTAAGCACAAGATATGGCTTACAGCCAAATCGTGCTGAAACACCAATTCTTGTATGGTCACAAAAGTTAAGCAACATTGATCCTGGTCAGTACCTAGATGGATGACCACTTGGGAAAACCAGGTACTGTAAACTTAAATGTGCATGTGGTGTAAAAGATAACAGCTTATAATTGCAAATCATAGAACCAAGTTCTAATTTCAATCATGTTTGTTATAGTCACTTAAACAGAAATACCCTTGGGAAAAGTATAAATCCACCTTTTCTCCACCCATCTATGTGTTACCTAGTAAGACATGTATCCAAAAATTATCTTAAAAAAAGTTCTTGCAATCCAAAAATGTTTTCTAGCTTTAAATAACCTGCAAAAGGTTGATTAGCTGTGAAAAACAAATCAGCCAATAAAAAAAATTGAGAACTTTCCAATATCACTTTATACATGTTAGGCTGCAGATATTTTCATTTGTATATAAAGCAATCAGTAAACTAGTTGGCTAATGGATAACAGCTCAGAATTAAAAATTGGAGAGTTGAGTTCCAATTTCAGTCAGGTTTGTTATATTCCCTCACGCACAAATACTCTTGGGAAAAGTATGAATCCACCTCTTATCCTCCCATCTATGGGTTAATTAGCAGAACTTGTATCAGTAAATCATTATTATCTCTAAAAAAATTTCTATAATCTAAAAATATTTTCTGGCTTTAAATAACCTGCTAAAGGTTGCTATTCAAAAATTTAAATACATCAATTGCCATCTTCTGTCTTCTTGAACTCCATTCAGCTTTTATCTTTTCCTCGGTCCCCACTGTACCTGTAGAAGTCAAGTGACTTACCTGTCAACATGGCTGCCTTCTTCTGCTTCCTTATAATTATTTATTGTACTATGTACAAATGTGGCACAAGGCCAAAATGGGGAAAGGGGGAAAGGATGGTCATCTTCTGTCTTAACTTTAAACTTAGCTAGCCGCAATCACTGACCCAAACATACAAACAATGTTCCTTTCACCAAAACAACACATCCATTACATACCATTCTTACTACATCCACCAAAATGCCTCAGAGACTCTATGAAGTTCTAACTAGTCTCCATATATACAATTCATTGTCTGTGGGGAGAGGGGAATAAAATAATATCTAAAAATCCCAATGAATATTTACAATGAATACAAATCTATATACAAGAAACTAAACAAAAATTTTGTTAGTAGTAAAACCCCCCACAGCCCTAACTGTGGTAGAAACATCAGTTAACTGGACGAAATCAATGCGGGACTTAAAAAAAATATATATAAAACATTCGTACAATCCATGCACTCGCTACAAACACACACTCAATCAAACACAACAACAAATACGAAAGACACACTCGAAACGAAAGGCGCCCCGTACCCACCAGAGAACTGATATCACTAACCACCTAACGATGGGAGGGATGGGGAATTAAACAAAAGAAAAAAAATAGGGCCAGAAATAAAAGGGGGCCAATGAGCATACACACACTAGCTAAGTTAACATGAAAAAAAAGAAAAAGGTAACTAAAACAAAACCGACCTAAACTAACCTATACATGGGAGGAGTTGCCAATGTTCACCCCAGCAATCCCCAAATTCTTAAAGCCTAACTGGCATCAAAAAGCCACTCCAAGTCAGTATCTTTCACGTGCAAGACTCACCCACCTTTCGCCAAATTCCAATGGATGGAGTCACTTCCTTTCCGTCCTGATCTTGACTTTAAGCTGATGCTTAAAGAACAAGATCAGTTGGGAAGAGGTAAACTTCTCGTCCCCATGAAATTCCTTCTGCCGCTTCGTACATATCACGACTCGCATAACCCCCAGTAAGCAAAGGAACACATAGTGCTCAGCCTTAGTCAACAGCGGTACTATATTGCTACAGACGGAACTGGCCTCGAGGACAAAGAACTTTCCGCACAGCATGCGAACCATGATATCTTCAACGAACTTGCACAACCGAGCTACGACACTACAATGAAAGAAGGCGTGACCTAGGGTTTCCACTTCCCCACTGCAGTGAACGCAGTTCGGAGACTTTGCCAAACCCGCTGCGCGAAGACTTTTGGTGACCCAGAGGGCACCTCGAATCACCAGCCAGGTGAGTGATGCCTCAGGGTTAGTGAGACATTTCAACCCGGGCGCCCAAGGCCATATGCAGCGAGCCTCCAGCTTCGTCAGTCTCAACGCAAGGCACCCCCAGACCGCCATCAGAGGGATGGAGGTAACAGATCTCGCGACTAACCATGGCGGCCCTGCCCCCTCACAAGAAAGAGAACAATTGCCTTACTAAAGCCAATAAAGTGTTAGACGGGAGTGGAAGCACGGAGAGTCGGTAAAGGAGAATCGGGTAGATGTGCGAGCCACATACTTCCGCCCTCCCCTTCAAGGAAAGATTCCTCCGAGTCCACAGACGTACTGCGAGCTCGGCCTTCTCTTGCACCTCCGACCAATTCATTTCCAACAGGAGGTCGGGACCGAACCAGACGCCGAGTATCTTGACCGGCCCGTCCGTCCAGAGGAAAGGTCCGGGAAGAGAAACTCCCCTCCACGAACCCAACCGCAAGCCAACAGACTTATCGCGGTTGATCTTGGCCCCTGTCACCATCTCATAACCCTTGATTTCTTTGCCGACTTCGTTAATTTCGGCCCTACTCGACACCAGAACCGAAACGTCATCAGCATAGGCGGAGTACCTGGCCGAGGTGGTAGCACCAGGTAAGGAAATTCCGAGAAGGACCGGATTCGTCTTCAACTTACGCAGGAAAGGTTCCAACGCAAGAACGTAAAGCAATGGAGACAGCGGACAACCTTGACGAATGGAGCGAGACAAAATGAAAGGTTTCGATCTTACCCCATTCACTTCTACAAGCGCACCGGGGGACGCATACAGCAGTCGGATCCAAGTGCGAAAGTGCGGCCCGAAACCGGCGGCCGAAAGGACAGCCTCCAGAAAGCGATGGTCAACCCTATCGAAAACCTTGGACTGATCTAAATTGATCAGCGCGGCATCACTGTCGACTTTCTCGATGATCAAGCGTACCAAATGAAGGTTGTCCTGAATAGTCCTGCCCTTCACAGCACAAGTCTGCTCGGGACGAATCAGACTAGAGAGGGCAACCTGTAAACGGTCAGCTAAGACCTTGGCTAAAATCTTCAACTCTGTATTTAACATCGTCAAAGGCCAATAATTATCTACCCCATCCCCACCGTCTTTCTTCTTGCGAAGCAACTTGATCACACACCTGGTGAAGCGTTGAGGAATATACCCCTGCCTCATCCAGTTGTTGAAAATCAGTGCCAGCAGAGGGACAAAGACGGGCGACTGCCTCAAGTACATTTCATAGGGAAGACCATCTAATCCCGGAGTCTTGTCCAGGCCAACCTGTTTCAGCGCATCCCAAATCTCAGACTCTGTTATGGGCCCCTCGCACCTAGCCGCTTCAGCCGCCTTAAGGCGGGGAAAGTCGGCTCAATAGGCATCGAACTGAGCAGGGACCAGACTGGGCTCCCTGGTAAAAAGCTCCTGAAAGTAGTCACGAAAAGCCTCGCAAATGCCCGCGTCTGTAGTCACAGTCCGCTTGTCCGGCAATGTGATGCTCGCGATATGCCGACTAGATGCCCTACGAGCTTCCTCTGAGCGCAATGAAGCGGCCATATTCGTAGCCTCGCAAGACATTCTTTTTATCCTAGCCCTAACTACTAGAGCTTGATCCTTCTTGATAAGCAAGGAGTCCAGCTCCGCCTTAGCTAAGACTACGTCCCCACTATCACGGGATTTTATCGCCAGATCTACCTTGGCCTCAAGAGACTTTTGCGCTGCTAGCCCTGCTAGATTGAGTCGTCGACTAAAATCAGCAGCAAAAGACCTAAGTTTGGATTTCAAAGAGCCCCACCACTTATTCCCAACCACAGCCCCCGACAATTCCCACTGCAACATTAGTAAAAGCTGGTCCCAGAAATCTTGCTCACCAAATAATGATGAGTTTAATTTCCAGTAACCAGCCATCTTAACCCTAGGCTTATCTAAGTTTACCCAAACCCGGACAAGCCTATGATCTGAGTAAACTATAAAATGGAAACTTGGACATTCTAAGAGCCCTACTTCGACTCTCTTAACTAGAACTCGGTCGATGTAGCTTGTGCTAACCACTGTATCCTAGCTGCCGCCGCGTAGTCCATGCTACCATGGGTGCTCATTTCGGTACTCATCGACGAAATCAAACCGTCGATAAAGCCCCGAAACGATTTCACATCCGGATTGTAAGTACCTGGTTTTTGCCCTATACGATCTATATTGGGATCAAGGACGGCATTCCAATCACCCGCTAGAACTACCGAACGAGAAGTCGTCAAAAACGGCTCGATCTGTCGAAACAAACCAGGCTGCTGAGTGTGGTCATTGGGCGCATAAACCCCAATGAGACGAAGAGCCTTATCCTTTATGGTAACATCCAGCACGCAAAGCCTGCCTGCCGGATCCGCGAAGACAAGAGCACACACCGCATCCAGAGACTTGCTCACCAGCCAGAAAACACCCCTCGAGCGTCCATCAAAACATGCTGAATAGAGGACGAACCTCTTAGACAGAATGTTCTCATGATCGCGGGTCTCTTGTACACAACAAACATCCACCCCGTGGCGCTGAAGATCGTGATCGAGCATCGCCCTTCGAGACTCTGACCTCAGGCCCTGGACATTCAGACTTGCTAACCAGAGAGCCATTATCAGACCTAATTGGGGTTGGGACACTGATTTGAACATGGTCGGGGTAAGGATACCGACAGCCTCTCCCATCGACCCGTGGCCCATCTCATTGTTGATGGAGCCGTCTTGTGAGAGACCGCCTATATCCCATGGAAAGGTCAATTTTAGTGCTCTATAAAGGGAGGGGTGAACTAAAACTGGGACCCTCCATGCACAAATTTTTTTCAAATGATTCAGTTCATTACTTTCGGTAATGGCAATTGGAGGAGACATTTTATAAGAACAAATCGCCTCCTCCAACATGGCCCATGCCTGACGAGCTCCGGTTCCTGTTCTTATTACCGTGAGAACTCTCCGGGCATTGGGAAAATTATGAGGGTCTTCTACATCCTTGTCTGCATATTGCCTTATTAAGAGGAGGTACTTTAAATCTTTTATTCGATTTCCGTAGTCTCTGGCCCTTTCAGCCTGGGCCGGGGAAATTCTGCAGGTATCCTCCCCTGTGTAGTAAATGTGTTTAGCCGTTTTTTTCTTTTGTATCCTGTGTAGGACTTCTCTGTCTTTTTGGTGCGTGAGGGGGCATTTCAGGGTTTTTAATGGAGGAAGGACTGGGAATATGAAGAGGGGTATATTGGGATCTATGTTTGTACGGGCTGGGATCTCTACTGAGGGGAACAACTTTAACGGGAGATGATAAAGGGGTGGAATGTTTCTGTGGGGAAGGATGTTTTGGAGTCGCAGGTGGGGACAAAGTAGATGATGTTGTGGGTGTGGCTTTTTTCGATTGAGATAGCCTCTCCTTGTCTAATTTTTCTTTGAGCTGCTTTATTTTTTCTGTTTTTGCGAATCCCGGGTCGAATTTTAGTTGTTTTTCTTTGAATGTCACATCAGAGACCGGGGCATCGCCCTTAACGTTGACAGGAGTGGGGCTGTACGTGTCTTTTGCCCTTGGGGCTTCATTGGACTGAAGCCCCGCTGTCTGGCGCTTCCCTCTGGCCTTACCAGCAACCAGCCATTCCCCCTCCCCCTTCTCCACAACTGCACTAGCAGCGGGCGAAGGCTCTTTGGGGAATGTGACCTTTGTCCCAACCGGAGGTTTATCCGACCTGGCCCCGGAAGCCGGCATGCCCATTACAGGCGAGCCGGAAGGTAACGACGCGGTCAGAGGGGGATCTTGGTTGACTGGCGCTTGACTTCCAGACGCCTTCTTCTCTGGGCAGGAAGAGGAGAGGTGACACTTCCAACATACCGGTTTGCGGCCGGTCACAATGACCGGCAGCTTCAAGCGCCCTACTACCAGACAGTTGGGGATGGAGCGGAAGGCCTGTTCGTTCAACATTATATCGAAACTCCAACCCCCTTTCAGGCTATCGCAAGAAGCACCCAGAATCTCGCCATACTGCGATAGGAACGCAGCCAGGTGCTCCCCGATAACCTGAGGAGGGACCTCGTATATTGCCACGCTTGGCTCGCTTCAAGAACTCCGCAACATTGATTATGCAACTCGGTGGGGACGACCAACAAGAGGGCAATTCCCCGGCCTCTGCATTCTTATTTTACTTCAGTTCGTTTTCGCCATTCTCAGCTTCCTTGTTTTCCAAATTTTCACTCTTTTTAGACTCTGAGGTCTCTGCAGCTTTTTTAAGGGTATTCACCATTTCTTCATTCGATGGAACTAGAAAAGGGTACTCATTAGTATCATTTTTATCGGGTGGTTGTTTTTTGATGGAGAATAAATGCTTTTTTGCTGTTCTTTTAAAATCAGGGATTATTGGTTTCTTTTTTTTTTAATCAAAACGGACGGCACTGTTCTTGGGTTTTTTTTTCCATTTTTAAAGGAGGAAATAGAAGGGGAGGAGTGGTAGGAGAAAAGTGAAGGGGAGGAGTGGTAGGGGAAAAGTGAAGGGGAGGGGTGGTAGGAAAACGTTAAAAAAAGTGGGGGAGTAAATAAAGTTTCGATTATCAGCGAAACAACAAATTTAAATAGACAAAGGTCGATAGAAGAAAATAAAACAAAAGGATGTATAAAAAAATTTAAAAAGACGAAAAAAGAAACAAGTTTCTCCTAAAGGAAAAACAAATTTAAACAGATAAAACGAAAATGCAAAACAAATGGACAGACGAGAAAAGTGAACAAGGTTCACAAAAACGAAGAAAAAACAAAAATTAAAAGGACAACAGACAAGAAAGAAACAAATTACACAATAAAACGAAAAGTTATAAACGGAAAATAAGAAAAAACACTATATACAAAATAAAATACAAAACTAAAAATGTGACAATTTACAATATGGCTGCCGATAAAAAACGGTCAACACAAAAACAAAAACGTTAAATAAGTAAAAAAATGGACAGAAATTACAAATTAAACACAAAATTTAAAAACAAATATTATGCACACGTAATTAACAGATAAAACGCAGAACTTTACGGATATTTAAATGAAAAAAACACAAATAATTAACACGTAATAAATAAATAAAGGGAAAAAAAGGTCGGACGAGAAACGTAAAGACGAAAAATAAATAGATAAACTCCGGGGTGTGGGCACGGGAAGAAAATAGATTTAAAAAGGAAAAATAAAACGTAAAAGAAAATCAAAACGTTAAAAAAAAAAAGGAATAAATAATAGCAAAAAATGAAGTAACTGTAAAAAAAGAGGGTAAGGAATTGAAACGGAAAAAATCAAAAATTTAAACAATAGTCAAAAAAGGAACATTAGAAAAATTTAACAAAAATCAAAAAGCAACGTTAGAAAAACGGCAAAAATAAATCAAAACTAAGCTAAATTAAGGCGGTCAAAAGTTCAAAATAAAAATCCTCTGAGAGACAGAATAAATGTCTAACACGGCCAGACAAGAAAAAAGGAGTAAAAACTTCTGTTTCTTTGTAATTATTTATTGTACTATGTACAAATGTGGCACAAGGCCGAAATGGGGAAAGGGGGAAGGATGGTCATCTTTTGTCTTAACTTTAAACTTAGCTAGCCGCAATCACTAACCAAACATGCAAACAATGTTCCTTTCACCAAAACAACACATCCATTGCATACCATTCTTACTACATCCACCAAAATGCCTCAGAGACTCTATGAAGTTCTAACTAGTCCCCATATATACAATTCATTGTCTGTGGGGGGAGGGGAATAAAATAACATCTAAAAACCCCAATGAATATTTACAATAAATACAAATCTATATACAAGAAACTAAACAAAAATATTGTTAGTAGAACCCCCGCCACAGGCCTAACTGTGGTAGAAACATCAGTTAACTGGACGAAATCAATGCGGGACTTAAAAAAAATATATATAAAACATTCGTACAATCCATGCACTCGCTACAACACACACTCAATCAGACACAACAACAAATACGAAAGACACACTCGAAACGAAAGGCGCCCCGTACCCACCAGAGAACTGATATCACTAACCACCTAACGATGGGAGGGATGGGGAATTAAACAAAAGAAAAAAAATAGGGTCAGAAATAAATGGGGGCCAATGAGCATACACACACTAGCTAAGTTAAACTGAAAAAAAAGAAAAAGGTAACTAAAACAAAAGCGACCTAAACTAGCCTACACATGGGAGGGGTTGCCAATGTTCACCCCAGCAATCCCAAACTTCTTAAAGCTTAACCGGCATCAAAAAGCCACTCCAAGTCAGCACCTTTCACTCTGCAGAGACGCGCAAGACTCACCCACCTTTCGCTAAATTCCAATGGATGGAGTCGCTTCCTTTCCGTCCTGATCTTGACTTTAAGCTGATGCTTAAAGAACAAGATCAGTTGGGAAGAGGTAAACTTCTCGTCCCCATGAAATTCCTTCTGTCGCGTCGTCCATATCACGACTCGCATAACCCCCAGTAAGCAAAGGAACACATAGTGCTCAGCCTTAGTCAACAGCGGTACTATATTGCTACAGACGGAACTGGCCTCGAGGACAAAGAACTTTCCGCACAGCATGCGAACCATGATATCTTCAACGAACTTGCACAACGGAGGTACGACACTACAATGAAAGAAGGCGTGACCTAGGGTCTCCACCTCCCCATGCAGCGAACGCAGTTTGGCGACTTTGCCAAACCTGCTGCGCGAAGTCTTTTGGCGACCCAGAGGACCCCTCGAATCAACAGCCAGTTGAGTGATGCCTCTGGGTTAGTGAGACATTTCAACCCGGGTGCCCAAGGCCATATGCAGCGAGCCTCCCGCCTCGCCAGCCCGAGTTCGTCAATCAGATCATCTTGAACGTTCCCCCGAACTAACATCTGATACAATTCCTTACGCGACAACGGCTGGACGTCGGAGAGGCCATCCTTCGCCCGTAAGAGTCGCTTGAGGGCCAACCGACATTCGTGATAGAAAGAGCCCTCGCCTCGAGGATTACGACCGGCCTCCTCCTCACACGAGCGCACACTTCTCAAGGATGGAAAATGTTTATGGACGTCTTCCTTCCAGAATTCGCCGTTCTCATCCAGTTGCATACACATCCGGTCTAGATAAGTAATGCGAAGCGTATGTCGACGAGTCTCAACGCAAGGCACCCCCAGACCGCCATCAGAGGGATGGAGGTAACAGATCTCGCGACTAACCATGGCGGCCCTGCCTCCCCACAAGAAGGAGAACAGGAGCCTTACTAACGCCAATAAAGTGTTAGACGGGAGTGGAAGCACGGAGAGTCGGTAAAGGAGAATCGGGTAGATGTGCGAGCCACATACTTCCGCCCTCCCCTTCAAGGAAAGATTCCTCCGAGTCCACAGACGAACTGCGAGCTCGGCCTTCTCTTGCACCTCCGACCAATTCATTTCCAACAAGAGGTCAGGACCGAACCAGACGCCGAGTATCTTGACCGGCCCGTCCGTCCAGAGGAAAGGTCCGGGAAGAGAAACTCCCCTCCACGAACCCAACCGCAAGCCAACAGACTTATCGCGGTTGATCCTGGCCCCCGTCACCATCTCATAACCCTTGATTTCTTTGCCGACTTCGTTAATTTCGGCCCTACTCGACACCAGAACCGAAACGTCATCAGCATAGGCGGAGTACCTGGCCGAGGTGGTAGCACCAGGTAAGGAAATTCCGCGAAGGACCGGATTCGTCTTCAACTTACGCAGGAAAGGTTCCAACGCAAGAACGTAAAGCAAGAGACAGCGGACAACCTTGACGAATGGAGCGAGACAAAATGAAAGGCTTCGATCTTACCCCATTCACTTCTACCAGCGCACCGGGGGACGCATACAGCAGTCGGATCCAAGTGCGAAAGTGCGGCCCGAAACCGGTGGCCGAAAGGACAGCCTCCAGAAATCGATGGTCAACCCTATCGAAAGCCTTGGACTGATCTAAATTGATCAGCGCGGCATCACTGTCGACTTTCTCGATGATCAAGCGTACCAAATGAAGGTTGTCCTGAATAGTCCTGCCCTTCACAGCACAAGTCTGCTCGGGGCCAATCAGACTAGAGAGAACTACCTGCAAACGGTCAGCTAAGACCTTGGCTAAAATCTTCAACTCTGTATTTAACATCGTCAAAGGCCGATAATTATCTACCCCATCCCCACCGTCTTTCTTCTTGCGAAGCAACTTGATCACACCCCTGGTGAAGCGTTGAGGAATAGACCCCTGCCTCATCCAGTTGTTGAAAATCAGTGCCAGCAGAGGGACAAAGACGGGCGACTGCCTCAAGTACATTTCATAGGGAAGACCATCTAATCCCGGAGTCTTGTCCAGGCCAACCTGCTTCAGCGCATCCCAGATCTCAGACTCTGTTATGGGCCCCTCGCACCTAGCCGCTTCAGCCGCCTTAAGGCGGGGAAAGTCGGCTAAATAGGCGTCGAACTGAGCAGGGCTCAGACCGGGCTCCCTGGTAAAAAGTTCCTGAAAGTAATCACGAAAAGCCTCGCAAATGCCCGCGTCTGTAGTCACAGTCCGCTTGTCCGGCAATGTGATGCTATCGATATGCCGATTAGATGCCCTACAAGCTTCCTCTGAACGCAATGAAGCGGCCATATTCGTAGCCTCGCAAGACATTCTTTTTATCCTAGCCCTAACTACTAGAGCTTGATCCTTCTTGATAAGCAAGGAGGCCAGCTCCGCCCTAGCTAAGGCTACGTCCCCACTATCACGGGATTTGATCGCCCGATCTACTTTGGCTTCTAGAGACTTTTGCGCTGCTAGCCTAGCTAGGTTGAGTCGTCGACTATAATCAGCAGCAAAAGACCTAAGTTTGGATTTCAGAACACCCCACCACTTATTCCCAACCACAGCCCCCGACAATTCCCGCTGTAACATTAGTAAAAGCTGGTCCCGGAAATCTTGCTCACCAAATAATGATGAGTTTAATTTCCAATAACCAGCCATCCTAACCCTAGGCTTACCTAAGTTTACCCGAACCCGGACAAGCCTATGATCCGAGTAAACTATATAATGGAAACTTGGACATTCTAAGAGTCCTACTTCGACTCTCTTAACTAGAACTCGGTCGATGTAGCTTGCGCTGACCACCGTGTCCGAGCTGCCGCCCCTAATCCAAGTCCACGCTACCTCCCGGGGGTGCTCATTTCGATACTTATCGACGAGATCAAACCCGTCGATGAGGCCCGAAACGATTTCACTTCCGGATTGTAAGTACCCGCTTTTTGCCCTATGCGATCTATATCGGGATCAAGGACGGCATTCCAATCACCCGCTAGAACTACCGAACGAGAAGTCGTCAAAAACGGCTCGATCTGCCGAAACAAACCAGGCTGCTGAGTGTGGTCGTTGGGCGCATAAACCCCAATGAGACGAAGAGCCTTATCCTTTATGGTAATATCCAGCACGCAAAGCCTGCCCGCCAGATCCGCGAAGACAAGAGCACACACCGCATCCAGAGACTTGCTCACCAGCCAGGAAACACCCATCGAGCGTCCATCAAAACATGCTGAAAAGAGGACGAACCTCTTAGACAGAATGTCTTCATAATCGCGAGATAAAAACCGGGTCTCCTGCACGCAACATACATCCACCCCGAGGCGCTGAAGATCGCGATCGAGCCTCGCCCTTCGAGACTCCGACCTCAGGCCCCGGACATTTAGACTTGCTAACCAGAGAGCCATTATTAGACCTAATTAGGGTTGAGACACTGATTTGAACATGGTCGGGGTAAGGATACCGACAGCCTCTCCCAACGACCCGTGGCCCATCTCATTGTTGATGGAGCCGTCTTGAGAGAGACTGCCTATATCCCATGGAAAGGTCAATTTTAGTGTTCTATAAAGGGAGGGGTGAACTAAAACTGGGACCCTCCATGCACAAAATTTTTTCAAATAATTTAGTTTTTCACTTTCGGTGATGGCAATTGGAGGAGACATTTTAAAAGAACAAATCGCCTCCTCCAACATAGCCCATGCCTGACGAGCTCCGGTTCCTGTTCTCAATACCGTGAGAACTCTCCGGGCATTGGGAAAATTGTGAGGGTCCTCGACATCCTTGTCTGTGAAGTGCCTAATTGAGAGAAGGTACTTCAAATCTTTTATACGATTTCCGTAGTCTCTGGCTCTTTCTGCCTGGTCCAGGGAAATCCTGCAGGTATCCTTCCCTGTGTAAAATAGCTGTTTTCCTGTTTTTTTCTTTCTTTCTTTTGAGTCCTGTGAAGGACTTCTTTGCCTTTTTGGTGCGGGAGGGGGCATTTCAGGGTTTTTAATGGGGGAAGGACTAGGAGTATGAAGAAGGGTATAATGGGATTTATTTTTGTACGGGCTGGGATCTCTACTGAGGGGAGCAGCTTTAACGGGTGAAGGTAAAGGGGTGGAATGTTTCTGTGGGGAAGAATTTTTTTGGGTCGCAGGTGGGGACAAGGAAGATGACGATGAGGGAGTGCCTTTTTTTGACTGCGATTGCCTCTGTTTGTCCAATTTATCCTTCAGCTGCTTGATCTTTTCTGTTTTTGCGAATCCCGGGTCGTATTTTTGTTGCTTTTCTTTGAAAGTCTCGTCAGAGACCAGGGCATCAGTTTCTGTTTCCTTGTAAACCAAGCCAGCTGATTTTACCTCATTTTATAGGAGAGTGCCTAATACACTAGTTAGGTTGGTCCATTTTGCTAGAATGGACCTGCCCAATACATTTGCATGACTGGTCTTTATTCACCCATATATTTCTCCAATCAAATCAGTTTTTTAGCTTTGGCTACACTTGCCTACTTGTGTGTTAGACCACTGGCAAGCTAACCAATATTCTACAGTACCCAATCCTTTCTCTCACCTTCACTAACTGTAACCCCCTGTGTACTAGTGGCATTCCCACCTTGCTTGGGGTGAAAAGATTAAAAAAACAAAATCAAGAAGCTGGAAGAGAGTTCTACAAGCAAGAAGTGTGAGAGAAGAAACTGTTATTATTTACACTATTTATATTCAGAATATTCTCCTCATCTTTGTTGCTGGTATCACAACATTTGTGATGTTGTGCTCTTCGGACTTCCTCAGGTGTATATCAATCTGGTTAACCTACAGGGAATTCTGAAGTGAATTCTTTATTTAATTTAAGCAGTTCTTGTTCCAATGTTTATGTCTAGGGATATCATCGAGTTCTTATTTTATTAACACTGTTCAGTTAGTACTTGCTTGTTTCCACTGAGTGCAACTAACACTTTCCTAGACCAGGGATTGAACTGACAACCACTATATCACAAACCAGCACTTTTATCCAGTAGACCATTTTCCTGTAGTAATTCACTATAGGTTATCTAGATTGATATACACTTGTGGAAGGCCAGAGGGCACAACGGCCAAAACATTGTGATAAAACAACAAGGACAATAGTTTAAATATAAATAGTGTAAATAATGATAACTCCTCATCCCATAAATTCAGACAAAAAAAAAAAATGAAATAGCCTAGAATGTATGGTTACATCTAGCTATTACAATTGTTAAATAAACCCTTGCTACCAATTAAGCTATTACAATTGCTAAATGATAAGACCTTGCTACCAATCTAGCTATTACAATTCTTAAATGATAAGCCTTTGCTGCCAATCTAGCTATTACAATTGTTAAATAAGCCCTTGCTACCAATCTAGCTATTACAATTGTTAAATAAGCCCTTGCTACCAATCTAGCTATTACAATTCTTAAATGATAAGCCTTTGCTGCCAATCTAGCTATTACAATTGTTAAATAAGCCTTTGCTGCTAATCTAGCTATTACAATTGTTAAATAAGCCCTTGCTACCAATCTAGCTATTACAATTCTTAAATAATAAGCTTTTGCTGCCAATCTAGCTATTACAATTGTTAAATAAGCCTTTGCTACCAATTAAGCTATTACAATTGTTAAATGATAAGCCATTGCTGCCAATCTAGCTATTACAATTGTTAAATGATAAGCTCTTCCTACCAATCTAGCAATTACAATTGTTAAATTCTAAGCCCTTACTGCCAAATTAGTACTGCACTTAAACTCATAAAGTTTAGGTACCAAAGAGGAAAGTTCATTAATAATTACCATGAAAATATTTATAGAAAAGGCAGAGGGAAGCTATGTTACAGTGGTGGGAAAGTAACTGAAGCAGAGATATCATTATTATTATTATTATTATTATTATTATCATTATTATTATTATTATTATTATTTTACAGTTGAAATTAGTGCAATAAAATTATTGCTTATCCTGTTTCCCCTGAGTTCAAATACATGTTGCCCAACCCAGAGATTGAACTCACAATTACTATGTCCTATGAGTCAATAATAGAGTGGATTAAAGTCTTAGTTTGTGAATTTGGTGATATACTTATCCTTGTATAGGTGTTTCACACTCCTCCCCAGTCTTTTGGATAGGTATAGAAGTTCATCCCTTGTTGCCTGTTAAGGATTGGGTTTCTGGTTCCTTCTAAAGTCTACTTCATCTCTATACTCCTAACGTCTCTGGCTGAAGCCTGAAATTTTATTTACTAATTAAACCTTGACCTCTTCAAGTCAAGAATTAGCTGTCTTTCCTGTTATCTTGCCTGTTTTTACACTAATACAATGCCACACAGTAACCTTCTACCTTGAGTGGCTCTTGAGCCTTGTATTGAGTGAACATTAGTAAAAAAAATAGATAAAACTATTAAGCTTTCCTTTTTTTGAGCATCTTCTGAATTATTAGTCTATGTGAGGGATGGAAGTTAAGCAATAAGGGTTATAGTTTTTTGTGGAGGGAAACATTCGTTTTACAGGTAGAAAGCATTTTATAATTTCTACCTGTTCTTGCATTGTATGACCTGACGACCCAATCAGTGAAGTTGCCGCAGGAAATAGATTTGCCTTAAAAATAGAATTGCGCAACCAGCAGTCTCTGAAAATCTATATTAAAAATAGTGTGTAGTTGTTTTACTCCTTCTTGCTTTCTATCTTTTTGTAGGCATCTAGTCTATTCCTTTGTTCTGTGATTAGCATTTGATTGTCATTCTGGGATTCTATTTAATACCAAAAGACATTGAATATAATTCACCACCAGTGTGAAGAAATTAAAAATATTTAGATCTTCTTTCAACACCTGAAACTATTGTATGTATTGAGAATAGTCATTATCATTATCAGCAGTTCCCATGAAAATTTTATTCCTGGGTATGATGATAAATTATATCTGGCAGCAAGGCCTCTGAGTTTTGAGTACTGTGGAACCACCTCTTAATTTGCCATTGTTCCCAAGTCAACACTGACCCCGGGTGGTTGCACCTGTTAGGGTCCTAGCTATGGTCAAATAGTGTACCCCCAAACAAAAATAAAAACACTATGAAAGTATAAAAATACATTTTTAGAGTAAAAATACCAGCAATACTTTTTTAGATAAAAATTTACCAAGAATACCTATTTATAGTAAAATTACCAAAATTACATTTTCTGTAGTTGAAGGCATACAATAGCGTTCAAAATATATTTAATTGAAGCCATAAAATTGGGTTCAAAATATATTTAGATTTTGATATTAAATAACCATAGCTTTTGATATGCCACTAAACAAAATCAACCAACTTATAAAGATTTAATAGTTTTCCTATTTTAATTTTCTGATGAGCCATAATTCTTCCCCTATGTGTTATGTCCCTTCAGGATGTTGGCGATGATGACTCTCCACAATTTCCTATAATTTGTAGCACTTAATGAATTTTGTGTTTTTGTTATCTCTCCTAAATCTTGTTCTGTCATTTACTCAAACTTGCTAGGTAGGTTATGCATTGTTTTCCTCTGTTCCTCTTGCTTTCAATTTATCTTATAAGTATCAAATTTTCCAAGTCCTCTTTCCTTATGTGCCTTAGAAATTTCAACTATCTCTTCTTGATCTTAAGTATAATATCCTTTTTGCTTCCATTGTCTCTAGAACTTTGTTATTGCTTGTATGGTCGGTACATAGTATTCTCAGCATCCTTCTGTAGAACCACATTTCTGTTGCCTGAAGTCTATTCTTCATCTGTCAGGAAATTGTCTAACATTCACTGCCATAAAAGAGGACTGATATTACATACAGTCAACAACAAAATTATTTGTACACCCATCAATTTCGAATATTTTTATCCATTTCTCAGAATCTAATGCCCATATGATGCCATGTTTTTTATATGTTAATAAGCGTGAAAAAGAATATAAAACTCACTTTTCAGAACAATAGGTTAAATACAACAAATTTGACAGGTAAATTATGCAAAGTAGACAAAATTATTTGTACAGTAGAAAATATTGATTCTTGTAAGTATAAGTAATTTACATAATTATTTTATCAGTGAAGACTTCTAGACTATTTATTCAGTAGAATATTTGTGATAATTCCAGCAAAGAACATTGCCTGGTGCATAGAATGTCACTATTGTTATTCTTATTTTAACAACACAATGGGGAAGACAACAAAGCTTAATGTTTACTTGAGACAAAGAATTAACTTCCACAAGTTGGAAAGTAGTTACAGCACTATTTCAAACCGGTTAGCTATCCCTAGATCTACTGTACTGTTTGTTATAAGGAAATTTAAACAGTTTGGCATGACAGAGAATTTGTCTGGGCATGGAAGAAAACTCAAATTGTCACCGACAACTGCACGAAAACTGTGTTGCGAGGTTAATATAAATCCAAGAGTTATTTTGAAAGACATTGCCAAAAGTTTGGATACAATAGGTATCAGTGTAAGTACTTGCACAATAAAACATTGTTTAAATAGAAATGGGTTGTATGGAAACCAACCACAATGAACCCCTCTTCACAAACCATGTCACATTGTTGGTCAGTTTAATTCTGCCAAAACGTTCTTGGACAAAGAAAATTGCTTTTGGGAGCAAGTGCTATGGAGTCATGAAACACAAATTAAGCTTTTTGGACATAATGATGTACAGAAAATTTGGCACAAGAAAGGTGAGGCTTTCCTCTCAAAGAACAAAGTGGCAACATTAAAATATGGAGGCAGCTTGTTGATGTTTTGGGGTTGTTTTAGCTCAAGGGGGACCGGACAATTAATTGCAATGAGAGGAATAATGAAATCTGCAGATTATATCAAAATTCTGGATGAAAATCTACAACTACCAGTGCTAAATCTTCATCTAGGTTGGTGATTTAATTTCCAGCAAGATCCAAACATACGTCTAAATCAGTGACTGTATAGCTTCAGAAAAAAGATTACAGTTCTGCCATGGCCTTCATTGAGTCCTGAATCCTATTGAAAATATATTTTCCCCTTTCCAATGCTTAGTGTTCACACGTTTTTCCAAAACCTCCACCTATGTAAGTAAATCAACCTTTTCTTTGGTCATTCCAACTCAACACAAGGCTGATTTGATCTTGACCATTATAATCATTCTTATCATGACTTGCCTGAACTTACTTCTGGAACAGAAAAAGAAACTCTTCCATTTTCCAAGGCATAGCATTTGCATGTCTTTTTGTGAGGGAGAATATTGCTCTACAAGTTTGGACTTGGCTGTCGGACAAAAGACATAAAAATACTCAAGAAGAGTAGCAGTAGCCTTTACTGAAAAGAGTTAGTCATTCATGATTAAACATTCTCTTCTCTAGTTTCTATTCTTTTGCCAAATACTCCACCATTGAAGTAAGACAAGTTTTACTTTGGTTGTTCCAACTAGGCATAAGGCTGAGTTAAGCACGACTATTGTAACTATCAATAAAATAAGTACAATCTTTCTTTGGTCACTCTAACTCATCACAAGGCTGACTTGAGATCAACAGTTATTAGGTTGGTGCAAAAATAATGACGTAATAATGTCGTTTTTTGATGTTATTACGTCATTATTTTTGCACCAACCTAATATAATGATGCTTATCCTTACCCTAACTTCCGGACCAAAAAAATAAAATGGACATACCAAAGAGACATTAAGAACTTTGTTCTACTACAGATTATATAAAAAAAGAGAATAACTAGTCCATCGTAAAAACAACTTTTTGTATGCTTCTTCTTAATTGTTTATATGTGAACATGCACACAAGCAACTTTCAAATGCTATAGAATATTTGGCAGACATGGACCTTTGTGTCCACAAAAAAATGGAGTGTCAAAAGGATGATATTTCACTTGACACCATTATTATTATAATTACATCCCTCTTTGAGAATGTTTATCATTTTAAAAAGTAATGATTAGAATGGTACTAAATTCTAAACAAATGAAAATCAATTTATACATTTTCTTTATTCTTGAGAATTTACAACAAAGATAATAAACAGTATTTATTAGTTTATTTACAAGAATAATGTTATATTTAAAACATTCTAAAAATTAATACAATTAAAACGAATGCAATATTTATCATTTATCAATTTATAAAGAAATTAGCAGCATGGCCTGGCATTGCCCGTGCTTGATCCCAAAATCGTATGACTCATACAGCAATCGCTATCACTTGACTTAAAATATTTTTACCCTTCCTTGCCTTTAAAAGAGTGCCCTTTGCCGTGCTGATGTTGCTACATGTCTTACTTCTTGCCTATCTCACACTTCGAATTTTTTCGAAGTTCTATACTTAACATTAAATCTATTACGAAAAAAGAACTAAACAAAATGAACACAAAACGATCAGCTTTAAAAAAGGACTCGTAACTGGAAAAACCGAATGAAAAAAGAATGTTAACAACAAATACTTTTTCACGTCCAACCCAGTTCTGCGGAATCAGAATCAACATTGAGTTTAAGCAAGCAAATGAGCCAACTGGAGTAAAGTGCCATGCAGATTTAAATTTTTCCCACTTGTGACGAATGCAGATAATTCTTTTTGCATGCTGGGATGCTAGTTAATATTCGTGTCAGTCAGCTGTTGGCTCTCACACAGGCCAATAGAATCTTCCTGCCTATTTGTGGCAGCCAGCTATAGGCTCTCACTCTGGCCAGTAGAAAATGGCCGCAAACTACATGAGAACTGTTGTAGAAGCATGAAAAAATTGATTATTTCCACTATCAATGGGAGTTGGGAAATGCAAAGTCAGTCTTGGCCTTCCTGCTAACTTGAGCATGCGCATGTAAATTTTGGTGCAAATCTGTTGAAAATTGTGGCCGTGCATTCATTAAACACACACACACATCCTGCTTTTTATAGATAGAGGTAAATATGAAAATAATTTTTTATTCATAAATTTATAAACATTTACTAAATTATTAAAATATGTGAACCACCTATAAGGAAATCCTTATTATTTACTATTTTGTGATGCTAGATCTGTGAAATTTTGCATGCGTTAATTTCAACTCTTCGTATTAATAATTGCCTTGTTTCTTCCCAGGTAAATTGACCTCTGACTGTTCAAAGAAGACTGTTCATACTGTTAGTAAAAAAAAGTCATCAATTTTAGATATGATATCATCATCACAGCAATACTGGTTTCCAGCCAAGTGTTTTTCATGTTGGGGAACAGATGATAGTCAAAATCAGGGGAATAGAGAAGGTGATCAATCAGTTCAAAGCCACAGTTACGCACAAAATTGTGCTGGATGATTGTCCAGATGAAACAAGACCCCGTTTGTCAGTTCTGTGCATTTAGTCTAGGCAGCTTTTCATAACTGTTTCAGCAAGTTGGCATAGATGGTGTGACCCTTTTGAACATAGTGAATAAACACATAAATTTTGCATTAAAAAAAACTGAGGCTGTCACCGTCCCTGCAAATGAAATAACCTTGGCCTTTTTTGGAGCAGGTGAGGACAAGTGTTTCCACTTCATGAATTGACTCTGGCTCAAAGTGATGACCTAACATTCATCCTTGGCTAGGAAGCATTCAAGGGAACCAGATGTATGCATCTCAAACAATGTCAGATTTACTCATGATGTGATCAGCCTGTGCACATTTGATCAGATGTCAAAATATGTGCAGCCTGCAGAGCAGAAACCTTTGTCATACCAAGTTCATTGTGCAGAATATTCTCAACTCTCTCATAAGATATGCTAATCTAAAAACACATACTCCACTTATTGTAGACAGTGCATCAACATGAGATATTATTCTCATGTTAATTTTATGAGCTTACTCTTCTATGCAAGACAGGTTGTGAGAGAGCGTTTGAAGATTTTCCTGCAGGAGGTTGCCAATTTTTTCTGTGGTAGACTAGTTGATTTATAGTCAATTGCCTGTCATCCATCACCATGTGGTGAATACGATCATTCCCTTCCTTGGTAGTGGCAGTTACAGTATCTCCAGATCTTGGGTCATCCTCAAGACTCTTTCTTCCCCTCCTAAATTCAACTGCCTACTTCTGCATTGTTGATAAAAGCTGGAGTGTCATCCCCTAATGTAGCAACCAAATCAGCATGAATGATAAGCCCTTTTATGCAATACTGTTATGCCAAATTTTTTCCATTTTCAATAGAAGTCACTATGTTACTTTTGAAGTCTTCTTTAAACAGACAGATGTCAGTTTATCTGAAAAGAAACAATGCAGTTATTTATAAGAGTTGACATGCAAGATTTCACAGATCCAACATCACACTTTCTTAATCAGCCTATGTACTTTTCAGCCCACCTTCACACCTGGAAAGAAACAATGTACCTACTGCAGGAAAAAATCTGCCTCGTCAGTCATGTATCAAAAGATACATGATCGCCTAAGTGTGTATCATGCATGGCACATAACTGACTGACATTAATGCATACAAGATTTCAGAGCTCTAGCATCTCCTTCATAGTCAACTTGTGAATTTTTCAGCCCACTTTTGTATATTCTAAATGGGATTCAATAAAAATTAATGACATAACTGATCATTATTAATATCCATAGAGATTATAATAATTCATCAAATGTCTGTTTTGTTTCTCTTTCTATCATTGCATAACTTACAGATACTGAGGGCTATGGACACCACATTTTGTGTAGTTTTTAATGGAATCGCTAGAGTAGGTTTTTAGCATATGAGTTTTTGAAAATACAAAAACATCAAAGTCTTTAGCAAAGGGTTCAGTTTACAAGTGTAAGTATAATGCTAAACTGTTTGTTCATGTTGTTAGGTTACCGAATAGAATAATCACACAAAGGTTGGTAATGAACAATAATACTTAGGACAAGAACAACACATATAAGATACACCAACAGCACATAGAAGTAGTAATCAACTGCTAGAAGTGAGTCAAGTGAATTCCACAATGAATCTAACTGCAGACCAACATACAGTATTTACTACTGTATTTATGTGAATGGGGACATACCCATTATTGTCTGTAGGTATGCTACAACACCCCCTCTTTTTGGGTTGACTTTGATCAATTCTGTGTCTCTTCTTTTTCTTTTACTCTCTTTCAGACTTCTATCTTTGGAGCTTTCTGTGGGATGGGTACATTGAAAGTATCAAAAAGAACCTCCTTAGGTTCTTATCCTCATTGCCAAAATGTTGCAACCTAAGGAAGGTTACTGAATAGAATAATCACACAAAGGTTGGTAATGAATGATAATACTTAGGACAAGAACAACACACGTAGATGAAGTAGTCAACTGCTAGAAGTGAGTCAAGTGAATTCCACAATGAATCACCAACTCTAGGATATCTACCAACCGCCCCACGCAGTCAGGTGTGGCACAAGACCAAATTTAATGTGGGGTATCCGAGCCTGTAGGCTCAGACAAAAATTCCCTGTAGACCCCATATGAAACAGGGTCGGGTAGCTGTTATCCGAGATGAGAGTCTGTACTTTGACATAGCCTCGTTTGAGGATCATCTCTGCCTGGAGGCAGAGAGTTTGACCAGCACAGCTGGAGACTTATCTCCAACTGCAGGATATCTACCAACCACCTCACATAATCAGATGTGGCACAAAGCCGAATTTAATGTGGGGTTTCTGAGCCTGGAGGCTGAGACAAAATTCCCAGTAGACCCCTAATAAAACAGGGTCGGTAGCTGTTTTCCAAGACGAGACTCTGCCTTTCGACATAGGCTCGTCTCTGCACAGAAGCAGAGAGTTTGACCAGTACAGCTGTAGATGAATCACCAACTGCCGACCAACATACAGTATTTACTACTGTATTTATGTGACTGGGGACATACCCAGTATCGTCCGTGGGTATGCTACAACAGATAGATAGATAGAACTTGTACAGAGTGAGTCAAGTGAATTTCACAATGAATCTCCAACTGCAGACCAACATACAGTATTTACTACTGTATTTATGTGAATGGGGACATACCCAGTATTGTCCGTGGGTATGCTACAACAGTTCATCAGGTAAGCTGAACCAAATCATCTTTTTCTTTAACCATATAGACATAGTTGACATTGAGTGAGATGAAAATTTCTGAGTGACAACCAAAATTGTGAGCATTTTTTCTATTCACTGGGAAATCACCACTTCGAAAAAAATTCAATTGCTTGCATTTGAAGTACAAGTAAGGAGAAATAGGGAGCAGAAAAATAGCTTAACTCACCAAAAGATAGTTTGGTTTTATGGTTGTGTTTATTGCTGCAATAAGAAAATACATTTATTGTAAAAATGTGGGTATTTGAACTATTTAGGGAAATTCTTACCAGATATTTGTAATTATAATCCAGTAGTTCATGGTGGCAAAGATTTTCAAATGAGATATGACTTACTAAATTTTTTTTAAATGCCATCTCCCTCCTGGACATAGGTGGTCATGGCACTTCACAACTTCCTTTACTTTATGAATTACCATGCATTCTTGGGAAAGATAATGGAATAGGTTCCGATTGCCTTCTCTATAGTTTGGATTTTGAAGTTTTCTTTCTCTTAGACTGGTTGACATCCGAGACTAGAGAGGCCAGTTTATTCTGATATTTAACCCATAGGTGGGAGGAGAAAAGACAGATTCATGCTTTTCCAAAGGTACATTTGTATGAAAGTGAATGCAAGACTAGCTTGGAAATTTAAGTCAGCTTGACAACTCCAATTTCTACCCCAATATACATTGTACAAAATCTATAATGTACTATTTACGCCATCTGCAAGAACTAGTCTAAAAATCCCACAAATGGAGAGTGGGGGGTTAGCTAGAGAAAATAAAGCTAAAAAGAAGAAAGTAATATCGTCACTATTTTGTTTACATTTCATTTTTTTAATCATTTCATCCAAGCAAGGCAACAAAGCCACTAAGATGCAAGGGGGTTACCGAGTGTGAGAGAATATAAGAAAACATTATTAAGGAGAGAGAACAATAAAAGAACAGGAATTAAGGAGACAAGCAAAATGATTGACATTGCATAAAACTTTTGAAGATCAATGTTGACTGGAAAGCAAGAAGATCGAAGTGAGTTCCACAAGTGAGAAGTGCGAGAAAAGAGACTTTTAGAATAGGACTTATGGTTACAACTAACTGATCTATATTGTATTTAAACTTCTGAAGATTGTATGTGACAGGAAAGCAAGAAGCCAGAAGAGAGTTCCACAAGTGAGAAGTGCATTTAGCCATTTCAACTGTAAAATGAGAATTTGCTGCCAATCTAGATTCAAAAAGTCTAGGTACTAAAGAGGAAAAGTCATCAGAACAATTCCCATGAAAATATTTATAGAAAAGACACAGGGAAGCTATGTTACAGTGGTGGGGAAGTGACTGAAGCTGAGATGCCAGATCATGATTAATAACATTACAGATCCTTCTTTAGATTTTATCAAGGGTCTCTCAATACATAACAGAAGCACCAAGCTAGATCCTTTGCTGTATTTACATAAGATTTCTATATAAGAGTAAGCAGTTATATTTTATCATATTTTTCTACTTCACATAAATATCAGTTTTTGTTAGATTTATAGTGATGACAAAATTAACCATGACAGTTCACATTATAAGCAACATAGGAAAAAAAGAAGACAAATTTTGAATTTTTTTTGTTGATATTAAATTAGCTAAGGCAGTGAGGTTTTGGATATTTTATATTAATGTTGACAATGATTGTCCATGATAGATCAATTTTTTCCTCTCAAATATTTGAGTATATTTTTGGGAGGGTTCTATTCAGGGATCAACCTGCATCCCCTTTTGTGGGAGAAACAACTATTTGATCTGGTGTGCTTTACCATTCAGATACAGAGAGCATCCCAGTTCAGTAAGGCTCTATTTTCTCTTTTTAAAGAAAAGAAACTTCCTCATCCAGATTAATTTTCTTGAGAGTCCATATCGGCTCAGTTTCATACCTGAAACGTAAACAAAGCAATTTCTAAAGAATTAGTGTCTTTATTTTTAATTCGACATTTTTATTACTTATATACAGAGTGTCTGAAAAAAATGTATATGCCCTAATCCTGCAACAGTCTATCATGCCAAAAATTAGAGAAGTTTTGGGAGATGAGGAATTTTATTTTCAACAAGCACCACAAAACCACCATCATGACGTATGACCATATCTGAATGAAATCATGCCAAACAGATAAATCGGAAGACAAGGTTTTTGTAGAATATCTTCCTTGTTCAACAGACATGACTCCTTTAGACTTTTCTTGTGGGGATATTTAAAAGATAGTCCACTAGAAAGCCAGCAACAATCACTCAAATGAAAGTTTCCATAGAGCAAGAGCGCAGCGAAATACCAGTTGATTGCTGCTTGTGATTTTGTTGTGTCGGGCTGTCAGCAATGACTGGAAGAAAGCAATCTAAAAACAACAATGGAAAACAAAAGCATAAATGAAATAGCTCCAGTTTATTCAACTTGTCAAACTTTGCATTGTAACCAAAGTATTCTAAAATGCTGTCAATAACAAAGGAGAAAATGAAAAACACCTAACAACAAATCAAATATAACATCAAAATTTATATTATTTATTTATTATGTAACCACATACACAATTATCAACAATGTCTTCGTAAACTTGATATTTCCTGTAATAATTTCTTAATAAATATTATTATTGTTGTTATTTTACTTAAGTGTAAGGTAATCCTACATTTATAATTCCTTACAGTTAACCATGATAAGAAATGTTGACCAAAACTGTCTAAAACTTTTAAGTGTGTATTGTTGCAAAATTATCAAATGTTGAATATGCCTCTCTTCTGCCAAATGCATCAAACATACTATAGCTATTTAATATTGTGAAGATAAGTAACAGAATTTTAAGTGTGGGTCAGTATTGTGGCTAAATGAAGAGAAAGAGTTATTGGCAAAACTAAGGTTAAAAGTCACAAATTTGGAATTGAGAATATTTCCTATAGATTTTTATTGTTGAAGTTCCTTGAGGCTCCATCAGAACATTCTCATATATGGAGCAGTATCTGTACAGCCATTGTACTGTGTGCCAATTTAAAGTCCATATGAATACATGAATTATGTGCACTGTGTGTGTGTATGTATATATATATATATATAAAGATAAAGAACAAATAGGTAATGTTAGCATAATGTAAAAAGTTTAAAGTCAAATGCATGGGAAACATGATTAACCAATGAAAATCAAACACTAAAGTAAACTTTCTTTTTTATTCTCAGTATCTCATTCCCTGATGAAGATTTTTTTTAAAAGTGAAACATGTTAGATTGATAAGTGTTTCTTATTTATTCTTTCAAATTTCCATCCATATTTGATTCCAACTTGGGCTCTTCAATGTGGTGTAATGGCATCAATTATGACCGTGTAATAGTTTCAATCCTCACTGGGTACTCCACACTTTTGGCCTTATGCTGTATCTAAACTACGCTTAGAAAATAATTTTTTGGGGACACCTCAATGTGATGCAATGGTTAGTAAACATGTCTTGCAATTATGACTGAGTAGTAAGTTCAATTTTCACTGGGTGCCCTATACTTTCAGCCTTGTGTTACATCTAAGCTATGCTTAAAAAATTACAATATTTGATCCCAACTATATATATATATATATATATATATTATGAAATGGACAAAGTCCAACAATAATTTAAGACATTTTTATGTTTATACATTCTTTTCATAGATACAAATATTTAAGTAAATGCTGTTTTTAATAAATAGTATTAATAACATTTACCAGCCTGAATGTCCAAGAAATTTTCATAGAAAATATGTCCTCCAACAGGAATTGAACTTGTATCCTATACAGAACCATCATATAGCCTGACGTGCTCAATCAGTCAAATGTTATTAATACTGTTTATTATAAACAGAGCATTTACTTAAATATTTGTATCTATAAAAATAAAAATGTATAATATATATATATATATATATATATATATATATATATATATATATATATATATATATATATGAGCGGTTCCCTTTTAATTTCTTTTATTTACAGAATTTTGTTTATTAAATTCCAATAGCCTGGCATGCTATTGAACTTGTTTATTGAAGTCTGCTTCAGTTTATTTAATAATTAGTTATGAATTAAAACAAGTCTTAAAATCCATCAACATTTTCTATTGCTATTAAATTTGTGAAAATCCTCTATAAAAATAATCCAAGTATATATGTAATATGGAAAAGAAGATTTTCAATTTGGAATGCCCCTTTTGAGTCAGACAATCTTGAAAAGAGGGTAATGACATTCTGGTGAAAAGGGTGCCTAGGGCAAAAAGGTTGGGAACCACAGTGTACATGCATACAAGATAAAAAAAGAAAGTAACAGTAACTAGATGTGTGAAAAAACAAAAAAGTGTCAGTCATGTGTGATATATGCTTAGTAGATCATATATCTTTCGATACATGACTGACGAGGCAGATTTTTGTCCAGCAGTAGGTTGCCATTTCTTTCTGTGGTAGACCAGTTGCCATCCAAGGCTTTAGAACCCGGTCTGTCCTGTTATTTATCCATACACGAGGGGAGAAGAAGAGGGTATTAGCACATAAGTGAATGTAATGGATCTGACTGAAATTCGAACTCGGCTCTCCGATTTCTCAATCCGAGCCGCTATCCATACTTCACCGTGCCAAAAAAGTGTACCAGTGTTTAAAAAGAAAAAAAGAAAAGAAAAACACTATTATCTTTCTTTACTTTCAAATAGAATTTGAAATTCAAGTTCAAAAAGGCATTTAAATTATTTAAAATTCGTTTATCCGGTTTTGTTAGCAAGTCCGTGGCGATACCTAAAAGTAAAATTACAATCAATAAGTTACGCAAGATTTTAGAAAATGTAAAGAAGATAAAAATAAGTGAAAAAACAGCAAATACGATAAAGTAGGAATGAATGAAATGCTATATTTCTTTCCCTTTGAACAAATTAACATTTTAAAAAGTAATTATTCAAGTGTATTATTAAACAAGAACTAGAAATATTTTAAACTTTTAATGATGGACATAAAAAAAAATCCTGTTTTGCTACGGAAATTTTCACCGAAGACTAAGTCAATTGATAAAATTTAATACCCACATATCGGATAATGATTCAAAATAAATACAAACTAAACAGTTATCAAAAAAAGTACTTTATTTAGATTTTTTCCGAGATATTATTTTTAACATGTGCATTTTAAATTTTTAATTTAAGAGACAACACAAAAAAAAACTACATTATGCTAGCAAAGAAAGATATTAAATTAAAAAAAGGGTAAATATGAACAAAGTATCAGACATAATGAAAAAAGAAAACAGCAAATGAATTTAAAGGAAATAGGATTCCAAATGAATATTATTACTTTTTTTCATCGAAAAAAGACTGTCCACATTTGTGTAGGGCTTCCTTCTTCCAATATCCATGAACAGCCACAAATTTCGTTCTTCACGTCTAAACAAAACGTTGTTTCCTTGCCCTCACCATCATTATTAATAATTATTTTGTAATCATTATTAATAATAAACGAATTAAAAAGTTTTCTTCATTCTGTTTTACAAATACCGGACTCCTTTTTAATCCTCCGGTCTTTCAGGTGGAGGACCACATGGTTGTACCATCTTCTCCATTAGGTTGAAACGTATTCGTGCCTTAGATTCATTTTCCACCAGAGAAAAATAATTAAGCATATCAAAATGGCCTAGATACGACGCATAACTGTCTCTATGTTGGTTTGTCAACCATTCCCATTTATTTGTATCAGCATGACCTGTGCCAATGTATTTTGACTGCAGATGCTCGAGTTGACTGTGGATATTGTACCGATCGCCCATCTTGAATTGGTAACGATGTTGTTTTGACAACAACGAGATTTGAGAAACGAGAAGTTATATTATTATTTTTTTTTTTCTAATTTCGATCAAATAGTTTCAAAACAATAACAATCGCATTTAAACAAAAGTAAAAATTATATCAATAGATAAGAAAATAAAAATATGTCAAATTTATTATCGGACATTTTATAAAGGAAAAAAAAAAAAAGAAAAGAAAGTGAAGTGACTTTGTTTAATCTTTGATAGCCGGAAACAAACGAAGACGATTGCACTACATACAAACATAGACACACAGACCCATACACATGTATATACACACACTGATACGTACATACTTATTTATTTATATTATTTAGTTTATTTTTTTAGGAAAAGTTCTATTTACAGTTAATTGTAATAAAAAATAATTAAAACAATAATAAAAAAGTATTTTACTAATGTTTTTAATTTAAAAAAGAAAAAAACTTCACTTTTAATGTTTACTTATGGGCGCCAGCCGCTGGCATTCTAGCAGACAATATTTTCCAAATTCCTTTTAAAATAATCGAAACTATTTTAATTTCTTTCAGTTAGGAAAGCAGATTGTTACCATACAAAAGAAGACTTAAAATACAGAAACTCTATAACAAATCAAATTCAAAAAAGAATCCATAAAAAAGACGAAGAACAATTATTATTATTACTAAAAATTCTTCTTCTTTCTCTTTGTTTGGTTATCTGCCCTTGGACCAGATTTACGAATCCCGCTTAATAGCCAGTCCAAACTGATGCATAATATTACAACTGTTTTGTAAAAGAAGCAAGTTAAAAATTCTAAAAACTGTTTAGAATCATATTGAGATATTGTTTTCATATTATGATGGAAAATTCAGTTCTATTCTAGGCGTATGTAATGCATTTTTGTAAAGTTGCTGTTTGTATATTTGAATCGCTTAGTACTTCCTGTACCGGTTGGCCATAAATAGTTGAGAAGTGATATTATCAAAAGAGAGAAGATGGAGTGAAGACGGCCAGCAACGGAGCGGCTTGAAAAAAATAAACAAAAGCTGTTAAAACGAGTGAGAATATACAATCGAATAATCTTATTGTTACAATCAGACCTACATACGTAGGCACGTTTTACCCATAAGAATCGGAGAGACGGAAAAAGTATAGAAAAAGTGCATTTATTTATAAAATCTACGTGCGTGTATCGAAAAAAAAACTGTTGGTTCTTTTCCATACTTTGCTCAAGAAAGGAGGAAAAATATTTTTTCAAAAAAGGAAAAATTTAAAAGAATTAATATTTTCCTTTTATTTTTGCTTTTTTTTTTTTTTTTTTTTTAAATACGAAGGAGTTTTTATTTAAAAATTATAAAAAAACGGACCTGTATTTGGTAAGTTTTTTTTTGTTTTTAATTTTTGCAAAAGAAAAAAATGTTTTTAATTTAAAAATAAAAAATAATTAAATATGTGATCTTTAATTTTTTTAAGTTATATTTTTTCCAGGTTCAACTTTTTCTGTTTATTTTTAAATTTTAATATATATTTCACTTTCTTTTAAAAGTAGTTAGTGTCCATTTCAAGAAAAAAGTTAACATTAAATCTGAATTTTAAAGCTTAACTACTTTAATTATATAATTTTTAATATAAGTTACATATTATGATTTAACTTTAAAAATGTATCTAATATATATATATATAGATATAGATATATTATTGTGTGTGTGTGTGTGCATGTTTAGTTTACATTACAAAATTTACATAATTGTCATTGAAAAGTTGCATACTCAATCAATCCCAAATTTATAAAAAATACTGAAAAACATTTATGATCTCGTAAACAAAATGAATATAACTCTAAAATTTATTTTAAATAATAAAGACTTGAATTTATTTAAGATGAATTTTAAAATTATATATATATTTTGTGATAAAATATATAAAATTTTTGTCTGTATGTCAAAAATTAGTGTACTCAACTGTATTTTAATTTTAGAAAAGGTATTGAAAATTAACATTGTCATAAATTTCGTGCAATAAAATATCTTCAATGAAGAAAAATAAATAAATGAAACGATAAAACTTATTCTATTCACTAAAAAAATAAAGTTAAAAATGGCTTTAAAATTGACAAGTTTGTAAACAAATATTTAATTTCTTTCTTACATGTTAAATTCAGAAAGAAACTGATAAAAAAAAACTGAAAGTTAATAATTCTTTTCAATCTTTTTTATAATCCGTTTGAAAATTTATTTTAGTATATTATTTTGACACATACACACCAATTTACACATAAGTTAAAAGGGAACAAAGGTCTTTAGTAAAAATACCCCGTGGCTTATTTGGTCAAAGAAAATGATTTCCCTACTTTTTGGAAAGTGCTTAAAATTTCTCCCGCAAAAAAGAAAAAAAAAAAAAATTAAATGTTTTCAATTTTTGGAAATCAGTAATAATAATTTAACTATCTTTGAATAAGTTTTACTTTTTATAAAAATACTAGAAACCATCTGATTATGCAATTAAAAAAATAAAATAAATTAAAAAAATAAAACTTACTTTAGTTTAAAATTGACATTTTTCTAGGAAAATATGTTACAAAAAAAAAACTATATAATTAACAGTGGGGGATTTCATTTTTAGTTCTATTAATTTTATAATATTTTTATATTTATTGATTTTTATTTGATAGTTATATAAATACAGCTACTAAAAGTAAACTTTTTGACAAGCAGACGATGTATAAGCTTATCATATGTCATAATGTGTATTTGTAAAGAAAGTGTTTTGTTGTAATTTTAACAAAAAAGTTTATGACCCCTTGACCTTTTTGACATTTTCAAAACTCAAATTGTATATATTTTGGTGTGATGAAAAAAGGGATTTTTTTTTTCATTTAAAGTTATTTATATTGAATTTTTGAATAATTTGTGTATAGTAGTAATTTCTTTTAAAATGACTAAATTATTATTACACTACTTAATTAGTCATTTAAAAAAGATATTTTTTGAATCATATGATCATGATACATGTATGTTACATTTCAATTTCATTCATAAAAATTAAAAACACCACAAAATATAAATAATTCAATGAATATTATTGTATTATTGCATGTGTGTGTGAACATAAGTTTTCAACTGCGTATGTACAATAATACAGGAAAAAAATGTCCGTTTCTTATTACAAAAAAGATCTACAAATGCGTAAAATTTTAAACAAACGTATTTGAATTATGTCACAAGACTAGCATTCGGAGATTAAATTAACTTGGTTAATAAAATACATTTAACTATACAGTTTTTTCACATACTATATAGACACTGGAAGATTTCTTATTTAATTAAAGAAAAAAGTTCATCATACACTGGACATCTACATATCCCATTGACTGACGTCTTTGTAGTTAAGCTGTCTTTTTCCAGACTTCTATAATTTTGAAATTCCTAGTATTTTTACATCAAATTCATTCATAAAAAAATTGAATTATAATTTATTCATTCTTTAAAAATCTAATAAAATAAGAAGCCTTTATTGTTTTTCATTTTTTTTTTTTAAACAATTTCTTGTCAACTTTTTATACATTTTGGTTGTTTTTTCTTCTTCGCACTTTTTAAAAGGTTTCGTTTTCTTTCCAGCTAAAAACATGCAATCAACATAAGGCGGGTGTATGTGTATGTATATTGTATATCTATGCATTAATTAGTTACTTTCTATGTGTAAGCCCGTACACGTGTCTATGTAATTTAAGCTTCTTTAAGCTTTAGTTTTTAAAACAATTCCAGTTTGGCAGCTACACAATATTTTTTTTTTACGTTTCAAATGTCAAACATTTTTTCGTTCTGACTTTTTTTTTTCTTTACGTTTTCCAGGATATAAAAGAAAATCATGAAACTTTTCTTTTTCAGAAAGAAATTGGTACTTTCTTTGATTTATTAAGAAAAATAATAATAGATCTTCATGGTCTTGATTGAGGAATTATTTGTGAAATAACGATAATAAAATCATTACCAAAGCGACACATTTTTCCGGTTTCCATTGTACTTTTTAAGTTCTTAAACACATGATGTCTTAAATTAACTAAAAGAATTATTTGGTTAAATTAAAATTAAAAACAAATGTACTTTTTTATTTGAAATCTGTAGCAACCGTCAGTTATATTAAAAAAATCGTAAATGACAGGTTTTCTTTCCTAAGGTTGCATCCGAAACCTTCACGCACCTGAAATTTGGCGCTTTTTTTTATTCCATAGCAAAATATTTTCCTCTAGAAGAAAAATGACCATTAATGCCTCAGAAACATTTAATAATTCATCAGTCATTACTTTATCCAGATATAAAAATAAAATGTTTAAAAGTTATTTATTTATTGATTTAATATTTTAGCCGTAAAAACGGTACCTAAATTTTTTACCTACCAAGTGCTCGAAGTCAGTTCAAGTTCTCTCACTCTCATCCTATCTTTTTCCATCCTTCCCTTTCTGGGATCATGTTATCTTGATTTGAAAGTAGTAGCCGACAAAAATTATCAAGGGAATTTGCCTCCATTTTGGTGTTAAAAATTATTTAAAAAAAAATCTTTTTAGTGTAAAACGTTATTTTTATTCAGTTCAGATCATTCGCACATTTATGAATGAATAATAATATCTCTCTCACTCTTCACTTTTTTTTTACTAGTTAGTTATTTTTTCTCTTTTCATTCTCTCTCTCTCTCTATATATATATTTTTCTCTCTCTCTCTATATATATATATATTTTCTCTCTCTCTCTATTTTCTCTCTCTCTCTATATATATATATATATTCTCTCTCTCTCTCTATATATATATTTCTTTTTCTCTCTCTCTCTATATATATATTTCTTTCTCTCTCTCTATATATATATATTTCTTTCTCTCTCTCTCTATATATATTTCTCTCTCTATATATATATATTTCTCTCTCTCTCTCTATATATATTTCTCTCTTTCTCTCTATATATATATCTTTCTCTCTCTCTATACATATATCTTTCTCTCTATATATATATCTTTCTCTCTCTCTCTCTATACATATATCTTTCTCTCTCTATAATATAGAGAAAGATATATATAGAGTCTATATATATATCTTTCTCTCTCTCTCTATATATATATATATATATCTTTCTCTCTCTCTATATCTTTCTCTCTCTCTATCTATATATATATCTTTCTCTCTCTCTCTATATATATCTTTCTCTCTCTATTTCTCTCTCTCTATATATATATATCTTTCTCTCTCTCTCTCTATATATATATATATTTCTCTCTCTATTTCTCTCTCTCTCTATATATATATATATATATATATATTTCTCTCTCTCTCTATATATATATATATATTTCTCTCTCTCTCTCTCTATATATATATATATCTTTCTCTCTCTCTCTCTATATATATATATATATCTTTCTCTCTCTCTATATATATATTTCTCTCTCTCTCTATATATATATATATCTTTCTCTCTCTCTAAATCTCTCTCTTTCTCTTCATTTCTCTATCTATCTATCTATCTATCTATATATATATATATATATATATATATATATATATATTAGGTTGGTGCAAAAAATAATGTTAAAAAATACGCCAAAAACGACATTATTTTTGCACCAACCTTATATATATATATATATATATATATATATATATATATATATATATATATATATATATATATGTATGTATTTATCTTTATCTCTTTCTGTCTTTTTTCCACCTTTTCTTCTCTTCTCGTTGTCTAGTCAATGAAAAAACTGATCATAGATAAGGAAAAAGAAGCAGTCTGGGTGTATGTCTTTTATGGGATTCCGATTCTACAATCAGACATTTTTAGAGATTAAAAAAATGCCGAAAAAGCTGAACAGATCGCTTCTTGCGGAAAGAAAAAAAAATGGTAAAAAACACCCAAATAATTGGTTGGTTGATTTGAAATTTAACGCATCTTCATCACACCAGCGAACACACACACACTGCGACAATATATTAAATAAAATACATGGAAAATGATGTACATCAACCAACACGCACACGCATATATACATATACTTATACCACTACGCACGAGCGAGCACACACACACACACACACACACACACACACACACACACGTGTCTACGCTGTGTTGGAACCGTGTTCGTTGTTGGCAATCTTCGAATGTGCTTCCTTCTGGGTTGGGGGTAGGATTCGGTTTGGAGGAGCGATTTTGATTTCCGCCGTCTCCTCCCCGTCTCCCGGAGGGATCGAGGAAGGAAGGACGGGAGTGAGTCGTTGGGGTGGGGGGGAAGGCTTGGCCGATCAGATGTAATGGCAGGAAGGTGAACTAAAATAAAACTGACAAATATCCTTAACCCCAACGTTGATATCTTTTCTAGCTTCTGCTCTTTCGTCGTCGTCGTAGTCGTCTCTTTCTCGGCCACATTCGTTGTTGTTATCCACCCTCGGGCGGCACAACTCAGCACTGACACCACAAGTCTACGAGTGGGTACTGAAAATTTACTGACCCGACCAATTTCTGCAAATCAGACCAAATGACTATATACATCATTACTTTTTCTTTCTTTTTTTTCTTTAAAGGGGTGGTAATTTTTTAGCACTCCCTAACTAAGAAAAAAAAGAAGTGATAATTGTTCACGTAAGAAATAATTAATTCTTTTGGAAATAAAATTATTTACTCTCTAACATAACTAACACACCTGTGTGATGTGAAATATGCGTGTGAACATTACACGTATTAGAGACAATAACACGTCGTACACTCACCCATTGGTATTTTCTGTGTGTTATGTTGCACATTTTTACACATTTATGCTCTTCTTAATGTGTATATTTACTTACTAAATTAATTTTAATTCTGTTTTGTGTACACGGGCTCTAGATAGGCTCGTCCCATCTCACAACCACTTTTTTGTACATGTGGGTATCTGAATTTTTACTTTTTTGTATTGCCAGAAATATCAATCAATGTATGTATGCAGTTGTGAGTTGGGTTCTAATTTATTTACGCTTAGTTACACAATATTGTAAGTTTTTTTCCACACAATATTGTAAGTTCTTATTTGTATGAAGGTATATTCAGGCAGCAAGTATTCATTCATTCAAAAAAGTTTGATTAAAATTAAAAACCAACAAGGTCTGTCGGTTTTAATTTTTTAAAATGTATTATTTTTACAGTTTTCGAATAAAGTGCTATATTCTGTCAATATTGGGATCGAAATTGTGAATACACAATTTCGAACACAATACTCAAGTTCAAGTAGCAGTCAACAACTTATTCGAAAATTGGGAAAATATAAAAAATAAAATTAAACAGACATACCTTGTTAGTAACTTTTAATTAAACAGAAACTTGATTGGACGCACACACACGCACCTGACCCGACGAGTGGTAACCGCGCGAAACTTTGAAGTCGGTCGAAAGATGCCATTTGAACTTCCGACTATAATGAAAGTATGCATAAAAGTTCTCGGCTCAGCCCCCTCTTTCTTTCTCTCGCTATATATATATATATATATATAATATATAATAATTATAAACAATTTAATTGTTTGTTCATTTGGTGAGGTAAGATTTTTTGCGGGGAAATAATGCCTAAATACAGTGTATTATATTGGCAAGTATATAATAAAAATAATTACATTTATTCATTACATTACTATTTTTATTTCTTATGAAAGATGAATATTTCTCTGAGAACCTTTTTCTAACTTCCAAATAGAGCGTATAACATAACTCCACTTCGTGTGTATGTCCCAGTGCGTGTGTGCAGAGCTTTTCTTAAAGGTGTTCTATTTACACTTGCCTACTCTTAACAGAAGCCATGATAAAACCAAGAGTCTGTCGACATCATCGACTTTGTTTTTTTAACATTTAATTGTTCTTCAGTCATGTAACATGAGAAAATTTTAGATTTTCTCAGTTGAAATCTATTTAGAGTACAATAAAAAAATATATAAAATTAAAAAATATAAAATTAACAAATGGATTTAATTTTGCTTGTTTTTTGTTGAACGCTCTAATTCTGTTTGTTTTTAGGACTTTTTATGAGGTGTTTAGTTTTTAGTTTAACTCTTTATTAAAAAAAATCAACAAAATTAAAATTCCCCTCAAAATCCCCCCCAAAACAAACTTTAACCCCTTTCATACACTCTCACAATAATAATTTATATATGGTATTAGAAATGTTTTAGTTTGTAAAAGAAAAAAAAACAAACCTTAAGTGACTTAAAGACTCAGCTCTCTTCTTTGAAATCACAAACTAAATAAATAATTTTTAAAATAAAGATAAGATTATTTTTCATTTTATTTTTACCTTAAGGAAATGTTTAGAATACCATTTTTTATATTTAATAAATATTTTATTTATTTCTCATATTAACAGTCAATAAAGACATTATAACCTTGCATCTTGGTGTCTTGCCTTAATCGGATGAAATGATTTAAAAACTGAGAAAGCCTAATTTAAATATCTGTGTGTCCAGTTTGCTCTCTAGCCCCTTCTCAGGTAATAAATACCGTTTAAAATTTTATTCATTCAATTATTTAGTCTTCTTAGTTTATATTTTAGTTGTTTAATTATGTACCTAATGTTTTAATGTCTTATTCGAGTGTCTGATTTTTAAATATCAACATCATGTCCATCTGAGTACTGTACGGGTTTGAGTTTAACTAAAAAGGTGATTCATTATGTGACGTTGCTGATACCTTTTTTTTTTTGCTGAAGGCTCAACAAACACACACACTATCTATCTATCTGTCTGTCTATGCACTGTCGCTACTAATGCAAAAATGTTTAGTAAAAAACTAAACATCTTTTTTAATTTTAAATCATAAATAAAATTTTAAAAACATTAAAACTTCATCTTGCCTGTGATCATTATTTTTTAAACATCTGTAAATAAATTGTAGGCTTGCCGGTTCAGTAATTTTCAGTTATTTAATTTAACGAGCGTTAATAGTACGTTTTTAATTTTTATTTTTAAGGAATTTTTGTCACTGATTGACGGGTGTCCTTATGCCAATTATTACTCATGTGCCGTTGTTTACAATTTTTAGCCGACAGCAAAGACTGATGAAGAATAAACCAGAATCTGTCTTTGAGAACGAAAAGCAAAAAACCGTTTAACATTTTGGCATTCATACAGGGCACTTAATGATTAAGGCACTCCGAGTGCTCCATCCCATTGAAGTTTATATGTCGACCAACTTGGCCTTTTTTCTTATTGAGCACTAGCACAGCAAGCATACTTTGAAAAATACTGTCTGAGGTCCTTGTTGTGACCCGAGAGGCAGTATCTCCCCTGATGCTCAAGACACCTACACAACAGTACCCTACATTCAGAATACTTTATTTTATGATAATCATCATCATCCATATGGAGCTAGATTTATTTACAATTTGAATTTACATTTATTTTTGTGACCATGTTAGAGTTCAAGTTTGAAGTTCATTTTTATCATTATTATTATTATTATTTTTGAAACCGACATCAGTCTGTTGCTTGATTTCCTTGAAGTTGAATCTCTAACCTGAACCTGAATTACGACTTTTTACATGAATTCTTGGACTGTTATCCTAAAAAATCCCTCCGAATATCGGTATAATTTAAAAATGGTTGCAAAAACTTGTCCCGCATTAAATACTCACGAAGAATCGCTAAAAATATGAGCATGATGGAAAACTGCCCCAAACATAAAAACAAAGTTTATAGTCAAACAAAATCTTTAAGGAGACGAACATAATTTTTTATGTAAAAAAATAAAATCCTTGTCTGCTTAAACATTGTTCCAAAGAATTCATTTGAAAGTTTTGTGAAAAAAAAAAAAAATTATTCCGCCTACCCATTACAGTCATTTTGGTTGAAACAACGCTTAAGCCGTAAACTTTTTTTCTGAACTTGTGTATTAATCATTGAAGTTGTTAATCTGAAGGGCAAAAAATTTTAATAAGGGCAATTATTTTACAATTATAACTAATTTCTTTTAAAATGTGAAAAAGGTATTTTTTTTATTCAACATTTAAATAAAGCCTCCTAAGATAATTGTTGTCATTACAATCCAATATTGTTGTTGGTTACAATCCTCAAATTTTTCTCATATATCAAATTTAAGCTCCAGTGTACTTTTCGTTGAATTTGCTGTCATAGGTAAAATTGAGATGTAATGAAATACTGCAAATTGGCATACCGATGGTGAAGTCAGCCTTTTTTTTTTACTGTCAATACCCGATGATGAGGATAAGATACTTGAAAATAGAAAAGGATCAATTTCAAATTATTAGAAAAATTCGGTCGTGTGAACAAACAAAACCTAAGATAAACTTTCCACAAACTTTTTTTTTTGTAATTGTTGTTTTGAATATTTAATCAAATACGCAAAAACTTCAATTTCTTGCTATATAATGTTACCATGAAAAATGTTGCGTTAGGTTGGTTTTTAATTTAAAAGACGTCTTTAAGTGTCTGCAAAATAAAATAAAAAATTTTAGTAAAAAATTTCTTATTTTTATTAATCATTTAAAAATAATTGAATTGTTTCCTGTTTTAAGACGTTCATCAGAAAGTCAATAATTTTAAAAAATGAAATATATTGCTTTATCGTAAAAACTGATTTTTTTATTATTTATTAAACAACTTGAAAGTTGAACTTTAAAAAGTAATTTCCTGTATTTTGGGCTCGGTTCATTATGATCTTTCATTCACTTTGATCAGTTTTTTTTTTTGTTTGTTTTTTTTTTACCTCAACTTTGTACACAAACATTTATCATTTTTGTATTAAATTTAATTACAAAATAAAGTAATTAAATTTAGTCTAATGTCCTAATTCCTTCTTAATTTTGCTTCTGAGAAGACGACGCCTTTAAGAATAAAAATGTTTATTTTTGGAGGCATTCTATTTCGTTATCTTATAGAATTATGAATTATTTATCGAAAAGTTAGCTTTTTAAAATCAGTTCCTCTTTAAGTTAGCGATTGAAATTTATATATTTAATATTTTTCTTGGTTTCAAAATTTTGCTTTATTTACTAATGAACGAACTGAGACAATTTTGCACGTGAATTTGTCAAAAAATAGTTTTTTTTTAGTAACGTTTCGGTTTAGAGAGCAGGATTCATCCCTAAAAATTTGAGAAACACATTGAAATAAATATGTTATGGACATGAAAAAATATACTGTTTAGTTTTATTTTTCAATTAGAATGATTATAAAAACTAAGTATTTTAATATTGTGATACATTTTGATTAAAAAACCAATCCCAATGTAAAAAGCCAAATGAAAGCTAAATCTGTTTTATGACATTCAGTCCCTTTAAATGCAACTAAAAACGACTTTTAAAAAGTAGTTTATGGCAAAAAAAAATGCACGTATTTCTGCTTATCATATATTCTGAATTTATTTTTTTGTTCAGGTACACTTTAGTTGGATCTTTGAAGTGTTTTACAGTAGTAAAATTATCGAGTAATTTGATCATTGGGAGAGAAGGGAAAAAAACAAATAAATAAAAAAAAACAACATACCATTAGGCGCCGCCGTTACGCGCAAGACATTTTTACTTTTTTCTTGTTTGCCTTTAAGAAATTTCGCGGGAAGTTCCCAATACCTTTTTTTCTGGTACGAATAAATTTAGAGAGCGCGGCGTAAAAGCAATTTTACTTTTTACAAGAATGTTTGGTTAAATTTGCATTCTGAAGAAAAATCATATTTTTAAATTTCTCCCTTAATTTTTATATATAGGTTCACTAATAATAATCACTACAAAGAAAACTTGGAATTATGTTTTAATTTAGTGTGCTGGTACCTATCGCATTGATGATATAAGACTGTGATTTTCTAAGTGTATCTTGGATGTGGCACAAGGCCGAAAGTAGGGGGTACCCAGTGAGGATTGAACTCACTACTCAGTCGTAACTGTTCTAGCGAGACAAGCTCGCTAACCATTACACCACCTCGAGGCGATGGTATAAGATTTCCTCTTTAATAAATAAATAAATAAATAATTAAAAATAAAAAAATCTAAATTGAAAAATTAGTTTAAAAAAAATTGTCTACAGTATCTTATATGCTAAATTTTGAAATTTTTAACCAAACACCACAGACTACCAGTATTTCTCTATCTAAATGCCAATGGTTTCTTTTTTTATAATAAAGTTAAAAAGTACCAAGCTGTAATGAAAACGGAAAAAATATTTTAAATGTTAAGAGTTAAATGGGGGGATATTTTTTAATTAAAATTAAGGAGAAATGTTATGTAACATTTTTAACCGATCAATGACCACTGTAAATTTCGGTATTAATTAAAATAATTTGGAATTAATTATAGATTTCCGAAATAATCTGGAATTGTAAATTTCTAAAATAATCCGGTACTGGAGTAGTTTAGAATTCTAATTACATTTCTAAAATAATCCAGTACTAATTATAGATTTCTAAAATAGTCCGGTGCTAATTATAGATTTCTAAAATAATCCGCTGTTAGATTTCTAAAATAGTCCGGTACTAATTATATACAGATTTAAAAAATAGCCCGGTACTAATACAGATTTCTAAAATAGTCCGGTACTAATTACACAGATTTCTAAAATAGCCCGGTACTAATTATACAGATTTCTAAAATAGTCCAGTACTAATTATACACTATACAGATTTCTAAAATAGCCCGGTACTAATTATACAGATTTCAAAAATAGTCCGGTACTAATTATACAGATTTCTAAAATAGTCCGGTACTAATAATAATTATATAGATTTCAAAAATAGTCCGGTACTAATTATACAGATTTCTAAAATAGTCCGGTACTAATTATACAGATTTCTAAAATAGTCCGGTACTAATAATAATTATATAGATTTCAAAAATAGTCCGGTACTAATTATACAGATTTCTAAAATAGTCCGGTACTAATTATACAGATTTCTAAAATAGTCTGGTACTAATTATACAGATTTCTAAAATAGTCCGGTACTATACAGATTTCCAAAATAGTCCGGTACTAATTAGATTTCCAAAATAGTCCGGTACTAATTATAGATTTTAAAAAATAACCCGTTAAAGTTTAGTGTGACAGTTAAAACCGTTCTAAAATAATCTGATAGTAATTATAGATTTAATAAAAATAAAAAATCGGGTATAAATTATATAACTTATAGTCCCAGAAATAGGAGACAGTGGGTATTAAATAGGTAAAAAATATTTTAAATTTAGTTAGAGAGTACATGCAATATTTCAACGTGTGTTAAAAAAACAAAACAAAACAAAAAAAACGTAACCATACATAACTTTAAAACAGGAACAATACAATATAGATGAATTATTTTTTCTTGGTGGAAATTTTAAAATAATTCAGATCTTGGAAAAAATATTTTGGTATTTATTTCAAACGGTAAAAAAATTAGAGATCGTCTTCTTATGATGTCTTATCGATACTTACAAAGTGCACAAGCCAAATAAAGGACAGTAGGAAGATTGTGTAACGTCAATCTTCTAGTGAGAATGGCCCGACTCTCTTGAAAATAAATACTTTCCCATTTCACCTTGACGCCTGCATCATGTGCTTCTTCTGGGACTAAGCAATTTCTGAACACACATCTACATGCAAAGTGTATGAGGCCCCATATTGAAGAGACAAGTAAAGTAAAGAGCTAACTTTTACTTGGGCTCGAACATAGACCACTGGCGCCGGGGTCAAAATACGCAATTACTTAACCGTTTTTTTTATTTATTTTATAACTTTTCTTTCCATGCAGTCTCAAATCACTGAAAAATAGTCTCCCGTAGAATAGGACTTATTTTCCTTCCCCGGCAAGGGAAAATATGACTCAGTGTCGGTTTCCTGTGAGATCTGATGTACATTTCAATACGAATATTTGTCAAATTTCCGGGCATTCAACCAGAGGGGAATCCCCACCTCAACAAGAGGGGAATTTCAAAGTGGGCATCTTTTACTTTTTTATTTGGAACCCATTTTTTACTTTTTATTTGGAAACCATCTTGATTGTAAAAAACAAACAAAAAAAAAAAAACCTTCATAAAAATAAAACGTATTGTAAAGTAAATGTATGTACTAAAATGAAAAAAAAATTAAGATTTTCAATTTGTATATTATTTTGGAATGCAGCTTTTCGAACAATCTTGTAAAGGGGGTGGTGACATTCTGACATATGATGAAAAGGGGTGCATTAGGCAAAAAAGGTTGGAAACCACTGTTATATAGTTAGCTTCTTGAGATCCTTCTTCCGTGCGGTTCCTCCTCATTCATTACACTAAAAATAAAAAAATGATCATATGCCGTGTAACTTCACAATAGGGTCGTTATTTATTTTCATAGGGAAAATATTAACATCTGCTGGGTCATTGCGGTCCCTAATTCAGGCGTCTGGACAGGCACACTGGCTATAACTCCTTTTTGTGCAATGGGGAGGTACTACATCGGTTGGAATTTCCAGATACTGGGCGCGTTTCAGTTAACCTAAGGCATAATATAACGCTTACATTTTTAGTTCTCTTCAATATGGGGCCTCATACACTTTGCATGTAGATGTGTGTTCAGAAATTGCTTAGTCCCAGAAGAATCCCATGATGCAGCCGTCAAGGTGAAATGGTAAAGTACTGCCTGGTAGATCGATCCCCAGGAGCCAGGTACATTTCAGTTAATTACCTTATTAGTGGGAACAATAAATCAAAGTACAGTGGACGTTTTGATTGTTGTATTTAAAGATCGACTTCACACACACACACACACATATATATAATGGAAGCCTTATTAATAAAAACAAAAAACCAACACTCAATAATATCAACTATGAACATGGACAATATCTTTACCGTGTTTTGAAAAAAAAAAAAAAAAATGAAAACATATAAACACATACATGCAACAAGCTATTTCTTATTTAACAGTTAAAATATTTCATCCTTGAAAATGGCTAAATGTATAGCCGAGAGCGCTCCGGAAAAAAGAGAACATTCGGACAGTTTTTATGTTATTATCTGAAAAGAAAAAAATTATTAAAACACATAAGAAATTGTATAAAAAACTAAATCTTGTACCTTGTCTGTCGTATTCAATGAAATGTGCATGAAAGAAGGATTGCTGTCTAAATATACACGAACACATATACACACACATACATACATACATAAATGTTATTTTTAGTGGGTACTCGTATTTGAGCAGATGCTCCGTTTTTTAAACAGTATTTATTTTGTCTACCAGCCTTCGCACTCGAGAAAATTTAATAAAGAAAATGTGCCCTCCAGCAAGATTCGGACTTGGGTTTCCTTTGGCAAGCAGAAACAACTGTCTGATCCGGCGTGTTTTGACCGCTCGGCTACGGAGAGCTTCAGTCAAGCAAGCATCTATTTGTCTGAATGCACATTAACTTGTTCATGACGGATTATAAAACAAAATCCATTAATTCTTTAGAACTATATAGGTACCTTCAAAAAGAAAGCTATACTTAAAATTTAAAATGCATTTTAAAAATGTAAAATCTTTCTTGAAGCTTTTATTTTAGTTTTAATTATAAGCTAATAGATTAAATTTAATATTTCCAATAATCAAAATACTTTACTGTATTTCAAACCAAATTTAAATTGATTGGAATTATTTTTTTGAAATCTCTAAAATCAGCCATATTGTCAACACAGCATAATTCTGTTTATAAAAATATTTCAAAAATAAATTTTACTTTCTGAAATTTTATTTGAGGAAGATTAACTGAATTAAAGATTAACTAATCTGAATTAAAACAAATATTACTTTTAGTTTAAAAATGTCACAATAGCATTTTTCTAACACGGAGGTGAGTGTTTTGGATGTGTAGATAGCTTCCTTAATGTTTGGCATATTTTTCATTAAAAAAACAAAAACAACATCGTACTCTGATGTTAAGGCTTTTTTTTTTTTTTTTTTTAACTGTTTTTCTTGTTTGTGTATACGAATAAGACTTCTTTTTTGGGACATAATGTTAAAATTGTTTCTTTAAATGATTTTTCGTTCCGATTGCTTTTGGCTAATCTATTATTAACCATAAAGGATTTTCCTTGTGCTATTGAGATAATTTCTACTTACACTGAGTGCAAAAAAAAAAAAAAAAAAAAATATATAGTCGCATATAAAAAAAATAGAACAACAAAAATAATAATAAAAACATAAGTCCCATGTTGAAAAATGTATCACATACGCAACTTCATAGGAGGAGGGAAATCTATAATTTTTGTGTGACGCGCTTTCTTTACTTTTTAGAACTTCATCGCACTTATTCAAAAACAAAAAAATAGTTATGTTTTTTATATCTAAAATATATATATATATATATATATATATATATATATATATATATATATATATATATATATATATATATATTCGTTTCCCTTATCCCGGAGTTGATTTATACAAGAAATTTTATAAATAGAACAGCTGAAAGTTTGAGACTTTACGAAGCGTTTCTCCTAGTGTCGAATTAGTTAAAGGCTCAATAGATGTCATGTTTTCTAATAGGACGTATATTTAAAATTAATGAAGATTTTTTACACACACACACTAGTGCAATTGTATTAAAATAAAAATTGTAGAATTTAATGTAAAATTATGTAATAATGACAACGAAATACCTTTTTTATTTTATTTGAATTTACCCCCCCCCCTTTTATTATCTCCTTTTTATTTAGTTAAATTGGGTTGTTAATACTTCTGATATTTATATTTTTAGTTGGTTTTTTGCCGACACATCGATATGTATACTTGGACAGTTCTTTACACTCTGTCCCAACCAAAAAGATCTCTTGTCCACATGCAAGAAAAATCTAATAAAAAAAATCACAGCGCCTTGTCAGTCATCTTCAACGAAACCTGTATATAAAAGAGGAATTCCTGCCCAAATGGACAATTGTGTATAAATGAAAGATAATTTGCTTCCTTCCTAACGACTCACTACATTATCTTTGATTTTTTTTTATGCTTTCCTTTACCGCCTCGGACCTTGTACTCAAATACTTTATCAGGAAGGAAGGAAATGTGTTTAGTTTTTAGTGTTTGTGAAGAGAAGAAAAATATATAATGCTGAGAGTAAGAAAGATAGAAAGTGGGGAAAAAGGGAATGGTAAAAAAAGATGGGGGTGATGTATACAATAAAGCAGTTAATAATCTTTAAATGCGTAAAAAAAAAATGGATAGGGAAGATTTTCGTTGTTGCTTTTTATTTTTTTTTCTTTGTTTTGTTTTGTTTTGTTTTTTACCCCCGTTGTTTCTAAATTCCAAACACGACACGATGCCAAACGTCTTCTTGATCTTTGATTGGGGGAGCGCGAATAAATAAAGAAAGGAAAAAAAAAAGCTCCCAAATAAAAACAGAGCCAGTTGAAAAGAAATGATCTAAGATGCGATCAGAAAGTTGAAGTAAAGAAATCGATAATTTTGATATAAAAATAGACTTGAAAAAAATTGATACTTATTTTACGTATGTAAGAAGAATTGATGTAAGAAACATTGCCTTTAAAAAATATTGAGACTATCACTGATTTAAAAAGAAAACAAAATGATGTAGTAAATAAAATAAAATCAATTTTTCATTTTACTTCAAAAAATGTTAAAATTTAACAGTTACTTGCTTCAGTTTCTCCCCCCACTTTAAACGTGCTAAAAAAACTGATGAGTAGCAACTATATTACATTTGTATTCTGTATAATAATTTTAAATGGATTTTAATTTATATTTTGTTTTACATTTGAGTGGAATAAAATTTTTAAAAAATGTATTCACATTTCAAAATATTTAATTAACCCAATTCTTTCTTTTATTTGAATTTTTATTTTTTACATAAAAAATATAAACACCAAGTAAACAAAAAAGATTCAGTTTCAATTAGGAGGAAAAAAATTACTCAGTGTTAGGTTTGCTTGGTTCACCCCTCCAAAAATAAAATAAAAAAAAAACAACCATTTTTTTTTTCCAGTTGGAATTGCGCGCCTTTTTTTTTTTTTTTTTTTCTTGCCGCTAACCTAATTTTTTCTTTGTCCATTTTTTTCTTATAAGCTAACTTTTCCTTATTTTAACCAGTTTATAAAGTTGATTGTAATTACGTATTAGACCAGGTCTTTAAAAATGAAATGTGTTGGATTTATCATTTGACTTTTTAGGTGGTGTCGATTTTTTTTTTTTGCCTTTGATGAAATTAATTGTAAATTTCAAAGTTTCATCATATCCACCAAAAATGCGCTCGTCTACTAAGATTTGACTTTATGAGCATTTGTATGCGGGTATAAGTGCATATAGAAAAAAAAGTGTACTGTAGTCAGTGTCTTCTCTTGATTATGTCAGTTATCGTACCAGCTGTCACCAATTTATTTTTACTGTACATACAAAATTCACATCGGTATACAATAAAATTTATAAATTGTGCATCTTGCTGCACATATATATGCACACCAACTCGTGTGTAACATACACGCATACTTATTGTATTATTTTTGAAACATAAAATAATTTGTTTTAGTCAATTTTTATCATTTTGTTTTATTTTCTTTTACCATTGTTATTAAATTCTTTTTTATTTAATTTTTGTTATTCATAGACACTAAAAAAATTGAACACGCCCTAACGATAAATTCACAAACGTATAATACAAATGCTTCATTTGAGCACACAAATAGTTCTTTCTTTATTGCGACAAAAATTCAGTAGTCTTCTTGTATACATACATACATAAAAAGTCTTTAAATATAAATTTATACTTTGGTTTTTATGTTCAGTTTGTATAAATTAAAAAAAAAGAAAAGAAAAAGAAATGTTGATAGTCGTTCGTTCAGTCACACATTTTTTTTATGTGTAGCTTGTGGGGCTAAAAAGCGCGAATTCTCAAATGTCTGCTCGGCTTAAGATGATGCACGTCAGATGCGATAAACATTAAACTTAAGCATTGCCCCTAAAATACATATTAGCCTTTCGAAATAATGGTTGAATCTTATTTGACAAAATTGGATTAGATTTATTTCTTTATTTGTCGTTACAAACAAAAGTTAATGAAAAAAATAAATAAATAAAATAAAATGAACATGACACAACAGACGTGTAAGAAAAATAAAAAAATCCATTTAAAAAACGCAGAAATTTTGCTCAATTTAAGAATAATAGTAATACTCTTTTAGTCTCTTAGATGTGAAAATAATGTGGCGAAAAAGGATTATTCTTCATTCTTCTCACTTCTGTGACAACTTATTCCTGTTTAGTGTTTAACGCACTTTATCTCTCTGTTTCCATTTCTGTGTCTATCTGACTCTTTCTGTGTCTATCTGACTCTTTCTGTGTCTATCTCTATCTATCTATCTATCTATCTATCTATCTATCTATCTATCTATCTATCTATCTATCTATCTGACTCTCTATCTATCTCTGACTCTCTATCTCTGACTCTCTATCTCTGACTCTCTCTCTCTCTGACTCTCTCTCTCTCTGACTCTCTCTCTCTCTGACTCTCTCTCTCTATCTATCTATCTATTATTCGGACTGTTGTCATCATCTTTATTGCCATATTCTCGACGTTTCGGCTGTTGTACGCTTGAGCCTTCTTCAGGTGATATACGTTGGAATTTCGAACCGAACCCTTTATTTAGCACGGGAGTAGATTGTTCTCTAATTCCATATGCTATGCCCTTTTTTTACTGAGTGGTGGTGGTGGGGGGATATCTTCGTTTCAGAAGGCCTGAGCGTACAGACGCCGAAATGTGAATATCGCAGTAAAGATGAGGACAACAGTCCGAATGGTGTAGTGAAAAAAATCCCAAAAAACAGCAGAATAATTCTAAATGAAATGAAATGTGTGGGCTTAAACTTTCTGTTATAAATTTGAAGCGGTTGTTTAAATTTCTCTGCTTTTTTTTCTCTTTTATGAAACTGGATGACATAAAAATTTGTAGAAACACATGCTTATACTTGATAATTTTCCGTTGACTACTCTTTTGCGCAATGTAAGAAAACATTTAATTTTAAAAAAAATTAGATTAATCTTCAGCGCACTCTGGAATATAGTGCCATAAAAAATCCCTTCCATCTGTTGTTAATATGAAATCGCATTTTTGTTTTCATTTAAAAATCTACACACAAATAAATCATTGTCTTGTATTATGTAAGAAGACTGGTTAAATTTAAATATCCAGATTACAAGACAAGAGAATAGTTTAATTAATTTCTAGTTGGAATCTTTATCTTGTCCTTAAAGAAAAGAAAGAACACTATTTCGGCTTTTGTAACCCCTAAACTATTTTCTAACAGTTACGCTTCTATGAATGACACGCTTACCGTGTCTCTATATAACCCGCGAAATAAATAAATAATTAAGCTTAAAATTAAAAAGGTCTTTACTTTGGTTATTTCGGATTTTACAAGCATAACGAATTCCACAGGGTCTTGAGCTGTCTTAACCCGATGAGAGTATGAACAGTAAAAACGAACCAAATACTTGTTTTTCAAGATTAATTAATTTTTAAATCTACAAGAGAAAAAAAAAAAACGCCCCAGTCTTACTCTTGGTCTTAAAATAATAATAAAAATCTTACAGTCTAGTTTGCTTTCAAATAATTTTTTAAAATCATTTTTCACAATATTATAATAAAAAAAAATGTTTGAACGTTTCATGTCTCATATAGATGTTTATGCGTCAGGAAATGCTTATGCATTTAAAAACGTTTATAGTCCATATGGCAATTTGAATTCAAATATTGAATACAAACTAGAGCTCATCGTCATCTGGGGAGGGAGTTGTTAAAATTGTTGTTTTTAGCCCTTTCCTTCATATTTCTTTTCTAACTAGCTTCATCAACCCAGTATTTGAAATAAAAACATCTTAAATTTAAACCTCTTGTTTCATTTTTTTACGTAAGAGAGAAATGAAGTGTGTATGAATGTATTGATCCCGTGAATAGAATACTACATCTTGCTTTCTAAAAGTAAATAGTCGCTTTTTTATTATTTTTATTTAAGAAAAAAAAAATCCAATTTGTTTGTAAAGAACAAAAATTCAACGGTTGCTGAATACAACTCGGTCGTTCATCTGATTTTTTTCCTTCCTCCAGTGCAAATAGCCTCGTGAAAAAGAAAAAAAAAAAATGATTTCAGGTTTTTCTTTCTTTCTTTTTTCATTCATTGAAATTTTAGATATTTTAAATTTTTAATTTTTAAGCGATTACAATAAATGAGTTTTAAAAAAATCGTAAAATGTTTATTGTTGTCCGATGTAAAAGGGTGTGCCAAAAATTTGCTACAGCTGCTATAATTTCATACGTCATAACTATTCGACTATGTTACCAGTAAGTGTGGGCAGAACTATTCGTAGCAAGATAGGCCCTTTTTTTTTTTTTTTTTTTTTTTTCTTAAGTATCTAGTAATCGCCGACTTTCCCACAGCTATACACGTGCGTATAATGCTGCGTACACATGTATATGCCTTTGGGTGCGTCAGTTAGTCTGCATAATTCATGTGTTCAGTTAAAATCACTCATGCCATGAATGCGTCTGTGAAGGTGTGAAAAAAAAAGATCACAAACAAATACGTGAAGATGTGTACAACGTTAAAAGGTACGTTAATGTGTACGTATATAGATGGACAAGCGAGTGATTGTAGGTGGGGGCAAATGTAATTTCCCTTTCCTCATGTGTTCAAAACCTGCGTGCTGAAAATAATCATGCGGGGTACGTCAGGGTGCATAGATTACATGCCCCAACGTAATCTAGTCTTTTGCATGTATGCGTGCGTATATGTAGATGATAGATATCCTGCGTTTTTTTTCTTCTTTTAAATGTTACGTAGTATGCCCAATGTATTTAACTTTGTGTGTGTGTGAGTAAATCGTTTACAGTTTTAAGGGTAAAAGAATTGCTCGCGAAAAAGACTAAATTCGTAATTGCGTGTGCGTGTGAGAGAAATAGAGGGAAGATCTTTTTCTTCCTCTGCTTTGAAATCAAGCTTACTGTGCTGATATGTTTGGAGGTGTTTAAAGACAACACGTACAATATGTCAGAAGTGTGTACTCTGCACATCATCGATCATGGCTACACGTTTCGGTTTACTTGTATATAAGTGCGTACACGTTGGCTGGATTTTTCATTATCGTGCTGCCGTAAATATAAGTGTTAAGAATTTTATTTTATTTTTTAAAGTCCTACATAAGATCGCCCGTGCGCGCACACACGCACACACATACGTCTGTGGGATGTGTCTGCGGGATGTGTCTGTGCGATGTGTCTGTGTGCGCATGTTTCCTTAAAATGACTGACAAGACTTGTGAGTTTTTTTGTGTACTTCTTAAAAAGTTAAATAAAAACTCACAAGATATTCCTTGTCACTCATTTTTAACTAAACATGTATAAAATAAGGATTGCTGTCCAAATATAAATATTCGTGTGTGTGTGCGTGTGTTAAATATCTAAAAGCACAATAAAATCGTTCTAATCGCTATGGTGTAAGTGTGTGTCCGTGTAATTAGTGGCAACCACAGAACTCATATTTGCGTGTAGACGTATATAGATTTTATTTTAAGGATGGCTCTCTCTTTAGTCTTTATATATATATATATATATATATATATATATATATATATATATATATATACATTATATTAAAAAAAGCTAAAGCATATTCAGAAATTGAGTTGGTGATTTTAAATGTACAAGTTTAACTGCAGTTATGAGTACACATTAAAAACCAACCCCACGCATACACGCGTGTGTACGCGCATGCGTGTGCAAAATCTTTTCCGCCCTTCAAATCATGCATGCTGTGAATAAAGGCGTGCAAAATACTCGAAAAATTCGTAGATATGTCTTTATATGTGTGTACGTGTGCGTGTGTTAAATCTTCTCCACCCATGTGTTAAAATCATGCACGCTGTGAATATGATTGGGTGGGGGCAGGAGAAACCTCACCACCACCCCGATCCCTCTTTACGTACGCCCGAGCGTGTAAAATATACGTCAAGAAAGAACGTACGCGCGTCTAACATATTATTTCTCTTTATGTATGTAGGTGCGTGTGTGCTCAGCCACGACCCTCCCTTCCCAGCCAGTCGCTTCCTTCCCCTCATACCCTGTTCCGCGGGGATGTGTGTGCGTTGCCGGCAGTGAGCCATAGAGCATCAGCACACTTCGCTTCTCCGGTCTGGTTGGTGCGGCTGGCTGCTTGCCCCAGATCACACACAGCGTTGTCGGTTGTGGCACAGCGTGCGTTACAGCTTTGTGTTAGGAGCAATACCACAGGAGGACGAGCCTCATCACTCCGACGGCGATGGGAAGGAAGGAAAGATGGCGGGGAAGATTGCTCTTCTTTACCAACATCCTTCCTTCCTTCCTTCCGATCGCCCGCCCTCCCGTCCGCCTCTCATTTCCCGCCATTTCACCTCCTCCTCCCTCTGCATCTATAGTTTCGCCTTTTTTCTCTCTCTATTCCCTTTCTCCTGCTTCTACATTTCACGCGAGCTACCCGCTCATTTAGTTGTAGACGTGCGAGCGCGCATCTCCTCTCATCTCTCCCTTCCCTTATTTCTTTCTTTCTTTCACGCATACGCATTCTATACGGATCTATTAATGCACACATACCTACGTATTAAATGTATTGACTCGCGTTCATATTTTTTATGTACACCGGTACACGTCAATACGTACCCATGTAGTTTTACACATTAAAGTCATTATATACATTATTCGTGTTTTGTGTTTCACGTACATGGTTCTACAAACATTCGAAATTTCCGTAGAACAGATAAACGCATATGCACAATTATTGTACACGCGCGCGCGTGTGTAATTACACACACATACATACACACACACACACTACTCTTTTTATAACGGCTGTAAATAAACGTGTGTACATACGTATTGTTTTGTATTACAGGCGTATATACGAAATACACACGCTTTCTTACATATCCTTTTTAATACAAGGCAAATTAATGAACACACGCATATCACACATATATGTTAAAGAGAATTAGTCTGGTTGGCCGCCTTTTTCTCAGTCTCTCTTTTTTTCTCCTTGGTTGGTTGCCTGGTTCGTTCGTTCGGTGCCCGTTCGTTCTCTTCTTTCCCCCATTAGCTGCTCTCTGGCCCTGACTAACAAGAAAAACGAAAAATAAAAACTAAAAAAAGAACAAGTGTGAAGCGATGGCAGAGAGGAAGGCGGAAAGAAGAAAAAAAAAAAAAGCCCAGCAATAAATACACACGCAGATACACCGATAAATAAAAATGGTAAAAATAAAATA
>OZ010612.1:32561772-32661772 GCA_963932145.1 Acanthosepion lycidas
TGCTTTAAAAATTATTTAAATATTTCTTGTGGTTTGTGTAAAAACAAAAAACTATCTACAGTTGTGTGTGTTTGTGTTTGAAGAAATGATTGCATTTTATCAAAATTGTCATAGAACAAGAACACTGTAGTTTGAAATATGATCAAAATTAATATATTCATTAACCAAATTTGTTAATTTTTTTATTTTCTTAATGAAACTGTGTATGCATGAGTTTTAATTACTTTGTGCATGCATATACTGATATTTGTAGATATTTCTTTTACATATTAATACATTTATGAATACACATAAGGAAAAAAATAGTTATGTACTGCCTTGATTACATACGAGACATTCTTATTTCATTTAGGAATATTCAGAAAAAATATTTGTTGGATGGTGCATCTAATGTTTCTGGAATTTATCATGTTCCCTCTCAGGTGCAGTTGAAAATAAATTTCTTTTTTTGCATTTATTACAAATTTATGGCTTTTCTAAAATTTGGTGCAAAAAGTAGGCCTTATATGCCGCCAAATACATTATATAGAACTGTCTGTCTATCTATCTAGTAAGTAAAATTGTGCATACACATTGTTCTATCAATTCCTATATTTGCAAAAGAACTTATAGGCCTATAAACCTCCTCTTTTTCTAGTTCAGTAGAGAATATAAAGAAAAATTGTTGGATTATAAATAAAATTTTAATGAAATTTTATCTGTTTCTTGTTTGATCCAATCCAAAGCAATTTTCTTATTAGAAATTTATGAAATTCTAATATTTGTGGCCAAAAATAGGTTTTGTATGCCATTAAATATTTTATATCACGATCACAGATCCCATAACTTGAATCTGCTGCAGAAGAAATGGCGTGTCTTGGGCAAGCCTGACAGATCCCAACCCTCTCCAGGTCGGTTTGAATTCAGAGTTTTCCATCTCCTAGACTGATTGTCACCCAAGGCTATAGAACCCAGTCTGTCTTGCTATTTATCCATAGCTGTGGGGAGAAGAGATGTCTTCATACCTTTTCCAAAGGTCTTAGCATGCTAATGAATGTAATGAACTTGACTGGAATTCAAACTTGGTTCTCTGATTCCTTAATCGAAGCTGCAATTCATTACTCCACTGTACATATGTCAATAAGTAAAATATTATATAGACATCATTTTATCAATACTTTTGCTATACAAAACAAAAGTTAAAAAAACTGGCTTTGAGAGCAATAACATTTGAGTATATAAGAGGAATATTAAAAAAAATATTGTTCGATGGTACATTGAACGTTATTTATTCATATTCCATATTATTTGGCTCAGTTCAAAACAAATTTCTTGTACATTTATTAAAAATTTACAAAATTTTAATATTTTAGGGTAGAAGGAAATGTTTTATATACTATCAAATACAGTATGTCTGTTTAATAAGTAAAATTGTACACACACATAATTTTTACCAATGGATATATCATATAAAACAAAAAGGGGTTCATAAAATCATTTATTTTATCGTAGATAAAACCTATGGATATATAAGCCCTTACCACCATTTCAGCAACTGATATTAAGAACAAAATTATTGGACTTTAAATTAACTGTTACCAAGATTTTATTTGTGTTCCTTGTTGGCCCAGTTCAAAATAAGTTTCTTTTATTACAAACTTATTAAAAATGTATTTTTTTTTTACTTAAAAATATTATTTTGTATGCCACCAAATATGCCATCCCTCCATCAAATAAAATTGTACACATACACTGTCTTAGCAATATATTTGATATAAAAAAAAACAAAAATGTATTCAAATAGGTTTAAAGACAGATGATAGGTAAAGACAGCTTTAAGTTCAATTTTAATTCATTAAAAACATAAATGCATTTGATAGAGGGAATATTAATTTAAAGTGAATGGATGCCAGTGCCCATAATTTGTTCCCATAATTTGTGCCCATAATTTGTGCCCATAATTTATTTCACATATGTTGATATGTGCATATATATTGTATACAGACATATTAGAATAAGTTTTCCCTTCAAAATATATTTGCTTTTCAATATAATCTACCATGTCAATACAATTAAGCTATTATTGATCACATAAATTGAACCATATACAAAAAAAATTTCAGATCAAAATGCAGCTAAGATTTATTGATATGCCATCATGGGTATGTGAGAGAGTGTTGAAAGGGTCTTCAATGCAAGTCACTTCAGAAAATTGACTAAACATTTTTTTTTTTTTTTTTTTTAGCCCTTGGAAATTATGTGTGTGTATGGTGGGGGGATAGTAATAGTAATAATAAAAATGATAATGATGATAATAATAATAAAATAATGGACTCTCCTGTTGTTTTTGATATATGAAGATCCAGCAGTTCAGTCCTTAGAACCAAATAGCCAGTCTACACAGACAAATGATTTCATTAAAGTGGTGAAGATTTGTGCAGAATCACTTTCACTTTTCAGACGAACTGAATACTTAGAACTAATGAACATAGTGTACCACAATGTCCCCTCAAATGGGCCATTTTTTTAATTCAAAGTTGTCCTTTTAGTCTGATTACTAAAAGGTCTCCAAATGACCCTCTTCAAGTTTTGAATTCAGACTTATCCTTCTAGACCAATTACCAAGGCTCAGCCTGCTCTAAAATTTAACCTGTGCTGGGGAGAAGATATGGATTCTTACCTTTCCCAAGGCTATTTGTGCATAACTGAATGTAATGAACTTGTTTGTAATTTGAACTTGTCTCTATGACTTCCCATTCTGAGTCACTATCCATTACAACACTCGTGTTTTTTAGTTTTAAAATATCTTTGGAATTTTTATAAGTTTAGTGTGGCACCAGGCAACAGCAGGTATTTGGACTTCCATAAACCTAAACATGTAATAATTCTCCATTATATTCTGAGATTATTGTTTTATTAATAGAATTCAAGTTAGTGCATATATTGATGGCTAAGCACTTACTTTATACCTGACTAATCAGGCACACACACACACACACACACACACACACACACACACACACGATAACAGATATTTTCTTTGTTAGTTGCTAAGGCTACTCCTTTAGGAGTAAGTGTTGCCTGGGTCATTTATCAGCCATATTGCCTATAAAAACACTGTGACTATGAAAATTGTAGAGCTAAAGAATTTTTTTTTTGTCTAGCTTTCAGTGTGTAAACCTTGTTATTTATCCTGGTAAATATCTACCTGCTGATCAATTCTGGCATTTTTTTTTTAATGAGCTACAACAAAATATTTATATCTGCTGTTGAGACCTTTTTAAGGTACAAATAAGGCAAAACAATCAATTTACATCCCACCTTGGGAAATTTTCATAGTGCCTCTTTAAAATCTACATATGTTGGTTGGTTGATTTTGTTTAGTGACATATCAACACCTCTAAGTTATTTAATGCTGAAATCTAAATATTCTGAACACAAATTAATCACTTCGACTAAATATATTTTGAACACAATTGTATGCCATCAACTACAGATAAAATGTATTGTTGGTCATTTTGCTATAAAAATGTTTGTTGGTAATTATTTTTATATAAAAATGTATTCCTTGTATTTTTATCATTTTTTAGTGTTTTGTTTTTGTTTGGGGATGCACTATTTGCCCATAATTGGAGTCTTAACAGGTGCTACCACCCTGGGTCTGGGTGGACCTGGGAACAACAGTAATTAAGAAATCTACATAGGAAGGGACACACACACACTTTTTACAGTAATTTTATTGCTAATTCAATAATTATTGTTCTAGTCAAATATCGAACACTTTATTTGCAGAAATTCTCATTACCTTAATATACATTTAATTATATAATTTTATGTATACCAGTAGCATTATTATATATATATATATATATATATATATATATTAGACACAATATAGAACAACTCATCCTATTTTCAGTGGTGATACTTATCCAAGTATGCATAACTCACAGGACTGTCCCCAAGAACAACTTCCTTCACCAGGTCGCTCAATCCAGAGCATTAGAAGCTGGATCTAGCATTTGTATTAATCCAAATATATATAATGATTAATACAAATATAAAATTGTCACTTAGACGATTAATGTTATATCCATCAACCCAAGTTCAGAGTTTTGTAGACAAACCTTTTTTTAATCGTTCTGACCACTCGTCAAGAGGTATCAGCAATTGTCTGCTGATTTTCTCATATTTGTTATTTTTAAATTAAGTAAAAAAAACAAACAAAAAAAAAACCTTTTTTTATTTTTATTAGTGTTTGGCTGATATTTTTTTTTCTTTTGCATGTATGTATGTATGTATGTGCACATATGTATAATGTCATGGTTATTTCTTCTTTTTATAATTTTCTTGTCTCCTTTCTATCTCATTATTCCTTTTCTTTCTTTTTCCATCTCTCTTCCTCTCTCTCTCTCTCTCTCTCCCTATATATATATATATATATATATATATATATGTGTGTGTGTGTGTGTTTAAGAGAGAGAGAGAGAACATTAAGTATCTTGCTCCTTGAACCACCTGAAGATTGTGAGGCTTTCATATAACTATGTATGAAACTTTTAAGTCATGGAGAGGCAGTAATATCTGAGTATTGTTTTTCTTATACTTTATATAATTGTATATAAGCCAACTTCATGTATAATGTAACCCCAAATATTTTTTGCATGAATTTTATCCCTGCAAAAAAAAAAAAAAAATCTGTGTATAGTGTGAATGGTTACTGAAAATAAATTGTTTTTAACCTATTCAAAATATTATCTGTGTATAGTGTGACCCCCTATTTTTTGTGTAAAACAAAAAACGAATAATAGAAATTTGCATTATGCTCAAGTATTGAGTGTGTAACACTTTATGGCCCATACAGGTAGTGATAATCTATGTAAATAATCATTTTTTATAGGTATTATGCTAGTTTAGAAATAAATATCATTAACTATTTTGATAATACGGAAAAAGCAAATTATATTGTTTTTAAATAATGGCTGATTCATTTACAAATGTGTGGTATGTGTCAGCTAAATTTTCCTTTTGTCTTATATAATATATATATATATATATATATATATATATAATGTGTGTATGGGTGTAGGATAGAATAAAACTTTAGTATTCATGGGTTATAGGTAGAAACCTATAAGGGATTTCTATAATTAATATAAGATTTATAAACTTCTAATTATAACTGGATTTCTTATTTTATTTTATTTTTGAATGGAAAGTATCTTTATCACTATTTGCATGGAAAATGTTCAGCTGAACTACATTCCTTTGTTCCAATCAGTTTTAACCTTGATGGCTGAAAATGATTTTAGATTGTAAGAATTTTTTAGTGATAATTATTTACTGACGCAAATCCTAATAATTAACCCATAGCTGGGAGGAGAGAAGAGTGTGGATTTATACTTTTCCCAAGGGTATGTGTGTGTAAGTGAATAAACTAACTCAACTGGAATTGGAAAACAGATTGCAGAGTTCTAATTCTGAGCTGTTATCCATTACACCATCTGCACATTCAAAAGCTTACAAAACCTGGTATTTCCAGACAATCACCCATCTAGGTATAAACAAGGTTTAACATTGTTTAACTAGTGAACCAGTGTTTTAAGGTGTACATAAACTTCCAACAGAATATAGAATGTATAGTCATTGTTTTGGGATGTGTAGAAGTATAAGAACAAATAAACACATCATTAAATAGGTAATAGGATAAAAACTTGAATGTTCCTAAAAATTATCACTTTTGGAGATTTAATGAATTCTGATAACTCCAGATTAGGTAGGTTTTAAAAGTGTTCACTTGTGGAACTGTCTTCTGTCTCCATGCTTCCCATCCAACTTTGATGTTAAAAACATTTATATGTAATGTTAATCATTATTTACTGTCTTCCTGATTACTCTTCTATTTGTTCTTAATAATGTTTATTTTTATTTTATTTTTTTTTCTTACTCTTTCACACCCAGTAACCCGTTGTCTTTGCAGCTTTACTGCCTTGCATGGGGTGAAATGATTTATTAAAAAAAAAAAAAAAAAAAAAAAAAAAAGATAAATTTTGGTGTTATAATATCTTCCATACATTCCTTTGAATGACATCTATCTTCAGAATATATTTATTTCCATTATTCGATATTAAAATATTTTCTTTCTTTTAGGTAATTATGGCTAACAAACCTCAACTAGGAAGTTTTTACAATAATAGGTTAAATAAATGGGCCCCCGTCAGGCTATCTTGCTGTAGCTACACCAGCTACTGTCATGGCTACAGTTCATGTGATTTCTCAATAATGGATTTCAGAACTTGTGATAGTGACATTAATAAATCTGCAACCAGTAATTAAAAAAAATGTATTTATACAACAGATATTTATTTTTCATCATAATCTCTTCCTTTTGTCAATGCACTTCATTCAGTAGTTACTATTAATCACATAGATTGAATATTATACAATGAAAATTTCAGATCCAATTTCCATTAATAACTCTGTGTCAGGCTATGGACTTTTTGATCTACCCTCATAAACTGAAGATCTTTTGTGGTTCTGTCCAAAACTCTGACCACTGAGTCATAAGAAAAGATTATTTTTGTTGTTTTTCCTTTTAATGGTGACTGTACCTGACATGAAAAGATAAACTATTGATTATTTCTTCTCTCCATCCTCTCTTTATTTCTTCAAGACGTTCTTGGTGCCAGTTGCCTGGACAATTTTCACAGACTTCTTTCTTTTATTTGTTTCTTTTTTTTTTTCTTTTTTTTTTTTATTTATTTTCAGTTTAGTTGCTCATTGTGTGTGTTTTTTTTGGGTGTTGTCTGTTTCCACTGCCTTCCTTTGTGTGTTGTCCACTCTTCTTCTGTATACCCACCCACCATTATTGCTCTGTCCACCCGGCTGGTTTCCTTCCCACCTTCTTGGCTTCTTTCATTGATAAAAGATGGTTATTCATGTTTCCTCTGTGTTACTTCACTTAAGTCCACTCCTTCTTGAAGCAAGAATCTCAACTCTGCTCTACTTGTACATTTTTCTTTTCTTTATTCTGACATTTTTTTTTTTTATTTCCCCTCATTTTTAACATTTTTCTTGTTCATTCTGAGTTTTTTAATTTTCGTAAAGAAGTTGCAGAATCTTTCAAATCTTTCATCTTTCTCTCTCCCATGTGTTTTTTCTTTCTTTATTCTTGATACTTTTTATTTAAAAAAATTAGTTTCTATTTTCATTTTGAAATAAATTTCAAACTTTATTGAAACCCTTTATTTTTAATAGCCAAACGCAAAAGTTTGTTCAATTTATTAACCCTGTCAGCCCTTAAGAGTTTTCAATTGTTAAATCCCTGGAGTCTTGACTGAATTGTTTGAAAAATCTGAATATGTGATGTTAGTGTAATTAAAATGATACCTTTCAAAAAACATTGAAACTCAACTATTACAAGTTGTTCCTTTTCAAATGATACCAAATTTAACCTCCTCCTTTGTATCATTGGTTAATATGAGAAGGTTTTGTAGATTTTCTTTGCTTCTAATTCATCATGTGCTGGGTGTTAATGCTGTTTATTGAAATACAATGCCATGTGATTGTGGATACATTCAGGTATTCCTGGACTGTAAGCATATAAAATTTGTAGACACATTTAGATTGGTTGGTTGATTTTGTTTAGTGGCATATTAACCTCCATGGGTTATTTAATGCTGAAATTTAAATAATTTGAACATAAATGTATGTTTTCAACTACAGATAAAATATATTGCTGGTCATTTTGTTTTAAAAGTGATCAAAAGTTGATCATTTTACTATAAATATGTATAATTGGTAATTTTTTTATATAGAAATGTATTGCTGGTATTTTTACAATGTTATATTCACTGCTAATAGGAATATATACTTGAAAAGCACAGTGGATAAAATAAGTAAAGGTTTATTGTAAAAACCAATACAATCAGAATAAAGGTAACAGTTATGCACATGGTCGTCGCAAGTAAATTCAGTAGTAAGTGCTACTATTGAAAGGTTGGTAGTTCTCGCGCAAGTCTGAGTCGTACTCAACAGATCCCAGGTAGTATATTTAGCTACCCTCCCACGAGGGTTGCATGTGGCACGAGGCCGGTTTAACATGAGTTCTCTGAGCCCGTAGGCTCGGCCAAAAATATTCCCTTTCGAACCCGTATAAATGGTTTCAGGGTCACTCTACCTCCCCAAACAAGACTCTGCCCTTTGGTAGAGCCTTGGCAGAGTTGGACTGTTTAGCTGGAACAGATCCCAGCTAGACTTTGTAGTCCGTTGACTTAGAGATACTTATAGGTAGTTACTACCTATAGTGTAGTCACTCATGGGGGTGACAGGTTATTCCATTACATCATTATAAAAAGGTATTTTTATACTTTCATAGTGTTTAGTTTGGGGGTTCACTATTTGTCTGTAGCTGGAAACAACAAGTGCTACCACCCCAGGTCACAGTGGACCTGCGAATAACAGCAAGTAAAGGTGGTTCCATGCTCCTCAAAACCTCCAGTCTCCTGATTAGAGGCCTTGCTGCCAGATGTAGTTTATCGTCATGCCCAGGACTAACACATTTAGGTGCTTCTGGTTTTAAAAGATTACATAAAAATAAAAAAAATAAATTTTATCCATTAACCTTATTGAACAACATATTAGGTATAATATCGTTTTTTGACGTTAAAAAATACGTCAAAAAACGATATTATTTTTGCACCAACCTAATATTTACTTTGTTCCATGGTCTGCCATTGTTCAAACAACTTCATAATTCCATCCTCTTAAAACATGTTACATGCATAATTATATTGTTTTTTTTTTTTTTTTTACAATGATATATTTCTGTATGAAAAATACGCTTACATGTACATACAATAAAATGTCCTACATGGGTATTTTTATATAAAGATCTTTGAATTATTTATCTTAAATAAAATAGGTAAATACCTGTCTTACGAGACTTACAGTCACATCATTCATTGAAATACCGGTCCCCGCATGATCACTAAAGTTAAGCAATGTTGAATCTGGTCAGTACCTAGATGAATAACTGCTTGGGAATACCAGGTGAATATGTAGGTGGTGTAATGGATAATGGCTCCAAACTAAAAATCGGAGAGCCATGTTCCAATTCCTGTTTGGTTTGTTATATTCACTTTTGTGCAAATACTTTTGGGAAAGGTATGAATCCCCCACTATAGATTAATTAGTAAGACTTATATCACTGAAATATTATCTTCAAAAAAGAAAAAAAAATTCTTACAATCTTGCAAAGGGTTCATAAGCTGTAGAAAACAAATCAACTAACCCATGAAAAAAAAGATGTTGCTATTGAATTTCCCTTATCTCTAGAATTTCTGTATAAATGGAAAGGCATTTATTTTCTAAAATTCTTTTTGTCATTATGTTAAGTCCACTTAAATTTCCTACTTTAGACATGGCTACATCGAGCTGACCATAAGAGAAACATTTGAATGATTTTCTAATGTTTATAACAATGATAATAATAATTCAGCAAACTTACTATTTTTCACTTATTTAAATAATTTGGTACAATTTTAAGAAAATTTAATTAAACAGATTAATTTGACTTATTTGTAATGTGAAAGAGCAGACAACAGCAATGCTTATTATGAACACTAGGTTTTACTTTTCTATCTTATAACTGAATTTTGACAAAGATATATATATATATATATATATATAGTCTTTCTATACAAACATTATGAATTTAAATCATTCTACTTGGGTTCATTTGAAAAAGAAAATGAGTCTCACTTTATTTAAAATACAGGGTGCCCATAAAGTTTCTTTACAATTTAAAAAATTTATTACAAAGCAAGTAAACAGAATATATATGGAAATTGTTACAAAATGAGTTGTAGATATTGAAATTTTTTTAACTAATTTAATATACTTCTATATGTGCATCATTATATGCACGGATCACTTGGAGACAGTATTCGATTTCTTGCCATGTTTGCTGTAGCATACCTCATCAATGGTGGCAATGGTATCAGTGATCTTTTGTTTTAGATCAGTGAAGTCTCTTGTATCTTTGTTTAATACGTGATATCTGTAACATAACCCCATAGAAAGATATCCATGGGGAGTGATATCTGGTTAATGAGGTGGCCAGGGAATTGGGCCATCCCTTCCAATCCACCAATCTGGAAATGTTAGGGGTTCATTTAATATAGGTACCTCCATGAAAATATAAACAAAAGAGCATAGCATGATGAAAAAGACGCCGAACTTGAAGAAAACAAAATTTTATCGTCTAATGTTCATATTATTATTAAAAAGGAAAGATCAAAGTATTTTGGGGGTATATTTTTAAATTTTTTAATCATTCCTAGCATGTCTGAAATTTTTGTTAAAAATATTGTTTTTTTTTTGTCAAAAAAAAGAACAGATAATCAATCATTTTCAATCATTTTTTTCTATTTGATAAAAAAGGTGAAAATCTGACTTTGATATTCTTTTAAAAATCAATTATCATTTTTTCAAAACTGATTTTAATAAAATCAGAAATTATAATGTTTATTTAAAATATTTTGAACCTAGCTTAACTTAGCTTCTGTGCCGAAAAAATGTAATTTGAAAATAAAACAAAGCAGGTCATAACCTTTCGCGTTGCTTGACAAGTGACGAAAGACACATTCATAACGTTTAGATAACTTACGGGAGGATAATTCTTTCTACAGATGGAAGGAAGTGAAATTATTTAGATTTAAGTGAACAAATTATTTACCTCGTTACTTTTAGGTACCTTTATGAAATTTTATCAGAAGTGTACATAAAATACTATAATTTTATGTACATTAATTACATTTTACTGTGTTATTTGTATTTCCATTCATTTTATTATTAATTTTGATATTTCATTTATGGAAAAATGTCATAACTGAGATTAATATAAAAATAAGATCATATAAATTAAAGTTTAGCAATAGGTAAATTTCATAAGATGATACTGATACTTATAGGTACCCTTCTCAGTTGAAATTGAAAAATCAAATTAACTTCTCCATACGTGTTTTGCAAAAGTAAAGGCCTTAACAGCGGAGAACAATGCTGAACTCAAATAATGCAACTAAATTGTATTCTGGTTGGTCTTCCGTACTTTATAATTACCGCCTGATTATAAGCACAAAAATTACATTTTTTAATTACTGTGGATCTTCTGATTGGTCCAAACGATACAATTTTCAAAGCGCAAGACAATGACAATCTCATATGGACACTTTGAAAGGTTAACGTTGCTTTTAACTAATGTTATAATATTTTTAAAAACTTAATGTAAAAATCTATTGTAATTAAAAATAATTATTAAAAATTCAATTTTCATTGAAAAAATTTTTTGCTTTCAGAAAATATTGTCCATATTCATAAAAACAACTAAAAACAAATAAAAGCATTTGAAATTAAATAATATATTTGTTTTATTGAGTTTTGTATGTTACAATTCAGAGCTGATTTTCAGGTATGTTGGCTCCAATTAAAAAAAAATGATTTGCATTCTTCAAAGCCTTATGTTATGGACACCCTGTATGCATAATTTTTAACTAATCTAAGCTTTGTTATACTTGTATGTCTCATGCTAAAAGAATATACATTGATTCATTTGGACCAGTTGTTCTTGACTTTTTCTTCTTCAGTGATCCCTTTTCAGATATTTTTGTGGGGTGACACTGCTCCAGTTAAACTTACTCTGGTAAATGAAGCAAAATTCATGCAATAGTTAATGTTTATTTTTGTTGCCTTATAAGTGATTCTCAGCCACCATACCACAGTACACTAGTGTGACACAAAATATAGTCGTGTGTATGTGGGGGTGGGGAGATGTTTGAATTTCAGTACAAAAGGGATATCCCATAGCTAAAAAGGCTGTATCAGTTTTATTGCAATTTTAGGCTTCTACCTTAAATAACATAAAAAAATAAGAAGCAATAAAGACTATGCTCAACTAAAGAAGAAATGAGGGTCTGTTTATCACGCATTTGACTAAACATTGATGAAATTGCAAAAAAAACCCCAAAAAACACCAGGAGCAGGTTTCAAGGTAAATAAGCTGCACAAATAGTTGAATAGAAACATTGAAATAAAGTAAGTTCTCATTTGTATGTGCATTTTTTTTTTTTTAAATCTATGGTTTTATTTCATAACATTTAAATGTATACCCTTTAAAAATTTTGCTACATGTGCCGTGATATTTTCTTTTGCTCCTAGGTGTGACATTGATTAAAAAGGCTGGGAAACATTACAACACCACCCATTATTGGAAGCAAATTGTAGTTGGAACAGGGAAATAGTGATCACCGACTCAAACCATAGAAACTGCCAAACTTTGGTTTGCAGATTTTTTGCTTAAAACACATATTGCAATTGCAGCTAAATATTTAAAATGTATCTAAAAATGGTACTATATAGTCATAAAGATGCTTGTGGTTGAACGGTGTGCCTTCGTCCAATCAAAGTGTTAAATCATCTTGCTGTCCTGTTAAAATTATAGCTGCTACCTTCGATCGCATGAACACTTACTGCTCTCTTTAGAGTTCATAGTGCCTCCAGGGTGGGGAGCATTGCCACCCATGTTGAGAATCATTGATTTGAACCAATTTCACTATTTTTATTAGTCTAGGAAAAGGGACAATTTTAAATTCAGACTGAATTTGAAAGGAGTAAAGTAGAACGTGGGACTAGTAACTTTATCTTGTAAAACATCTATTTGTAGCTGAAACAAAATCAACATCACCGATGGTCTGAAATGGTTTCAGTTCAGTGCTTCACAAGGTGTCAATAAAGAATAATAATTAATATAAAATGATACACTGTCTGTCTGTAGTTCGACGTATATATGAAACTCTTACTTTAAACACCACACCACATCACTTCGAACAAAACATGAGGGAGGAAACTCCCGTCAATACTGGAAAGAGCAGCTACACATACTTGGGAGACTTATTTTTCTGAAAAATTGTTTTAAGAGAAAGATTTTATAAATTTCAACTGAAAGCAGTACTGGCTACACGGTTATTGAATGCCAAATGTTTCCATGGAGGGAAACAGCTTATATCAATACTGGAAAGAGCATTAATAGCTACTGGACTTGGGAAACCTATTTTCCTGAAAAATTATTTTAAAAGAAGGATGTTATAAATTTCAGCCAAAAGCAGTACTTACTGGCTGCTCAGTTAATGAATGCCAAATATTTCCTTATAAGGAAACAGTTAATATCAGTACTGGAAAGAAGGTTAGGAAGGAAAGCCCCATCAATACTGGAAATCTCTATAACAGCTACTGGACTTGAGAAACCTATTTTCCTGAAAAATTGTTTTAAAAGAAGGATGTTATAAATTTCAACCGAAAGCAGTACTGGCTGCTCAGTTAATGAATGCCAAATATTTCCTTATAAGGAAACAGTTAATATCAGTACTGGAAAGAAGGTTAGGAAGGAAAGCCCCATCAATACTGGAAATCTCTATAACAGCTACTGGACTTGAGAAACCTATTTTCCTGAAAAATTGTTTTAAGAGAAAGATTATAAATTTCCACTGAAAACAGTAATGGCTGCTCAGTCAATGAATGCCAAATGTTTCCTTGTAGGGAAACAGCTAATATTACCATTACCATTGTGCCATATTCTATTTGAGTGGGCATTTGGTAAAATGAAATTGAAACTAGGATATTCTTTTCTTTTTGAGCAACCAGTTCCAAGTAGTTAATGGCAGTGGTGAGGGAAATAACAATAAAATTTATGACTCAAACCAAACTTCCACTCAAGAAAAGTAATATAAGTAACAAATTGATAAAATATACCAGCTCTTGACATTCCATGGACGTTTGTTGAGATTCAGCACAAGAACTAACCAAGAAGTAATTAATATCATTTAATATATTGGTGGCAGGGGGGTGGGGGAGAAAATGAAATATTTATTTATACTTTTAAATACAGTAGTTTACTGAAATTGCAAATAGTACCTAACCCTACCTCCTCATGCATACATAACTAGCTAGCTTCAGGTTCCATACTCTAATTCTTTTTTGGTAGTGGCCTTGGATTAAGCATAACCTTTGGATGGAGGTTTATTTTGCATTCTCTACAGTCTTCAATATTGTTGTAAAGTATCTACATTTCATTATTTGCCAAGTGTAGTTTGTTTTAAAAGGGAAAATGCTGAAGGAGTCTGAACAATTTTTGTCTCTAGCCACATGTTTGCATGGGATTTCCGTTTTCAACTTGTGCCATGTTCCTTTCTGTTGAAAATGCAGACAAACATCTATGTATATATTATAAAGTTTAATTTATAAATTAGGTGCAATAAAAGATTAACAACAATAAGAGGTAATAGAATTGAACAATTATGAAAGTATACTTGTTATGTGACAGAAAATTTATTTTTACCATGGATTTTTAAGTACAATAAGAGATTAATAACTAGTAACAATTAAAAAAAAAATATATATTAATAAAAGTACTATAATGGATAAAAGCTTTGTTCTTACCTTAGATCTTATTAGGCACAATAAGATATTAACAACAATAATAAAATAGAGCAATTATAACACTATATTGTAATAAAAGTAATAATAATATGATGGATAATATGATGGATAGAAAATTAATTCTTACTGTAGGATCAATGAGATTTTGACAGCATTAACTAATAATATAGAACAATTCTAAAAAAATATACTTTTACACTCTTGGATGTTACGAATCTTGGATAAACTTTTTCTTTTTACTTAATTTAAAATTACTCTGAAATCATTGTCCCAATTTGACTTGAAATTGCTTTATTTTCAAAGTTATTTATTAAGCAGTTTTTGCGCAAGGCTACAAGTATAAGACACCTAGTGAGGGTTAAACTCACTACTAATAATCTAGAAGTCCAGTTTGTTGACAGTTTGTTATCAGTTAGTGCATTATTTAAATGCACTAATTTGGATAAATAATGTGTTGGGCTAACAGTTGTGATGGTTAGAAGATTTGTTCTTGCCCATATAGATTTTAACAAAGGGCCCCTCAACATAGCATAATGGTTAGCAAGCTTGTCTTGCTAGAACAATTACGACTAGTTGCTCCATACTTTTGGCCTTGTGCCTCATCTAAGCTATGCTTTGGAAATTACCATATAGATCTAGTTTCTTTATTAAGTCATGGTCTGTCACTTTTTCATATCTATTGCTTTGGGGCTATTATTAAATAAGACTTATAAATTGTTTATTTCTGGAACTGACTAGGTAATTGAAAACTGGAAAGTGAAAAACATGGATAAGTGGCTTATCTATATACAGAAAATGCGAGATAATTATCTACTTTCTAGTTACCTTTGACACAATATAGGACACTTGGTGAAGTTCAAACTCACTTCTCAGTTTTAATAATCTACAAGATAAACTTAGCATCACACTCACTACTTGACATGTCTCAGGAGGTGCAAAATAGTATAACAGTTATTATCATAGGATAATGTAATCAGTAAACAGGGTTCAAATTTCACCTGAGGCTATTTATTTTTATGTTGCACTAATTGACATTGGAAAGGTGTGTGTATACTTTCCCTGTAATTGCAACCCAAGATCATTAATTGATTTTGATTTTTATGGCTTATCAACCTTTTGTGGTTGTTGATTGATTGATTTGTTTTTTACGGCTTATCAACCTTTTGTGGTTGTTGATTGATTGAGTGATTTGTTTTTTACGGCTTATCGACTCCTTGTGCATTATTTAAAGCTGAAACATATTTTGCAATTGAAAGAATAGTGTTTTTTTTTTTTCTCCTGAGTGAATATTGTATTAACAATGTTTAGAAGATAATGAATTTGCCAGATACAGGTCCTACTATTTAACCCATAGCTGATCAGAGAAGGCTGGACAATTGATTAGCCAAAATGTAAAGGATACATATTAATTTAAATAAATTATTTACTAAGCATCTTGATTTTTTTTTTTTTTTGACTGTTTATCAGTCTGTTTTGGTTATTTAAAGCTGGAAAATATTTTAGGATTGTAAGAATACAGTTTTTGCCAGTAAATATTACATTAACAATTTTTTGAGAATAACATTTTTTACAGATACGCGCCCTACTATTTAACCCATAGCAGGAGGGAGGAGCCAGATTCATGCCTTTCTCAAGAGAATTTGCATCTAGGTGAATACATTGAACCTGACTGGAATTTGAACTTAGATTTCTCATTTTTCATTCAGAGCTGCTATTTATTACACCACCCACACAGGAAGTAATAAATGAAAAACATTTTATTATTGTCAAACTTGGCACAACTGGTTATCAACAAACAAAATTAATTTAGAAGTTTATATATAGTAGATGAAAAAATATTAATTTCTAGTCTTTTTCTAAACAGTATACCTACAGAATTAGTAGCAGTACTTTCAACAAGTAAATATAAAATCTGTCTATATTTCTGAGATGAGGTATTATGTACATTATTTGGACTATTGTCCTCATCTTTGTTGCCATATTTATTACAACGTTTCGGGCGTTGTACGCTCCGGCCTTCTTCAGGTAGTTGGAATGTCGAACTGAACCCTTTATTTCGCTCACTGGGGTAGGCTGTTCTAGTTCCATGTGCCATGTTTAATGGATGTCAGTTATCTCCTGTTAATTTTCCCTCTGAAAGTTCTCCACTGCCATAACCGGGTATTGAACTCACACTCTTTGGGTTCTGTCATTGGATCTAACCAATGCCTTTGTCCACTGTGCCATGTGTCCTTGTTCAATGTTATGATTTTCTCTTAGACCAAATACATAACAGAAAACATCTATACATATATGTGACTTTATACATGCAATACAGCATAGAATCTTCTATATGCCGTGTACCTTCAGGACATTGGCAATCATGGTTCTCCACAATTTCCTGTCTTCTGTAACTCTTGATAAATTCTATCTTTTTGATATCTCTCCTAAACCTTGTTCCAGCATCCATTTACTCAAACTCACTAACTAGGTTATTCCTATCTCCATTTTGCCTATTCCCAGTGTATCAAATTTTCCAAGCCCGCTTTTCTCATTATGTGCCCTGGAAATATCAAATCTCTCTTTCTGATGTTAAGTATAAGTGTCCTTTTTGTTTTCATCTTCTCTAAAATGTCGTCATTGCTCACATGTTCAGTCTATGGTATTCTCAGTATCCTTCTTTAGAACCACACTTCTGTTACTTCAATTCTTTTCTTGATTGCTTTTCAGGATTTTCTGTAATGCTTCTGTGGCATTATTCAGTTGTAGTACGTACAATATTTGAGCAAAAACATACAATTTATATAGTTTCTTTTGTATCAGATCATTTTTTGCCTTCTCGTAGCACTTCATAAATAAAAGCTTTATATTTAAAATCAGCATTTCTCCAAATTTTAAATACCTAATTTTTTTTTTTTTTAAATTTGAAATTAGGCATACCTAATTTTCTCATGCACATAATTCCTTCTCCAAGAACTCAACATCTTGATGTCTACTAAGTGTGTGCATATGTATTTATTTGCCAAACATTGAAGAACAACACAAGTTCCTCTTTATTTTTTTCTTTGCTTTGCTGGCTTGATGATAATTTTCCACTGTCTCCATGGCAACCAGGTTGTAATGCTGTGTCAATTAAGACCCTCAGTGTTAAGATAATCCAATGGGGGCAGTTGGGAGAAGAGAAAGCATCACCTTGTAAACGACCACTCTTTCTCCTTACCACTGCCACATTAGCCAAGAACATTTGCTCAGAATTTAGTCAGCCATATTGGTTTATTTAAATCACCATGACTACTAAAAGAACAAAAACCATAGCTAGGATTTAAAAAATTTTTGTTTCTATTTTATTTTTATTACTCTTTCTTTTCAATAGAGACAGAGTGGGTGGTAGTTTTGTGATTGTTCTTTTTTTTTTTTTTTTTTTTTTTTTTTTTTTGGACCATCTGTCTGCCTGAGAACCTAAGTGGGTGCTGAAAAGTTTTTGAACCCAATCCTCTTCCTAAAACCTTAAAAAAATGGGTTGAGAGAGAGGTTCTTTGCTCAATACAGACAACTTTTCAGCACCTTCTCATAGGCTTAAAGTAATCTTTTTTTAGTCTTCATAGTTATACATTTCCTTGTAAAAACACAAGTCTGACACAAAACGATGGGCTCGTATATGCCATTGTATTGTCAATTGTTTATCTATATTTTTCTGAATGTATATATTTATATGTGCATTTTATTTCTTTAGCTTGCTTGGGATTTATATAAACCCCAAAATGTAATCAAAATCTACCAAACTTTCTATATTGATTATTATACATTCATCTACAAGTTTGTTTTTCTGGAAGGTGGGAAGACTAATGGCTAACAGTGTGGAGAACCCAAAATGAGGGGCAGAGTTCAAATTCTTATTGAGGCAGTTAACATTTATCACTCTGTATGTGACTTCCTTTGGTGCGCAAAAAGTTTATTCTGCTACTGAAGGTGACTCTGATCCATGTATTTGAATTTGTTTGAATTTCATAGTTGTGTTGTCATTTCCTGCTATAGCAACAGAAAACACCTTTGAGTAAAATTAGCAATAAAATTACTGCAATTGAGAAGCCTTGAAAAAGAATGCAGTGGAAAGCAAACTAAGAGTGCTAAAGGTTAATGTTCACTTTGCACTAATATCCTTCAAAAAGGCATGAATTCATCTTTTCTTCATTTCTTATGATTTGGATAAATAGCAGGATCTATAAGCCTTGGTTAGCAACCTGTCTAGAAGGACCACTATGAATTAAAAATCATAAATTTAATCTATCTTTCTCTGTAAACAATCATGGCAATTCATAGTTTGCACCTGTAAAAATAAAAAATGAAATTCTGTATATCCAAATCTTTTTCAACAGTCATATATTTTTTTAATTAATTTTACTAATTATCAAATGATGAAGTTCAGTACTGTCTTGCTATGCAACAATAAAGCATTTGAAATTTTCAAAATAAAATATAGCATTAAAAAAAAAGAATAATACTGATTTCTGTTCAAAAGATAATTTTAACTAAAATATATTTAACTCCAACAAAATGTCTATTATCCAAACAGATTTAATGAAATGACTTGTGTATACTGTTGTGTATAATTTTGAAGTTTAAATAACGTTACTTATCTTTAAACCACAGAATAAAATTAGAAAAAAAAAATCGTTGTTTGCATGTATATGCAATGTGATTCTGCAAATATCATAGGGTAGAGAAAAAAAAGAATTTTTTCCCATTTTGCACACCTCTAAGGATCCATTTTGGTATTATGTGTACAATAGAAATCAAACCTTCACTTCATAGTCAATTTACTCACTTCCACTTTAAAAGTTCAGTTTTCTCAAAAGTTAAATATTTTCATAAACGAATTTCAAAACTGATCAAACTATAGACGAAGAAAACATTTTCTTAAAAAAAATACTTGTTTCAGATTTGTGTTAGCGTAACATATTTTGTTTATATTGTAAAATAAATAATGTTACTATTATTATCATCATCATCATCATTATTATTATCATTATTATTATCATCATCATTATTATCATTATTATTATCATCATCATTATTATCATTATTATTATCATCATCATTATTATCATCATCATTATCATCATCATCATTATTATTATCATTATTATTATCATCATCATTATTATCATTATTATTATCATCATCATTATTATCATTATTATTATCATCATCATTATTATCATCATCATTATCATCATCATCATTATTATCATCATCATTATTATCATCATCATTATTATCATCATCATCATTATTATCATCATCATTATTATTATCATCATTATTATCATCATCATCATCATCATTATTATTATTATTATCATTATTATTATTATTATTATTATTTTTATTTTCTTTGATTTCTGGCGTTTACACATTTCTTTCCGGGTCCTGCCCAGGGACCTAAGGTTAGAAATGGCTGCATGACACTTTCCACTAAAAAAAAAATTAAAAAAAAGAAATTACATAGATAAAGCCCTTCGTAAAGTGTGGGCTGTACTTGTCAGAACAATTTTTTGTATCTCCTTGAGGCATGGATTCCAGGAATCCATTCAATTAGTCTACTGCAATCTTTTCCAACCAGTCCCAGGGCTCCAACTACAACAGGGATTGTTGATGTTCCCATATGCCACATTTTCGAGATATCTATTTCAAGGTCCTTGTATTTTGACTGCTTTTTGAATATCTTCAAAGATACATTGCAGTCAGCAAGGACTGCCATATCAATAAGGATTATTATTATTATTATCATCATTATTATTATTATTTCCTTTGATTTCTGTTGTATACACATTTCCTTTCAGGTCCCAACCAGAGATCTAAGGTAAAAAATGGCTTCATGACATTTTCCACTTTTTTATTTTATTTTATTTATTTTTTTTTATAAAAAAATACAAAAAAAAACAAGAAGTAAACCACCCAAAAAACCTAAGATCATACATTTTATATATAGCTCTTCATAATGTGTGAGCTTATTACAATATTTTGTATTTCTTTAAGGCATGAGCTACAAGGAATCCCTTCAATGAGTCTATTATTATTATTATTATTATTATTATTATTATTATTATTATTATTGTTACTACTATTATTACTAGTTACGTCAATCACTTTTTGTATTACTATTATTATTATTACTATTATTCCTATTACTAAACAAAATGATTGATGTAATTATACTGATTCCCATTTAATATACGCTGTCCATTGTTCCAAACATGACTTGATTTATGTGGGCTGACAATGGAAAAATTAAATAAAAGATTCAATGGATACAGGTATGATGTCAGATACAACAATGTGACATCAACAAAGATTGCAGAACATTTTATTACAAATGACTGTAATTTCTAGAAGCTTCTTTTTCATTCTGAAAAAATATTCAAAATCTACCAACTTTTCGGTCTTAAAACAGCCGTTCTTTAATCACAAGACAAGTAACATTTGTAGAAAGACTTATAATTTTTTGCAGATTTATATATTTTTAGACTTGAAAAACTTGAATAGGACAGACATACTGTCAAGATATTTTTTAACACTGTCAAACACTTCGATTTTTTTTTCTTTTCTTAAATCATGCTCTTCTCTTAAGTGTATTCCTATTACTACAAAAATTTATTAATTTTATGATTATGAAATATTATCATCATAAAAAAGTAATATTGTCAGTTCAAAAAGAAACATTATCAACATAAAAAGTGATATGGTCAGTTCAAAAAGAGACATTATCAACATAAGTAATATTTGGTACTAGCATATCAAGATGTCATTGTACAAATTTAAACTATTTAACAAAGAATTTTTGGTTAAGGTTTTACCTATGATTACTTATTAAGATTGGATTAGTCTGCTATAAGGTCACTACTCTACATTAATCTGGCACAAGGCTGTAGTTGCAAGACACCCTTTGAAGATTGACTTCACTAGTGAACTGATCTGCTAGTTAACTAGTTTGTTAATCATCTTAGTAAGACAGACATCTACTTATGTTTGGCACAAGACTATGAATGATGATCACCCAACAGTACACTAGATAAATCTGCTAACCATAGTTACAATAGGTGGCCTACTAAGTCTGGCACAATACCATACAAAAGGAACAACTAATAGTGATTTACCTTACTACATGAGAAAACCCATCTGTAAGACAAGTTTACTAACCATCATTCTAAAATAGTTACTCAGGGTGTACTTACTGGCTATAACTTGCTCTGTGTAGATTTTCTGGAGGAACACTCAAGCTTGTATAAACCTTGATTTTCATAAAAGAGAAATGTGGGTTGCAGATACATAAATTCAGCATTTTTTATGTATTTCTTTTGTGATTGACGAACAAAAAAGGGATGTTATTCAAAACCTGATACAAGCCTGCAGGATCTAGGTTAAAATTACCAAGCTAAAAAAACCTTTTTTTTTTTTCTTTTTTTTTTTTTTACACTCAGGAAAACATGAAAAGAAGGGTATTATTTCTTGACTAGAATGAGTCTTCAGTTTGGTGACATAGTTTTGATCTGTTATCAGCAAAACTGTATAAATATCTTAGAATATATATTTATTGTTGCTTACTTTTTATGTGTCTGTTGAGTGTTGCCAAATGTTTACTTAATAAAATAACATCCTTTTTGTTGAGATAGAAACAAGGTTTATGCCACATTTGAATTGAATATGTGTAAAAGATAAATGCTATAGTGTTGTTTAAACTTGAGCATTTATTAGAATTTCTCTCTCTCTCTCTCTCTCTCTCTCTCTTTCTCACTCTCTTTATATATATATATATATATATATATATATATATATATATATATATTTGCATGTGGATCAGAATAATAAAATAAAGAACAAATAGGAAACATAGTAATCTAACATGTTTCACTTTTATTAAAGCTTCATCAGAGATTAAGAGAAAACAAACAAAGAGACAGAAACACTGGTATCTTCAATTATGTTTGGGTCAGTTCTCTATTCCCACCACAACCAAAAGATAAAATCAGGACTAATTGTAGGATTCTATCTCAGAGGAGGATATGTAGCCCAGAATACCTAAATGAAGTCATTCCTAATACTAGGATTGTTACCACTATCTCCAAGACAATTAGTTAGGAAGAAAAATAAACCCACCACCAATTCAAATAAGAGGAGTTATCAAATAAATTGTTTACAATGCAAAAAAATGTTTGTGGGGGAGACATTACATGATCTAAAAGCCTGCATCTATGAACACAAGTGAGACTTGCATTTGGACAAATGATTTAACTCTCGTTTTGCATCAAAATGATGCTGGACATAACTTTGATTTCACTAATGCCACCTTAATTGAAAAAGTAGATAATTCTTTAAGGAGAAACTATACTGAAAACTTAATAAAATTATTACCAACTAAAACAGATACCTGAGACATTACGTTACATTGCCATCTTTCATTGAATACATTCTTAAAGAATCTATCTAATACACTCGTCACGGGGCATCAGCAATTGACTGTACACACATAATGATTAAATCAGGAACAAGTCAAAATTTTCTTCTGAAATTTAATGTTTTGTTATTTAATTTATTTGGTCAACACATAATATAGAATCAACAATGCATATGAAATTAGGATATATGTAAGATAGACTGTTTGCAGTGTCATTATATATATATATATATATATATATATATATATATATATATATATATATATATATATAATTTTGGTATCCTGCCTTTTATGTACATAATTTTGTTTAAATTTAATTTCACAAGAATTCAGGTAAGTAATCTCATCTCCTTTATGTGCCAAATTCTTGAACTACCAGAAAGTAAATGTTTGCAGCACTTTCTCTTTGTAAAAGCAAAATTTCTATTATAGCTTTTTATTTCCTATAAGTATCCAGAAGGGCAGCCATTTTGAAAGAGGATTATGGGTAGTAAAAGAGAAGGTACCTCTACAAATATTTCCCCTGGGATTTTAGTCATTTAATGATTTATAACCAAAAAAAAAAAAAAAAAAAGAAACCCAAAAAAACCTTAGGAATTGTGACTCATTAGAACTGTTTGGTTTGTTCTGTTTAATGGCATATCAACTCCTTATGGGTCATTTAATGCTGTAATTTTATTTTTTGTCAGCTTTGGTAATTTTTTTTTTTTTTTCTCCAAAAATGTATTGCTGGTAATTTTTTCTAATGTATTTTTATATTTTCTTGTTTTGATCCCAATTTGGGGTTTCACTATTTTCCTATAGCTGGGACCCTGACAAGTGCTACCACTCCTAGTTAGAACTGGTATTACTTTTTAATTAAGCACGGTATACTGTTGCTAAGCATATTGCTTACTCAAGGATGCATGTAACAGAAGTAATCAAAATGGAAAGTAGGTTCACTGAGTAGAGTTAGAATTCTACCCAATGTTGTGTTCACTTTCACACAAATACTCTGAGGAAAGATATAAATTCATCTCTTCTACTAATGGCTACATGTTAAATAGCAGGGTATATTGGGATCTCTAGAGAGAGAAAAAAAAAACACTGACTTTCAAAACTGTGGAGAAGGCAACAGGAAACCACTCCATTATCTTTCCCAAGAAAGCATGGCAATTCACAGACAATAAAGAAAAGGAATCTGTGAAGAGCTATGTTCGCATATGTCCTGAAGGGAGATAGACAGCTCTGAATTCAAAACTATGTAGAAAGCAATGGGAAAACACTATATTTCCAAAGAATACATGGCAATTCACAGGAAAGGAATCTGTAGAGAGCCATGATCCCTTACATTCTGAAGGGACATGACATTTTAAGAAACAATGTAAAAGAAAATCTGAAAGATTTTGTAAATTGTCGTTTAAAGGAAAAGACCTTTTGAAATTTTAAAAATCTTATGCAAGTTTGATATAATGAACCACAGAAGCACTTAAATAAAACTCCTGATCTCTCTTGTCAAGTTTTATACTTAAGTGTTTACAAATATAACATCATGAATTGGTAATTGTTATTTCAAAGAAATGATTGATTTGGCAGTGGGAACTGAATACTAAATGTGTATATATATATATATATATATATATATATATATATATATATATATATCATGTGAACACCAACTTTAAAAGAAATGAAACAGCCCAATAGAAAATTTGTTTCTTCCTAGTAAATTTCTGATAATGGTAATATTAGCTGTTTTCTTATAAGGAAACATTTGGCATTCATTGAATGAGCAGTCAATACTGTTTTCAGATGAAATTTATAACCTTTTTTTTTTTTTTTTTTTTTTCCAGTAATGTTCACCCTCTACAAGGCCCAGATGCCTCTTGAGGGTTACGTTAAGGTGCATTTTATACAGAGTGGGTGGGAAGATAACAGTTAACCCTAAACTTGAACAGATTAAGATTGAAATGATTAGCAAAACATCCTCTGAAGAGTCTGTTTCACAGAGCAGTGGTTCACAGAGCAGCAGTTCACAAGAAGAAGCTGTTTGGGTGGAACTTTCTTCTTGCTGATGGAATATGGAGAGAATGTTGGGTAGTTTGTTATAATATGAGTGGCATAGCAGGTCCTAGCAATGAAGGTTAGACCTAATGGAACCAAGGAATGTAGTTTGTCCGAGCACTGACCATGGAAGTAGAAATAGAGCAGTGTGAAGCTTGCCACATCCCGCTTCTGAGAGAGAGGTTGAAAAATAATTTATTATCCACAAGGACTCCGAGGCGCTTTTGAACTCTATTGAGACTGGAAAGTGAGGACTGGGCAGTTTACACCCAAATATAACAACGGCTTATTTTACCTGCATCTTAAGCAATCTTTTAAAACAGTTTTTCCGGAAAATAGGTTTCTCAAGTCCACTAACTGTTATCACTCCTTCAAGTATTGATTTGATAAGAGTTTCCTTCCTAACCTTTTGTTTGAAGTAATATGGAACATCAACATCTTGATTATGTCATTTTCTCTGAGTTACATATGCTATTCATTTCAGTTATTGCCACTGTTGAAAGTCCTCAGTTCTTTGTGACTCTTTAGTGTATGTCTATATCGTTCAAAGAAAAATAGTCCTTGCTGAGACCTACATGTATCATTCATTCAAAGCCATTTTTAACCATCGATCTGAAAAAAACAGTTGTATACTGCTGTAGCAGTTTGCATCGTTGGGTGAAACTACTCCTTGCACAATGCCTGGTGTGTACTACTCCCAAACCTCCCAACAAGGAGGCATTCCTGATTGGGTGTCCTGAGCAGTTCTTTGACCTTCGCTATCTTGTCAACATTTGCGTTTTTTCTACCTGAATTTATATGTTACATATTAAACTATACTTAATTGGCTATTAAAGAATGAAATATTTTCACAGATTTTGACATCATTGTTTTTTTTTTATCTGTGAATTTGTTTTGCTTGTCTGGAAAAACACTATAAAATTCACTATTTTTTATCCATAATGTTGAATGTATTAAAAGAAGGATTTTAACAAAAAAAATTTCAAGTTGGTGTTAAAAATTTCTACAAAACATAGTTCATTTAAGATGGAATGATCTATTATGACATGTCTCTAATTTGTATTGAAATGCATTGTATTTATTTTCAATTTTTCTAGTTTAATTTTCACCTATATTGTATATGATGCATTATTGCACATAATTAGCTTACATCAAAATGTGTATTTTATATGAATACTACCTTATAATTGGGGGGCCCCTGTATTATAAATTGGGCGGGGGGGCACAAGGCCTTTTCACCAGCCCTGCCTAGCACAGCCTATTTTATGTTCAATATGAACAATGTGGCAGTTAAGAAAAGCTTCAAGCTTCTTGATTTTGCTAGCTTAATACTGATAAAATTGGCAAGTACTTTTAACTCTGAGAAAGTTTGGATTTCTTTCTTTTAGTGTCCTGTCATGTCACTTCTTGTCAAGTCTGATTATTTGGATCAAACGCGCGCGCACACACACTCACGCACGCACGCACACGCACATATATATAAGCAGAGTACAGTCAATGAGGTAATTGAACTCATGAATTTTTATTGTGCTAGTCAATTTTTCCCTCAGACTACAGACCTCAACCAAAACACTCAAAAGTATTAATGTGCATATCAAATGCCTTTATTATCATCCAGACACACAGAGAACAACATCTCTGGTTCATTTGGACTGGCACTTATTCTCCAAAGAGCAAGTTAGAAACCAGAACTAGCAACATTGCTGCATTTTCATATTTATTATACTTGCAAATGTGCTTCAGACATTGTGTTACAATTCAATGCTAGATATGAAGGCCTATCACAGTGCAGCCATTTAAAAAGATAACTGTCCAGGATCAAAAAAAAAAATATCTATTTTAGTTCTTTGCCAATCACATGCTTGTAAAATTTATGATTTCCATTAGATGAGTTGGAAGACATACAGGGTTAAAACTAAAATGATTTGTATAATATCATCTTTTATATTTTGATTGTGCACTAACATAAGATCTCTCCAATGAACTCTGCTTTCAGTGGCTATATTTATTTTCCTTTGGTCATATGTAACAAATCAGATCAGGGTTGCTGCTGCTGTTAGATCATTTCAAAGCTGTTGACCCACTCTCCTGATATTAGGGTTAACATTTTTAATAAATTGTTTTTTAATTTTTTTTTTTAATAAATCCTGATTATTTTAGAATTTAATTTATATTAATTAAATTAAAAAAAAAACAAATATTCAAACTAATTTAATTTCACAGTATCAGTTTTTCTATCAGTTATATATTGATTCTTTTGAATGAATTTCCTCATCTTTGTTGTCTTTATTACAACATTTCAACTGCTTTGAGCCTTTGTTTGATAAACAGGATCATATTGTTCTCAATCTGTAACCTATCATGTTCAGTGTCTTTGCTTGGAGATTTAAGATCTTGTAACTGTCAATTTTTCCTCATGATGCTATTTTTTTTTTTATTTTTATTTATTTATTTATTTTTTTTCATACTAATGTTCACTCACTACAAGATCTAAGATCCATTTAAGGTAGGACTTTACTGTGCGGTATTCTATCAGCATAAGAAAAGGGAAGAAGTGCAGTTTGTGGTTATGTAAGAAAGCTAACAGGTAATCCTAGACTTGAAGAGGTCAAAATTGTAGAGGTTAGGAAAACATACTGCCATTAGACTGTTCCACAAAGCAGCAGTTTTGGGGAAGAAACTGAAATTTTCTCCTTATTAATGGAATATGATGAGAATCGGGATGATTCACCCGTGTGTATGTAGCATAGCAGGTCTCAGTCAGGGGTGGTGGAACTAATGAATGTAGCTAATCAGAACACATACCATAGAAATAGCAATAGAGCAGTGAAAGTCTTGCAATGTTTTGTTTGTGGGGAAAGAGGTTGTAGTGTGGAAAATAATTAATTGCCCAAAAAGAATGTGTAGATGCTTTTGAACTCTACCAACACACTTTCTACTAAGCTTGTGATTAATCAAACCAAAATTATTCCAACACTTGTAAAATTAAATTACAATGTTACTGCTTGAATGTTTAGAAAGTATTGTTTTTGTTTGATTTGGTTTAGCGGCATAAATGAGTTATTGAAAGCCGAAACCTAAATATTTTGAACACAATTTATGCCTTCAACTATAGATAAAATGTATTGCTGGTCATTTTACTGTAAATACATATTATTGTTTTTTTTAATATAAAAATATATTGCTGGTATTTTTAAACTTTCATGGTGTTTTGTTTAGGGGTTCACTGTTCATAACTGGGACCCTAACAAACGTTATCACCTTGGGTCAGGATCGACCTGGGAACAACAACAATTTAGAGGCAGTTCCACACCCCTCAAAACCTCCAATCCCCTGATTAGAGGCCTTGCTTCCAGATAGTCTATCATCATTCCCAGGACTGTGGAAAGTATTGCAGTTCTTAAAAGGACAAAATTGTTTGTACAATGCTTCTTTTAATAAAAGCTGATTTGCTTAATTTACTTACTTTGTAGCAAAAAATACAATTTTTTTCTTTCCTAATCTGAAATTCAATAACCTCCAGATGCCAGATTATTAGGCACTAATTTTATGTCATGTTACCAAAATGTTCACAAGAGATCCTGTAAGTCTCAGATAGGCTTATGTTTATCTAAACTGGGTTAGCTGTAAGAAATACTTAACTGATTGCATAACTTACCATACCATAAACAGGATTTATTAAAGAAACACATGAAGACTTTTATTTACGTGAATGATTTCATATTTAGTGATGCAACAAATTTTGGTAGCATGGGGAGAAAATATAAAATGTTGTTTTACTGCCAGCTGCATTTAAACATGGTATATATAGATGAAGTTTTAGCTTTTTTTTTTTTTTTTTTTTTTTTATTGATGCCCATTGACATTACTGCTACTCCTCCAGTTTTTTTCTACTTTGTTTTAGTTATTTTCAGAAAATAGCTATTATCAGTTTAATATTTTATGCTTTATTACAAAGATGTTTTCCTAAACAAGAAAAAGGTATTGGCAATGAGCAATAAATACTAACAGAATATGGACATGATAAACAGTAGAACACTCAAAAATGAATAATGGCAACAATTAAAAAGAAAGAAAAAGAGAAATAAAACGGTTAAGGAGTGAGTGTAAAGTGAAAAAAAAAAATCTTGTAAAGGACAAATAATAACAACATTCTACACAGACAGGTGCATAGATGCGTGTGCACACACATGCACTATAAATAAAAAAAAAAACAAAAAAAACTTGCACCAATGAAAAGTGCATATAAAAAAGAAAAATTGAGACATATAAGCAGTCAATTGTTGACACCCCCTGACAAGTGGACGGAGTAATTCCCAGGGGGACCGTCTACAAAACTCTGGAGTTGAGATTCTGAAAGTAACATCAGTCAGCTAAGTAACAAACCTTTTACTTGTATTAATTCTCTCTATACATTTATTCAGTTTCATTTAGAATGGCCACTGGTCAGGGACATCAGAGATCCCAGGTGGTCAGGGAAAAATCAGGGATATGTAGGATTTTGTAAATTTTTCTCAAAATACAGACTGACTCAGTGAAAACATGCAATAACTGAACAGTATTAATAAAACTAGATGAGATAATCCTAGACCTGTTCAGTGGAACAAGAACAGTCTACCCAAATAGATTAAATAAAGTTTGAAATTCCCTGAAATTTATCCATATTAACAAGCACTTGTCTGGAGATCACAATGGTTGAAACATTGTGATAATAACAAACATGTGTAAATAATGTCAGTAAGTCAGGGACATTTGAGATATTGCCCATAATACTTGGAAATTAATTTGAGACTTTATTGTTGTGCATTAGGAAATCATATAGATAAAATGAGTTGATCTATGCTATTTTCATTAGGAATGAGATTATACAAAGGGAGAAGATATTTCTCTGGGTTTTGATCGAAGAGAAGTTTTCTTGTTTTCTTAGGGCTAACTTTATATCTACCATTGATGGTGGACCATTGTACCGTTATCATTTGGTATGTTTCCAGGAGTATTAGGTGTTAGTCAGGATGTAGAATATGTTGGAATATAAATAGCCACCCTGTTGTCTTTGGTTCCAATTTTTCTCAAATCCTACTCAAATTTGAATAATAATGGTCTGAATTGTGATTAAAAGTAAGATGAAAGAAATACTTGTTAAAAAAAAATAAAATAATAATAATTGACAATGCTTCATCTAAGAAATGAAAAAAATAACAATATTAAGAGAATTTTTTAATGCCATATGTCTGCAGTATAGCTCTTCACATTTTCCTGTTTCTTTATCATCTGAGAATTGCCATGCATTTTTGAGAAAGACAGTGGAGTGACTTTCTTCACAATTCTAATTTCAGATTTCTCAAATCCTACATAAACTATTACTCAAAACTTTACGATTAGTGTGATCAAGTTTTGGGTATATACATATAACATGGAGACCAAGATTAAACATTTTTAATTGCTAAAATGTAATGCTTGATTTAATTTATTTATTCCCATTCTAATCTGGAAATTGGCATACATTCTTTGCAAAAACTGGAATGGTTTTCTATTGTTTTCTCCACAATTTTAAATTAAGATGTCCTTCTCCTAGTCTGTCTAGCAGCCAAGTCTAGAGAATTCAGTCTGTCCTGTTATAAATAGATTCATACCTTTTATTGGATCATTTGTGCAAAACTGAATGCAGCAGACAAGGTCAAGATTTAAATTTGCTCGTTGGTTCCATTTCTTACATCAGTATTAATTTGCTACACATATTTTTTTTCTTTTAAGAAATAATAATTAAATTAATTTTTAATTACATACATCAATCACAAGTTACCATATCTTTTTTTGGGAAAGATAGTTCAGTACTGAGGTTTGAGCACACCTTGAACTAGTGAAAGAAACATTCCAAAAACTAAGCAAGGTGCTGAGAAATGGAAAAATGTTGTTAGAAACAAAGAAAGGAAGGATGGATTTCTATGCGTTATCCATCCTCTTGTATGGCAGTGAACAATCTCCCTACAGATGAGGAGAAAACTAGATGCAGCATAAATGTGCTCCTACAGAAGGATGCTGAAAATTCCATAGATAGTACGAGTAAGCAACAAAGTAAAATGGCAGCAGAAAGAGATAGCTGAAATTCCTTGGACACATAATGAGGAAGGAATGCTTGGAAAACTTAACCTTCACAGAACATATTGAGGGCAAGAGAGATAGAAAACATTGAGCCACTTACCTGACAAGATTATGTGAATCGATGGCAGAATGGGATGGTTGTTAGCAAAAGGGGGAAAACTTGCTAAGAGCCAAGAGGGATATGAAGTTGTGGAGAGCCATGATCCCCTATGCCCTGAAGAGATGCGACAAAGACAAGAATTGGAGTAGTTTCCCAGGGTATTGTGACGGTTTTGAATTTAGTTTTTCTTCTAGACTTGCTGCTACATAACGCTAGAGATTTCAGTCTACCCTCTTATTTAATCCCTAACTGTAGGGAGAAGAGATGGATTTCCAAAGGACATTAGTATGAATGTATATGGGACAGACTAGGGTGGGTTTTGAACTCTGCTTGCTGATTCCACTTTTCATACCAATAATTATTATGATAACCACACATCCAAGAGACATTAATACTAAACTTTAAAACTTTTATATACTTTTTAAATACAGAAGCATATAACATAAAAGAAATTTTGTCCTCTACAGTATAATAGTGGTGCCCAAACTTTTTTGCACAATGCACCCTTTTTACCATATGTCAGAATGTAATCACCCAACTTTCCAAGATTGTCCGACTCAAAAGAAGTCTTTATTCTTTTCAATATTAGTATGTATACTTTTACTTGGATTATTTTTATGAAACAATTTTTTTTCTAAAGGTTGCTTCAACTTTGTTGGTTTGACAATGCGTTGCAGCAAAATACACACTGAGGCCTTTCTTCTCCATTGATGATAACGGATGCAAATCCATATTGACATTCATGAAGGGCTACAAATTCTGTAAACAAAAAAAAAAAAAAATATTAAAAGATTTTTTCCCATCCCCCCTGAAACCCCTCCTGGAGGTGTGAGGGTGGGTACCCCCTGATTGAAAACCCCTGCTCCAGCCAGTTATTGTGATAGAACCATATTGCTTCTGACATCTACTCCACCTCTCCTGGCTATTGTCTGGAACAAGAGATTGAAATATACACCTTTTGCTCTCTAGGTCAAAGCTTTTAACCTCTTGTCAGTCATGGGAATCAAGCTATGAACACTGTGGTTTACAGCTTAATGTCTAGACTTTGTGGCAATCACCATGAGCTGGATTCAGAACCATAGAATTTGTTATCTGATCCAAAATACTAACCACTCAGCTTTCACCAGGTAATAGATACATAACCCAAGCCACTCAACCTACTTTTTAACTACCAAGAAATTAAATCACAAGCCTAGTTTTATTTTTTATTTAAAGAAAAGAAAATTTTTTATGACCTCATGAAATTCTTTTGAACTGTTCCCCAACTTTTTGTTGGCTTGTATTCAGTCTTTCTTTTCTTTTTTTTTTTTTTCCTACCTTCAGCTGTAAAATAATCCTGCTTAAGAACTGTTTTCTTGCTTACTGAAATGAAGATGGGATTGACCTGTATATCAAGGTACCCTACACCCTGTTTAATTCATAAACCAGACTGTTATATACAGGGATTTTTTTTTTTCTAGAAAAGTGCTCAATCTTCTCAAAAGGTATGAGTTAGAAGCTTAACAATCCTAACAATACAAACTTCAGTCATTTTCAATGGTTGAAAGTTGCTATATTATAATGTTTGTTGGTTTTTCCATGCATTAGATTTACATATGTGAAATATTTATGTGTTTGCATGAAGGCAATAACAGATATATCATAACTAAAGCAAATAATTGTTCAGACATTTCCATTTATCAAGCAAGTTTGACGACTCCTTTGAGTGAAAGCTTTTTATATCTGCAATGAAATTAGTTTTAGTGAACTGACTGTAAAAATAATCAGCTATAAAGAAAGATCTGTAGTGATTAGTTGTAGTATAGGTAGCTATACCTACATGAAGTTCATCAAGAGTGTCTACTCTCTTTGGCTTCCTCAGGTTAGAATAAAAGAAAGACAAAATTGTATGTGAGGATGAATGACTTGGTATCTCTGACCATAATGACTTGGTATCTCTGACCATAAATCAAATCAAATTAGATTACTTTATCCAATGTCCAGACTCAAAAGTGTCTGTTTGCTTATTCTATTTATATTAGAGCTGTTTAGTATTGTTGGATTTTATATCAGTCTATTGAAACTAGTGCTTTTTATTATGCATATACTTGCATATACATACAGACACACACACACACACATTACAGCCTTTTTTTTTTTTTTGCTATATTTGTATATACATATAGATGTCTACTCGTATATCTGTGCATATATATATATATATATATATATATATATATATATATATATACACACACACATTTTTGACCCTTTTTTCTTTTTTGGTATACTTGTGTATGTATGTAATATATATAATTTTTGGTATACTTGTGTATGTATGTAATATATTATATATATATATATATATATTCTCACTCGTATATCTGTGTATACATATATATGCACATATGCATATACACTTTATAGAGCCTTTTTTATTTTACAACAGACGAGTTTATCTATCAAAAAATAAAAATATTTAAGTAATTTTGCATTTTCATTGGATGTATGTAATAACAAAATTTTTTTCTTGAATTTTCTTGTTTATGTTCAATAATCCCTGAATATTAAAATAAACAAATAACATTTTATTCACCATTGAATAATTTTGCAGTTTTATCAAAAAGATTACTTATGCTGTCAAAAGATGACAACAAATATTTCAATAATTTTATAATTATATTAAAATGAAAGCAAATACTTATCTTGCTTTTTCTAATGTTCAGTACTTCACCTTTGTTCCTGACACAACAGATCATCATGCATCCTGCCTCAACCTCATTCTGATATTGTGTCCTGAAAAATGATCTGCTGAAGTGCTACCTTTCTTTGGTACTTCTGACTATTTGCTGATCAATGTTAAAGCTGATGCTAAACTAAAAAGCATCCCCTGATGTACCATTTCATTAGACAATCATTCAGTATGCTAAACAGCTTTGGATCTTACATTACAGAATCCCCCTGTTTATCTTCCAGAGAGCTTCCAGAACTGCCTCTCTCATTTCCTCTCAGGTAGGGATAGTTTTAAACCAAAGAAAAAATACCAACATTAATCAAATAACCAGCCTTGTTACACGTCAGAATGTGCTACAGCCATAGTCTACTACAAACATCTCTACCCCAGAGAACAGTGTGGTAGGAGCATTACTGCATTCTGACTTGCAATCATTACAAAAAAGTTCTAGAAAATGCTAAGAGCTGCAGTGTAATGTCAGTTCCCACCAAGTTTGAAAACAAGACTCGGTTACTGTGAGTTCTGGAAAATATTGAATAAAATTCTCAATCATGGCAAAGTTTCAGCGTCAACTGCTATAAATGGCCCTGAGATTGTTTCATCTCTATATCACAAGGAAGGGCTCTTTGTAGTGAACTTTGCCTCTAATTCTATGTTAAATGATAAGGGTCACTCCTTACTTGACTCCACCTCACCCCTTTCTCAGGGAGCACAAATTATCTTTATGACTGCATAAGAAGTTTCCAGACTTATCAAAAGACTTGACTCTGTGAAGGTTACCATATTTGGATAAAATCCTCATGGTTGTACTTAAGAACATCAGCCCAGAGTTATCTCAAGTCTTTGCAAACCTTTTTTAACTACTGACTGAAGGATTGATGCTTCCCAAGTTCGTGGAAGGTGTCAACTGTGTGTCCTGTTTTTAAAAAGGCAGATGAGCGCTCATCCCTGTCGCAGTATCGACCCATTATCCTATTTAGTATCATCAGCATACTCTTTGAATCTATAATCAGCAAGAAGTTTGTTGAACACCTCTATGGGAACAATCTCTTAAGTGATAACCAGTATGGACTTTGCTCTGCCAGATCCACAACCAGCTGATATCTTAACTGTCATTACTTGCAGAATCAATGATGTAATACATAATAAATTCATCACAAGGGCCATTGCCTTAGATGGCAAGGTGTGGCATGGAGGAGGGGTGCTACATAAACTCTTCAAATATGGAATCCCTGGAAGGCCTCTCTCAATTATCAAATCCTTCCTAACAGGTAGGTCCATCACAGTTGTTGCTAATGGCTTGTCATCCAAAGCCCATAAGATCAATGCTGGCTTTCCTCAAGGTCTTCTTCTTCGTCCTGATCTCTTTCTGCTCTATCTTGATGTTCTGCCTAAGAACATACTCCAATCTTTAGTGAATATCTATGCAGATGATACAGTGCTTTATGGGTGCAAATCTAAATCTGGATGATCAGAATCTGGCAGCTGATCTCTTCTCTGTCCTAGCCCTGGTGGCTGAATGAAGGAAGGACTGGTTTGTAAAATTCAATATATCTAAAAACCAAACAAATAATGTTCCACTATCACCAACCAGGCACTGAACTTTCACCTATCATGATGGATTGGTTTTCTCTCAAGGAGGCTCCCTGCCTTGAATGCCTATTGGGACTCAAGTTCACCCCCAGACCTCAAGTGGAACTCTTATATACAATCTGTTGCTAAAGATGCTGGGAAAATAGTTGGTTCAGTGAGTATCTGACTAGCTCCTGCTATATATCTTTTTAAGAGACAGACCAGACCAAAAATGGAGTGTTGCTGCTATATATGGTTGGAGCAGCCCAGTTCTCATTTTTGCTTGTCTTCAAAAGTGCCTATGCAGACTTGTAGGTGATGAATTATTTTCCACTCTACAACCCCTTTCCACAAATGAAATGTTGCAAGCGCATATATGCTCCAATCCTAGGCAGATGAGTGTAGTAATAACAAGTTGATTTCTAGGCAGAGTGCGCAGATACTCTGATCTTAGGCATATGTGTCAGACAATAACACGTCGATCCTACGCAGAAGTGTCGAGCAATAACGTTGATTCTAGGCAGAAGTGTCGGGCAATAACACGTTGATCTTAGGCAGAAGTGTCGGGCAATAACACGTTGATCCTAGGCAGAAGTGTCGGGCAATAACACGTTGATCCTAGGCAGAAGTGTCGGGCAATAACACGTTGATCCTAGGCAGAAGTGTCGGGCAATAACACGTTGATCCTAGGCAGAAGTGTCGGGCAATAACACGTTGATCTTAGGCAGAAGTGTCGGGCAATAACACGTTGATCCTAGGCAGAAGTGTCGGGCAATAACACGTTTATCCTAGGCAGAAGTGTCGGGCAATAACACGTTGATCCTAGGCAGAAGTGTCGGGCAATAACACGTTGATCCTAGGCAGAAGTGTGTAATTGCATGTTGATTCTAGGCAGAAATGTCAGGCAATAACACATTGATCCTAGGCAGAAGTGTCGGGCAATCGTACATTGATCCAATGCTGAGCAAGCAGATACTCTGAAACAGGTCTTAAAAATTTGTAATAACAGCTTACCTCAGAAATTTGAATCAGGATTTTAATGATATTCAGAAATAATCAGCTTGTATTTTATAAAAATAATGATAACCTCTGTCACAAAATATTTATTAACCTTAGTGTGGCTCAGTCATAAGGAAAGAGGATTATACTCAGTACTCAATAATGTTTAACCAGACAAGCTTACTAACCATTATCCTAAAGGTACTCCTATCACAGTAGTTGTTACATTTATCGTATGAAATTTGTATATAAATAGTTAGAACCATTATGAGACAGAAGTTGTATAATTTTTTTAGATTTTTTTTTCAATACATTGAGTTAAAAAATAGATCTAGGTGGGGTTTGCTTCACTTGGAGATGGCATGTGTATTGAGTGGTGAACCTTTGATATGGTTCCCAGTTGTAAAAAAAAATTTGGTTATGTTTGGAATGAAATACTAATGATAGCTATGTAACCATTCCTTTGACGCCAACCACCCACTACAGCACCCAATCCTAAGTTTACTGCTAATCTCTCTGAAAGGAGTGGAGTATGTACCTTTTCCTTCAGTAATCAGGTAAGAGTCCATTGTTTGCTTTACCTGGGACAGAGCAATATAAATGACATTGTCACCTGCCGCACCTTAACATAGAATGAATACCTTTCCTCAAGTCATCAGGCTTTCTGCTTGAAGTTGTTTTGTTATGAAGTCTTTATAAAAATATGGGATTTACCACATTTGAACCCCTAAGATTACCCATCATATTCCACTTACACTTACTACAACCCGACTTTCTTCTTTTCCTTTCCTTAACAAAATTTTCATTCTTGTTCCTTCCACTCCTAGATTTTAAAGAGTATCTTTTATTCCTCTTTCCTAGCTTCTTTCTCTCTTTCTCTCCCTCCATCTTCTCTCTCTCCCTCCGTCTTCTCTCTCTCCCTCCGTCTTCTCTCTCTCTCCCTCCGTGTCCTCTCTCCCCCTCCGTGTCCTTCCCTCCCCTCTCCGTGTCCTCCCTCCCCCTCTCTCTGTGTTCTCTCTCTCTCTCCGTGTCCTCCCTCCCCCCTCCGTGTCCTCCCTCCCTCCCCCTCTCCGTGTCCTCTCTCTCTCTCCATGCCCTCCCTCTCTCTCTCTATGTCCTCCCCCTCTCTCTCCATGCCCCCTCCCTCTCTCTCTCCATGTCCCCTCTCTCTCTCTCCATGTCCTCCCTCTCTCTCTCTCACTTTTCTTGTAGCTTATCTTTTTTTCTCCTTTTAAGATTACCTTTTACTTTTTTCTTTCTATTTTCTTCATAATGGGCTTTATTGTTTATGGTAGCTGTTAGGTACAAGTTTGCTCTCTGAAAGTATCCACCTTTTGATTTTATTTAATTTAATTTTGAGTGTCTTTTTTTTTTTTGTCCCCTCCCCCTTTTGATGTCATTATGTAGTTCCCCCTCCATGACCAATAACTTGTTGGATTACTGTCTTTTTATTGGCTTGTGTCACATCTGCTGACATCCCACCCCGACATTGAAGGAAGGTGTTAGACAAATAACAATAAAGGTGAATGGGTAGAGAGAGGAAAATCAAGAGACAGAATGAAAAGTGAGAAGAAAAAAAGTAAAGAAAACTAGAGAAAAGTGGGGAAAAAGAAGGATCTGGAGAAAAAGGAAAGGAGTGGATAAAGAAAGGAGAAAAAAGATAGAATAAATGGAATGAAGGAGAAAATAAATGAAGAAAAGGAAACGAGAGAAAAAAAAGAATGAAGAAGAAATATTAAGAAGAGAAGAAAAGGAACAAAGAAAAAAGAGAGGAGAAAAGAGGAAGATGCAAAGGGAAAAAAGAATTAGAGAAAAAATTGAAAAGAGGTTGAATAATAGAAAGAAAGAAAGAAAGAATTAGGAATAGAATGAATAAAAAAGAAATGGTGAGTAATTGAAAGGAGATTATAACACAAATGGATTTAAATAAGTAGATATCTATATGGGTCAATTATTGGAGCATATAATTTCTGCAGTGACGATGAATTTTTTTCTTGTTTTTTTTTTCTTTCTTTTTTTTAGTAAATTTTGTGTTTTAGCTAACAAATAGTTGTTTTATCGTGTCCAAAATGATTTACTAAGAATTTTTACACTAAACTAAAATTCACTTTAAAACTTTTAAAGAGTAGAAAAAAGTGCTGGCAAATATCAGGAAGAAGAAACAAAAATGAAGCAACTGAAGACATTGAATCTGGGTGAAATATAATTATCAACTAACAGAAAAACAATTTTCAAATTATTTAAACATTTTGCTTTGCAATGTCATTTAAAATTAGTGTTCTTATAAAATAATTATTCTTTATATTAAATAACTACTTGTTTTAACATGTTTTTTATACTGTGGCATCAGAAAGAATTCACTGTTTAAATTTATGCACAAAGACATTGATGGTTTTTTTTTGTTTTTTTTTTTTAGCTCTCAAGAGAAAAGTTTAATATAGGATAGAAATTATAACTGAGATGAACGCTGATTACATCGTCGACCTTATGGTAATCAATATCTGGATAATTTATTAATACATATTTCAGGTTATTGATCATTTTGCTGTAAATAACATGTCTTTAAATATTTAGAAGACTTTCTTTTCTAGGATAGAAAACAAAATTGCTAAATTGTTTTCAGACTTGTCTAGGATTTTGCTACAATGAAAGTTCAAGCTGCTATACAATAAAAAATACAAAAGCAAAAACAATATATAGGCAAGTTTATGGGTATATGTATTAAATTTGGTGCCCAGAGGCTACACAGTCTTGCTATTTGTTGTATAGAAAATATTCTTAAAAACTTATTGTGTATTTAAAATTTTTCTGCAAGAGTCTTTCAGCAGAGTTGATATTTTTTTACACCTTTTAAGGAGCAAGTAAAAACAATATCCAAAGCTGGACTGCAATGAATAATTTGTTTAAATTAGTCTATTTCATGTATAAATAATATTAAAATGAGTGGGGATATGGCTGAGTGATTAGAATGTTAGTTCAAATCTCATCATAGTTTATTTGTCAAGGGGGTGACTTCTTGAAATTGGCCGAGGAAGGTGATTCCATCATGCAGTACTGCTGGATAATGTCTGAAAACCACATCACAGGTTGATCCAAGCCTTGTGAGTGAACTTAGGTTAACAAAATTGTTTGGTATCATTGATAACTGTGTAGGCACAAACTTACAAGTCATTGTGATTGAGTATTTGAGCATACTTGCCTTGTTCAAGCTGTTCACCACACCAGATTATGCACTCTATCTCAGAAGCTGTAACAAATGTATGCTCAGCATAGTTGTCATATAAGCCACAGGTTGGCTCTGTGGGTGTTAAACAAACACAAATGTGCCTGAGCAGGTGTCTGCAACAGAGATTGGCTAGCCACCATAACAGACAGGCATACTTGGAAAATGTGCAGCCAGCTATTTATATATCATTTAATATTAAAATGAATTTGTAGTTTATATGACTATTGTCACAAATACTGTTTTAAATCTCTTCCATTTTTATATTCTTCACTCGCTGTAGTCTTTGCTTGATTCTGTTTTATCTCCAAAGACAAATGCCTACACACAATCAAATTTTATCAAAGAATCCTCAGTGTTATCAGGTCTGACATGGCATCTTGGTTTCATTCACTTTCTCACTGCTTAATGTAGCTTCCCAGTGCTTTTTTTAATAAATATTTTCATGGTAATTGTTCTGATAAGCTTTCATCTTTCATACCTTAATTTGACAAATTTAAGTGCAGTACTAGATTATCAGCTAGGTCTCACCATTTTGCAGTTGTAACTGTAAGTGATTGTGGCTAGCTATGTTTAGTTATAAGACAGATCATAGTTATAAAACCTGTCTTCTCCCTCACCCCTTTGGCCTTGTAGCACATTTTTGTATAAAACAAAATAAATATCATTTTCCTCTATGGTACTGACACTTTAAGGGCAGATTGAGTGCAAGATCTCATCAATTCAGTTGAAATATCTAGATGTAACTGTAAGTTCTATGCTAATAGTTTCTTTTATGACACTTCTTGCTTGTGGAACTCTCTTCTGGCTTTTTGTTTTCCAGTCAAAATTGATCTTTAGAAATCTACATACAATGTCAATTGTTATCTACTGTTTTCTTAATTCTTTTATTGTTCTCTCTGCTTAATCTGTTTAATTTTTGGTCTTTTTCTCATTTATTTTTTTACACTCAGTAATCCCTTGCATCTTAGTGGCTTTATTGCATTGCCTGGTTTGAAATGATTTAAAAAAAAATAAAAAAAACACACACTCCATCTACCTGCATACTCATTCTCTCTCTCACTCTCTCATTCTCTCACTCTCTCTCACTCACTCTCTCACTCTCTCTCACTCACTCACTCATTCTCTCTCTCACTCACTCTCTCACTCACTCTCATTCTCACTCACTCTCTCATTCTCTCTCACTCACTCTCTCATTTTCTCTCTCTCACTCACTCTCTCATTTTCTCTCTCTCACTCACTCTCTCATTTTCTCTCTCTCACTCACTCTCTCATTCTCTCTCTCTCACTCACTCTCACTCTCACTCACTCTTTCATTCACTCTCACTCACTCTCACTTTCTCTCACTCACTTTTTTCACTCTCACTTTCTCTCACTCACTCTCTCACTCACTTTCTCTCACTCACTCTCTCACTCACTTTCTCTCACTCACTCTCTCACTCACTTTCTCTCACTCACTAACTCTCTCTCACTTTCTCTCACTCACTAACTCTCTCTCACTGTGTATGTGTGTGTATGTGAAATTGATGAGTAATAACAAAATTACTTAAAAATCATTTTTTTCTTTAAATATCTTTAGTATATAGGCAGTTATGACTCTTTACAGACATCTTTTTTTTTTTTTATCTACAATCTGTTATGCCATCTTGATGAAAATAGCAGAGTGGTTTCCTATTGACTTCTTTATGGTTTTGAATTCAGAGTTCTCATTCTCCTAGACTGGCTGCCATGCAAGACTAGAAAGCCTTGTCTTCACTGCTATTTAACCCATAGTTGGGACATATAATTAGATACTCTTATAATATATATGAAATATTTTGCATAAATTGACTTATGGCTATCATTTAAGTAGTCACTCATTTATTCAGTTTATTTTGTGCTGCTAGTTGGGCAATTTTTTGTCCAACTACCACCACCTTTATTTTTTATTTTTATTTTTTTTATTATTAAATCAAACCAATTTTGTAAAATTTGGTTTATAAATACTGTAAACTATTGGGAAATAGTAGGTAAGGGGTATGTATTAAGACCTTACCAATTTTATTCTTCGATGTCTGCTGGGGACAAGTGATTTAGGAAAGGCAAATATAGTAACAAATTAAAATGGCTGTTGACAAATCTGATTGTCAGAAAAAAAAAATTCCATATTTGCCTTGAGCTCCTTAATAAAATCCAAAGAAGAATCAGCAATATTATCAACCATGATCTGGCGGCTCAGCTTCAGTTACTTTCCTACCACTGTAGGTTGCCTCCCTGTGTCTTTTCTATAAATACTTTCATGGTAATTCTTCAGATGAGCTCTTCATTATGATGTGGGGGTTTTTATTACTAATCTTATTTTCTTTAGTTTCTTGTAAATAGTTTTTTGTATTCATATTGTAAATACTCATTGGGGTTAAGTTTTTAGAATTGTTATTTTATTCCCCCCCCCCAGACAACAAATTGTAAATATGGGGACTAGTTAGTATTTTCATAGAGACAAGAGGTATTATGGTGGTTGTAGTAAGAAAGGTACGTATGAATGTGTTGTTTTGGTGTGAGGAATATTGTTTTGTACGATTGGGTCAGTGCTTGCGGCTAGCTAAGTTATAGTTAAGACAGAAGAAGACCGTCCTTTCCCCAATCCTCTTTTCGGCCTTGTGCCACATTTCTGTAGATAACAGAATAAGTATTGCTCTTCATTATGATACCCAGACATTTTGAATTTAAGTGCAGTACTAGACTGGCATCAAGATCTCATCAATTTACAGTTGAGCTGGCTAGATGTAGCCATAAGTTTTATGCTAACAGTTTCTTTTCTTGCACTTCTCTCTTGTGGAACTCCATTCTGGCTTCATGCTTTCCAGCTAAATTTAATGACCAAAAATTTAAATGCAATGTCAATTGCTATCTACTGAACTCCTGATTATGCTTTTTTTCTTCCTGCTCATTAGTAATCTTTCTGTTCCTAATTCTTCTGCACCAAGTAACCTCTTGTGTCTTAGTAACTTTACTGCCTTACTTGGGGGGAAACCAATTAAAAAACAAATATAACCAGTGGTGGTGATTGTGGAAAAATAATGATTTCTATCTGGAAACTTGCTCTATCCAACAGTGCTAATGTGCTCCCTGTAATTTTCATGGAAATAAATAGAAGGCATTATTTTCAGAGCATCCTTTGTGTATGTAATTTGGAGTGACTTTAATATTTTATAGTTTAAAATTGTCTGATGAGGTTTTTTATTTTTGCAGTCAGTCTTAGTGCATTTCAGGTTTTTAGTGTTAGAGTTATCTAAATGTCATCAATGACAGCCATTCTTCCAATTATATAGTTGGAAGCTTGGAGAAAAGTGTCCAGGGTTCAAAATCTGGTTTCTCTTGATTTTGCTGATAACGAGTCAACCATAACTCAATACTTATTAATCCTCTTTCTCTCTGTCTGCCAATTGAATATTGGGATCTACTCTCTTTCCTGTCTCTCACACTCTCTTTCCTGTCTCTCACACTCTCTTTCCTGTCTCACACTCTCTCTCTCACACTCTCTCTCTCACACTCTCTCTCTCACACTCTCTCTCTCACACTCTCTCTCTCACACTCTCTCTCTCACACTCTCTTTCTCACACTCTCTCTCTCACACTTTCTCTCACTCACTCTTTCATACTCTTTCTCTTTTACCCTCTCTTTCTCTCAAACTCTTTCACCCTCTCTCTCTCTCTCATTCTCTTTCACTCTCTCTCTCTCTCGCTCTCATACTCTTTCTCTCTCTCTGTCACCCTCTCTCTCTCTCGCTCTCATACTCTTTCTCACCCTCTCTCTCTCTCGCTCTCATACTCTTTCTCTTTCACCCTCTTTCTCGCTCTCATACTCTTTCTCTTTCACCCTCTTTCTCGCTCTCATACTCTTTCTTTTTCACACTCTCTCTCTCTCATACTCTTTCTCTTTCACCCTCTCACTCTCTCTCTCGTTCACCCTCTCTTGAAAATCCATCTCTTTCTTCAATCATTAATTCATCCACCCACGTCAAATCAGTATTTCTCTTACATTAACATTCACCATGGTCTGCCTCTTCAAAATGTCTGATTTGTAGTTTGTAATCAAATGCTGCTGCTTTCAACTTAAATTTCTCTTGACAGAGCTGCTATTGTATGGACTGTGTAGTCAAAAAGATGGAGTTGGAAAAGACAGCGGATGAGAAAAAAAAAAAGAAAAAGAAAGAAAAAACATTACAAAAGTAAGGGATAACTGGGTGTTGGTTGGTGTGTCTTGGGAAGAGAAGCGGCAGTGAGTCCAGTCTGTAACTTGATTCAATTGTCCAATCAAATTGAATGATGAAGAATTTGCTGCAAATAACTTTCTTGTGCATGTAACCTATTTCACCAGTTTCTATCTGTAAAAGTTATCAGTCTCATCTTCTGCAAGGAATGTTTTCTATGAATTGTGACATCGATTCCACTCCCACCAAGCATAACTTCTCTTTGGGAAACCTTGCAAACACCTACCCACCCAGACAATAAGAATTTGATTGTGGTTGGGAAAATTATTTTTTTGATCACTATTCAGAGCAAATATTTGCTAACATCTATCTTTTATCATGTCTATAATTTCTGCATATGTGTACTGTCTGTAAAATATACAGCTATTTAATATTTATGAACAATAGCTTACCTAGGACAATGGTGCCTTAGTCCTCTTCAAAGTACTCCCTTTTGGGACTGTAAAGTAATCAAGTATTTAATATTGATTAACAATAGCCTTCATAAAAGAATGGCACTTTAGTCCTCTTCAGAGTACTCTCCCTGGGATCTCAAACACTTATCCCAGCATTCCTTCCAATTTTCAAAACTTTCTTCCAACTCTTCTTTAGGGATCACCTTGTATTGTCTTTAATTATTTTTCATGCCATTTCAGAAGTGACTTTTAGCTTTTGAAAAAGCCCGAATCAGCTGGTAGCTAAATTTGAAAATGTAGGGGTGCTAGCAAACCTGGGTGATATACTTTCCAAAAAAATCAAAAACAAAACTTTCACAAGATAAGAAATCTATTCTTTCATTGTGAATGTAATATCACCCAATAACATCTCACTGCTAATGACCTGTAGAGAATCTGGAGTCCTCTTTGACTTGTTGCTAGTTTATATCAAGGTTGCACAACCAGTTGTCTAGTTAACCAAAATGGCTGAATATATTCTTGACACTCCTTATATGCATCAGTTTTGAGATTGCACCGAGAGAGAATCTAATTTTATGGGCAAACAAATCAGCATTGATTAACAGTAGTTTGAGTATCAATTATGGTAATTTATGGAAATCAGGGACTTGCTTATTTTAGTGATGTTTTACAAGGAGATGCTGAAAAGTTCTCAGCTTTACCAACACTGGATCCTCCCCATCCCCCTAAGTTGGGTAATAGGTCAGATTTTAGGAAGTGTGTTTGGCCAAGAACATTTCAGCCCCTCCCTCTTAATATAGAATTAACAGCTGCTTAAAGAGTGAATAGACTGAATAACAGTCTTTCATAGTGCTTATATTCAGCAATAATTGGGAACACTCCCATATAATTAAAGAAAAATATTAACGATTATTATCAGAAACATGAGTAGCGAATACTTTCTGTAATTTTAAGATGAGTCATTATCAATATAAAAATGGTTCAGATGATTGATCTTGTTCTTTATTTTATTCATTTTTAAATAATTTTTCTTTCATCTTATTTGTTGTTTTATTACTACTATTTTTACTACTACTACTACTACTACTAGTAGTAGTAGTAGTAGACATCCAGCAGTTACCAATTTTATGACAAACGGTGATAAAATTCCCAATAGTTAATAATATTGTTCAAAAATTAAATTATCATTATTACTATCATTACAAAATTTGCATAGTGTGACTAATTGCTGTTGACTGTGATAATTTTGATCATAATAGTTGTTATATGAATTTTTCATACTGTTGTGTTGTAGTAGTAAGCTACCTAAATTATGTAATACATTGTTAACTTTTTTTGACTATTTTTTTTTTTTTTCATCACTTTTTTTTTTTTTATTAAACCATGAGTCATTTTACATTTTATGATTTAACCTTCATCATTCTGTATTTAGTTTATCCTACCATTTAAGGTGACTCTGATCCCTGAACAATAGTGTGCTTGAATTTCATGGTTGTGTTGTCATATCCTGCTCTGGCAACAGAAAACAACTTTGAGTGAAATTAACAATAAGATTACTGAAATTGAGAGGCCTTGAAAAAGCATGTAGTGGAAAACAAAGTAATATTAATAACACAGAGTGCTAAAGATTAAATAAGCAACAATAATAGGTTCGCTTATTGCTCGGTTCACATCCTCCCCAGTCTTTTCAACAGGAATAGCGGTTTATTCCTTGTCTCCTGCTTAATTTTGGGTTTCTGATTCCTTAAAATCTTCTCATTCTCTTTCACTCCCATTATCCCCCTGTGTCTTAGTGACATTATTGCCTTGCTTGAGATGAATTGATAATGTAGAAAGACTATCCAAAAATTAATTACAATAATAATTCTTATGGGTAGAATAATGGTTATCAGCACAGAATCAGAAACAGTAATGCAAACATACAAACGTGTGTTACAGCAATAATGTTCGGTCCAACTGTCAGAGCTGACTGCTGGAAACTTCCCTCTTCAAAAGGCAGTACTTGCTCCTATTTATAGCTGGGAGAGTCCATGTGTGTGTGAGTAAATTACCATAACATTTGTGATGGTTACAAGCAAGAGGGAAGATAGGATATGCTTACTTTATTACCACAAGTTAATGACTTTATTTTTGTTTGTTGGAGAAGTTATCTTTAACTGGGTAGTGCTGGCTAACCTTACTAGAAAATAAATAAAAGTATAGAAAATAAACAGAAATTAGTATTCCAATATATAGATAAATAGTATCTAGTATTTTTCATTACAATACATCAGTTCAAAAGATTTATTTATTATCAAACTGTTCACTTCCTAAAGATTTTCCAGCTGCTTAGAAATAGTTTCGTATGTGCAGTTAATTGAGAATACATCTTTAGGTCTTAAATAGAAGATAATCTAATACAAACTTACATGGCATGCACCAAAGTTTTTACTTCCTCTTTTCTCTTTCAGATGTATCAAGAACACTAAATTTTTTTCTTTAAGTAATATTCATGCAATACAAGACTCAAGAGCCACTCAAAGTAGAGGATTAGTGTGTGGTGCTGCAAGAAACTGCAAGAAGTGCAATTCATGAGGTTATGTAGGAAAGACAACAACTGACCCTAAACTTGAGGAGGGTCAAGATTGTGGTGATCGGGGGAAAACATTTTGTTCCACAAAGCAGCAGTTCTTGGGAAGAAGCAGTTCAAGTGGAACTCACTCGTTACTAATGGAATATTAAGGGCAATGAGGTGATTCATCCTTAGGTACGTGGCATGGCAGGTTCCAGTTGCAAACGTTGGGGCTGGTTGATCCAAGGAATGTATCTTGTGAGATTACTTACTATGGAAATAGTGATAAAGTAGCAAGAAGCTTAAAACATTTTGTCTATGGAAAAGGGGTTTAGGTATGAAATAATTCATCACCCAAAAGGCTGTGTAGATGCTTTTGAACTCTATCAAGACAGGCAAGGACTGGGTAGCACCAGCCCAGATATGGCAGCAATACTCCATTTTCTTTTTCTTTTTTTTTTTTGTTCTTGATTTTGTAAAGGTGGAATATAGCAGCTTCAAATCTATCACAAGAAATTAAAAGTTACGCCATGCTGAGATCCCTATCTACCAACTATATCAACTCTTAAGAGATAGCCAGCTTTTTGAAACTGTCCAGGTGAACAGGGAAAATGGTAATTCATTCTGTACATATACTGCAGAGGTACTCACAATGATGCATACCCAGTTCACATTTTCAGTGATGACTAGGGATTGTGAACTACAAGGGTTATGTCATACCACACAACTTTTCCCTGTAGGGTTTCAGTATCAATGCCACTGCCTACATCAGTGTGTTAGCCAGCTTTTTGAAACTGTCCAGGTGAACAGGGAAAATGGTAATTCATTCTGTACATATACTGCAGAGGTACTCACAATGATGCATACCCAGTTCACATTTTCAGTGATGACTAGGGATTGTGAACTACAAGGGTTATGTCATACCACACAACTTTTCCCTGTAGGGTTTCAGTATCAATGCCACTGCCTACATCAGTGTGTTAGCCAGCTTTTTGAAACTGTCCAGGTGAACAGGGAAAATGGGTAATTCATTCTGTACATATACTGCAGAGGTACTCACAATGATGCATACCCAGTTCACATTTCAGTGATGACTAGGGATTGTGAACTACAAGGTTTATGTCATACCACACAACTTTTCCCTGTAGGGTTTCAGTATCAATGCCACTGCCTACATCAGTGTGTTAGCCAGCTTTTTGAAACTGTCCAGGTGAACAGGGAAAATGGTAATTCATTCTGTACATATACTGCAGAGGTACTCACAATGATGCATACCCAGTTCACATTTTCAGTGATGACTAGGGATTGTGAACTACAAGGTTTATGTCATACCACACAACTTTTCCCTGTAGGGTTTCAGTATCAATGCCACTGCCTACATCAGTGTGTTAGCCAGCTTTTTGAAACTGTCCAGGTGAACAGGGAAAATGGTAATTCATTCTGTACATATACTGCAGAGGTACTCACAATGATGCATACCCAGTTCACATTTTCAGTGATGACTAGGGATTGTGAACTACAAGGTTTATGTCATACCACACAACTTTTCCCTGTAGGGTTTCAGTATCAATGCCACTGCCTACATCAGTGTGTTAGCCAGCTTTTTGAAACTGTCCAGGTGAACAGGGAAAATGGTAATTCATTCTGTACATATACTGCAGAGGTACTCACAATGATGCATACCCAGTTCACATTTTCAGTGATGACTAGGGATTGTGAACTACAAGGTTTATGTCATACCACACAACTTTTCCCTGTAGGGTTTCAGTATCAATGCCACTGCCTACATCAGTGTGTTAGCCAGCTTTTTGAAACTGTCCAGGTGAACAGGGAAAATGGTAATTCATTCTGTACATATACTGCAGAGGTACTCACAATGATGCATACCCAGTTCACATTTTCAGTGATGACTAGGGATTGTGAACTACAAGGGTTATGTCATACCACACAACTTTTCCCTGTAGGTTTCCCTCCCACAGGACCCAAGTGATCCAAGTGTAGCTGGATGAGAATTTTTTGCAATCATATGATCCTCACCATGTAACAGGTGGTTTCTCTTGGTTTGAATTCACTTGTTATTGGGTTGGTGCATAATTATCAGGCGTTTTTGTAGGCGAGTTATTTGTTAATAAAAATTGCTGTTTTGTTTACTTTTTTTAATGAACATATTTATCTTCAGGTTATAAAAATGTAAGTCGATAATCATACGCTCCAGAATAATCATTTAAAAATTTTATTGTTGAATTATGTTTCTTTTTTTCATACTAAATATTGTTTAAAAAACGCCTGATAATTATGCACCAACCCAATATTTCTGAGTGGTAATGGACACCATACAGCAGCAGCCTCACAATACCAAGAAATCATCAAAAGTTGCCACCATAGACCAGAACCACCTAGGTACTGCCCAGGCTTGATGTTGCTTAACTTTGGTGATCATATAGGAACCAGTTTCAAGATAATGTGGTTGTAAGCCAAAGAGCAGTGAAGACTGAGCTCTCTTGCCTTGGGTGACAACTAGTTGAGGAGAAGAAAAACACTGAATTCAAAAGCAACCTAAAGAGGGATAGACTTTATAGGGTTATCTTGTCCTAGACACACCACTACAGCTACAGCTGCAGTACACATGGTGTCTCTACAATCTATAGGACTCATGACATGATGTCTTTCTCAGGACAATATTTTTTTTTTCTTTGAGAATATACTGATTTTTTTTTTTTTATTGAGTAATTTTCTTTATAATTTGTTCTCAAATACCTGGAGCAATCATAGTTATATAGATATATAATATGGATGTGGTGATTAACTCCAGCTGCAGGAAGCTGGGCGGGAGGATTACTTTTGATCACTCCCACTTGAAAAAGTCTGAGTACTTCCTGAAAACTGAAATATTTTTCCCACATTGTTTACCCAGTCTATTTCTATTTTATTGAAGCAACAAAAACCCATTCTTTGTATCAAATGAAACAATTTGATGCCTTATTTAGCAACAATAATCACAATTAGCTAATCTCTACCATGCCATATATGTATTGTTCATCTATTTATATGTTCAGTGACAGATGGTAATTATTTGCTGAAGTTTCTTTTATTTAACATATGTGCTACATTCATTACTTGAAGTAGATAACTTGTCTGTTAACAAATAAATAAAAATAAATAATTTTAAAATGAGAAGTGTACATATAAATTGTGGTTAATGAAGAGGGTGGAAGTAATCCTCATTGTTGTCAGGTCTCTGGGCACCTTAAGTACTGGACTTCTGAAGTAGCTGGAGAAAATTGGGGTCAATGTCAAGATTGGACACTTACAGAAGACTGCATTCCTTGGGACTACTCATAAACAGTTCTCAAATCATAATTGATTGATTCGTTTTCTATGGCTTATCAACATTTTGCAGCTTATTTAAAGCCAAGAAATATTTTTAGATTGTAAGATTTTTTTTTTTTTAGTGATACAAGGCTTACTAATTAACCCATAGCTGGGGGAGAAGAGGTGGATTCATATCTAATCAGAATTTGATAAGCAAACAAGAAATTATAATGTGACATAAAGTGAGGGATCAATTCTATATTACAATCAATATACAAACTGATCCTTCACCTTGTGGCCACAGTAGTTTCTATATATTCATATTCATTTATATTCCAGTGAATGTAAATAAATCTAAAAGACTTGCCTGTGTAGCTAATCAGTATTTGATTGATTAGTTTTCTACAGCTTATACACCCTTTGCAGGTTATTTAAAATCAGGAAATATTTTTTTTGATTGTAAGAATTCTTTTTGAAGATAATGGTTTAGTGATACAAGTCTTAGTAATTAACCCATTGCTGGGAGAGAGAAGAGATGGATTTATACCTAATCTGAATTTGATAAACAAACAAGAAATTATAAAGTGGGGGATCAATTCTATATCACAATCTATATATAAACTGATCACAAACTTTGTGGCCACGGTAGTTTCTATACATTTACATTCCAGAGAATGTAAATAAATCTAAAAGACATGATTGTGTACCTAATCAGTATTTGATAAACAAACAAGAAATTGTAATGTGGATATAAAGTGGGGGATCAATTCTATATCACAATCGATATATAAACTGATCACTCATTTTGTGACCACGTTAGTTTCTATACATTTATATTTCAGAGAATGTAATTAAATCTAAGACATGCCTGTCTAGTTAATCAGTATTTGATTGATTGAGTCATTTTTTTATGGGTTATCAACCTATTGCAGGTTATTTAAAGACAGGAAATATTTTTAGATTGTAAGAATTTTTTTTTCTGGAGATTATAATAGTTTAGTGATACAAGGCTTACTAATTAACCCATAGCAGGGTGGAGAAAAGGAGGATTGTACCTTTCCCAATGGTATTTGTGCATAAGTGAATATAATAAACCAAACAGGAATTTGAACTCTACTCTCCAATTAACAGTTATCAATTAAACCAATTGCATATGCAAGCTTACACCCAGCTAGGTACTGACTTGGTTCAACATTGCTTAACTTCAGTGATTGTATGGGAACTAGTGTTTTAACATAATGTGGTTGTAAGCCTAGTTCTCAAATCACAAAGATGTGCCACCTCATTCCGCTGGTTATAGACAGCTGGTACTTTGGTTCTGTCTCCTGCAAAATTTGCTGTGTTTGCAGATTAGGCAATAATAATGTCAATTTCTATTCAACAGTTTTATACGGTTTTCTTATTTCTTTTAAATTTTAGTTACTTTATTTATTTTATATATATTATCAGATTTTCTGTCTTTACTCACAAACTTAATGGGGATTTGAGGGATTTCTACTTTACAATTTTTTTTTTTTTTTTTGTTGTAAGCTATTTTAAAATAGTAAGTTATTATTTCTCTTACTGAAATCTTTAGTTTTGAAAGTGGGTTTGTGATTAATTCCTTTCATGTCATACACCATTTGCCAGAGTGTTGCTCAGTTGCTAGCTATAAAAAAAATTAAAAACAATATATATATTATTGGTAGGAAGGTTCAATCTTGATTACTATACTGCCTCTGATGCTGTTGTCAAAATAAGAAGATATGAGATATTACTTTTGGAGCAACCCTCATATATACAGAAAAAGAATAGGTAGATTAAAGTGTGTGACTTGGTACATATGCTTGTATTTGGTGATAATAATTACCCCAATTTTTTTCTGCCAGACCAAAAATCTTATTTTATTTTATATTTTTCTTTTTTATTCTTTATCAGTTCACTAGATCAGAAGAACGTTGATATTTTTTAAAAGGCCTAATTTCTGAAATCAATATTTTGTAGTGGTGACTTGGCAGATTTTAGTGAAGACATTCATTTTGCAACCTCTCTCACTTTCTCTCACACTTTCTCACTTTCTCTCTCGCTTTCTCTCTCGCGCGCACTTTCTCTCTCTCTCGCGCGCTTTCTCTTTCTCTCTCTCTCTCTCTCTTTCTTTCTCTCTCTCTCGCGCACTTTCTCTCTCTCTCTCTCTTTCTCTCGCGCTTTCTCTTTCTCTCTCTCTCTCGCGCTTTTCTCTCTCTCTCGCGCTTTTCTCTCTCTCTCGCGCTTTTCTCTCTCTCTCGCGCTTTTCTCTCTCTCTCGCGCTTTCTCTCTCTCTCGCGCTTTTCTCTCTCTCTCGTGCTTTCTCTCTCTCTCGCTTTCTCTCTCTCTCTCGCTTTCTCTCTCTCTCTCTCTTGAAAAATCACTCTGCATCTTTGGCTGTGATGGCAGGTGAGTGAAATAAAATAAAGGAGCCTGTGTTTCTGAAAGTAATGAAGTTTAACCAAATTAGTAAGAGCAAGTTGACCAAGAAGTGAAAAGCAAATCACTAATTTGGATTTGGCTCAGTTGGTAAAGAAGAGGGCTTAATTTTGATTTCATATTAGAATCTTGACTCTAGATTAATTTACACAATTTTTATATGGCACTGATATTCTGAAAACTTAAAATGATTACTTATTTAACGCATCATTTCACTTGAATTATTGTCACATAACGGAAACAATACTCACTGAATTATTTAAACAAATTAGCTGTAAATAATCAACAGTGCTTTTTATAACCATCTGTCATTTATATAGCCAATTATATTTTCATTAATATTTAGTGAAGTGTCAAGTCAAATTTTCATGATTAGTCAAGTACCTGTGTGAATTGAGTCTCTGGTTTTAGTCATAATATTTGTGTGAATTCCAAACATTTTTTTTTTTTTTTTGTTTGTTTACTAAAAATAAAATGAAATCTTTTTGATATATGTAGTAATAAAATAAGCACATCCCATCTCCCCAATCGCTTGTAACTATCTATCATAATAAAATAAACGTTTTTCAACACTAAAGATTCAATTATTAGGTTGGTGCAAATATAACGTCGTTTTCTCACATATGTTACTATGTGAGAAAACGACATTTTTGCACCAACCTAATAGTAAGATAAAACTTTGTAAGTTTCGCCTTGAGTTTTTGTGATATTACAGTATATTTTAATTTTTGAAACTCAGAATTTCATTTTCCAGTTTTCACCTTTTAAATCATTGTTCAAGATCGTTTGGGCTGTTGTCCTCATCTTTATTACCATATTCACAACGTTTCGGCCTTTCTATGCTCTAACCTTCATCAGGTGATATATGTTGGAATTTCGAACCGAATCCTTTTTTTTAGTCCACATGCCAAGCCTTTTTTTGTTAATTCTCTTTAGTAACTCAACTCTTCAAGATTTTGTTCCCACTACTGTGGCCAGGCATTAAACTCGCAACATGTTTTATCTATCCTATAAAATCCAAAAAGACTATAACAAAAACTCAAGATAATATATAACAAGAGAACTAAGCAAATGATATATCTGTAATATTTTAAGTGGGGTGTTTCAAAACCCCATGCTATTAATACGGTGAGAATGTTCCACAGTAATGTAGACAAATCTACTACTGATGCCAATGTGATTTTTTTTATCTTCTATGTGCGGTGGCCTTTCAGGATGTTGGCGATCATGGCACTAAACAATTTCTTATCCTTTGTAGCTCTTAATAAATTCTGACTTTTTGATATCTTCCTCAAACCTTGCTCTGCCATCCATTCACTCAAGCTTATCACGTTGATTATGCGTTGTTTTCCTCTGTCCCTCTTCCCTTCAATCTGCTGTGAGTATCAAATTTTCCAAGCCTTCTTTCGTCATTATGTGCCCTAGAATTTAAACTCTTTTTTCCTGATGTTAAGTACAAGTGTCCTTTTTGCTTCCATTTTCTGTAGAGCTTTGTCATTGCTCACATGTTTGGTCCATGGTATTCTCAAACTTTTTTGTTTAATTTTACTTTATTTTACTTGCCTAAGCTGCACTGTCTGATTGGAGGTACTGAAATCAAAGAGATGCAAAATTAAAAAAAAATAGTTACTAAATACTTTAATTTATACTACAGTGTAACCCGGATATAAGAGAGTTGTCAGGACCGGAGAAGACGTCTCTTATATCCGGGTTTGGTCTATTTTGTTTAGGTAAGTATGGCTCTAATTTGGGACCAGAGAAAATCTCTCTTATATCTGGGTTTCTCTTATATCCGGGTTACACTGTATATTTAAGAATTGTACTAATTCTACTAGTTTATTTACATTGAAATGTTTTTCTTTACTATTTATTAGACCCAAGTATTAAAACATGTAAGCAAATCGAGTACTAATTCGTGTGTAAAAATTAAACCCAACTACTGATCAAAATCTTAAGTTGCTTGTTAAAAAAAACAAACTCATCTTTCCTTTGCAATTTAATGTAAAAAGTAAGATAGTCATGAGGTGTAAAATATTCAGTGGTTTTTAGTTTTTGTTGCAAGAAGAAAATTGTAATGACCGAGTGATCCATAAAGAGATTGTCTTGTGACTAGAAACTAATTTGATTAAGAATTTGGTCTAAAAATACTCTTTTCTTCCTTAGAATCTACTTATATTCTTTTATAATTTACAAAATGAAATGAAGGATATATGGAAAAAGAAAGAAATGAACAAAAATTACAATTAAATTTGTTTGATATTTAACCTTTAGCACTCTGCATTATTAATATTAGTTCCTTTTCTGCTGTATTCTTTTTCAAGGCCTCTCACTTGCAGTAATCTTATTGTTACTTTCACTCAAAGGTGTTTTTTGTTGTCATAGCAGAATATGACAACCCAACTATGAAATTCAAATAAATTCAAAATCAAGGATCAGTCACCTTCAGTGGCAGGGTAAACTTTTTGCACAGTAAATGAAGTCAGATACAGAGTGATAAAAGTTAATTGTTTAATCGTATCATATTCAGAACATTAAATGGTAGTGACTTAATATTAATTACATTCATTTTTGATTGACTGATTCGTTTTTCTACGGTTTATCAACCCTTTGCAGGTTATTTAAAGCCAGAAAATATTTTTAGAGAGTATGAATTATTTTGACCTGTTTCTTTGCTTCCTTTCCTTATTGTTTATTGGAAACTTTGTCAATTCCATTTGTTGAGCATTTTTGCCAATCGCACTTAACCATGGCCAATTACTTCACACCTGTTAAGATTTGCTTGATGGCCATTTATCTACACCAGGTACCTTTTTCTAATTTTTATTTATGATAGCAATTCCATTGTATAAGTTTAAAATTTCTGGTTTCTTGCATTCTCCAAGTTTCAGAAAGACTTTTTTTCCTTATTATGCCAGTTTGTGCATTTCTCTTCCTGTATGTGCAGCATTCTTGATTTATATGTCTCAGGCACCACTAATTGTTCAATTATATACTTGACCTATGACCTTAGTGCTATCATTTTTGAAGAATAGCAAAGTATTTTTGAGGTGAAACTATTTGGCTCAGGTCAGTGTATATTCACTGATTGCTGAGCCATTCATCGCCAATCCCAACATTCACTTTTCAACTGATATGGTTTATCTTGATTTTTTTTTCTTTTAATCATTTCACCCCAAGCAAGGTAATAAAGTCTCTAAGACGCTAGGGGTTACTTAGTGTTAGAGATTGTGAAAAAATAAATACTATTAAGAAGAGAGAATAATAAATGAACAAGTATTAAGAAGACAGAAGATATCGACTGACATTGCATTTAAATTTTTGAAGATCAAAGTTGAATTGGAAGCTAGAAGCTGGAACAGATTTCCACAAGCAAGAAATGCAATAGAAGAAACTTATGATAGAATTTAGGGTTACATCTAGAAATTTAAACTGTAAAATGAGACCTAGCTGCCAATTTAGCTAAGTTCATAAAGTCTACATACCATAGAGGAAAGTTCATCAGAACAATTACAATGAATGTATTTATAGAAAAGGCACAGGGCAGCTACATTATGGCAATGGGAAAATGACCTATAAGTTGCACCAACATAACAATTTTAGTCCAGTGAAGACTGAAAGGACGAAATCTGTAAACAAGAAAACCTTTCCACTTTATATATCTACATTTATTATATATATATATATATATATATATATATATATATATACACACACACTAAACAACTTATGAGGACTTTTCCTTAATCATTTCCCTTATCATTTCAATCACACTACTCCCTAGTTTTTTAAACAGAAGTAGAGGTTTATCACTTCTTTCCTGTTTAGGATTGGGTTTCTGGTTCCTTCTAAAATCTATTTCAACTCTATATTTCTAACATTTCCACCTAAACTCTAAAATTTTATTTACTATTTAATTGTTATTTTTTTCTTTCTTCAATAAGAGTAGATAAGTTTGGTTATTGTCCAGTTCACCCTCCTTCTGGTCTATTGAACAGGAGTAGAAGGTCATTCCTTGTTTTCTGTTTTGGATTGAGTTTCTTATTCCTTCTAAAGTCTCTTCATTCTCTTTCACTCCCAGTAGGCCCTAGTGTCTTAGTAACATTACCGCCTTGCTTGGGGTGAATTGATTTAAAAAAAAAAAAATCTTCAAACGTGAAATAATATCTTACGTTTGAATTGGTCGTTTGGTCACTATAAGAAATAAGGAAAGAAAGCAGGGGTGGGGAGGCAGATCTTTAATGCCTCCCCCGGCTACTTGCCTCCCCCAAATCCATATCTATCAATATCTTCATCAAGCAAAGAGGTGGGGGCACCTTTATCTTTACCTTTTCAATAAGAAAGAGGCCACCTTATCTTGCAGGCCCAACCTGTCTGTCTTTGACTATACACACACAATAGCTGACCAAACCTGACCCTCCCATCTGCCTTCTTTCCTACAGACTGACCAGCCAGCCAGCCAGCCAAGGCAGGCAGCTCTAATTCTGAATGCCTCTCAAGTTTAGAAAATGGGATGCATTGGAGAAGTGGGTAGGTATTGGTTGATGGCAAGGACAATCAATACTGATGGGGCCTTATTGAATTTTCTAAGGTCCTTCATTCGCATATGCATACAGTTGCCATGGCGACAGGGCGTGAGTAAAAGAGAGATGACCTTTTAGTGAAATTGTGTCCAACTCGCTTCTTGCCAACGTTTACTCACTTTGTCATGTCTATTCACTTGTAGTGGTGCCGGTGGTGTTGGTTGGGATGTTTGTATTGTTGTTGGTGTGGGTAATTTGTTGGTGTGGTTGCAGTTCTTTTCTGAGAGATGGTGCTGCCACTACAGCTGCTGCTGATGATGATGATGATAATCATCATCATAAAGACAACTCATACCATTTTTATGATAAATTGTAATTTCTTTCTTTCTTCCTTATTTTTGATACAAAACTGATGATTCAGATGTAGACTATTTTCAGCTAAAGAATTACTTGTGTGTGTGTCTCTCTCTCTCTCTCACCCTCTCTCTCTCTCTCTCTATATATATATATATATGTATATATGGGCAGCAATTCTTCTTTTATACATGTTGTGTTGAATATATGGATAACAAAAAATTTTTTATTTATTTATTAATCAGTATCACTCCAGGCAAGACAGTAAAACTACTAAGATACAAGAGGTGTTGAAAAATTAGGAACAGAAATATTATGATCAGGAAGAGGAAAGAGTAATCAGGAGGACAGTAGATATCAATTGACATTGCATTTAAATTTTTGCAGATTAAAGTTGGCTGGAAAGCATGGAGCCAGAAGCTACAAGCAAGAAGTGCGAGAAAAGAAACTATTAGCATAGAATAAATTTATAAATTTTCTGTTTTTCTAGTGTCCTTACATTTTTCTTTCATGCAAGGTAAGAGTGTGTAGCAACTGTCTGTAGTGCTTATTGTCCTGTGTACTTTCAATCAATACTTTAACCATTTTCAAGGGGAGGAAGAGGTTAATTTTTTTGGTGTTAGCATATTTAATTTTTAATTTTAGTTAATTCACCATAATGAGTTTTTGTTCTCTCTGCTGAGACCAGGTATTGAACTCATAACTGTTTGGGTCAAGTCATTTTTTGAATCGGTCAACTAACACTTTTATCCACTGAGATATCCAAAGGTATGGTACATGAAATTAGAACAATCTACCCCCATGGACTAAATAAAGGGTCCAGTTTGAAATGCAAAGAAATATTAACTGAAGAAGGCTGGAGCATCCAATGGCCAAAGCATCATGAATGTGACTGTAAAGATAAGGATAACAGTCCAAACAATGTAAATAGTGTAAATAGTTACAATAACTCATCTCAGAAATATAGACGGATGTTGAAGAATTAGATACTTCTGAATTTTGGACTGACAAACCCCAGGAGTTTATCCTGTTCATAAGTGGGAGAGTTATTGTAATTTATTTGATCGGTTCTGTTCCACTGACTATTGTTAAACGTAACTTGACACAGTAGCTATTTTTGTTACTTAATTATATAACATTACATATGGATAATTATGCTTATGAAATATCTTTGTATTTTCCAAACTTATTTATAATTACACAAGCAAAACAAATAAAAAAAAAAATATGTATCTTTTTGTTTCTTGGTGATTATCACATGTGAACAGACAGATAATCTAAAAAAAGAAAAAAAATATCAAAAATATTCTTCTCATCTTTGTTCTCTCTTGCTGTTTTTATTTTCATATTCCTTAATTAAAATTATTCACTGATGAGGGGATTAACACATGTTCAATTGCTAAAAATTCTTTTCTCTCCTTTATTTCTTTCTGTTGAGCTGGCCTTCTGTTCGTTTGTTAATTAATCTCATTGTGGTTTGTGGAAGGCCACACGCTATGTATTAATGTTTTATTGTGCATTTCTCTTGTAGTTCTCTGTGTCATACAAAGACCAGGTATCACTGCTACTCATTTGAGTCTTTCATCTCTGAATACAAAGTTCATCTCCAGGCATCATGTCAGTACTTTTGAGATAGGGTGTCTCTATTAGTTATTGGAATGTTTTAGATTAATAGTCTGATTCTTTCAATTCTACAAAGTTTAGCTTACTTTCAATATTTGAGTATTGAATATTGCTGCTGCATCTGGTCTGGTGCTTCTGCTATGGACATTGTAACTGATGTTGTTGAGGTAGATATCTGCTATGTATTTAGAAATTCTTGATAAAATCCAAAGAATCTAAAATGTTATTGGTACCTTGGCTCCAGTCAGTTTCCGACTGCTGTAATGTAGCACAATGTGTGCCTTTTCTATAAATATTTTCATGGTAATTGTTCTTTTGAGCAATGGTTTCATTGGGGTTCCATTTTTAAATGTTATTTTATCCCCCCAAGACAAATTGTACATATGGGAACTAGTTAGGACTACATAAAGACTTTGAGGTATTATGGTGGCTGTTGTAAGAATGGTAAGTAAGAATGTGTTGTTTAGGTGTAAGGAACACTTGTCTAGGTCAGTAATTGTGGCTAGCAAAGTTTAAAATAAAACAGATTGAAGACCAGCCTTCCCCTATCCCCACTTTTGGTCTTGTGCCACATTTTTGTATTAAAACAAAATAAATATTACTTTCTATGGTACCTAGATTTTATGAATTTAAGCGCAGTACTTGATTGGCAGTAAGGTGTCATAATTTTAGTTGAAATGGCTAGATGTAATTAAGTTCTATACTAGCAGAATCTACTCTTTCACTTCTCACTTGTGGAACTCTCTTCTGGCTTCTTCCTTCCCAGTCAAGTTTATTTTCAAAAATTTAAATGCAATGTCAATTGTTATCTTCTGTTTTCTTAATTCCTTTCTCTCTTCTTATTTTTTTTCTCATATTCTTTCACACTCAGTAACCCCTTGTGTCTTAGTAGTTTTCTAGCTTTAGGTGAAATGATTAACAAAAAATAACTTTAAAATATTTTTTGTACTTCATGGATTTAAAAAAAAAAAAAAAAAAAAAAAAAAAAAAAAAGGATCTTTAACACTCCAAAGTGAAATTTTGCTGATAGTACATACTATTTAATATAGTGTGAAATTTTGCTGATCACACATACTATTTGTCCATCTGATTTCAGCCTTGAATTGATTTTTGAGAAGATTTAATTGAAGATTTCAATTTAGCAGGCATAGTGGAGTAATGGATAGTGGTTCAGATTGAGGAATCAGAGCAGAGTTCAAATTCTAATTGCGTTCCTTACATTCACTTACATGCAAATACTCTTGGTAAAGGTATGAATCCATCTCTTCTCCTAGCTATTGGTAAATAGTAGGACAGATTTGATCCTATAGTCTTGGGTGACAACTGGTGTAGAAGGACAATTCTTATTTTAAAACTTTAGTGATCCGGCAAGTAAACTGGCTCCCCCACAAAACCAGGGTCTGGTGAGAAAGATAAGTGGAACCCCAGCAGCACAAAAGACAAGAGCTGTTAAAGGGTAGATGAACTACTCAGGGTCATTGACCATGATTAAATATTGGCCAAAGTTGGTGAGTAAGGCTACATTCCTGAACACATGGTCAATCAGAAGGCTGGATTTCTCCAGCAGGAGTGAGAAGGCCCTGGCTCACTTCTGAAGGCATAGTCAATCAGGGAGTGGCTCATCCAACAGGCGTGAGTAGGCCCTAGTACACTCCTGTAGATATGGTCAATCAGGGTGGGGTATGGGATAATTTATGTTGGAAACTTGGGGTGTGTCAAAATATTTTTCTTATTTCTTTCTTCATAAGGAACCACTTGAAAGCTTTTGTATACTTTTAAGCTTTAATCTTATTTAATACTCTTTGAGAAGATTTAATTGAACATTTCAATTTATGCATATATAAAATATGGTATAATTTATGTTGGAAATTCTTGGGGTGTGTCAAAAATATTTTCACTTTTTACTTCTTTCTTCATAAGGAAACTCTTGAGGGCTTCTGTATGTTTTTAAGCTCATGTAATATTCTACATATATGGCATCTTTGATATTAGATTCTCTAAAAGTTTTCATGTGTTTATGGTTTAGCTCTATATTAAGTTGTATTTTAAAAAAAGCACCATAATCGGCAACTGATTCTAGTCCATTTTTTTGGTTTTATTTCAATGGATAAGTCACCACCCTTAAAATAGTTGCACTAGATTTGGACATTATAGTTGGATATTGTTTCATTTTCTTATACTTCTGGAATTCAAGAAGCAGCCATGTTGTTTTGAGGTTCAGTTTAAAATAATGTCTCAACATTTCCACAATCTCAATTCTTATACCTACCATTCATTATAACAATTGAAACAGAAACTACAACTGAATAATAATGATATATAATAATAATAATAATAATAATAATAATATATACAATAATGATATATAGTATTTAAGATGTATACATAATACAATTTTGAGAGTAAAGGTTTTTAAAAACATAAATGCTTTTGATGGGCACTAATATATAATATAGTGGTGTCATATCTGTGATTTCCATTAATCTTGTTTATTGTATTCTACCCTACCCCTTACTGCGTGGGGACTTATAGTCTCTATGCCTTACCTATGCTAACTAAGCAGTCATTTACATATCATTACACATAGTCTTTTCCAATGCTTATTTCAAGTGTACATGAAATAAGCACTCAAATAAAGATCTGAAATAAATGAAAATAATTTGGTTATAGTTAAATAATTTCAAAATCATATCAATATTAATATAGCAGAAGTTTTAAAAGTTAGTTTATATCTCTTCATAGGTCATAAATTGAATCATTTTCTGCTAAAATTATTTGTGGTATTAATCTAAAAAGTATATTAAATAGGTCTATAAATTAAAAAAAAAATTCTTGTTTCATATTTCCTTAGAATGTAGCTCATGTTTTGTTCTTAAGTGTTGAGTGAGTAGCCATTGTCAAATGCAAAATAAATAACAGAACTGTCCATCAAACAGAATTAATAAAGTTTACAATAAAAAGAAAAAAGAACTGGGCAAAAATGAAATAATATCAAACAAGCAAGCAAACAATATATGCAAAGCAAATTAACAGGTAAGAAGGCAAAAAGTTCACTTACTAAGAATTGGCATCAGCGCACAAAAGCAAGGTTGGACAAGTGGAGTGGTCTGTCTTCTAAACAAGGCAGATCTGTACTGAGGGTATTTACCTCACCTTCCTACAAGGCAGGATGTGGCACAAGGTCGTTTTTTTATGTGGGGCAAATCTGAGTCTGTACGCTTGGGCAAAAATTCCCCGTAGACCTCATATACATGGGGTCGAGCCAGTCTACCTCCCCAGACATGACTCTGCACTTTGGCATAGGCTCGTCTGGGTTCCTTTCTGTCTGAAGACAGAGAGTTCAACAAGCCCGTACTGTCTGAATCGGCAGGTCTGGACTGAGCCATGTCAAACTGCAAACCAAGAAAAATATCCCAGCATGCATTTGTGGACTCCTGCCTATAAAAGGGGAGGGGGAAATGTTCTGCAGTCATTCCCACTATGATTTCATCCCCTCCCCCCATCATTTAATGATCATTATATTTTTATAAGAAGAAAAAAAGAAAGAAAAAGTGACATTCAAACTTTTTGAAATTTTTATGTCATGGGGTGTTTTGTAGGTTCCTTGTGAATATGTGGTATTATGGTATGTGTAGAATTGAATGGTGATGGATGAGTTCTTGTGGTGAATGAATGGATGGATTGTGAATCTGATTAGCTAGCTCTAGGATAGTTAATATGGCTAGCTTTACCCCACTTCTCCTCTGGCCTTGTGCCAAAATTGATCATCTTAGAACAATAAATCTACATTCCCACTATGACTGAAATCAACAACAAGTTGCTGTTTATGATTTCTCTTCCCATTGTGACTGCCAAAATTAACCTTATCCAACAAATATCCTTTCACTTTTAGCACTCTGTATTATTTACAAGTTTTACTGCATTTTCCATGACATTCCTTTTCTCTACTGCAGTGTTTTTTTATTTTAGTTAAGGCTGTTTTCTATTGCTATTAAATTCAAATACTTTATTAGTTTGGCAGTTGAAGTTGCCTGCAGTGCTAGGACAGACTTTTTGCTTGGTGAATGAAGTCACAAAAGTTAATTAGTTCCTTCTAATTAACATTTTTTTTATCATGTTACAAGATAGCTTATGGATCATCTTGATTCTGTAATCAGAAGTTTCATTTTTATATCAATTTTAAAATTGTCTTCTAATATATATATATATATATATATATATATATATAATTTTTCAAAAACATAAACCATTTAATAAATAAAAAGAATGAAATTTTGAACTGTTGGCATGCTGACACATTCCTTTTGAAAAATGGTGGTTGGGGAAAACAATTGATCTCAAACATCCCAAGATAAACAGATGCACATTTTGAAAAATTGCTATGCATGGAATAGGTGTAAATAGATAAACTGAATAAAAAAAATGTTGCACACACACTACAGTTCAAAAGATTGAGTCCACCCCTGTTAATTTTTTAATTTGTCTCCAAAAGTAGTTGTTTTCTACTTTAAATAAGAGAAAATTATTATATATGGTTTAAAAAACGTAAGACATAATTTTTTGAGAAATTTTATTATGACAAAAAAAAAAAAAAAATTTTATGATTAAATTTTTCTCTCGTCAAAATATCCTCCTTTAGCCTTGATTACTGCAGCACAAACGCACAAACCTGACACACCAATCAGACCCGGTATCAACAGTGCACCCCCACAAATTAGTTACAGCTATTGCAAAAGTCCTAACTCTGTTCCTAGAAACTACCAACACAACACATGTCAAACACTCTGGTGACTTAATCCAGAGACTACAAAGCATAAATATGGAAAACATGGTCATCATGAGCCTAGACATCAAAACATTATACACCAACATACTCATCATGATATGCCACTCAACATATTGAGAAACCTCCTCAAAAAGTCAAAAAGAAAAGCTTCCAATACCTGTGCATAAAATTATAAAAACATGCAAACTAATCACCAACCACTACTTCTTTTTCACCAATATTCTCTATAAGCAAAAATTCCGCTTACTTATAGGGTCACCTATCAGCAGTGTTCCTGCTTGCCTTTTTCTAGAATTCTTAGAATCCATTCCATTTAGACACATCGTACCAAACAGCTCGAATTACCTAAGATATATAGATGACATCCTCTTATTATATCCCCAAGATACAAACCTATTAGACATAATAATGAAACTCAATGTTGAACCTATCACTGAATTCATATATGAATTTGAAATAAACAATTCTCTACCTTTTCTCAGCATGTTACTAATATGCAGCAATGAGAAATTAGATTTTTAATATATATCGTAAACCAACAAACAAAAATGATCTAGACAACTTCTATTCCTACCACAGCCAAAAAATAAAATCTGGACTACTCATAGGATTTTGCCTTAGAACACTTGGAATATGTAGCCTAGAATACCTAAATGAAGACATGAAATATATTGAGAAAACTTTCAAACTTCTCCATTGTACTGATAAATCATCATTTACTTTCCCTTAAGATCTAGGAGGTATAAAAAGCACCCTGTAATATCCATCAGTAGATAAATAGTCAGAGTAAAGTGCAATAAAGCTTTGGTATAAGTATAATGGCTGGTTCTGTATTTACTACATTCACTACCCACATTATTTTATCCTCAACACAAAGAAAAATGAGCTTACAAAATCCACAAAACCAAAAAACAGACACCAATAACACTTCCAACAAAAATTACAAAAAATTCATAATAATAATCCTGACCTTCAACACTCTTTCCACTTAACTCACAAATAAATTAGTCATCCCTAATACTAGGATCATTATCTCCACCTTCAAGACAATTGGAGATATAATTAGGAAGAAAAAAAAAACCAACACCAATTTAAATGCCTGGATTTATCAAATAAATTGTTTATAATGCAAAAATATTTATGTGGGGGAGACCTCATATGATTTAACAGCCCACATCTATGAACACCAGAGAGACTTGGGTTTGGACAATTGATCTAATTCTCTCATCTTGCTGGACATAAATTTGATTTCACCAATGCCACCCTAATTAAAAAAGAACATAATACTTGAAGGAGAAAATACATAGAAAACTTAATAATAAAATTATTACCAACTATAAACATATGTTTGCATTGCCATCCTACTTTGAATCCATTCTTAAAGAATCTAACTGATATCTAATACAAAGAATGCATTCCCAAAGAAATGAGCCATAAAATCAGAACTCTGTGACTCCCTGCTGCGAGGGTTGGTCACACAAAGGGCAAAATAAAAAAAAAAAAAAAAAACCCTCCTAGACAGACAAATGCACACAATTACAAATACACAATACCATTCAATTGCCCACTTAAACATACAAAATTCTTCACAAACCTACATACACATAGAATTATCTATGGTTTTAAAACATGTGACACATGTCTGACCAATGAGAACTGACCCAGACACAATTGAAAATATCAGTATTTTCTGCCTTTTTGTCTGTTTTCTCTCAATCCCTGATGAAGCTTTAATAAAAGTGAAACATGTTAGATTGTTATGTTTCCTATTTGTTATATATATATATATATATATATATATATATATATATATATATATATATATGCACACTAAAGTAGATAGTGTTTCCATGTTGCTAATATACTTTTGCTGTTGTAGACAATATCAAATTTGGGATTTTTTTTTTACCCATACTTCAGCTGTCTAATGAGATATTTAATAAATGTGAGCTTCAGTTCTTCAGATTTTTTTTTTTTTTTTTTTTTTTTTACTGTAAACAAATATCTTAAGGAAAAGCATCTTTAAGTGAAATTTTTTTTCTTTTTCAAAATTGAGTTAAGTAATCATAAAATTAATTTTCATTTCATCTTGTATTTCTTTTATGTCTGCTTTATTTTTATATAATTTTAATTACAGAGGTTTAATTTTTCTATTAGTAGATATCAGTTCTGGTGCAATGAAAGTTAATTCTGGTTTACAAAAATTGACATTAAAAATCATCTAAGACCTGTTTTAAGTCCTCAAAAGTAATTTTTTTTAATGACAAACTTTGTTAATTTCTTGCAGTTTGAGCTTCAAAGAAAATATTTAAAGTACTGCAATATGTTTTAATATTTTTATAAAAAATCTGTAATGGTTTCTGGTTGAGAAACTTATATACATGATGCCATTTTATACTGCTGGTTTTGGGAGTGTATTTGGTTTATTTTATTAAACATAAATAAAAACATGACTTGGTATGTTTTGTGCACTGTAAAGAAATGAACACTGGGCTATATATGTAGATATAGTAGGCAGATGAAAGAAATTTGATAGACAAAATAGTATAAAAATAATATTATTGATAATAAAACTAATAATATTTATTGTATATTAGTAGCATAAGAAAGATTTTAAAATTTGGAGTTTTGGGACACACCTGTGTCCTTTCTCAAGAAGACAAGAAATAAAAAAAAAAAAAAAAAAAAAAAAGTGATTTTATTTTCCAGTCAATTTCTTTTTTTTTTTTTTTTTTTTTTTTATAGAAAAGACACAGGTGTGTCCCAAAAAATCTTTCTCATCATACTTCCATTTGGTCAAAACGCCTACTAATATACAATAAATATTATTAGTTTTATTATCAATATTATTATTTTTATTATTTTTTCTTTTTTTCTTTTTTTTACCTCTCGAATTTCTTTTACTGGCCTATTATATCTACATATAAGAATTTTAATTAAAGATGACTGACAAGGTACTTCGGTTTACTTTCCTTGTTGGCTGCTGTAATAATTGCATATTTAGGCAGCAATCCCACTTTTATACAAGTTTTATTAAAAAAGACTGGCATGGTACTGTGGGTTATTTTCCTTGTCAGTTGTTTTTAATAAAACCTGTATAAAAGAGGGATCATTCCCAAAATCCACAATTATAAGAAGCATATGTGGACAATCTTTCTTTACCATTTTACACATATATATATATATATATATATATTAAAAAGAGAGAAACCACAAACGTTTTTGGTTGTAATGTGGATCTTTTTAAAAAATATATTATGCTGTATTTTCCATAATTTTGCTATGCATGTTTCCGGCCTCGCGACCTTCCTCAGGCAAAGAGTGAATATTTTCACATATTATTACAAGGAATTAATCTTTCTTATGTTTTATGATGGTAAACATTCTCGATATTAGATATTCTCTTTTTTATGTGTTATACTTTGGAATCTAAATACAATTGTTGATATGGAAAATTTGAAAGAATTGTTCATAGTTCTTTATTTTATGAGTCAAACTGATGTTAATGTTTTTGAAATGTGCTATTTTTATTGCTCATTGGTTCGTCCGAACTAACATTCTCATCTTTATTCTTTTTTTGCAAATTTTTATATTTTTTTTATATTTGAAATAAAGTAGAAATATCAATTGTTCAGGCCACCCACTTTATTTTTGTTGATTTCTTTATATTAACCAGAAAATATTGATTTCTTGAAGCATTTTTTTTTTTTCATTTATCAATCACTGTATACACTGTTGTTACGTTTCCAATTCTCCCTATCATCGTAGCAGTTTCTTTTTTTTTTTTTTTTTTTTTTTTTCAAATGCGATGTCCTCAGAGTTTGATCTGAAACTAGTTGGAGCACCAAGCAATCTATATTATTGTAATCAGAACTCTGTTAGTAGGTTTCTTACCATAATGCAGTAAAAATGGCACATACTAGCAAAATTTCTTAGTGCACTATCAGCTAGGGAAACAAAGCAAGTTCTAGTCCAATTTGCAACTAAACACTTTCACTGCTACATTGTTATAGCATTATGGTCTTTGCCAGTAGCATGCAGAAGGGGAGGAAGAGAGTGCAACATCCCCTGGTATCCCCTATCAGGAGGGCATACAATCAAAGAGTTTTTGAAATTTGAAATTGTCTCTGTTAACTTTTTGGCACCCTATAGTCCCACAAACTGGTGTGAATGTGGATTCATGTTTTGATAAATAAGACTGGAATATGATACTTATAGGTAGTTACTACCTATAGTGTAGTCACTCATGGGGGTGTCAGGTTATTCCATTACATCAATTTATATATATATATATATTATTTTTGTAGGTACAAAATTTAATGATCGAAATCTCGTAATATTAAGTTTTATACTTTTATTTTGGACACATACATATATATATATATATATATATATATATATATAATCATTTCACCCCAAGCCACTAAGATGCAAGAGGTTACCAAATGTTAGAGTATATAAGAAAAAAAAACTCTATTAAACAGAAAGAGCATTAAAAGAACACAAATTAAAAAGGCAGTAGATAACAATTGACATTGCATTTAAATTTTGAAGATGAAAATTGACTAAAATAAAATAATTTTCTGGTGAAAAGTAAGCTAAAAATTGTTTATATTTCTTCATATATAGAAAATAATCAGTAAGATGCATAGTTTACAAAGGTACCTTTAATGTTAAGTTATCCGAGCCCTATAGCTGTCCATTTCACACTTTGTTAGGTAGCCTCTTAGTTATAATATTAGTGCTTTGAATAAAGTGAAATATTTGCATGGGACTATTTTATTTTATTTGTGCTGGCAAACCTGATAATTATAATTTTAATCTAAATTGCACATTAAATAATTCTCAGTTATATTGTTGTTCATTAGCTCCTTAAAGTTATTAGTTGACTGTTCCCATAAGCTTTTGTTACTCAATTCTAGCCTCACTTGGGACTCCATAAAAATGGTTGCCAAAATTGATCTTATCCAATAAATGTCATTTAATTAATTCTTTCTAATTAGCATTTTTATTTCTAGTTTTATTAGGTAGCTATTGGATTAAATAGTGTGTGTGTGTGTATGTTAGATGTGATTACATAAGTGCAGGTGGCCTAAGCAAGCCACCCTCATTCCCTTTGTACTCCCTTGGTGAATTGTAAGTTCCACTCAAGCAGCTGCTTCCCTCAATCCACTGCTTTGTGGAACCAACTCACGAGTTACATTCCTCAATCGCTACAATCTTAACTTGTTCGAATCTAGGGTTAATTGTTTTAAACTATGCCATTTACTCTGTAATACTCTACCTTTAGTGGCTCTCGAGGCTTGTATAGGGTGAACATCATCGTAAAAAAAAAAAAAACAAAGATAGATTTGGCAAATCATGTTCAAACAAATTCTAGCTGGGATAATTTGAAAGCCTTGGGAAATGACATGGATCTACTTTCTTTCCAGCTATGAGTAAATAAGGCAATTTGGTCCCTCTAACTCTGTAAATCACCTGCATGTGGATAGAAAATGAGTTCAGCAAATATAAAAATCTAGAAAGGGGTGTAAGACAAGGATGGGTCTTCTCATCAGGCTTATTTAATCTATATAGTGAAGCCATTTTGAGAGAATTAGATGTCCTACCATGATTCATTGGTGGCCATAATCTTAATGACATAAGATATGCAGATGACACAGTGTTGATAGCAGACATGGAAAGAAGACTACAAAAAAGATCCACCAATTCCATTTTGTTTCCAAAACCAATATGCCAACTTCACTTATTTACATTGTTTGGTCTGTTGTCTTCATCTTTACTACCATATTCACAACATTTTGGTCGTTGTATGCTTTGGCCTTCTTCAGGCGAAATTTTTTGGAATTTTGAATTGAACCCATTTTTAGTCCACCTGAATATCACCTGAAGAAGGCAAGTGTACAATGGCTAAAACACTGTGAATATGACAATAAAGATGAGGCCAACAATTCAAACAATGTATATAGTGTAAATAGTTAGAATACCTCATCTCAGAAACATACAGATATTTCACTCATAGCTAAAGGATAGGTGAAATGGATTTCTATCTTACACATCCCCAAAATATGCACTTTTTACTTACCCCTTCTTTAAAACAATCTCACTCAGTATCCCTCTATCTTGAGTGCCCCATCTCAATAATATAGACAGATGTGGCTGTACATCTTATTTCTAAAAGAAACTGCACTCCCAAAAAAAAAAACTATAGCTACCATACATGTACTCAAATGTACCTTTAAATTAACCACATTAAATGTGTGGAAACATTTTTTAATACCTATCAAAAACTAACAAAACTATTAGATTACAACAAGAATACCCCCCCCCCCGGGGAAAACTGCAGAAGATATCACTTAAGGCAAGAAAAGATGTCCTAAAACAATCTATTCAACCACAATAACACTGTCTTTAGCATAAAATGACCCAAAGGTGTTGATATGCTGTTAAGCATAAACAAACTAAGATATCTAGAATAAAAAAATGGTTAATGTTTTTGTTTTTTTCTTTTCCTAATTTTACATTAATTCAGTCTTTGAGAAAAAAATTCTTCCCCCCCACACCTTAGTTTTGAATGCATCAGTTTCTCTACACAGACTTCAATCTGTACATAGTTTTATGTTGATAACTATACAATAAGATATGTAGAGGAACCAATTTTTGTTCCAAATTTTCCTTAATGCTTTTTCAGGTTTTAGGGAATACTAATTTTTTCCCATTTTCAGTATAGAATTCTGTTCTTTTTTTGTTTTTGTTTTTTTCCCCCCTGCCATTTTCAGTAAAGATTTTTGTTTTTGCTTCATTCTAATCCTTAGTGAGAAAGTGTAATAATATATAAATTATATTAAAACAAGAAAAAAAAAAGGAAAATTAAAAATTTTACCAGCTGGAATATCACCCATTGGATAAGTTGCTCTACTTTGATGGGATTTCATACCTTATACTTCAGCCTTTAATCTAACTTAATGAGTTTCCAGGAAAATCCTTGCAAAAAATTTAACAATCCTTAATAAGAATTAAGTAAAAGTGGAAAAACCTACAGAAAAGTAGCACCCCAAAGTCATCTAGAGACAAAAAGCTACATTATTTTTTGGTCACTTTATTGAAATTGTTAAATAACATTTTTGAAAATGTCTAATTCATAAAATTTGGCTTTCTGAAATGACAAATTACCCCCACCTCCATCACCATGTGTGATAGGAAAAAGAAAGGATAAAACAAAGACAAGATTTTTTTTACCCTCCCCCACTATCACCACCTTTTTTTTAAACTTTATTATTATTAAATCAAACAAACTTTGTAAAACTTGGTTCCTAAATACTGTAAACTGTAAGGATACAGTAGATAAGGGGAATGTATTAAAACATTACCAACTTTATCCTTTGATGTCTGTCAGACGAGTGAGTTAGGAAAGGCAAGCATAGTAACAAATAAAAATGGCAGTAGACAAATTTATTAGAAAACGAATTTCCATTTCAAGTAGGCCATTCCATTTTTTCCTCATTATGAAGAATAAGCCCCTCTAGATATCTAAAACACTTTTTTTTTTTTTTTTTCAGCTGTACATTAGTTTCAATTCATTCTTCATTTTATCTCCTCATTAGATTCCACTATTAAGCCATTCAGAAATTATTTACCAGAAAGTATATAAAATCAAATGTAAATTAAATTTATCTAAATATTATTTATCGAAAGTGTAACCACCTTCATTCTTAACAACTACAGTCCAATGGGAAGGCACATTTTCAATTTTATGGTTAAAGAAAACTGTTTTTTCCCTGAAAAAGTTTGAAAGACTATTTTCAACTCTTTTGAGTCTTACTGTGTAACGCAAGCAGATGATTCTGTTGTCTCAATTACTGTTGTCTGATCACCTAGGCTGGTGGTTCCCAAACAGTGCGGCACCTCATGTGCAGTGGAAGAGGATAGCAGGTGAGGCAGAATGATTGTAAGACAGTGTCTTCTAATTCTCTTTCATTACCTGTAATCCCCTGCATCGTGGCCTTATTGCTTTGTTTTAATGAAAAAAATAAAAATGAAATAAATACTCATGTATTATTGTTTCTTATGCCTGTTCATTTAGAAGTAATTAAAAATGAATCTAAATCAATATTTTCACTTTTTGCTGACCTTTTATCCAAAGCTTATTTCATCCTGACATCTTTCAACTACTATATATATATATATATATATATATATATATATATATATATATAAAGATGAAAAAAAAGACTCTAAATGAATTTGGTTAGATATATATAAAAAAAAAAAAAAAGCTAAAATCCCCTGCACCCCTTTGTTGTGAATGTGTAGTCCTAGCAACATAACAAATTTTTTCCGATGAAGTCCTGAAGGATGAAACACTTCACAAGTAAACTTATCCTACTTTGTCATAGAATTTCCCATATATATATATATATATATATATACACACACACACCCACACACAACGTTTTTTTTTTTTTTTAGAACATAGGTGATCATGACTTTCTACAAATGTAAATGCCCAAAAGTTATTAGGAAAGATAGTGGAGTAGTTTCCTATTGTCTTCTCCACAGTTCAGAATTCAGAGTTTTCATTTTTCTTAGACAGCCACTTAAGGCTATTTAGCCCAGTCTACTCTGTTATTTAATCCATAAAAAATAACATAAAAAGAAAGTGAGCAATCAAAAAGAAAGAGGAATAAAAAAAAATAAAATAGAACAAGGTAGAGGCATATTTAACTCTGTTGGTGGTCATAATGCGCCAAACATTTTTTTCACTTATACTAAAAAGATCTTGACCTTTATTGGCACCCAATACTTATACTAATATCCATAACTGGAGATTGGAAAAAGGGAAGGATTCATACCTTTCTCAAGGACAATAATGTGAAAGTGAATACAATAGACAAGCCTGAAATTTGAGTTTGGTTTGTCAATTCTATTTTCCACACTGATATTCATTACACTAGTTGTGCATTGCTAATTATATATATATATATATATATATATATATATATATATATATATATATATATATATTTAAGTTATAAGGAACTTGGTAAACCGAATTGGTAAATCCAAAGAGGATGAAATCCTGAGAGCTCAATGTTAGGACAGAGCTAATATGTAATGAAAAACAAATCACTTTAATGTACCATTACGATAATTTATTTCACCTAAATCCTTTTTTAAGGATTCAGGATCATCAGGTAAATCTTCCAATGGAAGATTTACCTGATGATCCTGAATCCTTAAAAAAGGATTTAGGTGAAATAAATTATCGTAATGGTACATTAAAGTGATTTGTTTTTCATTACATATTTATATATATATATATATATATATATATATATAATATATTATAATAATATTTTTTGTTTAAAAATATGATTCCTTCGCTACATAAGAGTTCTCATGTTTCAAAAACGTGAGCCGAAATCATCCAAATAATTAATAAAATTAAGTTGGATTGAGGTGTTTAGTCACGTTTCATCTTCAAGCGAAATTTTAGGAATAAGCTATCTCTCGGTTTGCGTGTATTTTTACAGAATTTGTTATTGTGGGAGTGGCTATACTATTTTCATGCATAATCCGGGGTTCCTTAGTATCTTAGTATATATATATATATATATGGAAGAGGTTATAGTTGTTCCAAAAATAGAAAAGTGTATATTTTAAAAAGAGAGAAACCTGGTAATTTTTTAAATTGTCCCAAAAAGTAGTTGTTTTGTACTTTAAATAAGAGAAATTGGTTAAAAAAAAAAGTAAGGCAATTTTTTATTAGAAATTTTATTGTGAAAAAAGTAAAAATCATTTTGATTAAATTTTGCTTTTGTCAAAATATCCTCCTTTAGTCTTGATTAGAGCAGCACAAAATTTTGGCATTTGTTGTAAAAATTTCTCAATGTATAAGTTTGATAATTGATTCCATCCATTTTTCAATGACTCTAAGAGCCCTTTTTCATTTTTTTTTTTTTTCTCACACTTTTGTCTTATGAATTATCAAAACTTTGGCAATCTTTTTAGGAGATAATTCTCAGGATATTTTGGTCAAGTATAAATACATTTTTTAAGACAGCAAAACTAAGTTAAATATCCAATTAAATTTAGAAATTTAAATGTCTTTGCAAAATGCTGTAATTTTTTTTTTAATGTATGCATTAAAAACATCAAAAAGAAACAGTTGAAATTTCTAAAGCACATAATGTGGAAAGAGAGCTTAGAAAATTTGATACTCACAGGATTGATTGAAGGCAAGAGAGACAGGAAAACAATACCTAATTTAGCTAGTGAGCTTGTGTAAGTGGATGGTGGAACAAGTTTTAAGAGATAACAAAAAGACAGTTTATTAAGTGTTACAAAAGACAGGAAATTGTGGAGAGCCATGATTGACAATGTCTTAAAGAGATACAGCACATAGAAGATTCTATACTGTAATGTAGTGATTCTTAACTAGTGCCACAGCACACTAGTATTGTCACAACATACGTGTGTGTGTGTGGTAATAGTACAGCATTAGTATTTGAATAAATGAATAAGTATTAAACTTTTTCTTTTTCAAATAATTCTTTTCACTATTCTTCAATTATGTTATTTTAAATATTTTATTTTAATATTCATTTTTTAAAATGTATTTTTATTTTTATTTTTTTAATTGGAAGAAATTATGAAAAAACACCAGGCACATGTTTCATACTAAATAAGCAGCACAAATAGTTGAATAGAAACATTAAAATAAAGTAAGTTCATATTTGTGTGTGTGTGTGTATTTTTATTTTTTTTTTTTTTAAATCTATGGTTTTATTTCATAACATTTAAATATATACCCTTTAAAAATTTTGCTAAGTATGCCGTGATATTTTCATTTGTTCTTAGGTGTGCCATTGCTTAAAAAGGTTGAGAAAGACTGCTGTAATACATATATAAAGCAACATATATGTATAGATATTTTCTGTTATCTAAGAAAAAATCATATAACATTGAACAGTAGTATAGGCATGCAGAAGCACTTGCAGAGACAGACGTCTCACCCTACTTCTTTTCTTCCCTCTCCCCAAGTAATGTTCATCTTTCCGCCTGTATAATAAGTGATGTATAATCCTCTCTGATTTAGCGCTCTAAGTCGGATCTTCTCTCCTCTCTGTTGATGACAGATTGGTTAGGGAGATTTCCCTTTTGGGATTAAAGTTTCTATATCCGGTGAGTTGGGGGCTCAGAAGAAAAGGGGTTGCTGAGGATTTAAGAGAAAAGCCGTCTTACTGTCTGACACTGTTGGAGATGCTGATCTCCTTTTTAAAGTGGAAATAAATACAACCTTTTTCTTCCCACTTTTTAACATCTGTTGTGTATATATATTTCTTTATTTTTGTGGAATTGTACTTGCTCTATGTTGACACTTATTTGCATTTGGATTTTTCTTATTTTCATTTTTAATTTTTTAAAATTTAATCCTTTTTTTATTTTGGAAATTTATTTTTTTAACTTTCATTCTTAACTGTTTAATTTACCATTTAGTAATTTCAATGAATATTTTTTTTCTGAAAATTCATTATGTAATTATTTTTTTTATCTTGATTGCAGCAGAAGTCTCTGTAAGCATTTAACTTCTTGAAAAAATTCTTGTAAAGTTTTCATTAAAATGCTTAAAGATCTATTTGAAAATATACTATAAATTTGGTAAATCACATTTAATGAGATATCTTAAGATATATATATATATATATATATATATAGAGAGAGAGAGAGAGTGGGGTTCAGGCACGATGTAGTAATGGATTGTTGCTTGTATTGAGGAATCTGAGAGCTGCGTTTGAATTACAGTTGAATTCATAAAAAAAAAAAGGTATGGAAAAAGGTATGAATCCATCTCTTTTTCCCTTCAGCTATGGGTAAATAGCTGGGCTGATCGGGTTCTATAGCCTTGGGTCACAACTGGTCAGGGAGAAAGACAACTCTGAATTCAAAACTTGTGGAGGGTCATTTGGGGACCTTGTGACATAGTGTGCACTAGTTCTGTGTACTCTCCCAAAAAGCGTGGTTGGTTCTGCATAACCCATCAACACTATAATCAGATGATATGTGCAGGTAGTCTGGCTGTTGGTCCTAAGAACTGAACTGCTTGACCCCCATACGTAAAAAAATTGTGTGTTTGTGTTTGTGTGTGTGTGTGTGTGTGTTTATGTTTATGTATATATTTATATATATATATAATCAAGAAAACACCTTAAAATTCCATATCAGTTGTAATTTATTTCATGAATATTGTTCTATTCATCTTTTCAGACTGAAAGTTTTTAACCTCAGAATTATACCAATTTGTAATTAGTAGGGATATATATATATATATATATATATATATATATATATATATATATATATATATATATATATATATAAAACAAATAATTACTTGATTGAATTGTAATTTCATTAAATGCAGATTAGATACTGATTTTTTTTTTTCTTCATTGTATGGCTGTAAACCCCATATAATGCAAGGACTTACAGCTATATAGTGTTGAAACTCTGTTGAGCCTTGTCGGTACATAGGTAGGTAACCATTTGAGAATACCAGGTGCTTTAAGCTCGGATGCGTGGATAATGGCTTGGAATTGTTAATTGGAGAGCCAAGTTCCAATTTCATTTGGGTTCATTATATTCACTTATGTGCAAATACCATTTGGAAAGGTATGGATCCACCTTTTCTTCCTCCAGCTCTGGGTTAATTAGTAAGACTTGAATCACTAAATCATTATAATCTCCAAAGTTTTTATGGTCTCAAAATATTTTCTTGTTTTAAATCAACTGCAGAAGGTTGATAAATCTTTTCCTACTTTTTTTTTTTTTTCTATAAAAAATACAAATATATCAATATTTGTAAAAAAGCTCAATGAAATAAAAAAATATGTTATAAAAACTTTTGAGAAAAATGGTGTTTTACATCTTGTGAATTTATTACCAATGACAACCCCTTTCCTTAATGTTTTTACGAGATCATTATTATCTTGCTGCAAAATTCTTATGATATAAAAATATTTTCTAGCTTTAAATAACTTGCAAAGGGTTGAGAAGCCATAGAAAAATGAATGAATGAATCAATCATATAATGCAAGATTACATTTTTTTTTTTTATTGTAATAAAAACATAACAAACATATATAACCGATCATCAGGTGGTTAAAATGAATCTTACATTGTATTTACAAATTATATATATATATATATATATATATATATATATATATATATATATATATATATATATATATTATATACATATATATATATATATATATATATATATATATATAATATATATATATTATATACATATATATATATATATATATATATATATATAATATATATATATTATATACATATATATATATATATATATATATATATATATAATATATATATATTATATATATATATATATATATATATATATATATATATATATATATATATATACATATGGTGAAATATAGTTTTATGGTATAATATATTAGGTAAAATTGCTCAATGGCCAAAATAGAGCTTTGTTTAATATAGGAGTAGGCACTGAGGCCAGTACCAAGTTGTCAGTCTTTCATGCTTAAATGCAATCTTTAAAACATATTTCAAGCATGAAATACTCTTCCCACTTGGTGTTTAGACACACACACACACACACACATTCCTATTATGCTAATTCGGGGGGGTTATATATATATATATATATATATATATATATATGATGTTATAAATAATGTTTATTATTTTTTTGTTGTCAATTCTCATGAACAAAGAAAATGTGTAAATTCAGTTTCATATGCTTAGGTTTTATTACAATTCTAATCATTGATTTTTAAAACAACAAACATTGCTGAGGAGTGAAGTTAGTTAAAATAATAGCAGTGTCAAGGGAAAACAATGTTTGTTTGTGACACAGTTTGTTTTTTTTTTTTTTTTTTTTTAATTTTTTGATAGGCTCAAAGGTCCAAGACGGTTAAAGGTTAAGATGAGTTATATGACCCATAACCAAATGATATGTTTGATTGCATGCCATTGGCACAAAGAGATATATAAAAACAGAATCTTCCATTATCATTTGTTAGTTATTGCCTGTAAAAACTATATCTGGAATTTAAAGTCTGTCATTTTTACTCTGGTAGCAGAGCATAGTTAAAAGGAAATATTAATAAGCAAGTTTCCCTGATAGCTATAGTATTCAAATATTCAAATATAATGTCAATCAACATCTTCTGATGCCTTGACCTTGATCCCTGTTCTTCTTTTTATCCTTTTCCCAAACACTCCTCTTTACTCTTACTCTCTGTAACCCCTTGAGAGCTAGTGGCACTCGTGCTTTATTTGGGGTGATATGCTTAAAAAAAAAGAAAGAAGTAATTAAAGAAAATCTCTATATATTTATATATCTTATATTATAAATTAATTGATTTAAAATATGTTTTTTTTTTGCTATATAGTTCTAACCATGTTTCAAAAATGGAAGGTCTAAATTTAATTTTATAATTGAATTAAAGACAGTTCCATTTCATCCTCAAGTGAATTTTGGAGTAATTTATAAAATTACTGGGTTTTAAAGACAGCAATAATCATAATTCATGTTTCCAAGGAAACAGAGAAATTCATTTCAACCAGACGAGGGGTGTTTGCATGTTCATTATGTCTGTATTTTGAATAGCTGATACATCAAAATACAAACACCCCTAAAACCATATTTTAAATCAATTAATTTATAATATTAATGCTCTGTAAATTTACATTGAGCACTATTTTGTAAAAATAGAAATATCTATAAGAACACCAGATTATATATCTTACTGTTCTTTCTTTTTATTTATATATACATATATCTATATATATTAACTTGTTGAATAACTTGATGAAGCTGAGATCTTTCATGAGAAAGAATAGTGATAAACATTTCTTTCTCCAAAAATAATGAACTCATTAGAAAAAAAAAATAGACCATTCATTTTCTTAAGTAGAATGCTTTAAAATTTCCATTTGTTTTTTTTTTTTGTTTTTTTTGTTTTTTTTTGTTTTTTTTGTTTGTTTTTTTTGCTCAAGTAAATCCATGGAAAAAGGATAGACTTTTAGGAAATGGCTCCAAATGTTGAAGCAAAGAAAAGCATGAACTGTTTGTTCATACTTTGTAATGTAAAGCTGTTGGGTGGAATGTGTTTGAGAGGAATTTAAAGGATCTGGATATAGAAGATGGAATGGTAAAACTTTATAATAAATTTGACACTTTGTTTAAAGACATGAATCTGTATGCCTTTATCGCCTATGAATCTTTTGAGAAATATCAGCAGACCATAGATATCTCAGATCATGCCTATTTAATTGAATTTGACTGCCTCATGGCAAAATTGAGAAACCACAATATTAAATTACCAAGACCTGTACTAGCATACAGAACCTTGAAAAGTGCAAACTTATCACAAGAAAAGGAAAACTAGAGCCAGAGTGAATGAGGTAAATCTTCAAGATATGTCAGAACTACTTAAGATCATGAGAGGACATTCCAGTGACACTTCCACTGATAATAAAGTTTCAGTAATTCTGATTAAAAGACTGGTCGATATAGCCTTCAGTCAAAAAGGGAAAAACTTGAAAACTGAAGTAGAGACAGAAGTGCCACATGAAGAATATTTCGGTCATTGGTCAAACAGATGGTGTTTTCAATACTCCAATAGAAGGGGTAGAAATTCAAAAGTGATGACAAATAGATTCTTTTGTCCTTCTACTGGATGGAGATCTAAGCCTCCTCTGCCTAGTGGTAGACCTTTCAGCTTTTCATTGAGCCAGAAACTGTCCATATGTAGAGAAAAATTCCCAAGATAGTCAATCAGAATATGACTTTTATCAGTCAAAAGCCAGGTAGAGATAATGCTTCTTTTTTGGGGGTGGGCGGGGGTGAAATTCTGGACATTGGAACATCAAGATATGTTCTTTTGAAAAGAATGGTATGAAATTTTTCTGGAAATGTTGCCAAATAATATTCAAAGATTTAAGTAGCATGGGCAACCTTTTTTGATCAGTGGGCCGCATGATCTATGGCTCGTCACAAAGCGGGTCACTCTACTGGGAAGATTCAAAGTTAATTTTTTGTAGTACATACCTCTGTTATGTTCACTACAGAAGACCATACCTTAGAAATGCGGCGGGGGAAATTGATTTTTTTTTGATTTTTCTTTGGAGAAAATATTTTTCTATAATTAAAAAGTATTGAATAATTGATTTGTTTTCTACAGCTTATCAACCCATTGCAGGTTATTTAAAGCCAGAATTTTTTTTTTTTTTTAAGTTAATAATGATTTAGTGATACAAGTTTTACTAATTAACCCATAGCTATTGGGGAAGTGGATTAATATCTTTCCTAAGGGTATTTGTGCATATAAAAAAACCAACTTGAATCGGAACTCTGCTCTCTGATTAACAATTCTGAGACATTATCCATTAAATCATTCACATGTCCAAGGTTACAGCACCTGGTACTCCCAAGTGGTCATCCATCTAGGTACCTCAGCTATTTTCACTACAGAACAGAATATACCTTAGAAGTTGGGAGGGGGTTATTTTTATTTTTTTTATTTTCTATAATTAAAAAAATATTGATTGATTCGTTTTCTACAGCTTATCGACTTATCAGGTTATTTAAAGCCAGAAAATATGAAATGAGGGGAATTTATTTTTTTGTTGAGAAAAGATTTTTCTATAATTAAAAAATAGAAGTCATGGTATTATATTAACATTGATAACAATATAATTTATTTCTAATTTATTCAATACAAAATAAAAAAAGGATATTTCTTCTCAAGAGAAATAATTATTATGAAAGCAGAAGATGTTGACACGTATGATCTTTTTTTAGTGAAAATGGCTCAATGATTTAAATTGATAAAATGTTACTTTGCACTACAAAATTCAAGAAACGTTGTACTTAATCATTATTTAGGTGTGAGTGAATAAGTGAAAACAAAATTTTAAGTAATGTTATTTTCTTTATAAAATTAAATGTACCCTTTAGAAAGATCAAACAATTTTGCCATGACTGTTAAAGTGTAAGAAGTTATAAATTTGGAAATGTAGAAGTTAGCTTATACTGCTATGTTTTCATAAAGGCATGTCAGTGGACATTGTTACTGATGTTGAGGCAGATATTCGTTATATATTTAGAGATTCTTGATAAAATATAAAGAATCTGCAATCAATTCCTAACACTTGACTTTTCTCATTGCAAAGTCACATTTTCTGAAGATAGAAACAGAATTGAGGAAAAAGAACAGATATGTATTTGAGGATTCTTGATAAAATTCTGGAAGAATTTGCAATGTTATTGCTGATACTGTTAATTTATTTTACAATAGATACAATTTTACACCCTTGTTTTAAAAAGTAATCAGAAATTGTACTAAAATTAGTAAGGATTAGTATTTCTTTAATCATTGATATATGGGTAGGGTAATTAGTAAGATATTTTTGAAGTCCAGTCAAGTTTCTTACATTCACTTTTATGCAAATACCCCTGGGAAAGGTATGAATCCATCTCTTCTGTCCCCTCAGCTAAATAAATAGGGCAGAATCGGGATCTTCAGCTTTAGTTGGCAATCACTGTTGGAGAAGGATGACTCTGAATTAAAACCAGTCGTGCATGGGGCCAGCAAACTCATTTCATGAAAAACATTTAAGGAAACCATAGCAGCAATACTTAGCAAGCTGAGGCTATGAACCCCATGTTTCACAGTTGGGATCTATGGGACGTGAGAGAGACAGATTTTTTTCATTTGACATTCAGTTGCTTTTTATTGCAACCATAATTCAAAAACCATCAGTAAGTAATGTGAATTAAAAATTTTAAGTTTTTTTTTTCTCTTTTTTTAAGATCCACAATTTCTGCAGGTTTGTGCCAGTGTTTTGAGCACTGCTCAAAGCTGTACAACTGAGTCTGCTCAAGTTGAGCTGTCTTGCTAGAAACTGACCTCCTCCTCCTCATATTGGTGTAACTATCTGTCAGATTTTTCATATTACCTACAAAATGTAAACCTATGTACAATGGACTCCCACCAGCTCAATGTTAGACTGAATTAGTATCATATTTTATTGTGCTTGCTTCTAAAGACAGGTATAGTAGAAATGAAGAGTGAATAAAAGATTGTCTTACACTTGTGATTAATATCAGTCAGTAAGTTATGTGTCATGCATGATACATGTGTAGGTGATCATGTATCTTTCAATACATGACTGATGAGGCAGATTTTTTTCCACAGTAGGTTGCCATTTCTTTCTGCAGTAGACCAGTTGCCATCCAAGGTTATAGAACCCGGTCTGTCCTGCTATTTACCTATAGCTGGGGATGAGAAGAAGAGAATTCATACCTTTCCCAAGGGTATTAGCACATAAGTGAATGTAATGGATTCAACTGGAATTCGAACTTGGCTCTCCGATTCCTCAATCCAAGCCACTATCCATTAGTCCACTGTGATTAATATAGTACTTGCAAAACCTATGTTTATTCTTAAATATTTTGGTATGTTGTTCTCATTCTACTTTGGGGTAACTAACCTTGGATAAACTAGATATGGTATAACACTGTTGAATTTTTTATAGAAATATCTACCATCTCCACCTCTTTGGAAACTGTTGTTTTTCAAAGTGGAGAAGAAAGAGGATTCATTAGAATCTAACTTAAATACTACATTAATTGCTTGTTATCATTCCTTACCAATTTAATGCATAATTACTGCAATTAGTATAAAAACTGTGACAAATTTTGTTTTTGCCGAGAGCACATTTTAAAATAGTTTTAAGGAAAAGTCACATATCTTGAAAACATTTTGAAGTTTACATGGCATTGTGGGTGATGAGTTATTTTCCACCCAGTAATTTCTGTCCAACAGTTGCATACCTGTTGCTGTTCTATTGCTATTTCTATGGCAAATGTTCCACTAGTTCAAACATTTACAGTTGGGACATGACATGTCACTTCAATGAAGTTGAATCACACTTTATTACTGTGTTTGAAATATTTCTGTTCAGAGAGCCTCTCCCCCCCCCCCAAGAGCTATGATTTTGTGGAACAGACTTCAACATGTTTTCATTACTGAACACTTGAATCTTGGCCTCTTCAAGTCAAGTGTCAGTCATCATTTTTACTCCTTATCCTCATAATCTTCATATTTTTTTATGACATCCTCTTCTCTTCTATTCATATCATATATCCAATCAATCATTTTTGACTGTAACCCACTACCTTGAGTGGCTTTCAAGCCTTGTGTTGATTGAAATTTAGTGCATTTTCCTGAAAAAATGTTTGGAAGAGAAAGATTTTATAAATTTCAATTGAAAGCAGTACTGGCTGTTCAGTCAATGTATGCCAAATGTTTCCTAGTAGGCAAATGGCAAATATATATATATATATATATATATAATTATTTATTTAAAAATATGATTCCAACTCGCTACATCTTCAAGCGAAATTTTTTGGGATGGAACAGAGCCTACTTTAACTCAAGTTAATTCAAATATTATTTTGAAGTTTTCGGCTCTTGTTTTGAAACATGAGACCTCTTATGTAGCGAGTTGGAATCATATTTTTAAATAAATAATTATATTTATGCTCTACTTTCGTATCGAGCACTATTTTTTAAAAATAATAACAAAAATACTAAGGAACTTTGGATTATTTACCAAACCAGTTTCTTTCCTATTTTCTACAATATTTTCACACACACACACACACATATATATATATATATATATATATATATATACGCAGACACAGTTTTTACAAAAGGATTATGATTAAGGTTGCATACATTTTTTACTAGTTTTTTGTTTTATCTTATTTTTGGTGCACTTTATTGAGACTTCCTGGTCATATTCTGTGACCTTAGTTAAGTATTGTAGATTAGAAATAAAGAATAAGCCATTTATATCTATCTTTATTTCTTATATATAATATTTACATAATGGTCATAGACTATGATCTGAGAGTCCTGATAGTCATCAATAGGAAGATGAAAATCAATACTTATCAAAAAATTAATAATTAATAAGAAATTCAAAGAATATGAATGCAATTGGTATATGCTTGGATATTGTAATCTCCAATATACTAATGCCTATACAAGTAATATTTCAACCATATTAATGGGTCTCTCTCTCTCTCTCACACTCACTCACAAACTTTTTCTTTCTCTCTCACACTCACTCACAAACTTTTTCTTTCTCTCTCACACTCACTCACAAACTTTTTCTTTCTCTCTCACACTCACTCACACACACACTTTTTCTCTCTCTCACACACTCACTCACACACACACTTTTTCTCTCTCTCACACACTCACTCACACACACACTTTTTCTCTCTCTCACACACTCACTCACACACACACTTTTTCTCTCTCTCACACACTCACTCACACACACACTTTTTCTCTCTCTCTCTCTCTCTCAAAGAATAGAGGGAGTGCTATGGAGTAGGAATTCCTAGGACTTGATTTTTCTCATTGCAAAATTTCATTGTCTGAAGTTAAAAACACAATTGAGTAAAAAGAACAGATAAGTATTTGGGGATTCTTGATAAAATCCTGGGAGTATCTGCAATATTATTAGTCCTGGCATGACATCTTGACTTCAGTCACTTTCCCATCCCCATAATTTAACTTCCCTGTGCCTTTTCTATAAATATTTTCATGGTAATTGTGATGAACTTTTCTCTGTTATCTAGATTTTATGAATTTAAGCACAGTACTAGATTGGCAGCTAGGTCTCATCATTTTGCAGTTGAAATTGCTAGATGTAACCATAAGTTCTATGCTTACATTTTCTTTTCTTGTACTTGTTACTTCTAGCTTCTTGCTTTCCAGTCAAGTTTGAACTTCAAAAATTTAAATGCAATTTGAATCATTATCTTCTGTTGCCTTAATTTGTGTTTTTTATTTGCTTTGCTCAATATTGTATTTTCTCAGATCTTTTCATACTAAGTAACCCCCTTGTGTCTTAGTAGCTTTATCACCTTGCTTGGGGTGAGATGATTAAAAAAAGAAAGAAAAATAATGAAAAAAAACAAAAAAAAAACAAAGAAGATATTGTGCATTGATCCCAGTTTGAAAGTCAGGGAACAGTTATTTTTGTACAAAGGCACAAACTTGGGGGCCCCATTGATAATTGAATTTATTTCTTGTTTGCTCAATGCACATTGTTATCCACATTTAATTGCAGATCAAACTTTAGCCTATACTGATGTTTATCCAAATCACCACTGAATAAGATGCATTTAATTATGCCAGCTCATTGATTATTTGATGTCCACATGACATATTTTCTAGGACTATAAGAATAATTTCTGTATGCTGATCTGTACTTCATTTAACAACCAGCGGAGAAGAGACAATGTCAAAAAAAATGTCTAAAGACTTAAATGTTGGTTTTTATTGTAGGGCTTTATATATCTCTAAGTAATACATACTTCTTCCCCATGTATTAAACAGGAGTAGAAATTTATTCCTTGTTTCTTGTTTAGGATTGATTTTCCGGTTCCTTCTAAAGATTTTTCATTCTCTCTCATTCCCAGTAATCCCTTGCATCTTAGTGACATTATCACTTTGCTTGGGATGAAATGATTAAAAAAAAAAAAAATATCCATCTGGTATTGATTGACAAACTCTATTTAACCCATTGTATCTGTGGAGTTACAGAAGTGCCAATTAAACTAAATGTTGGGTGAGAGTTGATCTTTGGAGTTTGTTTTTAAGATTTCGTTTTTAATTTATAAAGTATGTTTTTTAAACTGAAATACTAGACTTGTAGCAGCCTAATTTTCATATGCGTTTAGTTGACTGTGCATCTAACTGCTTTGTGGGGACAAATCAAGACTATTATTTACTTCGCCTGAAGAACCTTTTTTATCAGGAATTTTGTTTGATAGAAATTCTGTTTTGTATAACATCAATTCATTTTTAATATGCAGTGAAATGACTACTGCCTTTGTTTTATTTACTTTTATCTTTAATTAAGATTAATTTATTTGGTGATTCAAAAGGACCTTAGCTAGTTTTATAGCTATTTTCTTCAAAATAATACAGCGTGTGGCATATCATAATGGTAAGACTTTAGTGGCAATGGTGTCTTCTTCTAGCTAATGTCTTACTATTATGTGGGAGATATTTCTGCTGCACATTGTATTTAAAATATTAATATGAATCAGTAAGAATAACAAGAACTGAATTTGAGAAAATAGTTTTTCTCTTTGGTCTACATGTGTCTAAGGCGCTGAAATAAGTGTTTTATTTGTCAGTTGCAATTTGGCAAGTATTAATTTTCTTCTCTCTTGCTTTGTTTTCTGAATTTTGAAATATTGGTTACTATTTCAGTATTACTATTAAGCAACATTAGCTTGGGTCAGTATTAAATCAGTGTGCTTTTCAGTATTAAACCCCTTGTAAGTTGAAATGAAAACCAATTTGATATCAGAAAAATATTGGTCTTTTCTATCAGTTGATTTCATCCTCGTTTTTTTCTTCTGTTTATCTGTTGATCCTGTTCCCACCTTCTGTTATTCTGTGGTTGGTGGTGAGGTGGCATAGGGAGCAGTTCTTTTCCCTACCATCTGCTGTCTTTTGAAACCAGGTCACCTCCTTTCTTTGTCTTGATTCCAGTTGCCCCTTCTTGGCTTTGGCTCTTCTACTTTTTCTCTCATCCTTTGGCTCCAGCTCTCCCTTTTTTACTTTGTCTTTAGGATCCAGCTCTCCCTATTTTCCTCCCTTTGTCTTTTCAATCTGGCTCTCATTTTACCCTCTACATTTGGCTCCAACTCTCCCATTTTCCTCCTTTGTCTTTTGGTTTGGGCTATCTTTCTCCCTTGTCTTATGGTGTCAGTTTTCTCTCTTTTTTACCTCATATTTTTTTTTGACTCATCTTCTTTTTCTCTAGATTTTTTTTGTCTCTTCCTGTTTTTCCTTCATGTTTTGTCTCTCTTTCTCTTTCTCCTTCGTGTTTTGTCTCTCTTTCTCCCTCGTGTTTTGTCTCTCTTTCTCCCTCGTGTTTTGTCTCTCTTTCTCTTTTTCCTTTCATTTTTTTGGTTTCTCTCTTTTTCCTCACTTTTTTTTTGAGTCTCCTTTCTTTCCTTTGTTTTTTAAGCCTCCTTTTTTTCCCCCTCAGTCTTTGTTTTTGTCTCTCTCTCTCTCTTCATCTCATTTAGCACTTTTCTTCTCTCTCATTTTTTGTCTATTCTATTGTGTGTATTACTTGACTTTGCTTTCTTTAGTATTTTCACTTCCCCACTCACCCCTAGATTCTCTTTACCGATTTCTTGTCCATAAGTTGCATTTGTATCATTATCTTTCATCTTTTCTCTGTACTTTACTATTTTACATTTTACTTTTACTATATATCATCTCTTTCTTTCTTTTTTTTCTTTCTTTTGTTTTTTTTTAATTATTTCCTCGCTCTCACCTTTCCTGTCATCACTCCCCTCACTCACTGCTTTTACTTCACTCCCCAGTGGAAAATGCAAAAAGTGAATGCCTTTCTCCTCCTTCAAGAACTGTTTATTAACCTTTGCAAGGTGGGTGCCTATCCTATTCCCTACTCCTGTCTCGTTCCTTACATAGGGCAGGTTTGGGTGAACCTTTGAGGAATCCTTTGCTTCTATGAATCTGCCAAACTCAGTTGTTCTTTCATCTGCCTCTTTTCTTCAAACTCAAAACCCAGAACCAGTTTGTTTTCTACTCCCTCTAGAGACATTATTCACAAAAGAGAAGAGGACAGTTATCTTACCTGATATATACAAAAGACAAAATGTAGATTGGGGCTGGGGCATGATGTGCCACCCTCCTCACGCTACAGTTAATCATGTTGAAGATGGAATTTTTTTGCTCTCTTTTGTATAGCCAATTATCAGCCATATTTTTCTGCCTTTCATTTCCTCCTCTTTGTAAGCTTTTATCTTAGCCTTCATTAGAAACATGAAACTACTCTCCACTTTGCTTTTCTTTATTTCGTTTATTCATTCCCTTCATCATACCATTTGTTCATTCCTTTGTTTATTCCATTTGTTCATTCCTTTGTTTATTCCATTTGTTCCTTCCTTTCTGCATTCTGTTTGTTCCTTCCTTTCTGCATTCCGTTTGTTCCTTCCTTTCTGCATTCTGTTAATACCGTTTGTTCCTTCCTTTAATACCGTTTGTTCTTTCCTGTGTTCCTTCCTTTGTTTATTCTGTTTCTTCCTGTGTTCCTTCCTTTGCTTATTCTGTTTGTTTCTTCTTGTGTTCCTTCCTTTGTTTATTCTGTTTGTTTCTTCCTGTGTTCCTTCCTTTGTTTATTCTGTTTGTTCCTTCCTGTGTTCCTTCTGTTTGTTCCTTCCTGTGTTCCTTCCTTTGTTTATTCTGTTTGTTCCTTCCTGTGTTCCTTCCTTTGTTTATTCTGTTTGTTCCTTCCTGTGTTCCTTCCTTTGTTTATTCTGTTTGTTCCTTCCTGTGTTTATTCTGTTTGTTCCTTCCTGTGTTTATTCTGTTTGTTCCTTCCTATGTTCCTTCCTTTGTTTATTCTGTTTGTTCCTTCCTTTGTTTATTCTGTTTGTTTCTTCCTTTGTTTTTTCTGTTTGTGCCTTCCTGTGTTCCTTCCTTTGTTTATTTTGTTTGTTTCTTCCTGTGTTCCTTCCTTTGTTTATTTTGTTTGTTTCTTCCTGTGTTCCTTCCTTTGTTTATTCTGTTTGTTCCTTCCTGTCTTACTTCCTTTGTTTTTTCTTTTTGTTCCTTCCTTTGTTTTTTCTTTTTGTTCCTTCCTGTGTTCCTTCCTTTGTTTATTCTGTTTGTTCCTTCCTGTCTTACTTCCTTTGTTTATTCTTTTTTTTCCTTCCTGTGTTCCTTCCTTTGTTTTTTCTTTTTGTTCCTTCCGGTGTTCTTTCCTTTGTTTATTCTGTTTGTTCCTTCCTGTGTTCCTTCCTTTGTTTTTTCTGTTTGTTCCTTCCTGTGTTCCTTCCTTTGTTTCTTCCTGTGTTCTTTCCTGTGTTTATTCCATTTGTTCCTTCCCTTCTAGACTCTGCCCGTTTGCCATTCTCTTTCTGTATTTTACCCGTTCTCCTTCTGTATTCCACCCGCTCGCCGTTCCCCTTATGTACTCTGCCTGTTCGTTGTTTCTCTTCGTGTTCATTTCAGCCTTTCTTTTATTTTTTTGTTCACTTTTGTCCTTTTGTTTTTATTTTTGACTTTTTCTTTTTCTTAAGGATTTTCTCTTTATTTGTTCCTTCAGAACCTATTCCACCATATTTTATCTCAGTTCTTTTGTTGGTTTGCTCCACCCCCCACTCTTTTTATTGTTGCTTTTCTTTCATTCCTTTTATTTGTTCTACCATTTATTTTTTTCCATTCTTTTCATTTTCATTCCTTTTAATCATATATTCTTCCACCTTTCTCCCCCCCTTCTATTTTGCAACCTTCTTATACACCTATTCCATTTGATTTTTGGACCCTCGTTTTGCATCTTAACCAGTAAATGCATCTACTTGCTGACTTTTATCTCTCTTTCTTAAAAAAAAATCTTCCTAGCCTTCAGGAAATATTTTAATAGCATAGCACTGAAGAGACTAAATTCTTCTATCGGTATTAATAACACATGAAAATATATTCCATCAGAATCGGTAGTTTTTTTTCAAAACGAATAAAATCTTAACATCAGTTGACAATAAAATTTAAATTTCACAAAATATTCTGAATTAGGTTAAGATTTGTTAATCAATTTTTTTTTAACTTAAATTTAAAAAAAAATTTTTTTTATTTTAGTGGCAAATATAAAACTGGAAAGCAACATTTAAAATATTAATAATTTATAAAATTTTGAACTATTTATTTGAATTCTTACAATAATTATCAATGATTTCTGCTATCATGAATTTTTAAAACGAAAAATACAATTTTCTAAGTCTTAAATAAGAAAAAAAAGCAGTATAATCTTTTTTATTTTAATTTGATAATATGATTTTGAGTAAAGCTTGTCTGACATTGTATTTTAGGATAACCAGTACTCAGTAGTTATAGCTGAAATTATTGTAACAGTTCTTAATTTCATTTAAATTTTGGACATTGTTCAGTTCAGTGTTTCAAACAAACTCTGCATATCAGACACTGATTTACCTTTGTTACATGCTGCAAGTTTTTTTAAGTAGACTCATATTTTGTGAATTTAGAATTTGGAAACAAACCTTAGCAAGATTCTGGCAAAGTGATATAGAATATAGAGTTGAAATAACTTGTGAAACGTTGAATTTATTTTCTTACTTAAAATGAGAAAAAAAGGGTTCAAAATATGAGACTACTTAAAAAAATTTACTTGGAATATTCAACTTCTTGTCCTTTGTAGCTCTTAGTAAGGTAAGTAAGTCTGTTTAGCTCTCTCTCTTAATCCTAGTTCTGCCAACCATTTACACAAGCTCTCTTTCTTTTATGTGCCATGTCCGTTTCAGATGTGGACAATCATGTGTCTCCATAATTTTCTGTCTTTTGTATCTCTTAGAAAGGTTTGTCTTCTTCACTATCTTTCCTAATCCCAGTTCTGCCAATCATTTAAACAAACTCGTTAGGTAGGTTATTTGCTGCTTTCCACTGTCAACTCTTGTCTTTAATATGTCATGTGAGTGTCAACGTCTCCATGCCTTCTTTCTTCATTATGTGTGCCCTAGAAATTTCTGTCTCTTTCTAAATGTAAGTGAAGTGTCCTTCTTTACATTTTCTCTAAAATAGTCATTTCTTATATGTTCAGTCCATTAGTTGGTATAATGCAGAATTTGTTTGATACACTGAATTTAGCAATGCTCTAGAATTTTATTCCTTGTATTTGTTGGTCTTGGTTTTTAGAACATAATAGATAAAGCTCCTTATTTAGCTCCTTAAGAATAGCATCTTTTTCATAAATGTGAAATTTTTTTTTATTTTTTTATGAACCAGATTTATCTTTTTCTTTATTTCATTTTATAGACAGTGTTGTATTGGAGTTCATCCTGGCTGCATGTGTATGTATAGTGCTTGGGTATCATATAGGGTCATCTGCCGGCCTTTATTCAGATGTTTTTATCGCTTCGAAACACAAAAATAATGAGGCTTTCTTTGTGCCTCTCACTCTTCCCTTTACTTTTTCTATATCTTTCTCAATGCATTCATCATATTCTGTTCTGGACTGGTTCTGTCTCCCACCCTTTCTTGTCAGTTTATCTAAGGCAGAAAGAGCAAGGGTAGTGGCAATGGGGAGTGCTGTTCATCACCAGAGTATGCACTCCTCCTCGGCTATCTCATTGTTTTTATAGTCTGAATTTGTCTGTCTCCTTGCTATCTTCACATCAAATGTGCACATCTGGACATCAAGGCATTGGCTGGTATCAGCTTTCACCTTTGGTTAAAAAGAGAAACGGCTTACATCAGAAAATAGGGGCCAGGTAGATGTCAAATGTAACACTGACCAAAATGCATTTACTATTATTATCAGTTTGGCTTGTGAAAAACATTTCAATCTCTCTGACTTCTCAGACGTTTTTTTATTGTTAGCCAGAAAAATCTTTTTTCCTCTGTTTTTAGTATAAAATATGAATTGGTGTTTTGGATATATAAATTTTATGAAAAAGATTTCGTAGGATAGTTTGGCTGTAAAATTTATCCTTCTTCACCACCTTCTTTTGTTGCTGCTTTTTTTTTTTTTTTTTTTTTTGTACTTTTTTCTTCCCTTCCCTCACTACCACCACCATCACCTTTTTACTTCCTCACCCTCGCCATCACCTCCTTTCTTCTTCATCACCATTGCCTTTCTCCTTTACCATCACCATGAGTGCCTTTTTTCTTCACTGTCACATTTTCTTCTTCACTGTCGCCACAATTGCTTTTTTTTTTCTTTGTCATCACTGCCATTACATTTTTACCACCGCCACCTTTTTTCTTTGCCATCACAACCACTGCCTTTTTTTTTGCCATCACCACCATCACCTCCTTTTTTTTTCCTTCACCACCACCACCACCACTGCCTCCTTCTTTTCTTTCACCACCACCACCGCCTCCTTCTTTTCCTTCACCACCACCACCACCACCGCCTCCTTCTTTTCCTTCACCACCACCACCGCCACCTTCTTTTCCTTCACCACCACCACCGCCTCCTTCTTTTCCTTCACCACCTCCACCGCCGCCTTCTTTTCCTTCACCACCGCCTCCTTCTTTTCCTTCACCACCACCACCGCCTCCTTCTTTTCCTTCACCACCACCACCACCACCACCCCTTCTTCTTTTCCTTCACCACCACCACCGCCTCCTTCTTTTCCTTCACCACCACCACCGCCTCCTTCTTTTCCTTCACCACCACCACCACCTTCTTTTCCTTCACCACCACCACCGCCTGCTTCTTTTCCTTCACCACCACCACCACCGCCTCCTTCTTTTCCTTCACCACCACCACCACCGCCTTCTTCTTTTCCTTCACCACCACCACCGCCTCCTTCTTTTCCTTCACCACCTCCACCGCCGCCTTCTTTTCCTTCACCACCGCCTCCTTCTTTTCCTTCACCACCACCACCGCCTCCTTCTTTTCCTTCACCACCACCACCACCACCACCACCCCTTCTTCTTTTCCTTCACCACCGCCTCCTTCTTTTCCTTCACCACCACCACTGCCTCCTTCTTTTCCTTCACCACCACCACCACCTTCTTTTCCTTCACCACCACCACCGCCTGCTTCTTTTCCTTCACCACCACCACCACCACCGCCTCCTTCTTTTCCTTCACCACCACCACCACCGCCTTCTTCTTTTCCTTCACCACCACCACCGCCGCCTTCTTTTCCTTCACCACCACCACCGCCTCCTTCTTTTCCTTCACCACCTCCACCGCCGCCTTCTTTTCCTTCACCACCGCCTCCTTCTTTTCCTTCACCACCACCACTGCCTCCTTCTTTTCCTTCACCACCACCACCACCCCCTTCTTCTTTTCCTTCACCACCACCACCGCCTCCTTCTTTTCCTTCACCACCACCACCGCCTCCTTCTTTTCCTTCACCACCACCACCGCCTCCTTCTTTTCCTTCACTACCACCACCGCCTGCTTCTTTTCCTTCACCACCACCACCGCCTCCTTCTTTTCCTTCACCACCACCACCACTGCCTCCTTCTTTTCCTTCACCACCACCACCACCACTGCCTCCTTCTTTTCCTTCACCACCACCACCACTGCCTCCTTCTTTTCCTTCACCACCACCACCGCCTGCTTCTTTTCCTTCGCCATCACCGCCTCCTTCTTTTTCTTTGCCATCACCACCACCATCATCACCACCACCAATGCCGCCTCCTCTTTTTTTTTGCCATCACCACCACGACCTTCTTTTTCTTTGCCGTCACCACCACCACCATACTCTTTTTTTTTTTTCTTCACCATCACAATGAACTTCTTTCTTTTTTTCACCACTTTCTTTTTAGAATTCTGATGGTAAAAATAAAGTGAATTTTCTCCAAGTCAGCATATGTGTGGCATAAGAATTGATATTCATTTTTTCTCTATATCATTAAAGACTATTCTTGGCAGATTTCTACCACTGGCATTTTTACCATGTTGTATAGGATTGGTAAATTTTAGACTTGTATGATAAATAATATGAATTATGACTGATCCTGATAGGACTGATAAATTTTAGACACATTTTTTAAATATTTATGGTAAATACTTGAAGCTATTTTTAGTATTACAATCTTTTGTAATACTAAAAATTCTAAATAGTAAGTATCATATATGAGTTGAAATAAATTTTAGAAAAAACAGTTTAACATATTTTTCAAGTTTGGTTTCAAGCAGCTGGATTGTACTATAACAAACTTCTTTGAAATGTATGACTGTGTTTGTATGTAATGTGGAATTAGTTTAAATTGCTCATTTTAACAAAAAAATCTGTCTTGACAATTACATATTTTTATTTGTTTTTTATGGAAATATAATAAACTGATGTAAATAAAGATAGAAGACAAAAACATGGACAAATTAGTTAAGCAAACAAGAGTGAAACCCAACCTACCACCTCGTCACAAAGAGAAAGAAAGATAAATAGAAGCAGAATAAAACAAAAAAAAACCTTAGAATTTATTAAGATTTATGTAATGTTTTATTTTTAGTGATAAGTCTTTGTCTGAACAATTATTCTTTAGAAATATGTAAATAGTGTACACTCTAAAAATATGCACTGAAAAAAGTGGACATCTAAAAAAAATATACACTCAAAAAAGTGTGCACTCTAAAAATATATTCAAAAAGTGTACACTATAAAAATATATATGCAAAACGTGTACACTATAAAAATATACATGCAAAACGTGTACACTATAAAAATATACATGCAAAAAGTGTACACTCTAAAAATATATTCAAAAAGTGTACACTATAAAAATATACATGCAAAAAGTGTACACTATAAAAATATATATGCAAAAAGTGTACACAATAAAAATATACATGCAAAAAGTGTACACAATAAAAATATACATGCAAAAAGTGTACACTATAAAAATATACATGCAAAAAGTGTACACAATAAAAATATACATGCAAAACGTGTACACTATAAAAATATACACTCAAAAAAGTGTACAAGAATAGATAATTAGCTAATTAAGTAAAGCCTATATTATGGAATCTATATGAATAAATGTGAAATTCTGTCATGAATTCTGAGATTAAAAAGCCCCAGCTCTACTTTATAGTAATTTGGTATTTACTTGAACCTCCATGGAGTTGTGTCGTGACACAAAGTTGGTTTAATGTGGGAAGCCCGAGCACGTACACCTGGGCTTGGTTGTGCTGGCCTTGGAGCGAGCATCAATCCCTCTCTCTAGTTCATTGAGACGGCACAGTCTTGGGCAACTGTTTCCCAGGGCTGGGCACCTCTCAGTATAATTTTCCTCATTTTTGACTCTGTCTTCCAATGGAGATGCACTTGAGCACACTTTGCTCAAAGACAGACACACAACTGAGAGAGGATAAATAAATGTGTTACAAACTACTTTCTCAATATCTTTATTATATATTATCCACTTCTAGGCAATATCACTCTTCATGTTTAACTAATTTGCATATTGATAAATAGTTCTGTTTAGAAATTTCAGTTGTGTTTGTTAGAAACACTTATGCACAAATACCCTTGGGAAATATATGAATCTACCTTTTCTCCTCCCGCAGCTATGGGTTAATTAGTAGGATTTGCATCAGTAAGTCATTACAATCTCCAAAAGTGATACAATCTAAAACTATTTTCTTGTTTTAAATAACCTGCAAAATTTGTGAAAACGCTCAATGAAAAAAAAAAAAAAAAAAAAATGAAAATTTTTTTATAAAAACTGTAGAGAAAATGATATTTTATATCTGATGAATTTAACTAACAACTGACAGAACCCATTTCCTTGATAGTTTAGTAAACCATGGATGGTTAAGCCTATGGATTGTGTGCAGGCCATCTGATGATTTTATACACCCCACAAGAGGACAAGAAACATTTTTTTTAAATATCTGTTAATAGATTTTGGTATGTTTTGGTTATATGTTGCATAAAAATGTAATATATTCAAAACAGGAAGAGAGAACAAAGATGGAAACGGTACATATCAAATAGTGATCTTCAGTTCTCAGGAAACTGACTTTGTACAAAATCAGCATATTGCATTTTGTAATATCACAAAGGACCCTGGATCAATATGTCTCACACTTTGTCAATGTTAATGCTCAATCATCAACATGAAGCAAAATGACATAGGGATGTAGATACCTGTCTGTGTATAGGATGTCATTTTAGCACTTTGTTATAAACATCCTACTAGATTTATCCAGAATTTATTACTATTAGGTATCTCAAAATGCCTTAGTTTACTGTGCAAACACATGTGAAAATAGTGAAATTCCCCTCCATTTAAACTATTGATATCTCATTTTATTTATTGGCTATTTTGATAAAATTAATATGTAAACAAAATTTAATCTTTTCTCTTTCTAAAGATACAATTCTTTCTCATGTGTGATGATTAGTTTTTATTCCACATTCTTTTAAATTATGTTGCTATTTCAATGACGGACAGTGATTTTTCCATATTTTCAAAGTTGATGATTTCATAGTGGTGTTTTGCAAATTAGTTATGCTTTGAGTTGTTTGCTTACACATATCAAAATAGTCCCATCATAAAGAAAAAAAGCTGCTTATCCATTTGGTGGATGGACCATGAGGTTCAAAGTAGTCGTTTATAAAAAGATTTCTAAAACTTTAGTAGATGAAATGCCAGAGAAATTCAACACTTAATGAAATTTATACCTTGTAGAGCAATGTCTCATCTTTAATAATCAGTTGGGTTCATATCTCTGCACCCACACAACTTGTGGCATACAAGAATCAAAAAGAGGGTACACTGTGTTCATCTGTTGGGTCCTGATACATCAAAATTTGCATTGCTGACCGAGTGAAATAACATCTCAAGTTGAATCCCATTTTAAATCAGATTTATTTCATCAATGAATATTACAGTTTAACTATTTGTTTTACATTTTCTTTAATGATGCGTTTTAAAACTTTATAAATAAATCAATTATCTATTTTTAAAATAAATTTGAGCTGACAGTTTGGACAAAATAAAACAATATTTTATTTTGTCCAAACCGTTAACTCAAATTACTGTTGCCTTAGGTATTCTTATTTTCTTAAAAAGAAATTAACTGAAATAATAAAAAAATAAACTGGATATCTTTTTAGTTCTTCAGATTTTGCTCAATCTTGTTTGTCCATAAAAATTAAAATAGAACTTTTTAATGGTCATAAAGTATTGCTACAAACTTACTAAAGAAAACTTTAAAATGCATTTTGAATACTTTGACTGTCTCCTTTGAAGTTAGATTTTGTTTTTATTTGAAAGATAACAGCTTAAAGCTAATTTGTGGGTGGGGAAGTAGAGAGAGAGAGAAAACAATTTTACATATTTAAATAAGCTTTAAACTTTTTAAGACATGTTTAAAACATTACCACAGTCACTCACTGAATTTTCATTCTTCACAACAAATGAAAATAAATTTAAGAGTCTCTTAAAAATCCAGTATTTGTTTTTTAATTTTAAAGTAAATTAGTAAAATTAAGTAATTAACTGATTGGATTTTGTAAAAATGTTTTATTTTTAGCTTAAAACAGTGAAGATAACCTTCATTTACGCATAGTAACCTGTGTGTTGTCATAACCACAATAGCCTTCTAATGTTAACATTCAAAAATGGTATTAAATTTTACATTTTCAATTCTTAAATCATCTTCATTTAACAGAAAAAATTCTTATTGGAGGAATTTCAGAATTGCAATGAAAAATTACAAGTACATTTTTTAAAAAAATAGATATTTAATGTATATGTTTTTATATAAAATGTGAAAGGAAATATTTAAAATTTTGCAAGTACCAACTCTCAATGAAAATTTTTTTGAGTTTTATTAAGCTATTTTTTTGGTGAGGTTTATGATAAGCCTTCAGTATGTCTAAAGTTGAATTTTAAGGTGGTAGGAAGGTGACTGGAGCCGTGCCGCCAGATCAAGACCAATTATATTGCTGGAAAGAATTACTAAAAATGAGAGGCAAAAGAAGGAAAAAGAGTGTAAAGCTACTGCTGAGAAACATTAATTCTATCATCAAGCATGGTGGTCCTGTGAAGTCTATTAAAGATGTACAACAAGCAGTGGTTTGGAAGCACTGAAAGATCAACTTAGATATCTGAAAGTTCTCTTTGGTATCAAGATCAACACCAGTGAAAATAAATCTCAACTGGAAGCTGCTCTTTGCAACTACTTGATGACAGGAAAATCAGTTGATTCATCCCCACCTCTAAGACAAAGAAAAAAAGAAAAAGCACCCAGTGATTCTGACTATTTAAACAACTGTAACACTTCAGGTGACCTTCAGTTATGAGTGCCAAGGCCAATGGGTTGCAGTATATTATGATTCTAAATTTTTACATTGGCCAAATCATTGATATTGCATTTCCATTCAGTGCTGTGATAGATTTTAGCTCTAACAAAGAGCAGAAATGATTATTTCCCATGGCCTTTGTGAGATGATATTGCACAGGTGGAATCAACATTTGCCATCAGATTGGACTTTGATGTCAATAATATCACATTCCAGAAATATTAGCCACAGCAAAGGCTTATAAAGAAATTCAGTCAGCAAATCACCCTGACAAGAGTAATTTCAGGAGACCCATTCACAATATCTAGAAAGTCTTTTCTATCAGTTTAAAACTGAAGAACTTTAAAATATTTGTTTTCCTTTTGTAAAACAAATTACTAAATTTTGTAGTCATTACTTTCATGGAAACATTGCACATTGGAAATTACATAATTTCATGAAATTTTCCAAAGTAAACTACATATATGACAAAATGTTTTGATATTACAGTGAAAATAACTATTTTGTTGAATTCCTAATCCCAAAATTAGTAAAGTTGCAAAGTTTTGGGCATGTACTGCCAATAGATACTTTTTAGGGCAAGTTCAGTATAGTATACTTTTGTCCTGTTTTTTCCCTACTGTCAAATTGTACTTCTGGCTGTTTTTATGTAGAGTATATATATATATATATATATATATATATATATAGGTGTTACTGAAAATTAACTTATCTCTGTTGTGCTATGAAATAAAGTTGCAAGGTAACTGATACTAGAAAAATATCAAAACTATTCTGACAAGCTACATTCTTCACAACAGTGAGCTATTCTCTTTCCCTTTGTATTCCATTTGTAAGAAGGAAGTTCCATTTGGACAGATTCTTCCCAAGAACCACTACTTTGTCAAACAGACTTCTACAAAATTAACCTCTTCAAGTCTAGGGTCAACTGCTATCTTTAATACATATCCTTATAATCAGCAATTCTTACCAACTCTTCATATCTTCATACTATAACCTCATTCAGTAAACTTCTACTTTGAGACCTTCAGAATTAGCATTGATAAACTTGACAGGAAAGTGGCAGGGGGGAATGAAGAGCTCTTAGAGTCATTGAAAAAAAGAAAGGAATCAATTATCAAACTTATACTTTGGGAAAATTTTGCAATGAATGCCAAAAATTTGTGCTGCAGTAATCAAGAGTTAAAGGAGGTCATTTTGATGAGAGCAAAATTTAATCATAAAATGATTTTTTCTTTTTGCCATAATAAAATTTCTAATAAAAAAAAATCATATCTCACTTTTTTTTTTAACCATGTATAATAATTTTCTCTTAACTAAAGTACAAAACAATTACTTTTTGGGCCAATTTAAAAAATTAACAGGATTGGCATCAAACTTTTGAGCTGTAATTTATATATTTACACACACACAATAAATATATATATATATATATATATATATATATATATATATAAAAAAGGTCAATATGAATAAAGTGAAAAGGAAAACATCTTAATTGATATGTTTTGTCTTCTGAGGGACCTTACCAAAGCAAATGCAAGGATTTTATTTTATAACAAGTATTTATGGTTTTTCAAATAATTTAATTTAAGAATGCTCATAAATATTCATCTGGTTAGCTGAAAAGTCTAGTCAATCTATGGAGGATGCCAAATGATACAATTTAAAGGGGGCAGATTTATATTTTGATAAGATTCAATAGTGGCACTTCTTAGAATTTCAAGTTTTTATTTTAATAAGTGTTGCATTCTTTATATCAAAGTTGTGATTGAATTTATTTCTATGCATAACTAATGTATTGGATAAATTTTTGTCTAAGATCCATTTTGTGTTAATAGATATTTTAAAAAAATTTCCTCAAGTTTCCCCAATGTATTGTGAGAAGTTTTGTCAATTTATTTTGTATATCCCTACATCAGATTGATTATTCTTATGGTTATTTTTCATTCTGATCTTATCCATAATAGTTTGGGATGTGATTGTAATTATTTTGATAATTGTTAAGATTGGATAAATTGTTTTAGATAGATGTTAAAGAGTTAGTAGGTATTATTATATGTTTGTTTTTATCTAGTTTATTGTTGTTAATAATGTTATCTTTTTTGCGGCTGTATATTTTGTAGGCCTTTCTCTTAGCATTGTTGATGAAATAATAAGGATCT
>OZ010612.1:32666772-32756772 GCA_963932145.1 Acanthosepion lycidas
AAATATTTCATTCTGTTTTAGCCTTTGTATTTTTTTAACTACGTCTTTTGTTCTCTTTGTTTACCAATAGAGCCATAACATGGTCTTTGTGCATTTTATACTGGAGCTCAATTAACCCTTTTCTACCATGCTCAACTTTCATTAATATTTACTGTATTTTCTCAATGTTTTCTGAAGATATTTTTCTTTATTATCTCCCCTTTATTTTCCTCGGCAATAAGGAGTAATTTGTTGTCGGAAAAAAAAAAAAACAACAAAAACAAACACAAATGAATAAGAGGCACCATGATTGGCCTTAAATTTTATTTTGTAGTTCAGCATTAAAATTGTGATTTGCAAATCTGACCAAACACTAAATAAACTATATTATATGTATGTAGGCTATCATACTATCTCTACCTATTACCTCTCTTCACATTCTCTTCCCCTATCTTTTAAACTCTCACTCTCTTGCTTTCATTCTTGCTCTCTCTCTCTACCGAACTTTCATTCTTGCTCTCTCTCTCCCGAACTTTCATTCTTGCTCTCTCTCTCCCGAACTTTCATTCTTGCTCTCTCTCTCCCAAACTTTCATTCTTGCTCTCTCTCTCCCAAACTTTCATTCTTGCTCTCTCTCTCTCTCTCTCTATCCCGAACTTTCATTCTTGCTCTCTCTCTCTCTCTATCCCGAACTTTCATTCTTGCTCTCTCTCTCTCTCTATCCCGAACTTTCTTTCTCTCTCTCTCTATCTCTATCTCTCTCTCTCAAGCTTTTCGCTCTCTCTCTCTCTCTCTCAAGCTTTTCGCTCTCTCTCTCTCTCAAGCTTTTCGCTCTTGCTCTCTCATGCTCTCTCAAGCTTTTCGCTCTTGCTCTCTCATGCTCTCTCAAGCTTTTCGCTCTTGCTCTCTCATGCTCTCTCAAGCTTTTTGCTCTTGCTCTCTCTCTCTCATGCTCTCTCAAGCTTTTCGCTCTTGCTCTCTCGTTCTCTCGCTCTTGCTCTCTCTCTCATGCTCTCTCTTTCTCTCGCTCTCTCTCATGCTCTCTCGTTCTCTCGCTCTCTCTCTCATGCTCTCTCGTTCTCTCGCTCTTGCTCTATCTCTCTCTCATGCTCTCTCGTTCTCTCGCTCTTGTCTTCGTATGCCAGTATTATTGTAATCTAGAGAACATTTCTCATAGAATATTTTTTGTTTTTCTTTTACTTCCCAAATGCTGATTTGGGGAAGAGTGCATCACTTTGCTTTATAAACAGCTTTTTTCAGTAAATAAAAACACAGCATTGTTTGCAATAAGCACTATTGTTTTCTAATTCTGATATTGTTATTATTCACAACTCTTTTATGCCTAGTGGCTTGTTCTGTTTGTACTTTAAAAATTACATTTTTACATATTATCAGATGACAAGGTATACTCACACACACATGATATAATATGCTATTTTCTTTTGTGCTATTATTTGTAGACTTACTCAAATGTTTTAACACCTATATTACTAATGTGATTTAGTACAAAATATTGTCTTTTCAGATTTATATAGGAATGATTTCTTTTATTTATATTAAGCTAACATAATCAAAATAACAAGATTATTTATATATTGGACCATGAAATCAACAGCACATCCTATATATATATATATATATATATAAGTGAAACAGTGAAATTCTCCAATTGTTAGATTAAGCTTTGAACCATTGTATCTTAGAAATGATTAAAGATATCTTACTGGAATTCTTTGAGGTTTTTATAACTCTATTGAACTCTACTTTGAACAATAAGAACGAATTTAGCTCTAAGATGAAATGATGATCCCTCTTCCTGTTGTGACCTCCTGATTCAATTTTCCTGTCTATAGTTCCCTCTTTTTTAAACTTGTTCACTGTTCTCTTGATGGTTCTTGAATGGAAGAAAAAAGCCAGAGTATGAATATTCATACCATTACTGAATGCGTGAATGATCTTTTTCATCTCACCATTGCTCAGTTGGGAAGATTTCATGGGGCTGACACAAAATGATTTTAACATGTTCTATTTCTAGCTGAATAACCCAGAGTTTTTCAATGATTCTTAAGACAAATGGTGTCAAGATGGCTAAACGTCTTATTTGAAAACCTGGAAAAAAGAAACTCAGTTAGTTTACTGATTTTTTATTTATTTATTTATTTTAGATATTAAACATTTTATGGGGTGGACAATTATGCCATGCTGTTATATGATTTGGATAATTTTTGCTGTTACACCTGGTGTGTGTGTGTGTGTGTGTGTATATGAGAGAGAGAGAGAGAGGCATGATAGAGTAATGGATTGTGACAGGAGGGTCTTCTCTCTGTGTGTGTAGAGAGATGATATAACTTTATGCAATACATCTTAGATGGCCTGGCACATTATTAGTGATGTTTTAACCATGTATCATTAGGGTTTTGGGAGCTTATATTGACTTGTCTGCTAACTGTCGGCTACAGCTCTTCTCATAATGAATTACTATCCTATCCCACTGCAACAAAAGAATTCCTTGGGTGCTTATAATCCAATCATAATAAACTTTCTGTGGATATCTCTCTCTTATTTATATATATATATATATATATATATATATGTATATATATATATATATATATATGTGTGTGTGTGGGTGTGAAGATCAAAACATTTCCCTGATAATGGTCAGAAGTTTTATTAAATGCACTGAATTTCAACTATCTGTACAATATCCAGTTATGTATTCTCTTGCTTGTAAACAAGTAAATTTAACTAAAAATTGAAAAAAAAAAATCTCTTCTTTAATTTTTTTAATCAAACATGTATTAATGAAGAGCTACTGTCTGAATACATTTTATGTATATCCATTGTTGCCTGAATTTCTTTGTCTTTATCTCTTTTTTTCTTTGTGCCACATCTCTTTAGGACATAGGTGATTATAGCTCTCCACAATTTCTTGTCTCTTGTGGCTTTTAGCAGTTTTTTCACCTTTGCTAAATCTCCTACTCCTCATTTCACTATCCATTCACACACTCTTGTTAGGAAAGCCAGTTCACATTCCTCCCTGGTCTTTTAAACAGGAATAAAAGTTAATCCATTTTCTGTTTCTGATTACTTTTTAAAGTCTACTTCAACTTTATACTTCTAATGTCTCTGCTCAAACTCTGAAATTTTATTTACTATTTATTTATTTTTTCCTCAGTAGGAGTAGATAGGTTTGCCTATTGTTGGGTTTACACACCTCTCCAGTCTTTTGAACAGGAGTAGAGATTTATCTCTTGTTTCTTGTTTAGGATTGGGTTTCAGGTTCCTTCTAAATTCTCTACCTTTTTTTTTTTTTTTTCTTTTTTTCTTTTCACTCTCAGTGGCACCTTATGTTGTAGTGGCAGTATCACCTTGTTTGGGGTGAATTGATTTTAAAGAAAAGAAAAAAAAGAAAACTGGCTTGCTAACTTCTCTTATTTCTCTTGCCATCAATATGCCCTGTGAGTGTTAAATTTTCCAAGCCCTTCCTCATTATGTGTCTAATGAATTTCAGCTGTCTTTTCCTGATTCTGAATAGAAGCGTTCTTTCTGTTGCCATTTTCTTTGTGGACTTCTCTCATGTTTGCCTATGTCTTTCTCTATAGAGTCTTTAGTCTGTCTTTAACTATGTCAGTCCTTTGCTTTCCATCTGCTTTTTTTTTTTTTTGCTTTTTTTTTTTTTCAGCCGCAGTACTCAAAGTGAGCATTCCTCGTCTCTATCAAAAAACAAAGACCCCCAACAACACCACCTAATCTTCATGCCTGTTAACAACTCAACCAGATCTCCAAAGCTGGCTGCTCATAACTCTTTCATACTGATGATGGAGCAGACACAAGTTTGTCAATGACATTCAACCAGGCTCTATGCATCAGAGAACACCAAAAGCTGTACATTTTTATGCTCAATTTCATGCTCTCTCTATTATGCCTTTTTAAAAATCTTTTCTCTTGATAGCAACAGGTGAATGGGTTGGCCACCCACTTTGTTATTTCCAGGGCCCCCACCATTTTTTTTCTCTTGTTACTTTTTTTTTTTTTTTTTTTTTTAAATGATTGTAGGCCAAAAGATAATTTTATCTTAGGTGGTATTTTGCAATGTCATCTGTTAGAAGCCCTAATTTTTTCAAAACACTAGAAGTATAAAATGACAAGAGAGTATCAATAAGTCTGTAGCCTGGAACATAATTATTAGTTGATTTTGATCTGAAATTATGTTTAAAAAATATTGTATAAAAAGAAATATTTCTCGCTAGTGGAACTCTTTTCCGTCTTTATGCTTCCCAACTTTGACCTTCAAAAATTTAAATGCAATGCCAATTGTTATCATTTGTCTTAATTATTGTTCTTTTATTGTCCGCTCTCATTAATAGTAGTTCTCATATTCTCTAACACTCAGTAAACTTTTTGTATCCTAGTGGCTTTATTGCCTTGCTTGGAGTGAAATGATTAAAAAAAGAAAAAAAAAAGAATGCCTTTTCATTATTACCTGCAGACTTATTCATGTACTTGTATGCATGCATAATAATGTCTGACGACTAGGGCATCTCGCCAATCCATGTTGCAGATGTCAGTTCAGTCACATTTGTATTTGTTCCAACACCCACTGAGTTCACTTGTGGCTTTTACAGCAACTATCTGGAGTGGAGCTGAGTTACAGTTTCTGGGAGATAATGCATAATCTGGTGTGATGACCAATTTGAACAAAGGCCAGTATCTTCAAACCTTCAGTCATGATGACTTGTGAGTTTCTGTTGGCATAACCACTGATGACTTCCAAACGGTTCCATTTATCCAATTTTGCTCACAAGGCTTGTGTCAACATATGGAATAGGTTTTCAGGCATTTTCTAATGACGCTACATGTTAGGATCATCTCCCCAGGGTAGTATAATCAAGAATACATAAGTCAAGAAAGATATACAGTTATAGGGGAAAGTGGGGGAGTTATCAACATAAATGACTTCAGATCTTTATTGTTGAAACAATGTTATTTAAACACTCGGAGAGTAACAATAGTTCCAAAACAGTCACAAAATATGAATTTGGAGCTTATTCTTACTTACTTTTTCCCTTCATTATTATTAGTTGATTTTAATCATTTCACTCCAAGCAAGGTGATAATGTCACTAAGACATAGGGAAATATGAGAAAAAGAAAACATTAAGGAGTGAGAATGCTAAAAGAATAGGAATTAAGAATACAGAAGTTAATGATTGACATTGAATTTAAATTTTTGATGATCAATGTTGACTGGAAGTCAAGATGTTGGAAGAATGTTGCACAATATTATTATTATTATTATTATTATTATTATTAATTATTTCCCTTACTTACCTTTATTTATTTTTTGTTTGTGTAGAGGGGATCAATTTACAAAGAATTTGCATAGCAAACTAACAACTTAAACTTTAACATGCTATATTATTCACTACTTTCCTTTTCACTGCATTGTTGTTTTTTTTTTTTTTTAGTCAGTCATTTTCTGTTGCCATAGCAGGATATGACAACACAACTTCAAAATTCAAACATGCTAACATTCATTCATTTGAGTCCATTGCAGTGGCAGGTAAAGTCACCTCCAGAAAAGTCTATTTTTTATTTTTTTACATTTATGAATTTAATGGTCATAGAAAGAAAAAAAAAAAAAAAAAAAAAAAAAAAAAGATCTCAATTATAATTCTGCTTGTCCCTCTCTTCATTAGTTATTTCACACGACTGTTATGCCCTGCCAGTACTTCATAAATAATGGACTTCCATTTTGACAATAAAAACAGAACTGACATATGAGTGATGCTACTTGGTTTCAGTGAAAAAAAATGAATAAAAGAAGGGAATATGGAAGTGTTTAATCCCTTTTTTTTCAGTGAAATGGAAAAAGTTGTCAATTTCAAATCTTTTCATTTATCCATAACTTATAAATAAATTTCTCAAGGTTCTCTACAAAATCCAAAGACAGATCTGCAATGTGATTGGTTCTGACTTAGCACCTCCACTCCAGTCAATTTCTCATAAACATGATGTGTCTTCCTTTTGTCTTTTCTACAAATATTTTCATGACAGCTGCTCTGATAAGCTATTTTTCCTGGCGCCCTGACTGCATGAATTTAAGTGTGCTACCAGGTTGGTATCTAGGTCTCACCCTTTTACTATTGAAACAGTTAAATGTAACTGCCTCTTCTACTCCAACAGCTTCTCTCGCACTTCCTGACAGTGGAAATCCCTTCCTCTTACTTGCTTCCCCAATAACTACAAACTTAAAAAAATTAAAATGTAACATCAATTGTCACCTTCTGATGCCTTGACCCCCATTCGTTTTTTATTCTTTCCTCAGTCCCCTCATACCTAATCTTTTCTCTTACCTTCACTCTCTGTAACTCCTTGTGCACTCTCGCTTTGCTTGGGGTGAAATGCTTAAAGAAATAAAAAAAAAAAAAAAAAAAAAATGTTTGCAAGCCAGGTTTTCTGTTAGCAAAGATTATTTCTTGGAGATGTGCATTTCTTTAGAAATGCTATCATTAATAATAAAATGGAACAATTTATAAAATGTACTTTTTTTGTTATTTCATTTGAAGCAAGGCAATAATTCCACTAAGATGCAAGTGGTTAGTGGGAGAGAAGAAGACTTTAGGAAAAAGGACAATAAAAGAGCAGGATTTAGGAAGACAGGAAATTGTGAATGATGTTGCATTTTTATATTTGAAGATTGTAGGTGGCAGGAAAACAAGAAATGGAAGATAGTTCTGCAGGTGAGAAGTGTGAGAAAATCTATTATAATAGAAATTACGGCTAGATTTGGCTATTTCAATAGTAAACTGCTGAGACCTACTAGCTAATCCAGTATTCTGCTTAAATTCACACAGTTGCCATACCAAGAAGGAGAATTCATCAGAACGACTGCCATGAAAATATTTATAGAAAAGGCAGCCGGAAGCCATGACATGGTGGTGGGAAAGTAACTGGAGTCGATAAGTGAGGAATAGAAGGCTTAAAGTAGTTCTTAGCAACCTTGCCATACAATTATTTTTATCCCTTTTAGTTGAAAAATTTTGCAGTTTTTCATTTAAAGAAAAAACTTTTGTGGTTTTTCTTTAGTACATCTGAATTGTCAGTATTCATTACTCTTATACTTCAGGGTTTTTATTTAGTAAAACTCATGAATTGTTTATTTCTGGGGTTAACCAAGGGTAATTGAAACTGCAGAAAGTAAAACTGTAGATCTGAAGAGGGAGTGGGGGTGGGTCATTGTAGATATGTATAGTTACAAAACAGAAGTATACTCAACAGGACATATTGAAAGTAAAAAGGACAGGGGAAGGCAGCAGGCCGCCTACCTGATGATTTTGTATGAATGGCTGGTAAGAGGAATGGCAAAGAGCTACAATGGGTAGAAGATTGTGGAGAGCTTTGATCACCTAGATCCTGAAATTTTTTTAAGCATTTCACCCCATGCAAGGTGGGAAGCCACTAGGACACAAGGGGTTACAGAAGATTTGGAGCAAGATCAGATAGGAGTGATAGAGGAAAAGATGAGGAGAAGGATAGTAGATAGATCAAGGCAACTGGAGATGTCAATTGACATTACATTTGAATAGTTGGAGATTATAGCTCTCGGGGAAACTGGAATAAGGAAGGGAGTTCCACAGGCGAGAGGTGCAAGACATGAAGCTATTGGAGTAAAAGAGACGGCTACATTAGTAATTTTGACAGTGAAAGGGTGTGAGCGGGATGCCAGCCTTGTAGGGTGCTTGAATTCATGAAGTCTGGGAACCAGCGAATGCAGCTCCTTGGAACAATTACCATGAAAGTATTTGTAAAAAAAACAGATAGAGTCGACGATACATCTGTGAGAGAATGACTGTAGACGAGATCATGGCATATAATACAAAAGAAAGAAACTAGACTAACAATATTTATAGCTTAAAATATTCATTTTAATGATTGTTTTGTTGGTAAAACAATTTAGACAGATTCAAATTATAACATGCATTAAAACATCTTCTAATAATCATAAATTTTAGGCAAAAGAAAAAAAAAAAACAACTTTTTATTGAAAATTATGAATAAGATATCTCTACTGAGTTGATACTAACTTGAAATTTAATTAACTAATAATTTATGGAGAAAGATAAAAATTTCACAACATTTAGAATGTATATCAACTTATTGATCTGTAAAGTTTCAGCTTTTAATCCCATATAGTTATTAATTTATTAGAGATCTTATAATCTTCACATTCAAATAAAGCTGAAAATTTTTTCTGTTCAATATTGCTACTTAGGTCTTTATTACATGACTGCCCACTAATACAGGATTTGACACAAGGTCAGAATTAATATGAGGAATCCAAGAATGTACACTCAGGCCAAGTACACAAAATGGCCCAGCTTGTCAGTTGCTCTGGCCTTAGTGGCAACCAATATTGTAACTTATTCTTGTTCTTAATACTACATCCACATGTATAAATAAAAGACAATGTATCAAGTAACCAATCTGAGTAAAAGTCTGAGTAGGTGTAGTATGACGTGTTATAAAGAAATATTCCTATTCTAGTTTATTTCCTGTTGTGTGAAATCTTTATTTATAAGAAACTGGACTAAAAGAATGAGTTATTTCCCTTGAGCAAATTCAAAAGATAATTTTATACACTATTTTCTAACATATACACCTTTCTACCTAATGTAAATAAATTTTCTTTTTGTTTTCTTTTTTAGTTATTAGAAATTATATACCCTTTAAGTAACACATTCAAACACAGCGAATCATTTTTCTGTTAAATATTCACACGTATTCTTATGTTTAATACTATGTCCACATGCCATGTATAAATAAAAAGATGTATCAAATAGTGTAGAGTGAGTGGCCATGGTTAAATGTAAATAAACAGTAGAACTGCCTCACAAACAAAATTGACAAAATTTGAAATAAACAAGAAAAAGAAAAGGACTGGACACACGCACGCATATATATATATATATATATATATATATATATATATATATATATATATCTGCTATGGTATCCTCAGGCAATTGACCACCTAACGCTTTTCCATTTGTTTTTTTTTTTTTGTTTTTTTTTTAAACCAAAGTATGCTACATTATTATTTTCAAAAATAAATAAACACACGACGTTGGGTGTAATGGAAAGGGAGGAGGAAGATGATGTGAAGGAGAAAGAAGAAAAAGAAGGGGGAAAGAGAAAAGTAAGTGTATTGTAAATGCATCCGGGGTGCGTGGGGGGGGGCACATTTTTTTATCCAGCCTCATATGCACTTAAGAAAATTTTTCTGATATGTCTGCAAGGGCTTAGACTTTGGATTTCTGGTTTAAAAGGCTTTTTGGATCCAGACATGTCATAATCACTAATTTTTCTTGTTGGCAGAGGTTGCAAATATAATTATGGTTGTGGTATGATTTTGATTTTTTTTTTTTTTTTTTTTTTTTAAACTCTCCACCCTATCAACAGATACCTGTTGTTAATTTCTTTTAAATTGCACACATGGTCAGCTAGTTTGGTATAGTATCTAAGATTTGCTAGTTTAAAAGACGACCTATGATTGTACCATCTACGTTTAAAAATACCTTCCGTATATCCTATGTATTTTTTATTTTGTCCATTTTAAAGTTAAATGCTCTACAGTTATTTTTACTCTTGTTTTTTTTATACATGTATTGAGCACTTTTTAATACTACTTTTTCCTGATCTGTTCAACTCTGACTATTAACCTTTTATGTATCATATATATATATATATATGTAAGCAAATATATGGATATAGATCTGACAGCATGAAGAAAAATATACGGAAAAAAAAAAAAAACCCTAATATGCAATTATGCTGTTTTAATGTTAATATAATGTCAATGTGGGACGTTTTGGTCTAATAGACCATCTTCAGGACATATTCATAAAACATAATTAACATTAGATCATATTCAATTCAACATGAAAAAGACGATGGACATAAGAGCAAGACCAATCTAAACAGATAACTGAAATTAATTATGTTTTATGAATATGTCCTGAAGATGGTCTGTTAGACCGAAATGTCCGACATTGACATTATATTAAGATTAAAACAGCATAATTGCATATTAGGATCTTTGTTTTTTTTTTTTTTCCATATATTTTTCTTCATATATATATATATATATATATTAGTTTAGTAATGAAAATCTTGGTAATCTGTATGGATAATCCCAAGGATGAAATCCAGAGAGCTCAATGTTAAATCAGAGTGATTAATTCAATGAAAACAGACAACTTTAAGGGTCCATTGGTTATAATTTATTTTCCCAAGAATTTCTTTTTCCCTGGCTCATCAGACCACACTTCCAAGGGTGAAAAAATAAATTTAAATATATATATATATATATATATATATGTATATATATATATATATATAATGAAGCAAGCAAACAATATATGCAAGGCAAATTAAAGTTCTAGATCTCATTAATTTATAGTTGAGCTGGTTAGATGTAACTGTAAGTTCTATGCTAACAGTTTCTTTTATTGCACTTCTTGCTTGTGGAACTCCTTTTCAGCTCCTTGCTTTCCAGATAACTTTAATCTGCAAAAATTTAAATGCAATATCAATCATTATCTACTGTCCTTCTGATTACTCTTTTCTCTTCCCATTCATTATTAATATTTATGTTCCTAATTCTTCCACACCTTGTAACCTCTTGTGTCTTAGTGGCTTTACTACCTTGCTTTGGTGATACCAATTTAAAAAAAACAAAAACAAAAAAAAACAGTAATATGGCAAACTAAGAATTGGGATTGACACCCAAGAGTAGATTTGGATAGACGAATGTAGCATTCTGATTTCAAGACCAGACAAGCTGGGACTGAGTCATATGAAACCAAGAACTGGTATTTGTGTGCTCCAATCTATAAATTGGGGAGGGGGAAGGGTTTTTAATGCATTCCCTATTAGAATAGAACCAACAAATAGCCAGTCCGAGTCAGCTAGTGTATCTTGTATTTTTACTTTCCTTGCTTTTTTCTTTAATTTTTTTGTGTGTTTCTGCGTGGTTGGGTTGAATATTCTTACAAGGCCAAATTTTTACCCCTCCTCAATGATCCACATGTCTATTTGCATGTCTAAGACATATTCCATTCATGAGTTATCACTGAACAGGGTATTGTTATGGAAAGATCATTATTCTATTCTTTAAACCTTCTGCAGACAAACATTTGATTTAATGCTGTCTTTCTGTATCATGATCACAAAAAGCGAAAATATTTCATGTGTGAAATTTTAAACATAGCGATGAGATGGTGTGAGATATTCACTCTGGCTCTATTTTCATAGATACTTGAAGGTTTTGAAATCTTATAACACACACACACATTCCTATAGATAACCACTATTCTCTTTGCGCATTGTTTTATACACTCTCTCCCCCACCAACATTGTTTTATTCTCTCTCACCCCACCAACATTGTTTTATTCTCTCTCTCTCTCTCCCACCAACATTGTTTTATTCTCTCTCTCCACCACCAACATTGCTTTATTCTCTCTCCCCCACCCCAACATTGCTTTATTCCCTCTCTCTGCCACCCCCACATTGCTTTATTCCCTCACTCTGCCACCCCCACATTGCTTTATTCCCTCTCTCCCCCACCCCAACATTGCTTTATTCCCTCTCTCTGCCACCCCCACATTGCTTTATTCCCTCACTCTGCCACCCCCACATTGCTTTATTCCCTCTCTCTGCCACCCCCACATTGCTTTATTCCCTCTCTCTGCCACCCCCACATTGCTTTATTCCCTCTCTCTGCCACCCCCACATTGCTTTATTCTCTCCCTCCCACCCACACTGTTGCTTTATTCTCTCTCTCCCACCCACACTGTTGCCTTAGTGTCTCTCTCTCCCACCCACACTGTTGCCTTAGTGTCTCTCTCTCCCACCCATACTGTTGCCTTAGTGTCTCTCTCTCCCACCCACACTGTTGCCTTATTCTCACCCTGCCGTTGCCTTATTCTCGCATCTCCCCCCCCCCCACTACGTTGCCATATTCTCGCATCTCCCCCCCACTGACTTGCCTTATTCTCGCATCTCCCCCCACTGCCGTTGCCTTATTCTCGCATCTCCCCCCACTGCCGTTGCCTTATTCTCGCATCTCCCCCCCACTGCCGTTGCCTTATTCTCACATCTCCCTCCACTGCCATTGCCTTATTCTCTCACCCCCAATTCAAGTAAGATAACAAAAATATTATTCTTCAATGCAGGCAATATCAAAGAACCTTGCTGGTATTTTAAAATTTTCAATAATTTTTTTTTAATTCCAGAAATTTTTCTTGAGATTTTGATCAATTTAGCAAAACACTGTTTTCACAGTCATTGTTTTAGTCTTTAGAACCTAGAAAGATATTGGTGTTCTATTTAAACAAGAGAGTACCAATTGCTTCAACAAGGTATTAACCAGTTGGCGGGCGGGGGGAGATTAACCTTAAAATTAATTTTTTTTTTTTTTTTCATTTTGAAAATTTTAATTCTCACATATTACTTTTTAAAAATATAAAAACAAACTTTCCTGCTAGATATTTGTTATTAATTTAAGCCTAATACTTTTTTTTTTCTACATTTTCCTTTAACCGACTTGCCTTATTTTGATTGGCAAGCGTATTTTTCTTTGCTTTCTCATTTGAAATTCTTTTGAATAACTTTTCCTTCCCCGGCTTTCCTTCCCTACGTCCTTACATGCCTACAGACGTGCATAACACACTTCTAATAGGAAACTGCGTTGAGCTAATTTCTCACCTGCCTGTGAAGGCAAACAGAACCAATAACACTTATGATATCAGGCTTGCTGTTCTGATGGATATCAGAAGTTAAATTGATTCTTGGAGTAGTGGAAAGGATCTGTGTAATTTTCATCTACACCCACCTTTCACTTTCATATTGCAACTGTTGTAAACAAAATAGGTTTGCGATATCATTATCCATCTGTGGATTATCTTCATTTGCCAATGTGAAGAGGGAGAAGTTGATATTTTTATGAAAAAAGGTGCCAGTACATAAAGTACAACTAGAGGCACCAGTTGAAGACCAAGGCAATCAAAAAGGCTTTTAGTTCTTTTTAAAATTTTGCTTACAACCCTTTCCTTAGATATGGCACAAGGCCGAAAGTATGGAGCACCGAGTGAGGCTCGAACTGACTATTCAGTCGTAATTTGCTAACCATTAGACCACACGCCCAACGTTTGTTCATTATAATATTTTACAAAATTTTCCTTGCATTCTAGTATAGAATTTGTCAAAAATAATGTGATTATTTACTTGTGGAGTGGTACTTTTTGTCTATGATCAGTGTAGTACCTGTGCTCTGCTTAAGATCATTGTGACTCTCCTGCCCTTATGCCTTGAACCAGATTATAATATCTTTGCACATTGAAAAAAGTTTTATATACACAATATAGCCATCATTTCTATATGAAAATCATTTCCTTCTTTTTTCAATTATTTCACCCCAAGCAAGGCAAGGCAATAAAGCCACTAAGATGCAAGGGGTTACTGAGTGTGAAATAATGAGAAAAGAAAAATATTAAGAAGAGAGAACAATTAAAAAAAAACAGGAATCAAGAAGGCAGAAGATAATAATTGACATTGCATTTAAATATTTGAAGATCAAAGGTTACCAGAAAGCAAGAAGCTGGAAGAGAGTTCCACAAGCAATAAGTGTGTTTTTTTTTTGTTTTTTTTTTTCACCTACAAAGCTAAGTTATATATTTATATAATTAGTATGAAAACAGAGACTTTAAAAGATCATGGTAATATTTTATTTCATTAAAACTGATACTATGCTTTTGACTCATCGGACCAAACATTTTCACAAAAATCATAATTATAAAAAAATAATAAATAAAAATGTCAATTTTTTGACAATTCAAATCATTTTGAAGTGATTCTACCGTTGAATTCTTTTGTAATTGATTAGCGTTCTTCATTTATCCATTCTTTTAAGTCATCCTTAGTGAGATTATCCAGTGGATCATCTTCAAGCACAAGTTTCAGTGTTTCATTCAGATTCTGCAATTCTTGTTTGTTAATTTGCAAATTCAATGAATTCGGAGTTTTTCAATAATCTCTAATTTCTGACATAACGTGAAAGAATTTCTTTTCCTTTTTTCTTCCAGTTGAAGTTTCTTCTGTGTGAGACATTATTGATTGAGAAGTTTCAAGTTATTAACAATTATTTGCAAAGAAAAGAAAAATATTAGAATTTAGCATATTCCTACAATATCTAAATGGCAACACTGAGACGTTTGGATATGAGAACTTCTACTGTAGTTCTTAACCAGTAATATTAATCTTATTTTCTATGTTAAACTTATTGGTTATGGTGCTTGATTTACCATTATCTACCATATTGTAAATATTGAAAACTTATTCAAAAACATTGTTCTTGCTTGTAGTTGAACAATCAAATAATCATTGTTAAATCTGACATAGCACTTTTTTTTAATCCTGGGTGTGATGGGTAAATTGTCACCATTTCATATTTTTAGTTTTGCACATGCACGTTGTTTGTTTTGGATTTTGTCAACTGCACAGTATAGTAGGGTCAGTTGGGCACCATCTGTGAGAAAAAGAGCACCATAACGCAATTCACTCTGCCAGAAATTTGGAAATGGCATCCTGTACTGCTTGGCATTTGCACTAGAAACTCCAATACAAACATTTCAGAGTGTTTGGGTATCAATCTGAGGACAGTGCAGAGGATTCAAAAAGAGTTGAATGAATCTAATAGTGATTATGGAGGTATAGCAGCTCAGAAAAATTACTCTGATTGTTCTGATACAAAAAGAACAACCAGAATTTGTTGGTGAGGGCCCAGTCTCCACAGAGAGGCCTACATCAAGTGCCTTTAGGAGGTAGTGCTGCCCTGGGTCAAGAGGGTAGCTGCTGAAAGACTGTTTGGTCATAGGACTCTACACCATGCCACACAAGCAGGAGAACCCAGTCATGGCTGTTAGACAATTTCTACAACCACATCACTCCTTATATATGGCCACTTAACTGGTCAGACTACAACCTCCTTGATTAATATCACAGTTGAGCAAGAGACCAACAAAATTCCTTGTAAAATACAAAAGATGAACTGAAGGCAAGGATTATGGTAGCATTTGCCAACTTAAACAAGGAGATTATCCAGAAGAGTTGCAGAAGATTCCAAAGTCATCTGGAGGTTGTGGTTGAAGCCAATGGCAAAATTTTATTGAATAAATTTACTCTTTAGTATTTCGAGATATTTTTGTGTAAGTGTGGTAAATATATCTTATAAAATGAGATGTCAGTGTTATTTTCATTTTTGCATAATTTATTATGACAATTTATCCATCGCATCCTGTATATCACTTATTGTATATCATTTTTCTTCTTGAGCCCTGTAGATTCCTCAGGGAGCATAGTGTTTCAAAAGCATCACAAAAACTGATGCTGTTATGGTTCTAATATCAAGTGGATTTTGCAGTGTGGAATTGCTAAGGCCACACCCAAATAGTTTGGGCTGCAGAGTTACCCTCTTCTTAGACTATTTGACCACCCAAGATTAGAGAAACTTGTCTGTTCTGCTATCTCACAGTCTGGCAGACATGAGGCATAATGGTTCTTATAAGAGTGAAGAGACTCATTAATGCTGATGGTAATATTAGCCATTTCCTTATAAGGAAACATTTGGCATTCATTAACTGAGCAGCTAATCTGTTCAAATTCATAAAATCTTTCCTTCAAAATAATTTTTAAGGAAAATGTTTGTCAAGTCCAGTACTTGTTATTGTGCTTTCCAGTATTGATCAGAAGTTTCCTTCCTAACCTTTTGTTTGAAGTAGTGTGGAACATCACCATCTTGATTATGTCATTATTCTATTGTTGAAAGTCCTCAAGTGATGTTAGCTATTTAAGAACATGACTTGAGTTTTCAGGTTAATGTTTTTGTTTTGTTGCTTTCTGTTTTTATAGCAAATGGCAGTGTTGGGCAAAACTACTTTTACCACAGTTTTTTGATGTTCATTTCATCAATCGCCATTTTCTATTTTACTGAATCCTATTCTTTTATTGTCCTTTCTCCTCATTAATATTTTCTCATCCTCTTTCACTCTCAGTCACCTCTTGCATCTCAGTGACATTATTGCCTTGCTTGCAGGGGGAGGAAATGATTAAAAAAATATATTCCTCATCACCGCTGCTAAATTTGTTATAACTTATCCATACACCAAGGTATCTGAATTGTTTTGGTAATTATTAATTCTATATTCTGAATTTTTATGATGGATTCAGGGTATCTGTGCCATTGCTGCTTTCATTCCAGTTCCAGATCATAGTTTCTGTTTTTGGAATGGTTTATCTTTCATTAGTGCAATTGTAAATGGAATCAGCTTGATTAAAATTTTAACTTGGCTCTAGAACTTCCATTTTCCTTCACAATAACAGCTTTTGACCTTCCTTGAATATCTGTTGCATTCTGGGATGTTATTGAATCTAGTTTTGAGAGAATAAGCTTCTCCTTCCATACATGTTATATCTCATGCCTTCATTAGGTGTGGTATATATTAGAGGGGAAGTGCATGCTCTCAACAACACAACAGATACCTGAGGACATCCAGAGGGTACACAACTGGAACATTGTAAAAAAAAAACAAAAAAAAACTCAAAATAACAAAGATGGAGATATTAGTCTGAACTAACCACATTACTCACTAGTTTTATTTGATTTTGTTGTCTTTTCTTTTTATGATTAGAATGTAAATTTTTGCTATTATATTTAGCCTTGTCCAGAAAGTATTCAGTTATTAATATTAACCAATAAATAAATAAAAAAAGTAGATGATCTATGGCAATATCACTTTCCAAAGTACTCTTCTTATGACCTCACATGCTATCACAGCTCTTTTAATTTTTAGAACAGTCTACAAAGTTGTCTTTATTAATTATCAACGGTTGTGTTGTAACATTCTTCTTTATCTCATCCATGACATTTCCACAGCGATTTTTTTTTTAACTTCAAGAAAAGCCAGAGCCGAATCTAAACTGTAGGGGTGTGTGGGTAATGTTTTGCCATAAAACGCACACAAGGCATGAAAAATCTACTCATTTAGTCAAGTGATGCATATAAGAAACAAGCTTACTCATTAATATCTAATTGATGACTGAGTAACCCTATGAGAGAGAGTCTGTTCTTGCATGTGCAATAAAGTCTTTTCTGATTGGTTACCAAGTTACATCAAAGCCATGAGTTTGCTTCTCAAGGTATTCAAAATGGCTGGATAGGTCCTGAACAGATTTTTTTTTTCTTTCTTTTATTATTTAAAAAGATATTTTCAACATGTTATGATTTTGAATTGATGAACAGATGTTCAGAAAAGCTGAGAAAAAGAAGCTTTTACTTTTAGTCATCATATTAGATACGAACAGAAAACAAAAGAAAGATGTCTCCTCTTGCTGTTTTTGGCAGTATGGATGCTAAAATTGGAATGAGACAGACGATAAGCGTGGGCCCTGCACAAAGATGACATGCATATTCAAAACATTTTTTATAGCTCTTGTGGTGCTGCATTCCTAGAGTTTTTAGTCCATTTTTTTTCTTTTCAAGAATAAAAGATCTGCTCTTTGTTCTGCTTCATGATGATAAATCTCTTGACTGAACCAGCTGCAAAGTAGTAGACAGATAAAGATTCTTTTATCTACTACTATTGAAGGAAGAAAAAAAATAAAATAAATAGCAATTAAAATTTTCTAAAGTTTAGGCAGACATTAGAAACAGATTTAAAGAGCAACCAGAGACCCAATTCTAAACAAGAAACAAGGGACAGTGTTGTAGTGGTAAAGACAGTGGGCAACCATAAGAAAAGCTGAAATCTTACTTATTATAAAATGCAGATTGCGTGTGTGTGTGTGTGTCTGTACGTTTATATATTGGATTGGATTTTCCTACATTTTTCAACCGATTTCAACAAAACTTCACAGGACTGCATAAAATTACCTTGCGGTGGTTCTGACAGCACCAAAAATTGGAAAAACACAATTGTTTTTGCACAAAATCAATTTGAAAACACGATAAAACACAATTCTGTCACCAGAATGAAAGGGGGACAACTCATATCGAGTTATACTTATTATTAAACCCAGGTTGTTTGTGTGTGTTCGTTTGTATATGGGATCGGATTTCCTACATTTTTTAACCGATTTCAACAAAACTTCACTTTTTTTTGGCAGGTAGTGTTTCTTATTGTCTTGCATACTTTTTTCTTTATTTTTACATTCAGAATGCTTTAAAAATTCCATTTACAAGACAATTGTTTATAATAAAATTCTATTCAATCGGTAGACTCATAACGATTGAAAACAATGTTTTTGTTTGAGTTTGGGTTTGACCAGTTCGTAAAAAAAAAAAAAAACCCCAAAAAAAACAAAACAAAAAAAACTAATTAAGACATGCGTGTTCGTCAACCTTAAACAGTAATCTTTGTTAATTTTATTTTTCAGTCTTTATGATGGTCGCTTTATGATGGTCAATACTTGATCTATCTCTTACTGTTATATCCCCGGGCAACGCCAGGCTCTACTGCTAGTCTTGTAATAAAATACAGCTGTGATTATTGTTTCAGTACTTTCTTCTCTTTTGCTGCAATCTGAGGTATTGTTATATCAAAGTTTTTAACGTGCAATATATACAGCTAGCGTAATTGGCATGGAGAGTTGTATCATTGAGCCAAGTTTAAATTCTGATTTAATCTGTTGCATTTACTTTCACATAAATCCCTATTGGGTTAGGCATGAATCCATCTCCTCGCTTGGAAATTTAAAAAAAAAATAGCAATGTCAACAGGGATCACTAAATGGGTGGCAACCAGTATAAGAGAAGGGAGGTTAAATTTCAGACCATAAAGAAATCAACAAAAACTATTACACTACCTTTATTAAAAAAGCATGCTAATTTACAGATAATAAAGAAAAGGAACCGTTTTTACTGTTTGTCAGAATTTTATCAGGTTAAATGTTGAGAGAAACACACTAGTTTATTATATTAGGAATTGGCCCACGTTTTGGGTAAGAGAATATTCCTTTGTGAACTCTTGATATCCAGAACATGAAAATAATAGTATTTTAATTTAAAATATTGCAAACAAAACCTTGCAATATGTAAAATATACGGGGTGTCCCCCTAAAATTGACATAATTTAAAATGTGAATATCTGAGTAACTACATGTCCCAGGCAAACGGAATTAAATAGGCTTCATATATTGAACAATAAAAGATTTATTTATCAAAATTTGAACAAGAGATTCAAAGGGATGTAGATTTTATAACTAATTTCATAAATATTCACAAAAACCTTGTTCTATTATTGGGGGCCATCTTTAAAATTATAAATAAAATATTTAAAAATATTATTGATGAATTTAAATAACATTTCAATTCAAGGTAAGTTGTTACAGATTTGAAGAAATTAAATATGGAAAAATGCATAATTGAGTTTAGCAGTTAAAGGTGAAAGATTTCTCCAAGAGAATTCATTTTGTTTTTGGTAATAAAACTATTATGGTTAAATATATACTTGATCTAACAAACTCTTTTTCAAAGAAAGACTTTTATAGTAAATGTTATAAATTATTTTTACATTTGCTATTATGAAATTGTACAAGTCATTTCCTGTGATATAAAAAAAGAATTACTTCTATAATTACTACAATATGTAAGGTCAGGTTAAACTTTTTCAAACTGTTGTCTTCATCTTTATTGCCATATTCACAATGTGTTAGCTGTTGTACATACTGGCCTTCTTCAGGTGATATGTTGGAATTTCGAACCAAACCCTTTATTTAGTTCATGGGGTAGTTTGTTCGAATTCCACATGCCATGCCTTTTGTTAATTCCTTTAGTAACTCAACTCTCCAATGCATATCTCAGTTTCAGTTAATTATCCTTGATAACGTAAATTTCCAAGTTTGTGTTCCTTCTGCTGTAGCCAGGTATTGAACTCTTTGGGTAAAGTCACTTTTGGATCAATCAGCCAATGCTTTTACCTACTGGGCTGAAATATCACGAATATAGCAATAAAGATGAGGACAAAAGTCCGGATATTGTAAATTGTGTAAATAGTTACAATACCTCATCTCAGAAATATAGACAGATGTTAAAATGCATTGTTTTGTAAAATTAATAGCAATTTGATTAAAAATTTGATAATTTATCAAATATTAACCATTAATAGTGTGGACTAACAGGTGTATTGAAAATACTAAGCTCAACAAATATATTATTAGGTTGGTGCAAAAATAATGACGGTTTTTTACGTATTTTTTAACGTCAAAAACCGTCATTATTTTTGCATCAACCTGATAGCTGAAAATGATGAATCAATAATTTTATTTGATTAATGTTTCTCCAGCAGTTATTTCTCTTAGATTACAAGAATTTTCAGCAAACATGACTAGCAGATAACCTTTAGGGAGGCCCCATTCGTTGGGCACATATTGAACTTAAACTCAGCCCAGTCTTCAAGTGAAACTTGTACATATGAGCCATTACTAAAGATGCTGGAAAAATGCTTAGTTCTCTACCATTCCAGTAAGTACCTGACTCCTCCTGCTATCCTCTACTTTTAATAATGCCCGATCAGGCTGAAAATAGAGTACTGCTGCCATACATAGAATTTCATAGATGGATTGAGTAACGAGGAAGGACGGTATGGAAAATTTAACACTCACAAGGCATATTAAGAGCAAGAGAGATAGACAGTGTGAATGGATGGTGGAACTTGCCTTAGCAAAGGGAGAAAAACTGCTAAGGACTACAAGAGATAGGTTGTTTTGGAGGGCCATGATCGCCCTGTGTCCTGAAGGGATGCAGCACATAGAAGTTATAGCATTAAACTAAATGGAGGTAATAAGATCATACTATGCTGTTTTTTTTTAAGTAGTGGGGAGCCTGCCTGCCAAGAAAATCAGCATTCAAAATCCTAGTTTTACTTGTGTTTGAACCTTTGGCACTGCTGAGAAATGTCTAACTCTTTTAGGCAGGTATATCTTCTATTTTCTAAGTGCAGATTATTTTAATTTTGTAAGTAAAAAAAAAAAAAAAAAAAAAAAATAGCACTACAATGTTTATATGGGTCATATAGTGCTCCGTATTGCTTACTTTAGTGTTGACTGTTTCTTTTTTGCCTTAATATTTTCTAAGTCACATTTCAATGACATTGGTTAGAATAATGTTTAAATGATGACACAAGCTCGGCCATGTGTAAACCTTATTACAATGATGTTCTCTCTCTCTCTCTCTCTCTCTCTCTCTCTCTATACTAAAAGAAGAGGAAAATTGCTTAAGGAAGATAGTTGCTGTCACTTTTGGTGTAACCAGTGTTGATCCTTCCTCTTCCTGGAACAGGTAATTCATCCAACCAAAATGGTAGCTTCCCAGAGACCATAAGGGTCAACACTTCATAATCCATAAGTCTCTCACTCTCACATACTCATTCACTCACTCACTGACACATGTACATATACAGTCATTTACATATACACTCACACACACACACACACACACATACTTCCTCATGCATATGTACACTTGCTCATACACATACATATGCACACTTGCTCATACTCTCACACACACACACACACAAAAAAATCAATATTTTTTGTCTATCATATCTTATACAGTTTTGCTGAATCCAGTCTGAATTTCCAATTTAGCATAAATTTCTTTTTCTTTTTTTTCTTTTTTTATATATCATAATTTGGGCGTGAATTGAACTCATCATTCAATATTATTAGGTTGGTGCAAAAATAATGACGTAATAATGTCGTTTTTTGACGTAACGTCAAAAAACGACATTATTACGTCATTATTTTTGCACCAACCTAATAATATTGATGTGGGAATTTTATTCACTTAGGAGAATTTAGTTCGGGTACAAGGCTACAATTATGGAGTAGCCACTAAGAATTGAACCCACTATTCACTCAAAGATAAAGAGACATGAAGCAACAGAAATGTGGTTCTGCAGGAGGATGCTGAGGATACCATGGACTGAACGTGTGAGCAATGACAAAGTTCTAGAGAAAATGGAAACAAAAAAGAAACTTATATTTAACATCAGGAACAGTTAGTTGAAATTTCTAGGGCACATAATGAGGAAAGAGGGCTTGAAAAATCTAATAATCACGGGACAGCTTGAAGGCAAGGACAGGAAAACAACATATGACATATTTAGCTTGATTAAATGGATGAGAGATCAATTTTATGAGAAATAAAAAGACATTTATTAAGTGTTACAAAAGACGGGATGTTGTGGAGAGCCATGATCGCCTATATCCTGAGGGGACATAGCACCTAAAGTTTCAGAAATAATGATTTACAAGACAGGTTTAGTAATCATTGCACCACAATCAGGTGCAAACCTGTTCGTTTGTTACTTCTCTAGCATGTTTTTGTTGCCATAGTTATACTGTTTATTTTGAAAATTCCAGAAAATTTGTGAATGTTTGCTACCATTTGGAATAAGTAATGGAGAGCACAATTGACGAAATAGCCAAGAAATTGAAAATAAGGTTTGTAACTGGGATGTTTGTCACATTTATTGTGTGTGTGTGTGTAAAAAATCTCAGAAAAGTGGAGACTAATACTTTTTTTTTTTTTTTTTTTTTTGTTAATGAAAATAAAATGCTATGTTCTTTTAGGATCTAGACAATTATGCCTCTGTACAGATTCCTTTTGTTTATCTCTGAATTGCCATAACTTTTTAGTAACAATGGTGAAGTAGTTTCTTGTTGCTTTCTCTGTGGTTTCAAATGTAGGGATTTAGAAATTCAGACTAGCCCTCATCCAAGGCCAGAGAACCAAGTTTGTTTAATTTATAGCTGAACATTTGTCAGGGCATTAGTGCTATAATGAATGCAGTAAATTGAGCCAAAATTTGAACCCAGCTCAAAAAAAAAAAAAAAAAAAAAAAAAAAAAGTCTGACATTTTCTGTTTTTTACCTCACACCAAATTTCTTTTCTTGGGGTAGAGGCCTATTTCAATATTTAAACAATGGCCTGATGATAATTTTAATACATAATGAAATTTTAACAAGATTCAACCTCAAATCTTTAGATGATTGTTCAGCTTTGTCTACAGCACAAAAATATGTCCATTTTATTCTTAAAAGTATATGATTGTAAGCATTTAAAATTTTAAGGTAGCCTTGGATAGATTTTGACAAAAAACTTGCCACTAAAACCTGCCATGCTGCTGTCACTGAGGTGAGCCACCTTCATCCATTCTATTAGTTAGAAATAACTTTCACTTGAACAGCTTTCCACAAACCATTAATTTTTGTAACGAACTCCAAAGAAGATGATTTCCCAAACACTACACCTGTTCAAATCCATAGTTATCTTCCTCATGTATCCTCATAAACTGTCTCTCTTAACATTCACACAAGAACCTCTTTCACTAACTAAAGTAACTACTTTGAGTGGCTCTAGGGCCTTGTATAGGATGAACATTAGTTTAAAAAAAATAAAAATAAAAATAAAATCTAACTGCTTATACTACTAAGCCATACCTTATTTAAGATTAAAGAAAATATGGGGTGGGGTGTTGGCCTTAACACTATTTATTATGTATGTATGTATGTATGTATGTGTGAGGGTCTGTGTAAACTGGAATGATTTATTTCTCTGATCAACTGGATATGGGGTAGGGATAGCTGTGGATTATAAAGGCTTGACCCTGATGCTCTCTGGAAAACCACTTTGGTGGTTGGACTAAATACTACTTCCATGAAGGGGAAGGGTCCAGGTTGGGTACCCCCAAAAGTGACAGCCACCATCCTCCTACTCCCCCCATAAACCCTATTCTCTTCCTATCTTTTTGTTTACTATAACCATAAGAGAGAAAGAGAGACAAGATGATATTGGGGTAAGGGTTGGACTTGCCAAAGCTTGTGTCACCATTTAAACATTCTTCTAACCAGTGCCATTGAATGAGGTAAAGCAACCTGGGAATCCACTCCAAGGCATTATCTTTCATGGGCCCCACCCATTCACATACTGCTTCTCCTAATAGGGCCTCCTGCCAAGGGGCAGGTTTCATACCATCCCAACTCCAAAACTCAGGAAAGGAAAGGCCTCTTTTTGGAGGTTTAAAAATTCAATGTTTGAATTAGCAGGAAAGGTGTCTCTCTTGTCCAATTAAGTGGACTTGGTGTTGGGGTAGGGCTCTTTTGGAAGTGGTGGTGACTTAAGGGGTCAGATAGTAAGGGTGATGTGGAAGGGGTTACTTCTATTTATGAAATTAAGGTTTGTGAATAGAGAAGACCAAAGAGTGTTGGGTGGAGGGTTGGATCTCTGTATAAACAAAAAATTCTATAGGGGCCTGATTTCATTAGTGGGAGATGGTGGCTAGGTGAGGTGAGAGAAATTGATAAATGAAAGCAAAGAAGAGGAAAAAAAAAAAAAGCTTTATTTTTTTCTTATTTAGTGAAAAGGTGTCAACCCATTTTTCCTTTCCTAATTTCAGGGTTCCAAACAAAATTTTAGTAAAAGTATCTCCTTAGAGTGAATGAGATTCATGCTTGTTTAATTCTGATTTTGCTTTTATGCAAACTTGTAAGCAAGCAAACATCCCTTCTGTCTTGTTCGTTGCTTCAAAGTTAAAGGGACATTTTCCCCTCTTATATATACACTAATCCTTCCTTTTAAAAAGAAAAATTACTGATTTATTTAGCTTCCTAAAGAATTCATCTTTCTTACTCTATCCCTTTCCCTCGCACTCTCTTACTCTATCCCTTGCACTCTCTCACTCGCTCTTTTCCTCTCACTCGCTCTTTTCCTCTCGCTCGCTCTTTTCCTCTCGCTCTCTCTTTTCTTCTCACTCACACACTCTCTCTCTCTCGCTCACACACACACTCTCTCTCTCTCTGGCTCACACTCTCTCTCTCTCTGGCTCACACACTTTCTCTCTCTGGCTCACACACTTTCTCTCTCTGGCTCACACACTTTCTCTCTCTCGCTCACACACTCTCTCTCTCTCTCTCGCTCACACACTCTCTCTCTCTCGCTCACACACTCTCTCTCTTGCTCACACTCTCTCTCGCTCACTCACAGTGTGTCACTCGCTTTCTCTCACTTTCACTCGCTTTCTCTCACTTTTTCTCACTCACATACATACACATTTTAAATAGGGGTTATTTAGGTATCTAAAATTCTTTTAAATAATTTTTGCTGAATAACATCCAGAATGTCTCCAACTTTTTTAAGATTTCAAATTTCCAACTTAATTGTTTTAGATAAGCATTAAATTTTCCAAAATTCACTTTTTTTTCTTTTTTTTTTTTTTAATCTACTACTTTGACAATTGTTACAGTTGTAGAAGTTTTTTTTTTTTTTTTTTTTTTTTTATGAAACTGTGGCTAATTCCCATGTTTCTCATTTACTGGAACCACTTTCAAGTGACATAATTTTTTTTTTTTTTTTTTTTTAAGCAATTCACACCAAACAAGGCTGGAGTGCCACTAGTATGCAAGTAGCTACAGAGTGTTTAAAAGACTGGGAATGGGGGATGGGAGTAAGGAAAGAAAAAAAATAAAGAAAAAAAAAGGACAGGGGTCAAGGCAACAGAAGATACACACACACACACACACTAACTTATATATATAATGGAGAATATTTTATTGATCAAATTCAGGTACAAAAGTATTGTCTCTATTAAAAATAGAAAAACTTCAGGCACCTTTTATCTGATGCTTCGTCAGAATTAAAAGTAAACTATGGAAAGGGAAAATCTTGCAACAGATCTTAAAAGACTAGGAGTGGGGGGGATTTTGTTTAAAGTTCAACCAGAATGAATCAGAGACTTGCCAAAAAGTGCCAATTGATGTTTAAGTTTTCTCTGTTTACACAGAGCCAGACAATGCATGTTGATTAAAACTGCCTCAGAAATGTTAAGATGGTGTTTGGTCCAGGCTCTCTGCAGTATGGAGAAGAAGTCTTCTGATCCTGCAAGTATATATATATATATATATATATATATATATATATATATATATATGTGTGTGAAAATATTGTAGAAAATAGGAAAGAAACTGGTTTGGTAAATGATCCAAAGTTCCTTAGTATTTTTGTAATTATTTTTAAAAAATAGTGCTCGATACGAAAGTAGAGCATAAATATAATTATTTAAAAATATGATTCCAACTCACTACATAAGAGGTCTCATGTTTCAAAACAAGAGCCGAAAACTTCAAAATAATATTTGAATTAACTTGAGTTAAAGTGGGCTCTGTTTCATTTTCAAGCGAAATTTTTTGGGAATGAACTTATTTCTGAAATTTACGAGTTTTAATAGTATGGTCAGAATTGAAAAGAAAAATTTCCATGGTAACATCAAGGGCAGATTGTTTAGAATCGGCAGGGGTGGGGTGTTAATTCAAATATTATTTTGAAGTTTTCGGCTCTTGTTTTGAAACATGAGACCTCTTATGTAGCGAGTTGGAATCATATTTTTAAATAAATAATTATATATATATATATATATGTGTGTGTGTGTGTGTGTGTGTTGACCTAACTAAGGCATTTGACACTGTGAATAGGAATGCCTTGTGGACAATTCTAAGAAAACTAGGTTGCCCACCTGAATTTGTCAGGCTGCTTAAAGAGTTTCACAGCAACATGAAAGCCAGGTTGAATGTCAGTGGTAATCTGTCTGAACCAGTTTCTGTTAAGAATTGTGTGAAGCAGGATGATATACTCGCATCTACTTTATTTTCCATCTTTTTTGCAGTGATGCTCACACATACCTTTAGAAAGTGTAGCATTGGTGTTTTATTTGTGTTTCCGAACTACCGGGGAAGTTTTTGACCTGCAACAATTTAGTGTTTCCACAAAGGTGTTTCAGCAAGTTATTCGTGAACTTCTTTATGCTGATGATGCTGACCTCATGGCTCATACCGAAGAAGATATGCAAACCATCATAAATCTTTTTGCTGATGCATGTAAGTCTTTGGGGCTTACTATCAGTTTGAAGAAGACCAAGGTAATGTTCACACCACCTCCCCTGGCCAACCATATTGTGAACCAAAAATACTTGTGGATAGTAGGAAACTGGATGCGGTGGATAACTTTGTATATTTTGGAAGCACGCTTTCACGAGATGGGACATTGGATGCTGAAATACTTCACTACATTGAGAGAGCTACTAAATCTTTTGCATGGTTGGAGAAGCGGGTGTGGTCTGACAGAAACATCACACTTAACATCAAAGTAAAGGTTTATGAGTCGTGTATTTTGACTGCCTTTTTGTATTCTTCAGAAACATGGACAACATACAGAAAGAGTACACCAGAAGTTCCTCAGAAGAATCATGAATTTCATAGCAGTCTTTGTACTTGACACAGAAATTCTGGAGAAAGCTAATATCGCCCCCTAATCCTTCTCAATCAAATGTGCTGGGCAGGTCATTTGGTGTGTATGGATGATTCAAGGTTGCTTAAATGTGCCTTTTATGGTGAACTATCTGCTGGCAAGTGTCCCAGACACAAATTTAGAAACGGCTTTAAAGATAGCATCAAAACCAATCTCAAAGCTCTTGGGATATCAGTTGATACATGGGCATGTTGATCTATGTGGAGAACAACAGTTCGTCAACATTGTAACCAGTTTGAAAAGGACAAGGTGTAACATGCTAAAGAAAGATAATCTTGAAGTGTTACCTTCCACCCAAAACTTTCAACATGTATGTAGTTTATATGGTACTTTTGCTCTTTCAAAGTGAGGTCTTCAAAGTCACCTTAGGTCTCATCAGGCTCAATCCATTGAAAGAAGCCAGCAATCAATCAATCCTCGTGCCTTCTTGTACACTCTGCCATAAAGTATGCAAGTTAGCTTCTGGATTAACAAGACACATGAAAATTCATGTTGATGCCATGCCTGTTGGGCTTGGGGATCTCCCTTTCAAGTGCAATATTTGCACAAAAGCTTGTAAAAGTAAGGCTCATGATCAGTGAGTCTGAAAGTTATATGACAAAAAAAGAAAAAAAAATTGTTATGGAGATGGTCTTCTGTCAAGAAGTGACAATCACTATATATATATATATATAACCACTACTATATATAAACACTAATATATATATATATATATATATATATATATATATATATATATATATATATATATATGTATATATACAGGGTGTCCCAAAATGTATACACTCTTTAAATATCAATAGTTAATAATACATTACTATGATGTGAGAATTTATATAGATGAAAATGTGCAAAACAGATGGAATGGAAGAAGAGGGCCTCCTTAGGTTCACCCACCTAGATCACCAGATTTGACACCCTTGCATTTCTTTTTGTGGGGGTTTCTAAAAGACAAAGTCTACAGCGGGAAACTTGAAACAGTTGCTGAAATGAGAGTAGCAATTGAAGAAGAATGTGCTCAAATACCAGAGAAAATGATACTGGACGTTTGTAGGTCTATTTCCTCAAGATATGAAAAGTGTATTGAACAGAACGGCAACCAGTTTGAGCACTTGATGTGAACATCATTATATGAACATTCTGCCATTGCCCCAACTAGCTTTTATCTTATTAAAGTTAATTTTCTATGGTTTTTGTATATTTTACTCGCAAATTCTTTAAATGTAATTTTTTCTCTTGTATTAATCTTATTTACATGTCAAAATACATAAATTGAATAAGTTTATAATGATTCAAAGAGTGTATATATTATTTTGGGACACCCTGTGTGTATATATATATATATATATATATATATATATTTATATTGCAATAAAACATTGTAAGACTATATATACAGGGTGCAATGGGTATATATAAGTGTGTGTTCATATGTATCTCTATATCATAACAGCATTGTAAGACTTAGTATATATGTGCATATGTCACATTTTTTAGTGAAAGTGTACTCTACCAATTAAGTAATAGGAAACCATTAGGATAAAGCAAGATTCAATTACTTATTTAAGAACTGTGTATCTCTCACTGGGACCCTTTGAAGTTTACATCTGTTATCCTTATTTTATGATTGATTGATTTGTTTTTTTACAGTTTATCAACCTTTTATAAGTTATTTAAAGACAGAAAACATTTTTAGTTTCTAAGAATTTTGGAGTGATAATGATTTACTGATATAAGTCCAGCTAATTAACCCATAGATGGGGAGTGTAGTGGTGGATTTATCTTTCCAAGAGTATTTGTGCATATAATGAACTTGACTGGAATTGGAACACTCCAATTTCCAATTACAAGCTGTTATCACTTACATTATATGCACATCAAAGCTTACAGCATTTGGTATTTTCAAGCAGTAACTGACCAGGTTCAATGTTGTTTAGCTTCTGTGGTTGTATTGAAATTGATGTTTCAACGTGATATGGATGTAAGTCAACTGTATTTTTGGCATAATAAATATTTGGTATATACTAGTAAAAGCATGCTATTGCATGTCCATCCATATGAAGACAAATAGTCTACAGGATAGGGCAGTGGTGGCTTGACCAGTATACAGATATTATATATGTAAAGATTCTTTCCAAAATGTTTGAGACATGATTTTTTGGGGGAAAGATTAATAGAAAATGAGACTCTTAATTCCCTGCATGAGTAATCTAGAAATGTGTGATGTGCATGATAAGACCTGGAAAATACTGGCTAACTTGACAGATGAACAGATTGATCCAACTGCATAAACTCCCAGAACCTTGTACTAACAAAATCCCCTCTTTCATTCTCTCTTTCCCCTTTCTCTCTCTCTCTCTCTTTCCCTCTTTCTTTCCTCCTTTTTCTCTCTCTTTCCTATTTTTCTCTCTCTCTCGTTCCTCCTTTTTCTCTCTCTCTTTCCCCTTTTCTCTCTTTCCCCTTTTCTCTCTTTCCCCTTTCTCTCTCTCCCCTTTTTTCTCTCTCTCTCCCCTTTTTTCTCTCTCTCTCCCCTTTTTGCTCTCTCTCTTCCCCCTTTTTTCTCTCTCTTTGTCTCTCTCTTTGTCTGTCTTTCCCCTTTTCTCTCTTTCCCCTTTTCTGTCTTTCCCCTTTTCTCTCTTTCCCCTTTTCTCTCTTTCCCCTTTTCTCGCTTTCCCTTTTTCTCTTTTCTCACTTCTCTCTTTTCTCACTTCTCTCTTCTCCCTCTCACACATTCTTCTCCCTCTCACACATTCTTCTCCCTCTCACACACTCTTCTCCCTCTCACACACTCTTCTCTCTTCCTCTTTCTTGTCTCCCCCCCGTTCCCTCCCATATATATATATATATATATATATATATATATATATATATTCTGTTTATATGTTATTTTTATGGATACACTTATTTGAGTAAATGCTCTGAGAAATTTTGCAGAAAATGTGTTCTCCAACAGGAATTCAACCTGTATCCTTATATTGAACCACTATTAAGTCTGGCATGCTATGACTGTTCAGCCATAGAGACCTTCCAGTTAAGCAAAGCTTAAAAATACTTTTTCCCATGAAGTAAAACAGAGGGCCACATGATTGCCAAAGTGTTTACCATGAAGTCCTATAAAATTAATTTAATCATTAAACCAAGAAGTAGGGTTTCTCTCAAAGTATTTTTCCAAACAAATCATCTTATTCAAATTTCATCAATTGATTTTTGAAATTGAATGAAGTGTAGACTTTGTAAATTTTGACAAAAATGTTAGCAATAATGTGTCAATGTTTTGCAAAAAAAATTCTAGTATGTAAAAAAGGTGTCAGTTTAAAATGGCATTAAGAAGATACAGATCAGTACACCTATTAAAATTATTATTCATTTAAATCGAAATGCCAGTCTATTAGTAAAAGATAGCCTCTTTTGAATAAGAGTGACTACATGAGTCATTGTGTTGTTATATCACCACATTCCAAGGTTGTCCATAACCAAATTGTATTTGTTGGGTGTAGCTGCAGGAAATTTAGTGATACCTCCCATACAGTATTTACATTCAGGTTAATGTCATTAATTTTGGTGTTATTATCCCAACCTTTCACCTGTTATGCCTGACGGCTTTCTTCAGGTGTCTATTGATCTGGGTAGCCAGAATTTTGAACTCATCCTTTTATTTAATTTACAGATCTACTTGTTCTCATTCCATGTTCTACCTCCATAGATTAAATAAAGATTTTGATTCAAAATTCCCTGCAGGTTACCCATACCAACAAGTACATTGGCTGAAATGTTGGGATGATAACAATAAAGAATAAGACATTAGTCCAAATGTAAATAATAACAACTCTGGTAGATCACTCTGAAGGTAGATCACATACTTAAGTAGCACCGAAATTTGGTCAAAGATTTCTTTTGGGTTGATCTTAGCAAAAACAGTCAAAAAAGAAAAATAGGCAGTCAGTTTTACCATTAAATAAAAATCAGGAAATTCTATGACAAAAAAAATATAAAAAGAAAGCTTATTTTAGCAAAATAAAAAATGCCAAATTTAGATACCTTCTTCAAGCAGGTTTAAAAGAAAGCATAAGAACTGAATTGGTTCTTATTCAAATACAATATTGTTTTTTTTTTTTTTTACTTGTACATAATTTTGATTACTAAAAAAATGGTTGTAGTAAGGAAAGTCGTAAGGAATGCTTTGTTAGGACAAGAAAAGTAATATTTTATTTAATATATCTAGAAACAATATTTAAATAATCTGAATGTTTTTTTTATATATCAAATTCAATAAGCCTACTACCTTTTTTTTTTTTTTTTTTTTTTTAAATCATTTTCATCTCAAACAAGGCTTTAATGCCACTAAGACGTATAGAATTACTCAGAGTTAAAGAGAATAAGACTTTAGAAGGAACCAGAAACCTAATCCTAAAGAAGAAATAAGGGATAAACCTTATAAACTCCTATTGAAGAAAAAAATAAAAAATAAGTAGTAAATAAATTTCAGATATTAGATGTATAAGGTTAAAATAGAATTTAGAAGGAACTGGAAATAAAGGATAAACCTCTACTCCCATTCAGTAGACAGAGAAGTAGTGTGAACTAGGTGATAGGCAAATTTATCTACTCCACATCCCAGAAATTCTAAGAGAAACAAAATATCAGTCTTCTTCAGTAAAATGGCAATGTTGTCTGGCACAGGTGAGAAGTAATAAATGCTGCAAGCAATAATGATATCCTTCTTGGTCAATGATGGTAATCTTAGCTGTTTCCTTATAAGGAAACATTTGGCATTCATTGACCAAGCAGCTAGTGGTACTTGAGTTATGCTTTTCTTTACTCCCTGGGATCAAATTATAGTATCCTCATTTCTAATGGTAATGCTAAGTCCACAAGGTTCAAAGTTAAAAGGCCCATGCTAAGAACTACAGCCTTCATTTGCTTGAAGCCATTTTTAACCATGGATTTGAAAAAACAGTTTTATGCATTTAAGAACATGACTTGAGCTTTTAAGTTAATTTTTTTTTTTTTTTTTTGTAGCAATTTGTGATTTTGGGTTAAACTCCCTTAGTTGTTGGTTGAAATTTATAAAATCTTTCCCTTACAACAATTTTTCATGAAAATAGGTTTCTCAATTCCACTACCTGTTATAGCTCTTTCCTATATTTCCTTTCTAGCCTTTGATTTGAAGTTGTGTAGAAAATCAACATCTTGATTGTCATTTTTTTTCAGAGTTATATCTGATATCCATTTTAGTTTTGCCACTGTTAAAAGTCCTCAAGTGATGTACTTTTTGTTATCTGCTATGGTTCTCTAGCTTCAGTCCATAATGTTTAAAGAAGAATGGACTTCACTTGCTGTTATAGTGGAACACACCTATTCTATTATTAATAGACTCTCCCACCTATAATAAGTAGGAGTAGTAGCAGTTGCCAGTCGCTCAGTGAGTTTGTCAGTCAGTCGATGTCGGACGACCGTTAGTCGGATACTAATGTATCAGTGACCACAACTAGATTTCTCTGCGTCATTACCTATTATATCAAGTTCCTAACGTTTTGTACATCGAACCTATTTTAGGACCGACTTAGTACAAATACAAGCCTCCACTGTGAAACCACTACATAACACTTGCTCAAAGCAATTTTAAAGCCTTGATTTTAGAAATTAGTTGTATACAGCTTTAAACAGTTTTAAGGAAATCAATGTGTACTGTATACTGTATTAATTGATGGGTTGTGCAGCATGAGCATTGAATTGAAGCGTGATCTGATACAACATTGTGTGCATTACTATGGTCCTGTTTTTTTGCATTACATGTGTGCTCTCAGATTTCACATACTGCTAATATCTGTCAAGAATTTCCATATTCTTACTGTACTTATGTTACTGATGCCTGCGAAAAAAGAATTTAAAGCACTTTCCACTTTGGAGATGGAGTACTCCCATCTTTCTCGTTCCAACAGTTAATTCTTGTCCATGTCCTAATGACTTTATCTATGATCCTATATAGAGGGTTGGTCAGGCTAAAAAATTTGATATTTTCCTCCACTTCAGTTTATTCTATTTGACAAGGTACTTTTTTATTTTTTTTTGTAAGTCATTGGGATTTCATATTTCAATATTCTTTCCTCTTAATGTAATCTCTATCATATTTCATTAAATCGTCAAGGACCTATTTGATGGATTCTATGGGAGATCAAAGCAGAGTTTCCAAGGAGATACTGGAAGAAAAATAAATTTATGATGTTTGGTCACATGATTAGATTTTCAGAAGTAGGTCAAGCCGTGAACTTTTCAGCATTGCCTTCTAGTTTTGCTGTGGCAATAAATCTTCCTCTTTTTTTTTTTTTTTTTCATTGTTCACAATGAGAACATGTGTGTGTGTATATTTAGAGAGAGAGTAAGATACTTATTTACTTATTTTTCTTTCAGATGAAATTTAAAATACTTTTTACCCACTGATTTTTGCTATAACCATTGTTTTTACTCTAACTTTACGAATAACATCTTTGAACATGGGGATCTGTGGATAGTGTAATCTATATTAGGTCAAAAAGTGGAATTCGTGAAACTTGCCTTTTGAGTTAACTTTTGCATATATGATATTGGGAAAGGCATGAATCTGTGTATTCTCCCCCAACTGTAGGTTAAATAGTAGAATATACAGGGCTCTCTAGTCTTTGGTAGCACCAAGTCTAAGAGAAAAAAAAACCCTGAATTCCAAATCATGGAGAAGTCAATCTATCTTTTCCAAGAAAATTCTGATTTCCAAAATGTAAAGAAGGCAATGTATCTTTCCTAGGAATGCATGACAATTCATAGATAATAAAGAAAATAAATGTGTGGAGAGCCATAATCACCTACATTTTGAGAGGAGAAAAATTGGTCTGAATGCAAAACAATAAAGAAGGCATGGCAATTCACAGATAATAAAGAAAAAGAGTGTGTGGAGAACCATGATCACCTATGTCCTGAATGCAAAAAGATTGCAATTCAAAACCATGAAGAAGACAATGGAAAAACCTTTCACTAAGATTTCTAAGAAGTCATTGCAGTTCACTGATAATAAAGAAAAGGAGTCTTTGGAAGAGATGTCGGCGTCTATGTTAGGAACATATTTCATAATTCTCTTGAGCACCTCAACGTGATGTAATGGTTAGCAAACTTGTCTTGCTAGAACAATTACTACTGAATAGTGAGTTTGACTCTCATTGGCTGCTCCATACTTTCAGCCTTGTGCCGCATCTAAGCGATGTTTAGTAAATCATCATATTTCATAATTCTCTTTTTAGTTTCTTTTATTTATTTATTCATTTTTTGCTTTAAGTACACCAATAAAATCTTCATCTTTGTCATTTATTTGTGATTCATAGAATCACTGAAGTTAAGCAACATCAAGCCTGGTCAGTACCAAGAGGGGTGACTGCTTGGGAATACCAGCTCTTTTAAGCTTGGATGTGTGGGTGGTGTAATGCGTAATGGCATGGAATTGGAAATCGAAGAGCCTCGTTCCAATTCCAGTTTGCATTCAATTATTAAAAATCAGCTGAACAATAACTTGCTTGTATTTCTGTCACTCTTTCTTACTCTTTCTTTTTACCTCTTTCTCCTATCTCTCTCTCCTCTTCTTCCCTTCTCCCCTCGCTCACTCTTTCCCCTTTCTCCCACTCACTCTTTCCTCTTTCTCCCACTCACTCTTTCCCCTTTCTCCCACTCACTCTTTCCCCTTTCTCCCACTCACTCTTTCCCCTTTCTCCCACTCACTCTTTCCCTTTTCTCTCCCCCTTCTTTCCCCTTCCCCCTTCTTTCCCCTTTCTTTCCCCTTTCCCTTTCTCTCTCTGTTTTCTCCCCATTCTCTCTCTGTCTTCTCCCCAATCTCTCTCTCTTTTCTCCCCATTCTCTCTTTTCTCCCCATTCTCTCTTTTCTCTCATTTCTCCCCATTCTCTCTCTCCCATTTTCTCTATCTCTCCCTTTTCTCCCATTTTCTCTATCTCTCCCTTTTCTCCCATTTTCTCTATCTCTCTCTCCCTTTTCTCCCATTTTCTCTATCTCTCTCTCCCTTTTCTCCCATTCTCTCTCTCTCTCCCTTTTCTCCCATTCTCTCTCTCCCTTTTCTCCCATTCTCTCTCTCACTTTTCTCCCATTCTCTCTCTCCCTTTTCTCCCATTCTCTCTCTCCCTCCCTTTTCTCCCTTTTCTCCTTTTCTCCCTTTTCTCCAACCTCTCCTTTTCTCTAACCTCTCCTTTTCCCCAACCTCTCCTCTTTCTCTCTTTCTGCTTTTCTCCTCTTTCTCTCTTTCTGCTTTTCTCCTCTTTCTCTCTTTCTGCTTTTCTCCTCTTTCTCTCTTTCTGCTTTTCTCCTCTTTCTCTCTTTCTGCTTTTCTCTTCTTTTCCATTTCTCCCTCTCCTTTCTCAGTACCACCTCACCAGACAGCGCCTCATATAGATACATACTTCATTTGTTGGGATGGCAAAGTTGGAACCTAAAAGAGTTCAATTTATTTTTAACCCCACCACTTGGCAATAGCTACAAATATATCAAATAGTATAAAAAGAAATCGGAGCAATTGCAATTGTTTCCATTTTAAAGAACCCTTATCCGAGGACAAAAATCAATTTGACCAAAGTCTAGCAAATATATTGAATAGCTGTACTGAATTCATTGAAGATGGAGTTGAACCACCATTCTCTTTTTGGTTCTTATCTCAAAATACAACATAACCGCAAATGATAAGAGATGTTGGTCACTAAATAATTCAATACTGTAAATAAGAGGCCATCCGCAAACCTCTAAGGATAGACATGAAGAGAAGATATCTCCTTTAGAAAACAGAAAGTTTTTACTCTCTATTTCCTATAATATTCTGTTTAAAACTTTAAAATAAGAAAGAACAGATGCATTGAATATTAATGCCACATCTGCTCTGGTTTTGCTGCTATATATTTAGAAATATTATTTAGGATATTTAGAAATCCAAAGATTCTGCATTGTCATTGGTCTTGACCTGGCATCTCAGCTTCAGACACTTTCCCAACATCATAATGTAGCTTTCTTATGCCTTTTCTATAAATAGTTTCATGGTAATTGTTCTGATGATGAACTTTTCTCTATGCTACCTGGACTCAATGAATTTAAGTACAGTACTAGATTGGTGGCAAGGTGTCATCATTTTACATGGCTTACAACCAAATGACATTGAAACACTGATTCTTGTACGATCACTAAGTTAAGTAACATTGAACTTGGTCAGTACCTTGATGGGTGAACACTTGGGAATACCAGAAGCTGTAAGCTTGAATGTGAGGGTGACATCATGAATAATGGCTCAGAATTGTTAATCGGAGAGCTGAGTTTTAATTCCAGTTGGGTTCATTATATTTACTTATGTGCAAATACCATTTGGAAAGGTATGAATCCTTCTCTTTTCTATACCCACCCCCTGCTATTGGTTAATTAGGACTTTTAGCAGTCATCATTATCTAAAAAAAATTCTTAAAATCTTTTCTTGCTGTAAATAATCTGCAATGGGTTGATGTATGGTGTTGTATGAAAATAAGAAAAGGCAAGATGTGAAGTTCATGGGGTTATTAAGAAAAATAATGGTTAACTCTAGATTTGAAAATGTTCAGATTGTAGAGATTGTTCCAAAAAGCAACAGTTCTTGGGAAGAAGTTGTCCAAGTAGAACTTCCTCCTTACTTATGGAATATGAAGGAAATCGGGATAACTCATCCTTGTGTATGTGGCATGGCAGCTCCAAAGATCAGAGCTGGTTGGACTAAGGAATGTAGTTCGTCAGAACACTTGACATGGAAATATTGATAGCATAGCCAGAGGCTTGTGACTTTTCATCTGTGGAAAAGGGGTTGTAGGGTGAAAAATAATTAATCACCTACAAGGCCACATAGATGCTTTTGAACTCTATCAAAGCAGGCAAGTGAGGACTGGGAAACTTCAGTGTAGATATGGCAGCAATATTCCATTATTCCATATTTAGTTTGATATGGCTTTTTTAAAGATAGAGTATAGGAGGAGTCAGATACTTACTGGAGTGGTACAATGAATAAATCATATTCCTCAGCATGTTTAGCAATAGATTGGATATATGAGTTCCACTTGTGGATTGTGGTGATCCTCCTTTGCAGAACACCCATCCATCATGATAGTTGAAAGTTCAGAGTGCATGCAGTGGTGGTGGAATGTTGCTAGTTTGGTTTTGAACAAATTGAATTTTATAAGCCAGTCCTTAAATAAATTACAAGGATGCTTGAATGTTTTAAACAAAAAACATCACTATCTGTTTATATTTCTGAGACAAGGTATTGAAGCTATTTACACTATTTAAATTGTTTGGACTGTTGTCCTCATCTTTATTGCCATATTCACAATGCTTTATCTGTTGTATGCTCTGGCCTTCTTCAAGTGATATATGTCAGAATTCCAAACCAAACTCTTTATTTAGTCCATGGAACCCTTTAGTCCACTGGGCCATTTTCCCATGGGGACACATGACCCAGTGGATAAAAGCATTGGTTGAAGTAATCCAAAACGTCACTTGAGCCAAATAATTGTGAGTTCAATACCTGGCCATAACAGAGGGAACAGAAACTTAGAGAGTTGAGTTACTAAAGAGAATTAACTGAAACTGAGATATCCAGAAAAGGCATGGCACGTGGAATTAGAAAAGTCTACCCCCATAGACTAAATAAATGTTTCGGTTTAAAATTTCAACATATACCACGTGAAGAAGATCGAAGCATACAATAACTAAAATGTGAATATGACAATAAAGATGAGGACAACAGTCTGAATGATGTAAATATACATAACACAGAAATTTATGTTAATAGGGAAAAGAAATCTATATTTGCATCAGAATCTTTTCTTAATTTCTCTTGCTTCAAGTCTCCTCTTCATCTGTGAGGAAATTCTCCAGCATTCACTGCCATATAGGAGGATTGATATTACATAGCAGTTCAGTACTCTTTTCTTTGTTTCTCTTACTTCAAGTCTCCTCTCCATCTGTGAGGAAATTGTCCATCATTCACTGCCATATAGGAAGATTGATATTACATAGCAGTTCAGCACTCTTTTCTTTGTTTCTCTTGCTTCAAGTCTCCTCTTCATCTGTGAGGAAATTGTCCAGCATTCACTGCCATATAAGAGGATTGATATTACATAGCAGTTCAGCACTCTTTTCTTTGTTTCTCTTGCTTCAAGTCTCCTCTTCATCTGTGAGGAAATTGTCCAGCATTCACTGCCATATAAGAGGATTGATATTACATCGTAGTTCAGCACTCTTTTCTTTGTTTCTCTTGCTTTAAGTCTTCTCTTCATCTGTGAGGAAATTATCCAGTATTCACTGCCATATAGGAGGATTAATATTACATAGCAGTTCAGCACTATTTTTTTTGTTTCTAATGACATTGTCCTGTTTCTTATTACTTTGCTTAGCTTTTGGAAGTCACTTTTCGTTATTCTAATACATCTTCTGATTTCAGTGTCACATTTCTTGTCTTCTGTTAAAAATTTTCTGAGATAATTGTACTTTTGTAGTTATTTGTTTTTGACATCTACAGCTTGTAGCTAAGATTTTTCTCTCTTGTTGACAACCATACATTCTGTTTTCTTACACTTGATCATGGTGATCGTTACTCTTTCTACTTGCTCTCCTTTATTACATTGTCTCAGAGTTGCTGAAGTTTCCTTTCTGTGTCTGTCATCAACAGTGTCATCTGCATATCTGATGTTATTAAGATTGTGCCCACTGATACCAAATCCTGGTAAAAATGCTACATCCCTTCAGGATGTCAACAATGATAGCTTGAAACAGATTTTTTTTTTTTGTATTTATGAATTACCATGACTTATAGGGAAACATATTGGAGTGTATAGGTGTGTTTTTTTTTGTTTTTTTTTTTATTTAGAAGATCTGTTTGGACTGGATACTATTCAGTATTATAGAACCTAGTCTACCTTGCTCTTTAACCCATAGCTGGAGGAAGAAGTTTTGTATTCATGCATTTTCATAGAACATTAGTTTGAAGTAAATTCAACAAACTAGGCTGGAATTTGAACTCTGCTCATTGGTGTCCATTTTATACACTGATAACCATTATGCCACCTTCACATTTTGGTGATGCATTCCTACTTCCTGTATGTGACATGTCCCTTCAAGAGGTAGTTCCTGTCCTTTGTAGCTTAGTCTGTGCACCAATGAGATCAGTGTAGAGTAATACACTTGAGTTAACTACAAATGTCAGTAAACAGTGTTTATTTTCATGTGTGTGCTTGTATAAGATTTAAATCATGAAATGAGAGACTGACCAGTCCAGCTGTTCTAGGTGGAATGGACTAAAATGGCAGCCAATAAATGCTCAGCAGGTGTTGGATTTACTTGATGGTTCATCAGATGAAGAGGATGAATAAGAATGTAACTCACCTGAGAGTGACTTGCAGTCAGCATCAAGTCATAACTGGGGAAAGTGAGGAAAACTGTGCCAAGAATTAGATTGAAAACTAATGAAAAACCAAACATTGGCGATAGAGATGAGTGTCCACCTGGTGAAAATGGGTGTCAGATAGTGTTGATGAAAAAGATCTCTTTCTTTCTTATATATCTATTATGCCTCATGAAAACATGTGAACTGCTAAAATTTAGCATGTCTAAAGGCAAGCAGTCATGCAAATAAATTATTTTTATTTTTTTTCCCCATCATGCTTTAGGGTAGGTGTGCTACAGTCATTGGCATATAAAACTGGATCCCCACTTTCTTTTGCAGACTTATCACTCATCAGGGTGCAACAAATCTAAAACTAAAATTGAAAAATGAATTTTCAATCCATACCTGACAATTGCCATGTGCATGAAACTCAGAGATAGACAAATGGTGAAGGATAATATGTATATTTATTATTAGTATAAATTTTAGTGCTATTCTTTTACATCGAGCACTATTTTATTACCACCAGCACTCACTGTGCACTATATATATATATATATATATATATATATATATATATATATATATATATATATATATATATATATATATATATATATATATCCTCTGACACCCCCCTCGCTTATAGTTCAGTCACCATAACTAGTTAGACCCAGCCATGGAGATTTTTTCTTTACATATTTCCTTTTCCCTCTCTATATGTTAAGGATTATCTGTGGGTTTTATAAATAAAATTATTTTTTTTTTTTCCCCATGATGCTTTAGGGTATGTGTGTTATGGTCATCACCATACAAAACTGGATCCTCCCCCCTTCTTTCATTTGTGTTCTAGTTGTCTGATGATTGCAAGATCATGAAACACAGTTAACGAATTGGGCTGTCCTTTGATAAGAATTAATGTTATGAATCACTTTTTGTTCTGTCTAGGTAATCTAGGTATTGAATAGGTAACGGCTTGCGTTTAAGTCCCTTTCTTTCTCTTTTTTTTTTTTTTTCTTTTCATGTTTCAGATTTTCTCTTGATTAAGGTGTTAGGCCTTTTGGCAAATTGTCTCTTGATAAAACTAACATAGTTGTTTTTTCTTTAATAATAATAATAATAATAACATATATATATATATATATATATATATATATATATATATATATATATATATAAGTGAAGTCAACATCTTGAGGCAACAGTCTGCTTCATGCTTGAATGCAATCATCAAGATCCTGACGATTGTGTTCAAGCATGGAACAGTCTGTTGCCTCTGGGTGTTGCCTTCAATGTCCACTTTTATATTTATATATGTTCTATCCCTGATATTGAACACTTTAACTTATAAATATAGCATACTTTAAAACTATCCTTTTCATCACACACACACACATATTCAGACTAATAAGTTTTTTATTGATGGAATCATATGTTGTGTCAGGGAGACAAAATACAACAAATGCTGATTACAATTCTCTGCTGAAGATACACGGATTAAATGCACACCTATAAATTATTTACATTTTGTTTTGCCATTATCCACTAGTATTAGGTTGGTGCAAAAATAATGTCGTTTTTTTTGGCGTATTTTTAACGTCAAAAACCGACATTATTTTTGCACCAACCTAATACTTTGGGTTAAGTTTTTTTTTTTTTTTTTTTTTTTTATTGTTCTTCTTGAGTGTAAACAAGTTGTTTCTTTTTCCTTTGTCTTTGTATGTAGAAATTAGCCAAATGATTGTTTCACATACTTTAGGCTAATCTAGTAATCATTTTCAAGGATTTTGTTGTGCTATTGCAAATGTTATGTAGACACATAGACATATATTTAATTCCTCAACATAGCCAGTACCTTATGGTCATGTTCATACTTTATATTATTAAAGGCTGAGGTTTTGTTTTTGATGATTATAGCTTCTATTATATTTTGACATGTGCATCATATTTGTTTTTAATGCGTATGTTGCACTTTCTCCTTCAATTTCACCACAACACCAGTTTTCTTTCTAGTCATTGAAGGTACACCATCTGTAGCAACACTGACAGCATGAACCCAGTTTACTTCGACATTATCCAATACACCAACAAATGAACTGAAGATGTCTTCAGCTTTTGTGATTCCTGTCATAGGTACTTGGTGAACAAACTCTTCAGTAACTGTTAAACTTGTATCAACTCCATGGATGAAAATTGCAAGTGAGCAATGTCTGTAATGTCAGTACTCTCATCAATAGCACCTGAAAATGCCACAAAAGATGCTACTTGAGTTGGCCATCTAATATCAGCGGCAAGGTCTGAAATACAATCGAAAATAAGGTTCCTTGTCAACTTATATTAGCAAAAGACTGGTGTTTTTCGGAACGTACAATTTTTGTAGCTTTCAGCAAACTATTCACAAATTCGCCATCAAAGAATTGCTTGGATGCCCCAGCAATTTCTTTAGCAATGAGGTATCTGGCTTTTACAGCCACATCATTAACCTTCATACTATGACTGAAAATAGGCTGCTGTTTTTTTAAACCAGACAACAATTCTTTTATTTTGCCCTTATTTTCCCTTGCAAATTTCTGGATTTATCACTATGGTGACTGTCATATATATATATATATATATATATATATATATATATATATATATATATATATATATATACCCCTTCATAACAGAAATTTGCTACATGCATTTAAACAAACAGATTTTCTATTTACAGATGTGAAAAAAAAAAAAAATGAATCTGTCCATTTCTCTTGGAATACTCTGCATTCTGTATCAACTTTTCGTTTTAATTTTTTTTTTTTTTTTTTTTTTTTACAATGACATGAAAATTTAACCAAATTTTAAAAGCAATGTCACAATATACTTGACACAGGTAATATATTAGGCTGGTTTCCAAAATACCAAGATATAATATTAAACACAATCATCTCGTTATGAGAGGGAGAGAGAGAGAGATGCATAGGCATTTGCAGTTTTAGACACATGGCCTATTGTCGGCTTGGGCAATACAAACCTTTCATGTATCCTGACTGGCCGGATGTTTCCTGTCTGGCATGTTAGACAATGCAAATAAACTGCAGGGCTAATCTCTTAAATGCTAGCTAGTACAGGTGAGAAAAACATCGCTAGGTTTCAGTTTGTTCAAAATTGTTTCAAGGCCCACATTGAAGCCCTTGGTGGGCCAGATTTGGCCCATGGCCTGTATGTTTGACACCCCTGTTATACAGGGAATTTTTCAGATCAAAATCATGACAATAAATGCTTTAGTCTCATGAATGTTGTTTTGTTTGAGAGTATATATGTATGTGGCTGGCTATATGACAAAATACTTAATGGAGTCATTTTTACTGATCTTTTATATAGACTCTTTAATCTTTTAGATATATTCCTTAAACTTTATCCATTTCTAATCGAACTATAAGAGTGGATCCATAATTTTATAGACTGATGCAATTATTATGTAAAGTGTGATCAGGAATTATCACTGTAGAGTGTTTGATCTAAATGATCAATGGAGAAGTACTGGATCAAGTGCATTGACAAGGAAGGGAAATTAAGTATTTGCTGCATGAATGTTTTTATCTTTAGTCTATGGATTTTGATAGCCATTGAGGATGGGTATCTAGCACAAACATTTATATCTATGCAGAAACTGTTTTTGACAGTATGAAAAATTTGCTTTATAGCAGGTTCTGTTAAACTTTGCAATAGAATACTTAATAACTCTAGAAATAGCAACAGATAAATCTATTAGGCTTTATGAAATACACAAATAGAAAAAGATTAAAAAGATACATAAAAAAAAATTGCCTGAAACTAATGCACCTGTTTCTTAACTCAGATCTGAGCTAACTGTTTTAACAACCAGTGGCTTTATCAGATGAGCCTCAGTACCCATCCTCATATACACCCACTACTGATTAAATTTTCACCTGGTATGATGAAAAGGATGGAACTATTTTCCAGATGGTCTGACTCTGAATGTTGAGGATTTCCTGTGTTCAGCATCTGAGTGAACAATCTATGCAAAGAACCGGATTTTATTTGTCTTTTAAGTTATTTTCTTTTTTTTTTTTTTTTTCATTATTCTTTTTTTATGTCTTCATTGGTTGGTGCAAGAGTGCATGACCAATTCCATTACCATCATCAAACAGACCAAAATCTAAATGGGAAGGATTCTTCAGGAACCAATGTCAAAAGGAATCTTGTGAATCTGCAAGTGCTTGCTTGGATCTAAGAGTAGGAACTTTTTTTTTTTTTATCTTTCTTAAGGAGGAAGATGATCATTTCTTGTTAAGGAGAACATGAACAGTCTGCAGATTGCTTCAGATTGAACCTTCAGAACTTTGTTCTCTTCTTTACAACATGCAATTCTATCTTGCTAACGATGTTTAATAATTTATCTATTAATACCATAGTGTTTACTTACTTTTCCTAGGTAAGTATGGATCATGCTTCAAATTAAAAATAATTAAATAAATCTAAGTATCACCAACTTTAAAAAGTCAAAGGAGTAATAAAACTCAAGATAGTAAACCAGTTTTTTGCTTTTTATTTCTATCCTGTACTCATTTCCTTTCAATCACTTTTATTTCTTTTTTTTTCTTCTCTCTCTTACTTACTCTCTACATTAATCCTTCGTACCTTTCCCCTCCCCACTTTGCACCTTCCCCTCCCCTTCACACCTTCCCCCTTTGTACTCCCTCCTTCTGCACTCGTCCCCCCTTAATTTCCTGCTCCCTTAATTTGCCCCACATATTGTTATGTGGAAAGGGATAGATAAGCAGTTGATGTGGTGTGTGTAACACTTTTCACAGTGTGCACAGATACTACTCTGATCCTAGACAGGGATCCATGGGATGCACTTTGATCCTGGGCAAAACCCATGGATTCTCTGCTTTTAGTAATTACTAGGCATATAATAATGAACAGGTTTTTAGTTATTTTTTTTTTGTTTTTGTTTTTCTTTAAGCATTTCTTCATTTTTCTATATGTAACTTCTATCATGCAAGGATATCTATTAGGTTGGTGCAAAAATAATGACATAATAATGTTGTTTTTTGACGTTAAAAAACAACATTATTACGTCATTATTTATGCACCAACCTAATATATAAGATTAAGAATCCATTGTCCAACATTAAGGTCAGCAGACAAGTGATATATCTACTAAGCCAGCATTCTTTTGCTTGGACAGCAGGGTAAAATTAACTTGCAAAGACTAATTTAAGCAAAGTGCACAGGTACTACATGCTGAGTGAGCAAAGCACACAGATACTCATATCTAAGACTGATCTGTGTATAAATAATTTTCTGCTTTATTTTTTTTGTTTTTTCTTCACATGGGTACTTTCTTTAAACAGGTATACCTTCCCACTTTAAAGCAAAATAACACTAATTGTTCTCAGACTAGTATCCTCATCTTGGTTATTATTCTCTCAAAATTTTCTACCTGTGTACTCTCTGGTGGCCTGTTGTAATTGATTAAACTTGAAAACTAAACCCTTTCTTTAATACATGGGTTTAGATTGTTCTCATTGCACTGTCCATACTAAAAGATATTTATTCTATCATATTTTATAATGCATGGCTTTTTGCTTTATCCAGTCTAGGGATTAAACTCACAACCTCCAGATTACTTAATTCATATAATCTACACTATTTGGTGGTGGAAATTTGGAACTTTAATGTTGCTTATCTTCCTATACAATTGAACTAAAGTATATGAGTTATATTGCCTGTAGTTTTAGGGAAAAAAGTATGATAAAATGTTAAGATTTTGCATGATGTATTCCATTCTTTAAGATTTCATTGAATTAAAAGGATGAAATGCATCACGCAAAAACATTTTCCACTTTATCAGTTTTTCTTTCCTAAGATTGTTCTTGATATGTAAAAATTTATATACCGTTTTCCCATCCTGTCTGTATTGTAATTGCAGGAGTATATGGGTAGAGCAATGGTTATTGGTGTGGAAAGTGGAATTGTCAAAATTCAAGGCTTGTCTGTTGCATCCACTATCACATAAATGCCCTTGAGAAAACTCCTGAATCCATCTCTTCTCCACTTGGATATTAGTTAAATAATAAAGTAGACTGGACTCTCTAGCCTTTTAAGAGAAGGAATATTCTGAATTCCAAACTGTTGAGAAAGCAACAGGAAACCACTCCACTCTCTTTCCCAAGAATGCAGAGCAATTCAGCAATAATAAAGAAAAGGAATCTGTGAAGAGCCATGATCCCCTGCATCCTGAATAGACAAAGTGAATCATGGCTCTACCACAGATTTGTTTTACTTTCATTGTTACATTTAAAAAAGCAAAAGTATGAAACATTTTTTCTGGTTTATCCATTCTTTTTTCTATCAGATGATGACTGACTATAAGTACTAAAAATGAACTGTATTTAACAAAAGTTCTGTCACCTATCAAAACTGTCATCTGTATATCTAATGTTAAGATTGTGGTAGCAAATAATGAATTTTGGTAGGATTTCAGGCTTTTTTTTTTTTCCATTGTAAAGGTTGAATGAGGTGACCCCCTCTTTTTTTTTTCAATCCATCCAAGGAAAGGTAATAATGCCACTAAGATGCAAGGGGCTACTGATAGCGAAAAAGAATGAGACTTTAGAAAGAACTGGAAGCCCAATCCTAAACAGGAAACAAGGTATAAACCTCTACACCAAGCATGTCCAAAGTCCGGCCTGCAGTGGGCAGAGGTTGGTGTACAAGTTACAGCCTGTGGTCAAATTTCATGTAGCCCTCATCCTCTGTCATAGAATGTATCACTTAACGGCCTGCTAGTATTGTCAATCAGAGTATGTAAAGTACACACCTAAGAAATGCAGTTTCATCTTTTTATTAAAATATGGCAGCAGTACTATGCGACCCTGATCTTGGCCTTTTCCAGCCAATTTCTAAAATCACTGGCTTTGAACTAGACCTGGCCTATATACAGCAGTCCAGATTTCAGTATCACCCTTCACATTAGTGCAGGCAAATTGTTTTGGTCATCTGGGATGAATAAATTCTAAAATCTTTAAATTTATTTTGTGTTGGTCAAAATCAGTTATAAATATATTTGGACACTTGGGCTTGTTTTCACTTTGTTTTCTACTTAATGAAATGAATGTTGGTGTTATGTACCTTTTCATATGTTTTTAACAGAATAAGTTGACAGACAACATTAATTACCAATAATATGTAATGTTTAAGATTAACCAAAGATATATTATAGGTTCCTCAAAGTTCTTTTTTCTCAGACATATTTTACTTCATCTTATATGGGCTTCAGATATGACAGGCTGAGTGATTTTGGTAAGACCTGTTTAAATTTATTTGTCATCTATATGAAGAAATGAAAATATGCCATTTGCAATAAAATTTTCATATGATAGTTCATTTGCATTTAATTTTAATGGTTCCAAGCAGAATGGTTTCCCACATGCATATTCACCTTATCAAATCTGGCCCTCTTTGAAAAAAGTTTGGACACCCTTGCTTTTCAAAAAACCAGGGAGGAGTGTGAACTGGATGATAGGCAAACCTATCTGCACCTATTGAAAGAGAAAAAAAACAAATAAAAAAATAAATAAATAAATAGTAAATAAAATTTTAGAGTTCAGGCAGTGATGTTAGAAATATAGTTGTTGAGGTAGACTTTAAATCTGGTGAAAAGATGCATCCTTGCTTGCATAAGACAAGGATGTGTTTTTTCACTTTTTTAAACTTTTATTTTACTGAATTCATTTTCTGTTGTCTTCATTCAGGACATGACCATTTTTGTCCTTTTTCTTTTTGTTTTTTCACTATTTGGATTACTTCTGTGTGTCTCTATAGAAATTATTGTTACTGATCTAACCTAGAATGGACCTTCTTTTTTTCAGCTGGCCACTTGAGAAGTGACAGATGGACAATATTTTCTCTGGCATTTCTCACTGCAAATGAAAATGATTCATTTTCAATGACAGAATGCCAGGAAATCATATTAATCTTTATTTTGTAGAACTCTAACAAAAAAATGTTCTTGTTGTAGGAAAACTTAAGTCCCTTCTTAATTAACAAAGTTAAGAAATGTTTTACATGACCCGAATTAAATGAGTCACTTTACAAGGTTTTAAGCTAATGTAAAGAAACCTTCAGTTACATGGTTAGCATAGTGGTGTATGGTTGTACAGTAGGCACTGTGACCAGAAATAATCATTTTTTTAATAAATTTTTTTTTATATATTACTATAGATTAAGCATTCTAAATCATGAATAGCAAACAGTTTTTTTTTTTTTGTTTTATTAAATTATTAGAAGTTAATTGGAGGGTTCTGTTTGCTATGTAAATTTATTGAAAATTTCATTCTCCTATGGAAGTCAAAATAAAATAAGCTCATACTACATGATTTATTAAAATTATAAAAAATATGAAATTCATAATCTGTAGTGCTTAATTGATAGTTGGCTCCATACTTTCCAGTCAACTTTAATCTGCAATTTCAATCTCTATCTACTGTCTCTTCCCACTCATTATTAATGTTTCTGTTCCTAATTCTTCCACACCCTGTAACCCCTTGTGTCTTAGTGGCTTTATTGCCATGCTTGTAGAACTCCCTTCAGACTCTATGCTTTCCAGTCAACTTTAATCTGCAAAAATTTAACTGCAATATCAATCACTATCTACTGTCCTCCTGATTACTCTTTTCTCTTCCCGCTCATTGTTAATGATTCTGATCCTAATTCTTCCACACCCTGTAACCCCGTGTGTCTTAGTGGCTTTATTGCCATGCTTGTAGAACTCCCTACTGTCCTCCTGCTTACTCTTCTTTTGTCCTTGCTCTTCAGCAATGTTTCTGTTTTGTAATTCTTTCACACTGAGTAATTCCATGTGTCTTAGTGGATTAACTAACCTTACTAGCGGTGAACTCAATTAAATAAATGTGTGTGTGTGTGTTATTTTTCATTTTTGTTTAAATGTTATTTTTGATGGATACTCATATTCGGGTAGAAACTGTTTTTTTGATTTAACTATTTTTTATCTAACTACATCTACTGGCCTGAATATTTAAGAAATCTTGTCAAAAAACATTTCTTGATTATTCAGGACAGTAGATGTAGTTGGATAAAAAATACTGTTAAATCAGAAACAGCTTCTACTTGAATATGAGTATCTATCCAAAAAAATGGTGTTTAAATAAAATTAAAAATAACTGTCGGATTTAATCCACATACACACACACATATATATATATATATATATATATATATATATATATATATATATATATATATAAAGTGAACATTGAAGTCAAGCTAGGCGCAATTGTCAGGCTGCCTGAGTGTTGACTTAAATGTTCACTTTTTGATTTATATTTACATATGCTCTAACTCTGATATTGAGCACTTTATCCCATAAATATAGAATACCTTAAAACTATGTTTCTTCATATATATATATATATATATATATAATATATATACACACGTGTGTGTGTGTGTGTGTGTGTGAAAAAAAGAATTATGAATTTAAAAAAAAAATTTTTTTTAGTTACAATTTTAAGAAATAACTTGGTATGAACATATTTTGTTTTAGCTTCTATAGATGGGGCAATTTACAATCAAACTGGATCTCCTATTAAATTTTATAAAGTAAAAAGAATATATTTGTAGTCTGGAGTGCTTAATATATATTAATATGAAAAAAAAAAAAAAATTGCAAAATAAGGCTGATTACATTTTTTACTTTTTGACTGTTTTACAACTGCACCCACAGCAATTATTTTTTGTTCTTGCTCCTTAGTAATGTTTCTGTTTTCTAATTCTTCCACACCCAGTAAACCTTGGTGTCTCAGTAACTTTACTGCCTTGTTTGGAGTGAACTCAATTAAAAAGAACTGGATTAGGAATTTTTTTAAAATATTAAATTTTATGTTACACTTTTAAGAAATAACCTGGTATGAATATATTTTGTTTTAACTTCCATATAGGGATCAATTTACAATGAAATTGCATCGCAAACTGGATCACCTATTAAATTTTATAGAATAAGAAATATATTTGGAGTCTAATATACATATTAATATGAAAAGTAAATTTAAAAAATGTAGCTGATTACTTTTGGTCACAGAGAAAATATGAAATTAGACATGGTACACAGATGCTACACTGATCCTACGCAGATGACTGGATGGATTCCGGTTGAATCCATTACATACACTTACGTGCTAATACCCTTGGGAAAGGTAGGAATCCTCTTCTTCTACCCCCCCACACGCACACATGTGGGTGAAAAGCAGGACCGACTGAGTTCTATAGCCTTGGATGGCAACTGGTCTATCGCAGAAAGAAATGGCAACCTACTGCGGGAAAAGAATTTTCCTCGTCAGTCATGTATTGAAAGATACATGATCGCACATACGTGTATCACACATGCCACATAACTGATTGATATTCACTTACATGCTAATACTCTTGGGAAAGGTATAAATCCTCTTCTCCCTCCCAGCTATGGGTAAATAGCAGAACAGACATGGTTCTATAGCCTTGGATGGTAACTGGCCTACTTCAGAAAGAAATGGCATCCTACTGTGGGAAAAAAAATCTGCCTTGTCAGTCATGTATCAAAAGATACATGATCGCCTAAGCCTGTATCACATATGGTACATAACTATTCCAGTTGTCATCAGGTGATGTACATTGGAATTTCAAACCGAACCCTTTATTTAGTCTACAGGGGTAGATCGTTCTAATTCTATGTGACATAATTTTATTGGATATCTCAGTTTCAGTTAATTCCATTTAGTAACTCAAGTCTACAAGTTTTTGCTCCATTTGATGTGACCAGGTATTGAACTCACAACTCTTTGGGTCAAGTGCCTTCAACCAATGCTTTTATCCATTTGGACATGTGTCCTAGGGTACTTATAGGTATTTGCATCTTTTCTTTTAACTCTGGGTAAATAACTACAGTAAACTATAGTCTATAGCCTTGGTAGGGTAACAGTGTAGTCAATTCTGAACCCTAGAGAAGGTAATGGGAAACAAACCCACTACCATTTTCCAAGAACAGTTTACAGATTATTAAAGAAAAAGAAGCTGTTAAGTGCCTTGATAGCTTATGTCACGAAGAGATATATCATTGGAGGGAGGGGAAACCTTTCAATTTTTATATATCTTAGAGGACATCAGTAATGTAAAAGTCTGCAACAAATCTTGCTTCAGACAGTCATGCTGATAATTTGACTTCTGTGGAAATGGAATATTATGGTTCTGCTTCTGTTTCCACAAAGGAATGATATTTCTTTTATTCCTACAAGAGATTGATCTAAAATGGGATGTTCCACAGTTTTAATCCGCATTTTTCCAACACACACACACACACACACACACACACACACACTGTCAAGAGCCTGGCAAATTACTTCCATCTGGGCAGAAAATTTATTTACTTATTTTTGGAGTTAATTTCCAATCTTGGTAACTCCAGTCTAGGACTTCCCAACCTCCATGCTTCACTCCCCTTCACCTCCTTCTCTTAACTTTTCTAACCTGTTTTCTTGTGGCTGCTGCTGATGCTGGGTTCAAAACTGGTTGTCATGGCGACACTAGTTTCTACTTGTATCTCATAAATTCTCAGTCTTCTACCTTTCTGTTGATGCAGACCTTAACATATGTAGTTGATTAGAGATGTTCTTTCCTATTCATCTGGTTCCACTCTAAGATGATTTCACATCAAACAGAATCTTGTGGCCTTATATGACTACATACATTTCAAGGCTTTCTCTTCAATTTGATAGTTACAACATATTCTCTACTCAGCATCTTTTTTTCACATCTTTTCTCTTTCTGATAAAGGTGTCTATTACATTGTGCCTTCTATTTCTTACACCATCTCATAAATCAACTTGGCTACCTGTGCTAGCTTAAAATCAATATAAATATTACAGACACTACTTAAGGAAACTGGTCCCAGTGTGGTACTACTAAAATAGACTGGTCCACACGTAAAATATATCAAAAAAATTTGAGGAAATAATTTTAATAAATTATCATTATTCAGACCTTCTTTAAGCTGCAATAATTGTCAGAATCGAGAAATGTTGATTTCTTAGGATTTCGGTGTAAAATCGATCTCTCCCTTTTTACAAAGTTATAGAAACTTAACTGTTTATTTAAAAATTGTCAAGTTTGAAATTGTGCTTATGCCATTGACGTTTTTTTATTTTACAAAAAAGATTTCTTTGAAATAAAGAATAAATAGATATGTTTTATTTTAAGAAAATGTTTTAAACAAGCAATTATTTGGCAATATATTTGTTTTTACATGTTTTTATAAAGATTTTTGTTGTTAAAACGTGAACACATACATTTCGAATTAAAGAACAAAACTTTACATAAATTAGGAAAAATATAAAAAACATACAGATATCAATGATGTCATCACATTTTCAAATTACCGCATTTGTAAATACAAACAAAGTGTTAATAACTCTGTAAAAGTCAGGGATCAATTTGACATGGTATCGATATTTATGAATTGGACTGCCACAATATTTTTTTTTAATTCTGAACAGTGTTGTGGCTGGAAGGTCTAACTAATGTTAACCTACAAAATATTTTTACCCCCACTCCCCAGAAAAAATTTTTCCTTATTTTTTATGAGTGGTTCAGTCTATTTTAGTTGTGCCAAATGTTTGGGGGGGAAATTTACTACCTGTGCTGGCTTAAGATCAGTATAAATGAAACAAAGTTTTTACAGATCTACAAATAAAAGCAATCTTTTACCTTTCATATTCTCCATTGAAGTGTTCTAAATGCTATCTCTTGCCTTTATTACATATACTCAATAATAATTTGTTGATTATATTTCCTTTCTTTTCAATTTTAAAAGCATTTTTAGCATAGGTTGGTTGATTTTTACCAAAGCTGTCAATTCTTGTTGGATTTGTTGTTATTAGGTTAAGGGTCTTCATTTGAAGTTGACATGGCTTCCATGTGTTGATGAACATAAACTACAAAGTGTTTAATTAGTTGAGAAAATAAACAAACAAGAGAGTGAAACAAAACCCCAACAGAAATTCTTATTCTACGAGGAACATTTTGTGTAGAGAAAATTTTGAGTTTAATTCCTGAAAGAAAATGTGAAATTCAAGGAATGTTCATAAAATCACTAAATTAAAAAGCGAGTGAAATGTATTTTCTATATCATGTGCACCTATTGCATAGAGCGCTAATTTTAGCATCCTATCCCGATCTCAGCCCAAAATAATAGTGCTATCCTCTTAGAGTTTACAGCATATATGCTTCATTTATTTTTTAATTTTATGCATTCCCTAAAGCTGAAAAGGGGTTGCTGCTGCTGATAGGGTTATCAACACATATCTAGCGAAAATTTTTAATGTCTGCAGCAGGTTATTTAATCTTAATTTTTGAAATGAGTGAGAGTCTAACTCAATACTCACTAGTAATTTTTAATTAGACTAGCCTCATTAACTATTACCCCACCAAAACCACTCTTATTTAAAGAAAGAGAAAAAAGTAGTAGTAGTAGTGATGGTGGTGTTGGAGCTAATGATGATAGTGATGGAGCTAATGATGATAGTGATATTAGTCATGCCTTTTATTGTTATTATTGAAGGTTAGGTTAGGTTTTGCTGATTTTTATGACATGTTCAACATTTGTTGGGTCATTTAAAATTGAATTTTTGCATAGGGTACCCAGTGAGGATCAAACTCACTAATCAGTAGTAATGGTCAACCCAACTAGTTTTGTTAACCATTAATCCAGGCCAAGACACCCAAGAGTAGAGACTATTGTAGAAGTAGTGGTAGAAATGATGGTGATATTAAACCTGACTTTTATTGTTACTATTTAAAGTTAGGTGAGGTTGGCTGATTTTATGACATGTCAGCTTTTGTATCAAATTTTTCTATAGAGCACTAAATGATGATTAAACTCACTACTCAGACTACCGTCATTAACCATTATTCCATGCTGAGGTGCCTATTAAATACTTTTAGTCTTGATGCTTATTTTAGACATGAAAAGAAAATGGTTTTTACTTTTTCTACTCTTCCTACCCCCCCCCCCCCCCACAAGATCTATTTATACCTGTACCATTTTGGAATAAGGAAATTGATTTTTTTTTCTTTTTTGATACACCTAATTCTTTCATTCTTCTGTACTGTTCAACTCAGTTGAACAAAAAAAAAAAAAATGTGCCTGATTGGTTGAGTCATAGATCTGATGATGTACTAATAAGATAAAACTTAAAACTAACTACTCACCTCTTAATTTTCAATTTCATTTATCTTTTCAGTTGTCTTCTCAGTTAAGAAATTGAAAGTTGATCTGTCAAATAGATACATTTATTTAACCCTTTAATAGATTATCCTGAACATAGGCATTTAAAAAATATTTGAAGCTTTTCAGAACTTAATGAGTTGACACATTTATTAAATAAATTTTTCTGATTTGATTTTGTGTCAGGTCATGTTTAGGCCTGCTCCTGGTAAAATGTAACCCAGTACAACCTGCTGCATGGACAGGTAGTTGGCAGCTAAACCAGGTCCCCAATTAACTTTTCTGCTGGTGAGGAGAATAATATGTCACTCCACAGGATAAAAACAAGATCTGACAAAAAGTGGTTGAATTTCTTTTAGGAGTCAATAGTAAATATATGGTCTCATCATTTTATTGTTGAAATAGTTGTAACTGTAAGTTCTATTCTAATAATTCCTTTTCTTGCACTTCTCACCTGTGGAACTCTCTTTTGGCTTCTTGCATTCCTGTCACCTACGATCTTCAAAAGTTTAAATACAACATAAATTGCTATTTGCCGTCTTCCCGGACACTGTTCTTTTATTGTTCTTTCTCAAGTTTTTTTTTTTTTTTTTTTCATTCTTTTTCACTCCCAGTAACCTCTTGCGTCTCAGTGGTATAATCACTTTGCTTTGGAGAGAAACGATTAAAAAAAAAAAAAAAATTGAAGATTTTCAAAATTTAGAAAAAAAAAAATTAATTTTTTTTGTAGGGGTGAGAAGAATATCTGTTGTTCGTTTCAGCTATTTAAAAAAAGAAATTTAGAAATTCAAATATATCTGAATTTATATATCTGAATTTTTTTCATTGATCATCACTAGTTTAAAAATAAATCTATTCATCAGTTGTATTGTGAAAAGAATCATTAAGATCGATTTGTTCATATTTTCTTTAGAACTGCTTATTAATCTCAATAAAAGTTTGTATTATATTAAACTTCAGTAGAAAGAATAGATTATTACCTACATAAAATTTCAAATTGTATATAAAATCGCCAATATAAAAATGTTGTCCTTAGCTATGTCTACAATTACATTTTTTGTGTGCAAACTTTTTTACATTTTTAAAATTAAAGCCAGCAATTTCATTGTTTTTATTTTTTTTAGCCATGAAATTAAAAAATCAAGATAAATTGTATATTCTACCATATTAGATATGTTGCAAAAGTTTCCAGCATTTTCTGACAAAATCTTTTATTGGACAGTCAGTTCAGGCTTAAGCCTGCTACTGGTAACATGTAACCCAGTACAGCCTGCCACATGTGTGGGTGGTTGGCATCTAAACTAATTCTCCCACTAACTTAGTTGCTTGTAAGGAGGATGGCAGGGTCATCTTGCAGGATGAAAAACAAGACCTGTCAAAGGTGGATGAGCTTCTTGTAGGGGCCAATGCTTGACGTGTATCTGTAAGTAGCTGAATGTGCTTGAGACAATGAAAATTATGTAAAATTTTTTGTATTCCCTTACTTCTACAAAACAAAAAAAAATATAAGGATGCTGGTAAAACTTAATAAAAAATTAATTTTAAGGAAAAATCTTTGAAAGGTTGCTGAAAGAAAATTAATACAAATATAAAGTTTGTCACTTAGCTGGTTGGAGTTACCTTCAGCATCCTGACTCCAGAGTTTCATATATTGACCCAACAATCATTGCCACCACTTGTCAGGGGGTATCAGCAAGCTATGTGGCTTACAGCCAAAACATGTCGAAACATCAGTTCTCATATGATCATTGAAATTAAACAACATTGAACCTAGTCAGTGAGTGACTGCTTGGGAATGCCAGGTACTGTAAGTTTGGATATGTGTGTGACTTAATGGATAATAGCTTAGAACTGTTAAGTGGAGAGCCAAGTTCCAATCTTCATTGCATTCATTATATTCACCAACATGTAAAAATGTGAAAGGTATGAATCCAAATTTTTTCCTCTTCACTATGGGTAAGATTTGTATTACTAAACCATTATTATCTCAAAAAGAAATTAAAAAAAAATATTTTCTGTCTTGAAATAACCTGCAAAGGGTTGATAAGTCGTAGACAATGAATCAATCAGTAAGGCTAGGATGGGGATCTCAAGCCTTGAATGGTAACCTTCCTAGATATAGCGTGTCAATAAAAACACTCAGTTTACTACCATAAGTGTGTTAGTATGGTGTCTGGAAGAGCATTCAGCCTTGTAAAACCTTGCCCCAAATCATAATGACAAATCCTCTGTAAGACACACCCATCTTGCTTTGTGCATGATTAAACGTTGGTCTTTCCTCAACAATAGAAAAATACAGCTATGTGTGTGTGTGTGTGTATATATATATATATATATATATATATATACACACACACACACACACATATATATATACACACTTTATACCTAAGGTACCTTTCGGCCAACACTTGTTCAAAGGTATTCGCTGGCAATATAAATGAATATAAAGACACACTTAATAAAATAAATGAGGTGGGAAAGGTGGAACGCGACCAAAAGGCAAATTTTAATTACACAAAATTAAGGTACCTTAGGTATGACGTCCATTTTGTTTAAGGCTATATATGAATTCTCTGGGTACAAATCTTTGTTTGTGTGTGTGTGTGTGTGTGTGTATATATATATATATATATATATATATATATATATATATGTCATTATTCAGTCAAAATATTTTCCTTTCACTTTCTCTCTTTACACGATATTTCAACTAAATTGGAAATTCCATCATAAAAGGACAATTCAGATTTCAGAAGAACCATTGAGCAGACAGTGGGTTTTGAAAAAGAATACGTAACATGTGAAAGAACTTTCTCTTTTTGGTTCATTATCATTTGCTGCATCACATTTGTAACATGACATGTATTGTCATGCTGTAAAATAATTATTTATCAGAAAAATGTTTTTTTCTCTTCCAATGTGTCATTCAAACCAGAGGGCTCGGAAAATCTAACTCTCATGGGGCCTGTTGAACACAAGAGAGATAAGGGAAGGCAGAGGGCCACCTATATGACAAGCTTGTATGAATGGATGGTGGTATGAGGGAGTGGAGCTTAGCAAAGGAAGAAAAACTACTTCTTTTATTTTAAATAGTATTTATTTCATCTACAAGTTTCAGTACTCATCTTTTTTAAGTTTTTTCAAGTGCATAGGCTGTTAGACAAAATAAATACTGTTCAAAATAAATAGAGCATCTATTCAAATACAGGTATCCACTAAAAATAACATTTAAAGTAATGAAAATAGCTTAACATTCAAGTAGAATAAATCTGTTCATATGAGCAACTTTGTACTGGCCATTTATTGCTACTGATTTGTTTTGTTCAACACTTATCTGGAATAGTGAACTTTATATCCATAATATCCAGGGTTAGTGGTCAGGTCTCAGGGTTCTGGTTGAAGCTTATAAATGTTAGAATTGGCTGACTCCACAAGCAGTTGAGAGTTCAATATGATACTTCTAAGATTTCCCTAACATACAGAAAATGATGCCAGGAACTTTTGCATTAATCTGTCAAGTGAATAATATTCTTTCACTCAAATTTATTTTGACAATGAGAATTTATGATCTAAGGATCGTCTGAATTTTAATTTGAATCAACATATTTTTTACTTGATTGTAGATTTACCGCTGTTCCAGTTTTTATGAATTTAGTATGAGGCATTGAGAAATTGGTAAGCTACCGCAACCCCAAATTCACTGACCTGTTGAAAAATCACTATTTACTATTTCTTAATCCAGCCTTTTAACCATGTGGGTTCTTCTGGCATTTGATTTATCTCTAACTTCAGTTGACCCCCATTTTCTTTCTAATCTCTCACAGCTGCCATTTTTATTTATTTATTTAATTTACCAATGTGGAGACTTTGCCTATTTTATGACTGTCTTTTGTATTCATTCCTCAGGCTTTATTTTAATCTTATATCTTTTTTACTATCAATGTTTTCTTTTTAGCACTCTTAGATTCTTGGATGGGAGAAAGTTCCTCAGTTCTTTCCCAATTTGCACCTTTATAAGGAGAAATACTTGCAATATCTAGATACTCTAGTAATTCCAATTTTTACAAGCTATCTTATAAGAAGACTACTTGCAGTGTCTTGATATTCTAGTAATTGTTTACCTTTTACTGTAATTGTTGTCTAAGGGTTCAAGCATTTTTTAGAGGCAAGGGAATGATATTACATATAATAAAAATTTATTTATTCATTTGTAAAATTGAAGAAATTGTCAATTCTAGAATTAAAAATTTTATCCTTTATCTAGAATCAGATTAACACATTAAAAAGAAAAAAGCATGTTTGTCTGAAAATGAAATAGTTATGAAAAACGGTTTAAACCTGCCATGAAAACCAAAGGTTGAAACCATCAGACTTTGAATATAAAAATTGCAGTTTCTATAGAACAATTCAGATTTTAAAAGAACCATTGAGCACACAAGGAGTTTAGAAAAATAATACACAGCATGTGAAAGAATGTTCTCTTTCTGGTTCATTATCAATTGCTGTGTCACATTTGTAACATGAGGACATGTATTGTCATGCTGTAAAATAATTATCCATCTGAAAAATGTTTTTTTGAATTGTCCTATATAAACTATAGTTGGAAGTTTTGAATTCACAGTTATCCTTATCCTAGACTGGTTGCCACCCAAGGCTATAGGACTCAATCTGTGATTTACATCATAGTTAGGCTTTCTTTAGTTTGGAAAATGTAGGTATATTTAATTTTTTTTTAATTAAATAATTCTTTATTTTCTTTTTTTCTTTTTTATTAATGCTTAAATTGCAAGGTAAATATTTGTATGTCTTCACTTGCATTATTTCATTTTTCTTATTTGATTTGGTGGTATCTTAAGTATTATGGTATTAATTATAGGAGGTTGTGATTATAATTAATCTTTATTATTGTTTGATTATGTATGCATATACTTACTTTCATACAGTATCATCCTTAAATCTAAACAAAAGTTGTCTTGACTTCAGTATTTGACCCCACACTGCTCATAATACTGAGTAAAATGAAGATTGATCCAATTCAAGGCCTACTTTGTGAAAGTTGGTCAAGTAGAAATAAATTCCCTCCCCCCTATTCATTTTTATTCTAACCAATCTTTCATCATTCACTTAAGATTTTTACCCAGCCAGCCCTTAAATCTCTCCAACCCCATCGTTTGGGTTACAGCCCACCAGCTGTCAGCTCTGCCAGCCTCTATTTATTCATCAAATGTTTAAAATTAGGTTTTCACATTGTGCCTTCATTTTTTTTTTTTTTTTTTTTTTTTTTTTTACTTTTTCCATTTCTGGCCTTTTTTTTCTTGAGAAAATTGATATTGTTTGTTTAAATTTTTTTCTGTTTCAAGTATTCTTGCTGCATTTAAAACTATTACACAGATTGCATCTTAGAAGAGAAGTTTAACTTTTTAAAATCTTTAACGTCTAAATTAGACTTTTTGTAGGAGTGCAGCAAATGTGGGGAAATAAATCTGTTTACTTTGAGGACAACAGTTTATATTTCATGACTACGCATTTAGTTTTGAGTATTATTAAACACTCACTTAAAGGCCTCCATTGGCAGCCATTCAGCATAAGTCATTACAATTTAAGCTTTGTAAATAACATTTAAAATACTTGGAGTTATCTCCACTAAGAAATTGGTACATTCTCTCATCCACTAGAAGTCCCCAAAATTCACTCATTAGTGCTCCCAAGTTCACATAGCCTGGTGGATAAAAACATTAGTTGGTTGATCCAGAAAGTGACTTGACTCCGAGTTAGGAGTTCAATCCCTGGCTTTGCAGAAAGAATAAAAACTTGGAGAGTTATCATGGCCAATTAACTAAAACTGAGATATCCAAAGGAATAGTACATGGAATTAGAACACTTTACTACTGTGGACAAAAAGGGTTTGGTTTGAAATTCCAACAAATATCACCTGAAGAAGGCTGGAGTATACAATGGCCAAAATGTTTTGAATGTTGACAGTAAAGATGAAGACAAAAGTTCAGACAATGTAAATAGTTACAATTCCTCATCTCAGAAATATAGACAAATATAAATAGTATTTAATATTTTTGAATTCTCAGTAACAAAGAAAGTATATAAATTCACTTTCATCATGTTTTATTCCAATTCTATCATCGCTTTTTAAAATATTAAATATTGATGTTAAAAAGCGGTGTCATGGGGAAAAAACATCCTTTTGATACATTTTATTGCAAGCACATTTGTCCATGCTTGCCAAAAATTCTTAGAATCTAAAAGTATTTTCTGGCTTTAAATAACCTGCAATGGGTTGATAAACTGTAAAAAATGAATGAATCAAATTAAAACATAAGACAGATAAAACTAAAAGTATCATTATTTTATGCAATACTTAGTAATCATTCTGTTTCTGCTTTCCTGTTTTTTCTTTTCTTAATCAGTATCACCCCATGCAAAGCAGTAATGCCACTAAAACACAAGAGGCTACAAGATGTGGAGGAATTAGGAACAGAAACATTAATAATGACCAGAAAAGAAGAGAGTAATCAGGAGGACAGTAGATAGCGATTGACATTGCCTTTAAATTTTTGCAGATTAAAGTTGGCTCGAAAGCATGGGTCTAGAAGGCAGTTCCACATGTGAGAAGTGCAAGAGAAGAAACTGTAAACATAGAACTTACAGCTACATCTAACCAGCTCAACAGTAAATTGATGAGATCTTGGCATCAATCTAGTACTGCACTTAAATTCAAAAACTCTAGGTACCATAGTGAAGATCATCCTAACAATTACCATGAAAACATTTATAGAAAAGACATAAAGAGGTAACTTTATGTCAGTGGGAAAGTGATTGGAGCTGATCAGGACCAGTAATGTTGTGGATTCTTCTTTGGATCTTATCAAAGAGCTCAAGGTAAATAGCAGGAGCACTGGACCATATGTGCCAGCAATATTCTAAGCAATGGCATGGTAATGGTAATGAATGGTAGACTTATAGATATGTAAGATAGATTCTGGAGAGAAAAATTGTCTCACCCTACATAGTGAACTAACTTTCTTAGCAGCTGATCTAGCAATGGATTCAATATAGTTTTTCAATTTCATATCAGCAGAGAATGTGAGCTTGGGAATATGCAATAAGTCACTATCCTGGAGGTTAGCATCAGCCATGCTGATGGAAGGCAGAGAAGGGTCTCTCATGATTAATAGAGAGCAGTTTAGTTTTGGATCTGATTATTTTCTTAACAAATATATGAATATATAAAGATCAGATCATTATTATAGGGTGTACCTGAACAAAGACTCGCAACACAATTATCATAATCACTAAAAATTAAAATTTAATTCTTTTTGTTAATTTATATTCTGAAAAAATTGCTTATTATATTTCTCTTTCTTCATGTACTATTTTATATATATATATATATATATATATATATATGCAGTACAGCTCAAAAGTTTGAAGCAACCCCCCAGAATTAGCATGGGATAAACTTGACAGGAGAATGAAAAAAAATGAAAAATGGCTGTTAGAATTATTGAACAAAGAATGGAATCAATCATCAAACTTACACTTTGAGAAACTTTTGCAACAAATGCCAAAAATTTGTGCTGCAGTAATCAAGGTTAAAGGAGGATATATTGACGAGAGCAAAATTTAATCATAAAATGTTTTTTCTTTCATTTTGTTATAATAAAATTTCTAATGAAAAAATCATGTCTTTTTTTTTTCTTTTTAACCATAATAATTTTCTCATATTTGAAATAGATAACAACTACTAATTTAAAAAATGTGTACCCTCAAACTTTTGAAATGTAGGGTGTCTGTGTATATATATAATTAATATCAGCAATTGACTGCTTATACTTCTCAGTTTTACTTTTTTATATGTATTGGTACAAGTTTTTTTTTATTGTATGTGTGTGTGTGCATATATAATATATTTCAAGAAAGAAATTTGGATTACTAACACAAAAACAGAAAATGTCTCGTATCAAGAAATTTTAACATTGAAAAACATAAGGAAAAAATTAATTATTTTTAATACCTGAAGATGGTCGCGAGACCAGAAACAGGTGTAGTAAAATTATGGAAAACAAAGCATAATATTTTTTCCTAAATAAATCCACATTACAACCAAAAACGTTTACGGCACCTCTCTTCTCTTATTTTTAATATACATGCTTTTCTCTCGTTGGAACCACTACAACCTCTTTCTTTTATTATATATATATATATATATATATATATATATATATATATATATGGAATTAATAAAAAAAGGTTTCACTTAGTTGATTAATATTACCTTCACCATCCTGACTGCAGTTTTGTAGATGGACCTGTCAGGCCACTCATCAGGAGGTGGGGAGAGAATTAAATATAGGTTGGAGGCCAATAAAATGATAAAGAACAAATAGGAATCGTTTCTCAATCTAACATGTTTCATTTTTATTAAAGCTTCTTCAGAGAATGAGATATGGAGAAAAAGAAGAAAGAAATTTTGGTATTTTTTTTTTTACTTTTGTGTTGTTTAATTAAAGTAAAAATACCAAAATTTAATAAAAGTAAAACATTAAATTGATAAACATTTCCTATTTTGTTTATCTGAGAGTGAGTGAGAGAGTGAGTGAGAGAGAGAGTGAGTGTGTGGCGGGACAAAATACTTAATTTGCCTAAAGGGAAATCAGCAGACTACACCTAAGGAAAAGATACAAAAAAAAGCCATGGTGAAATTTACCTTAACTAGAAAGCACACAGAAAGTCCAATAACTCACAAAGTCAATCTCCCCCACCCCAAAGTTCTTGCAGATGAGAGTGGGGATATAAGCCCAAAATATCCAAGAAACTATTAGGTTGGTGCAAAAATAATGACGTAATAATGTCGTTTTTTGATGTATTTTTTAACGTCAAAAAACGACATTATTACGTCAATATTTCTGCACCAACCTAATACCTCAACAAATCATTATTTCAATGCATCTTTTGGAATGTTTGGAAATGCTCATTTTGTGAAACTTTTAGTTGTGACAGGATAATGTCTTTGAATATTTCTGGCTTATAATTATTTTGACATATGTAAATTTTTAATTTTTTTTTTAGGCATTGTATTTTTCTGTTTTTTTTGTTTTTTTTACTATGAAACATTAAAATGTATTTGAAATATTCAAATTATTCTTCATTCACTTATCTTAACATTACTTAAAAATTCTGTTTGATGTGAAAATGGTTTTAATATTTTTATATTTAAACTTTTTGTGAAATTTATAGATTTTAATTTTGCAGTATTTTAATTTTAAAGTTTTTAATATTCAAATCTCACTTTGATTTTTACCATACTGAATTTTTATTTACGGCTGCCTTTTAAAAATTTTTCCTTGGCACGTTTAATGTTAAAAATTTATTATTATTCATCAGACATCCATTTATCTCACAAGATAATGGTAACCATGTTTGATCAAAATTCATCCCTTTGGTTGTGGGAAAGTGACTGAAGCTGAGATACCATGTTAGGACTGATAACTAATATATCGACATATTTTATGTTCAAAAGTTATTATTATTATTATTATTATTATTATTATTATTATTATTATTATTCATTAGGCATCCATTTATCTCACAAGATAATGGCAGCACTGTTTGGTCAAAATTCAATCCTTTGGTTGTGGGGAAAGTGGCTAAAGCTAAGATACCAAGTTAGACAGTGTTTTGTGACCCTCACTACCTTATCAACATTTGTTTTTTTTCCAACCTACAAGAGTTACAAATTATACTAAACAGAACTGGCCTATTAAAGGATGAAAACATTTTTGCAGATTTTGAAATCATTCTGGGGTATCCTAATCTGTGAATTTGTTTTGCTCATGCTATTGTTAAAAATAAAATAAAATTCAATACTTTTTTTTAACCATAATGTTGAACATATTAAAATTATTCAACTTTTTAACAAGATAAATCTGAAGTTGATGTTAAAAATTACCACCAAACATTGTTGATTTATTTAAGATGGAATGATTTATTATGAAATGTCTCTAATTTGCATACATTGCACATTACATTTCCAATTTTTCTAGTTGAATTGTTCACCTAAACTGTAGATGATCCATTGCTGTAGATAATTAGGTTACAATAAAATTTGTATTTTATATGAAAATTGAGATGTAGTAAAGTGTAAGGGTGCATGAGACTCTTTCACTGTCCCTGTCCATATATATATATATATATATATATATATATGAAGAAATATAGTCATAAGATGTGCTATATTTATGGGATAAAGTGCTCAATATCGGAGATAGAGCGTGTGTAAATATAAAAGTGAACATAGAAGTCAACACTTCTGTTTCATGCTACATGCAATCGTCAGGCCTGACACGATTGCATCTAGCATGAAACACTGTCGCCTCTAAGTGTTGACTTCTATGTTCACTTTTATATTTATTTATATATATATATATATATATATATATATATATATATATATATATATATATATATATATAATTTTAAGGCATGGTATATTTATGGGTAAAAGTGCACAAAATCAGGGATAGATTGTATATAAATATGAAAGTGTACTCTGTTTCATGCCTGAATACAATCTTTAGGCTATGGTGATTGTGTTCAAGCATGAAAGAGTTGCTGGTTGGTGTTGTATGCATAAGCTATATTATAGGGCTAGCAATTCCACCCTCTCAAAACCTTCTTGCTGAAATATATTCAGTGAATAAATTTAAAGAACAATTTAATCACAGATATGTTTATATGTTTAATTTACCTGTGTATATGAAGTGTGTTTCCATACATTATGAGATATAAAGGCGTTGGTTAGATCCAGTGACAGGACCCAAAGAGTGTGAGTTCAATACCCGGTTAAAGCAGTGTAGAACGTTCAGAGGGAAATTAGCAGGAGATAACTGATAACTGACATCCATCAAACATGGCACGTGGAACTAGAACAGTCTACCCCAGTGAGCGAAATAAAGGGTTCAGTTCAACATTCCAACCACCTGAAGAAGGCCGGAGCATACAGCAGCCGAAAATTTGTAATGAATATGGCAACAAAGATGAGGACAATAGTCCGAATAATGTAAATACATTATGAGAGATATATATAGATATATATATATTGTGTGTTTGACTAATATATAAATATTGTGTGTGTTTAACTATTATCTCTCTCTCTCTCTCTATGTATATATATATATATATATATATATTTGATTATATTATGTTTGACTATATATGTCATGTGCGTGATATATATAGTGTGTGTTTGACTATATATATATATATATATATATATATATATATATATATAATCGATTATAGGTGCAGTCCAATTTAACAGGGATCATATCATTCATATACTGGTTCGGGGTTAGTGTACCTTATTGAAATTGTTTGCGATGATGTATTCTCGCCATTTAAATCATTAACCTCTATATTTGTTTTTTGTATGAATGATTCATGTAACTTTTTATATATATATATATAATTATTTATTTAAAAAAAGTTTATAAGTTTTTTCTTTTTTAATATTACCTGTATTTTAAAGATCTGAATAGCTATTATAACATGACTTTGTTGTCAAGCTTTTTGAATTTTCCTATACTTGAATTTTGATTGGTCATTCTAGCTTTTGCAACAATGTTTTCCCCTTTTGAAGGATCATTAATTATTTTGAAACTTTTAAAACCATTTATTTTACATTCAACATCATCACGTGATAAGACACAGGGGGTGTTGAAACGAAATGGCTATTTTTGTAGTGATTTTATAACATTTATGTTATAAACTTTTTTTAAATAAATAATTATATCTGCTCTACTTTGTATTGAGCACTCTTTTAAGAATAGTAATTGTTGGTCTTTGGAATTCATTCCATATACACCAATCATATACTTGGGTATATATATATATATATATATATATATATATATAGTGTGTGTGTGTTTGACTATGATATGTACTTTATATGCATCTACAGTGTGTGTGTGTGCTTGTGGCATCTTTTTACCTATTCTCTATGTAAATGGCTTGAACCTGGTGTTGGGACTGACTGATATTATCTATAGAAATCTGCGTGTGCTTCCTGACAGGGCCAAATCCAGTGTGTTATCCCAGTTGTGCTTTCAGTTTTGAATTGGTCTGGCTGGCCACTGGCCTTTTGAGCTTTTTGTGCTGGTCAGATCAATAACTAGACAGTGTGTAGCTCCATCAGAAAGTGGATCAGCTTCCTGTAGCAGATCCTTCATCCATCTGTTCTGTCTCCCCTCTCTTGTCTGATCTTATCCATGGACACTTGTTACTTCCTCATTCAACCACCCACAACCCTGCTCATCCTCCCCCTTTCCTTCTCCCTCACCCCCCCCCCCGCCTCATTTTTATTTCCTCTGACTCATGCCTGAATACATCTCATTTTCTGATCTCTTTGTCCCCTAATGCCAGTGATATGCAGAGAAGAAATCGCTAGATAGCCTTCATGTTCGCTTTTTGTGCTCTCTCTTTGGGACCAATGTCGTCTCTTGCCTATTTTTGTATTTCGTGCTTTTATCTCTCTTTCGCTTCTCTTTTCATACACGTAACTTTTCTATTCTTAATTTTTTTTTTTTTTTTTTTTTTCTCATTTTCTCACAATCTCCATCTGTGCAGCAGCATCCCCAATCTGAGAGACTTTAACATAAGACCTGATTCATATGTGACTTTTCTACCAACCTGGTCATAAAGAAAAGTCAAGACTGAGGCTAACCTCTAGGAGAGTGATCCATTATGCCTAATTGGGCTCACATATTCCACTAACATAAAGTGCAAAGGTTATATTACTGATTGGAAACAAAAGAGAATCTTTTTTTTAATTTTTGTATAAAAATCAATAAAGCCAATCCTGAAATATTTAAATCTTTTAAAAATCATCTATGAAACCAGGGCTTCTAACATTTTTTTCACCATCACAAATTGTCCTGAAATTTTTAAAACCATCCCAAAATCTATTAAGACCACAATTGATGATTTATTAGATAACAAACAGACGAAGTACTACATAATCAGAAGCGATAAATTGTTTTTGTACCTTTATTGTAACATCAGGTGTTAAAAATAAATTATGTTTAAAAATAAAGTTAGAAAAGGTTTCACTGTCTATAAAATTAAAGATAGGGCCATATTTAGAAAATGATAATTGAGCCTCTCCTTTCACAGATAATGGTTTAAATAGAATCTTAATTTTACAAATTTAAGCACAGTACTAGATTGGCAGTTAGGTCTCATCATTTTACAGTGCTATGCTAACTGTGCTTTTATTTCTCTTTTGTGTCTCTTTTTCATATATGTAACTTTTCTATTAATTCTTTTTTCTCATTTTCTCACTTACAAATAAAAGTCTCCATCTGTGCAGCAGCAGCCCTAATCTAAGAGACTTGAACATGAGACCTGTTTCATATGTGACATTTTTACTAACCTAGTCATAAGGAAAAGGCTAACCTTGAGGGGAGTGATCCATTGTGCCTTATTGGGCTCACATTTTCTGCTGACATGAAGTGCAAAGATTAGATTGAATCAATTGCTAGTTCTGCTGCTAGGAAAGTTTGTTTGCTATGTTATGCTAGACAACTTTTTGTGCCACAATCTATGTTAAATATTTATAAGTCGACCATTCATCCATGCATTGTTGCCATATTTATTTAAATTCTTATGTTTAAAATTAAAAAAAAATGTTGCACTGTCTATAAAATTAAAGATACTACCATAATTTGAAAATGACAATTGAACCTCTCCTTGCACAGACTTTTCTTTCATGACGTCGCCAAGGACATGTGGATAAAAGCATTGGTTGAAGTAATCCAGTGACTTGTACCCAAGAGTTGTGAGTTCAATAACTTGCCACAGCAGAGGTGAACAAAAAACTTTGAGAGTTTAGTTACTAAAGGGAAATAACTGATACTGAGATATCCAGAAAAGGCATGGCATGTAGAACTAGAACAAACTATTAGGTTGGTGCAAAAATAATGACATAATAATGTTGTTTTTTGACGTATTTTTTAACGTCAAAAAACGACATTTTTACGTCATTATTTTTGCACCAACCTAATACTAAAGTGGACAAAAGAAAGGGTTTTGGTTTGAAATTCCAATGTATATCTCCTAAATATGTTCAGACTGTACAACATCTGAAACATTGTGAATTTAACAATAAAGATAAGGACAAAAGTTCGAACAATGTAAATAATTTAAATACATTGTATATTTAGTCTTGGATATGATGATAAACAACATCTGGCAACCAAGGCTCTGTTTGGAAGATTGGAGATTTTGAAGATTGTGGAACCACCTCTTAATTGCTGTTATTCACAGGTCCACCCCCACCCGGGGTGGTAGCACCTGTTAGGGTCCCAGCTATGGGAAAATAGTGAACAGCCAAACAAAACAAAACATTATACAAGTATAAAAATACATTTTTATAGTAAAAATACCAGCAATACATTTTTATGTAAAAAGAATTACCAACAATACCTATGTATAGTAAAATTAAAAATGATACATTTTTAAAGCAAAATTATTAACAATACATTTTATAGTACATATAGTAGAATTACTAACAAAAAACTTTATCTGCAGTTGTAGCCATGAAATTGTGTTCTAAATATTTAGATTTCGGCATTAAATAACCCATAGAGGTGTTGATATGCTACTAAAGAAAACCAACCAACCATTGTGTATTTAAGTATGTTCATGTGTTTTGATGTGCTTTGGGAAAGGATAAATATTGCCTTTAATGGTTACCATTTTTGGTTTAGCATTCCCAAAGAAAATTAGTGATACAGTTTTCATTTAAAGGGATTTATGAAGAATTTGCTTCTTTTTTTTTTTTTTTTAGTTAGGCCGATAATGACAGATTTTAATCCCTTGAGGAAGGCAAACAGGAAAGGATTATCCACTCCTTCTTAAAGATTAAGGAATTTAGCACCCAGTTTAAAATATCAAATGGCAAAGACTTGACTTAGACATGGAAACCATGTGTTTGTTGTATCTAGCTTTTTAAAAATAAGTATTTTTTTTAAAATATAAAAATAATTCCTAAATGTCTTTTCTGTTAATTTGGGGTGCACCTGCCTACCTTTCATACACACTGGCTGAGAAACACTGGCTTATTATTAGGTTGGTGCAAAAATAATGTCGTTTTCTCACATAGTAACATATCTACTTTTCATCCTATGTTCTCTGGATTTAAGAGCTTATCTTTTTCTCATAGGTTAAATTTACTGAAGGTTGAAGATTAGATCAACTAGTATTATATACCATACCTATGAACACTAATGGGTATGTCTCAGTTCTTATAAATATGTTGGACACTATTGTAAGTGGGGGTAATATGCTAAGTAGTCCACCGCTGGCAGTGGTTTACCTATTTCACGCAGCTGGCGAGTATTGTATTTTGTTGATGTTATCAAGATTACCATTTCATTTCCAACCTCTGTTTTGGTTATTCCTTATTCAGTAACTCCTTCTAGGTTATAACATCTAATATATACACAAGAGATTTAAGCATCTGAACAATATTGGTTGTCCATACTTTACATGAAAGTATTTCAACTAAGTAAAGTGATGAAGAAAAGAAAAAAAGAATTTATGAAATTGATAATTTATCAGTATGTTTTTCAAATCTAATGAGGGAGATTTTGTGTTCTTAGTGAAAGAAAGTAAAAAAAAAAAAAAAAAAAGGTCTTCTTCCAAAATATTTAACTTTCCATAGCACAGAAGAATCATCACAATAATTTATCCATCCATAAATCATGGCTGAAATCTTCTTGCAAGCATTTATCTGTAAAAGTGTCCTTGGTTAAATGGGTGACGCTGCCTTGTTTTCATAAATGGCAGTAAAAGCAATTTTTACTTTAGTAAACTAATGGGGATAGGAAGGGAGCTAGCAGAGAAAGAGGACAGAAAGTTTAACATCCAAAGGCACATCAGAATAGAGAAAGATGCTTTTTAGAAACTAATCAATGTGTTAAGGGACTGAAAAATGTCCCTAGAAACAAAGAAAAGAATGTTGGACTGCTACTAAATATCTAATCTTTTAAATGGCAGTGAATGCGCAACAATTTTGACAGTAACTACCAAGATGTAGTTTCAATGAAAAACATTAAGAACACCATAGACAGAGCATGTGATAAATAAAGAAGTTGAAGAAGAATAGAAATTTTTTTCTCTTTTTATATATACAGTGATGTTCATCCAGTGCAAGGCCCAAGAGCCACTCAAGGTAGACAGTTACAAAGTAAGAGGCACAGTTTATGGGGGAAAATAATGGTTGACCATAGACTTGAACAGGTTAAGATAGTAGTGATCAGGGAAGTATTCTCTTGGGAGTTGGTTCCAGAGGTTCTTGGGAGGAAGCTACTCGAGTGTAATTTGCATCTCACCAATAGGATATGAAAGGAATGAGGGTGGTATGGTGGTTCTTCGCCATGAAGTTTAGAACTAGTGGAACTAATGAATGTAGTTCATCTGATCACTTTCCATGGAAATAGAGATAATTACCTATACAAAAGAATTGCCACTAAGAAACAAAAATATACAGTTGATATATTTCCGATACATAATGAGGAATGTGTTGGTAATTGTTGGTAACCTAGAAAAGGTTACTGAATGAGGAATAACCAAAGGGTTAAGAAAGAGGTTGGAAATGAAATGGTAATCTTTATAACATCAACAAAATACAATACTCACCAGCAGCATGAAGTAGGTAAACCACTGCTAGTGGTGAACTACTTAGACAGCATATTACCTCTAGTTATAATGGTATCCAACGTATTTATGAGGATACACATTAGTGTTCATAGGTATGGTATATAACACATATATATATATATATATATATATATATATATATATATATATATATATATATATATATGAATGAATGAATGATAGGATAAGGAACAAATAGGAAGCGTTTTTTAAATTTAATGTTTTTTATTTAAGCTTTATCAGAAAATGAAATATGGAGGAGAAAAATTCAGAATTTTCTTCTCCATGTTATCTTTTAATGAAGCTTAAATGAAAGCAAAACGTGTTATATTTCCTATTTATTCCTTATCCTGCCATTCTATCAGATTCAAAACCATATTTCAACAGTAACATAATAGTTATTGTTGTGGAACGTGAAATCAGCAAACTGAGTTCAAATTCTGGTATTGTCTTTGCATTCTCTTTCACAGATGAATCTGTTTCTTATACAGTTTTGGACTGCTATTTAATATCTAATCTCGTATATGGCTTAAATGCCAGACAGTTTTGCTACAAATGAAGACTTGAGGGGACTGAAATAGGCTTATACAGATTAATTAAATGAATAGGAACTACAAAAAACAGCTGCTGCTAACAATCAGAGGCAGCTGAAAGTTTTGGGTCATATAATGAGGAAAAAAGGCTTGGTAATTTTAACACATCAAAGGCAAGAGAATCAGGGGAAAATGTCAAGTAACCTACTTGACAAGTTTCAGTAAATGAAGTACAACCAAAAATAAATGAGTCATGAAGATACAACTGTGAAAAACAATCATTTCTCATGTGCTGAAAAGACATCTTTTTTGAAATATGAGCCAATAGAATAAGAACTGTCAATGTGTCAGAAATGCTTATATTGTTGTCTTTATAAGTTAATATAGTTGCAAAAAAAAAAATCAACTTTTTGTTAAGAACTTTTTGGAATACTTATTGTGTAAGTGCTATTTGTTTATATGAATGTGTAAACGCACACTCAAGCACCCACATACATACACCATGTGTTGGAAATTACTTACTGTTTTATAAAGTTACATTGTTTCCTTGTGGTAAAAGTCATTAAAAACTATTTTTTTGTATCCAAATTTGTATTTTTATGTGCCTTTGTTTAATAATCACAGTCAAATTTTAGAATTATATCATTTCAATGTCATCTTTGGAAAGCTGTCTGATATTATGGGATAATTGCCTTTGTCAGTAATTCATGGTTTGTTATATATAATGAAGTGTATTTGAAAGAGAATTTGCAACCTAAATATTAAGAAATGTTTTTCTATGAATACACACACACACATGTGCACACATGCTATATATAGAGAAACAGAGAGAGTGAGAGTGTGTGTGTGTATATGTATGTGTGTGATACTTTTCACAGAACACACAAGTCCTCCATTTAGATTAGATTTTTTACCTATTCCCCTCTGAGGATAAGATCTGGTCACTTTAAATGTATAGGTCCCACATGCGTGTGTGTGTGTCTCTGCAACTAGTGTCACACTGTCATCAATATACCCTGACCATTTCATTTTTTGTACAATTGGAGAAATGCTGCTGCAGGATTGGAAACTCTGAGATTAGGCTCACATCATGTTTTACCATATCCTTCTCAAAGACAAGATGAGAATGTGGTTGAAGGGAGGAACAGATACTATCCACTGATCCTATATTTTACTATCAATCATTATCTTCTGTCATCTTAATTCCTGTTCTTTTATTTTTTTCTCTCCTTAGTAGTGTTTTTTTTTCCCCCCTAATATTTTCTCACACTCAGTAACCCTTTGTGTCTTAGTGGCTTTATTGCCTTGCTTGGGTGTGAAATGATTGAAAAAAAAATCTCCCCCATGGTAGTAGGCATGTGATAAGTTTATGGGAGATGCCACACATATGTAGATATGGGCCAAGAGCAAAACTTGTAGAATTTCTATGACCATTCAAACTAAATGCAACATAAAGTTTGGAATCCCCAGAAATTATACTTTACTCATTTCTTTGCAAGCTATTTTAACAATAATGCTCTACTTTGAGAGGCTCTCAAACAATATATGGGTGAATTTCAATATTTAAAAAAAATGTCTTGAAGCAGAATCATGAGTGAAGAAGTAAAACAAAGATACTGTACTTGGATCCTAGTCCAAAGGCTGAATATATACACTCTCATTCCTAGGATAAAAGGTCTGATAGTGAATTAATTTTTTTTTTTTTTTTAATTTTTTTATGGCTTATCAATCATTTGTGGGTTATTTAAAGCCAAAACTTTTTTTTTTTTTTTTTTTAGAATAACAATGATTTTATAGATAAAAGTTTACTATTTAACCCATAACTGATACAGAGGAGATGGATTCATACCTTTCCAGAAGATATTTGCGCATAAGTTAATGTGACAAACCTAACTGCAAAAGGTTGGTGTGTGTAATAGTAGCAACTCTAGTAGAAACATGAAATTTTATTTGACTAATTCAGCTCTAGTGCTGAAAAAACGTTTATTTTATTGTGATGGATGGTTACAAGTGAGAGGGGAGATGGGATGTGCTTATTTTATTACCACAGTGAGCAAAACTTTGATCTTAAACAAACCATCCATATACTCTGATACGAGGCAGAAGTTCCACTTCATATATCAAGAATATTGTAAATTTTGATGGGTACTATGCAAATTTTTCTTTTTTTTTCTTTAGTCATCATTTGTTGAAAACATTTTTAATTTTAATCCATGGCTCAAAATTATGATTTTTAGCTTTTATTTTATTTATTTATTTTTTTCTTTTGCCATTGTATTTCCAGGTTCATTTTCCTGTTTGTCTGTTTTAATTAAATGTCCATAGATATTCTTTCTTCATCTGGTGATTTCATTTGATCCATAATGTCACAAGATATTAAGAGACTGAATAAAAGTAAACAAAACAAAAAAAGGCATACGGAGTGGTAGGGATGGAAGTGTTGTCTGTAAAACCTGAATGACAGTTAAGATTAATTCTGTTGTCACAAGCACAAGGACCTTGGTGTCAAAGTAAAATAAGTCTTTCATTTATCACAAAATTTGTCATGAAAAAGAGAATGAGAGAGAAGATAAAGTTTTATATATATATATATATATATATATATATATATATATATATATATATATATATATATATATATATGTAGAGAGAGCGTGAATACTTGACTATGAGAATGAGAGAGTGGGAAGCAAAGTGAGAAATAAGAGGAACTGTTTGAAAAATGTATGGGGGAGAGTTATAAAATGATAAACCAATGAGAGAAAAAAGATAATGTGATAAAAAGAGAATAGGGAAACAATTGGGAGAGTGAAAGAGAAAAGAAATAAAAAAAAAAAATGAGGAAAAAAATTAAGTTAGAAATATGTTTAAGGACAAAGACATTTTTTCTTAATTTTAAATTTATCATAAAAAAGAATGATAGAGAGTGAATGAAAGAGATGATAAAGTTTGTATAGGGAGAGAAAAAGAGAGGTAGAAGATAATGAAAAGGTGTATATGAAAGAGTGAGAATGATGGAAAGGAATAAAAGAGGAAATGTTTGAAAATTGTATGGTGGGGAGTGTAAAATGAGAAAAAAGAAGAGAAAGAAATAAGGAAAGCAGTTGGGAGAGTGAATTTTTACAATAATATTCACCCTGTACAAAGCTCAAGAGCCACTCAAGGTAGAGGGTTACAGAGTAAGTGATACAATTTATGTGGCTATGTGAGGAAGATATCATTTAACCCTAGACTTGAACAGGTTAAGCTTATAGTGATTGGGGAAGCATCCTCTTGGGAGTTGGTTCTACAAAGTACTGATTCGTGGTGAGAAGCTGCTGAAGTGGAACTTACATTTCACTAATGGAATACAAAGGGAATGAGTGTGGCTCACAACAATATGCATGGCGTGTCTTTGTTGTGGAGGTTAGAATTAGTGGAACTAAGGAATGTAGTTCTTTGGATTACTTTTTATAGAAAGAGCGATAGAGTAGTGAGAAGCTTACAAAGTTTTCCCAGTGAGAAAGAGGTTGTTGGGTGGAAAATAATTCATCACCCACAAGGCCATGGAGACACTTTTGGACACTGTGTAAAGTGAAGACTGTATAGCTCCTGCCCATGTATGGCAGTAGTACTAAATTTTGAGCCTGATCATTGCTACCTGCTCACATCAGGATTGTTATCCTCTCTCCTTATTCCATTTCTCCATCCTGGTGGTGATGACAGAAGTGGTTGTGATGGCCCAGCCTACTCCTGAAGAGTTGTGAGCAGGAATCACAGAGGAGTGGTATGGTAGACGCGATTGGGCAAGTTGGGCATATCACAGATCCTCTTCATGTTGACAGTTGGACTCAAAAGTCTCGGTCTTATGTCAGTATGGCCGATTAGAAGCAACAGGTTTCCCAGGTCTCGGGGTCAATGATGGCTTATGTCGGGTGTTTTCAACTGATTTTTGACACATCGTTTTTGGCTTCCACATAGCCTCTTGGCGCTGATGAGTTCTTGTTAAAGATGAGAGAAAATAGTTAAAAAGAAAGAATAGGAAATCATTTGGGAGATTGAAGGAAAAAAAAAGAATTACAAATTACAAATATACTGAAGGAGAGACATTTCATTTTCATTTTAAATTTGTCATAAAAAGAATTGATAAAGTAGAACAGGAAGTGAAGATAAAGTTTGTCTATAGAGAGAAAAGATAGAGAAGTTTGAGACAATGAGAAGATGAGATGAATGAGAAGCTAAACAGAATCCAAGAGTGGAAATAAGAGGAAATATTTGAAAACTGTAGGAGGAGGTGTATAAAATATAAGAGACGGAGGGGGAGAGAGAGAAAGAAAAGGTGATAAAAAGAGGGAACAGGAAGAGAGACTGAAGGGAAAAAGAAAAAAGTTAGAAAAAGATTTAAAATTTAGAAATTGAAGAACAAACATTTTATGATCATTTTAAATTTTTTCTCTTGAGATTGCATTTTAAAAATGTAAGGAATTGAATTTTTAACAGGCAAAATTGTACCTTTTGATATCTATTGTCTGTATATCCATTGTCAGTCGGTCATGTGCCATGCGTGATACACACATAGACGATTATGTATCTTTCAATACATGACTGACAAGGCAGACTTTTTTCCCCCCCACAGTAGGTTGCCATTTCTTTCTGCGGTAGACCAGTTGCCATCCAAGGCTATAGAAAATCAGTTCGTCGTGCTATTTACCCATAGCTGGGGGGAGAAGAAAAGGATTCATACCTTTCCTAAGGGTATTAGCATATAAGTGAATGTAATGGATTCGACTGGAATTTGAAACCGGCTCTCCGATTCCTCAATCCGAGCTGCTATCCATTATTCCACCATACATCCTCATATCCATTGTACTTGACTGAATATATTTGTTTGTGTATGTATGTGGATGGGATGTATAATAGCATCTGGAACAAATGTAATGATGATAAAACAGTAGAAAAGCTACGAGAGATAGCAACAAATGAGATAGCAATAATGACAGGACACAGGCAGGAACATATACAGTATAGATTTGTACAAAATGTCCAATGATGTACATCACCAAAATATCCTGAAACTTCAAGCAAAGTATATGAACATTGTAGAGATATGATGCAAAATAACACTTTAAACATACTGGTAGTTCACCATAACATATCTGACCATAATTTCAACCTAATAAATGCCAGTCTGGCCAGAAGAGAAGGTTTCACTAAGAAAAAAAAAATGTGCACATATATATATATATATATATATATATATATATATATATATATATTATAATTATTATTATTGTTATTATAATAATAAGTACAGATGAACCTTAAAAATCCATTCAGTTATTATTTATTTCATAAATATACAAATATTCATCTCTTCAGACTGAAGTTTTTTTTTTTTAATCCAGACGAAAGAAAAGGGAGAAGAAAAAAGAAAAGGAAAAAATTTTAGTATTAAAAGAGGAAGAAAGAAAAAATTCAATATAAGGCTTTAAAAAAAAATTTAGTAGGGAAGAGAAAAAGAGTGTGAGAGAGCTGAAGAGAAAAAGAGAGTGAGAGAGCTGAAGAGAAAAAGAGAGTGAGAGAGCTGAAGAGAAAAAGAGAGTGAGAGAGGGTGGAAAAGAAAGGAAAAAAGGAAGAATTAATCATGAGCCACAGGCCACAGGGTGACCTAGAAATGATTATTTCTTTAGGACTGAATGAGTTAAAATATAGGATAAAGATGGGAGTGATCAGATTTAAAATAAATACATTGAATTGTCTGATATTCATGTCATTTTCAACACCACAACAATCATCATCGCATTATAATCATCACAATTTCAAATTGATAATAATAATATTTGGCATTAACAAAATAAAGTTAAAAAATAAGATAAATAAAAATATATATAATATATGTATACACACACACACACATATATACAATTAATATAAGTAAAAGTTTGTCACTTAGCTGTTTGAGCAGCATTCTGACTCCTGAGTTTCAGAGAAGGACATATCTGGCCACTCTGCAGGGGGTGCCAGTATTTCTCAACTTTTCCTCTCTCTCTCTCTATACATATATATATATATATATAAATATATATATATATATATATATATATATATATATATATATATAATATTTAGGCAGCATATCTTCATTCAAGCATGTTTCATAAAATAATAAAAACATTATGCCTATTTATTTTGTATTAATCCTTTCTAGTTCTCTAATTATCTTCTTGATGTTGAGTTGAAATTCATCAAAGACGGTGCTGTATTTTTGTTAACCCATATATATATATATATATATATATATATATATATATATATATATATATATATATAAGAGAGAGAGGGGAGTACATTAAAACTCTGCAGCCTATTAAAGAAAAAGATGTTTTATTTTTATACAATAAATAGTTATTCCTCATCAATGCACTTAATTCAGGGGTGCATATTAATCACAAATCAAGCATTATGCATTGAAAATTTTAGATAGAAATTCTGCAAATAACAACATGCCAAGCTCCAGATTTATAGTTTTTATAAAATTATATGCAAAACCACACAATTATTATTATAATGAAAACAAAAAGGACACTTGCACTTGACATCAGGAAGAGACAGTTGAAATTTTTAGGGCACATTGAGGAAAGGGGACTTAGAAAATTTGACACTGACATGACATATTGAAGGCAAGCAAAACAAAGGAAAGTGGCGTATAGCCTGCGTAATGAGCTTGGGTGAATTTTTGGCAGGAAAATGGATTAGAAAAGATCGAAAAAGATAAAATTTAATGAAGGCTAGAAAGGACAAGAAATTTGGGAGCGCCATGATCATCCACATCCTGAAGGAACAAGGCATATAGAAGAAGTAACCAAAGGAAAACCTTTTTTTTTTCTCACCTCCAAACAAAGCAATAAAGTCATTAAAATATAAGGGGTTACTGAGAGTGAGAGAAAGTGAGAAAAAGAAAATATTAAGGAGAAAGAACAATGAAAGAACAGGAATTAAGAAGACAAGATAATGATTGACATTGCATTTAAATATTTGAAGATCAAACTTGATAGGAGAGCAAGATGTCAGAAGAAACGGTTACATTTAGCAATTTTAGCTGTAAAAATGAGATTTTGCTACCAATCTAGTACTGTGCTTAAATTCATAAAGTCTATGTATCAAAGAGGAAAGCAATATTTATTTTGAAAATACAAAAATGTGGCACATGGCCAAAAGGGGGGAATCAGAGAAGGCTGGTCTTCAATCTGTCTTAACGTTAAACTTAGCTAGCCACAATCACTGATCCAAAACATAGTACAATATTCCTTACACCAAAACAACACATTCTTACCATTCTTACTACATCCACCATAATATCTCAAAGTCCCTATGAAGTTCAAACTAGTCCCAATATGTGCAATTTTTTGTGGGGGGATAAAAATAACAACTTTTAAAAATGAAACCCTAATGAATACTTACAAAAAGGAAAGCTCATCAGAACAATTTCCATGAAAATATTTATAGAAAAGGTACAGGGTAGCTACATTATGGTGGTGGGAAAGTGACTGACGTCTAAGTGCCAGCTCAGGACCAATAATATTGCAGATTATGATTACTTTAGTTGTCATATTTTGTTGTGGAATAAGCAGTTAACATGTCTTTGGGGTTCTTTGCTTTTTCTCTCTTTTCCTTGAGAGACACAAATGTTGAAAAGATCTAGCAGACATCTGGAAATCAACACTGTGACAACCAAAGCTAAAAAGAAGGGGGAAACATCTAAAAATATCAAAGATACTTTCTGCATAAAAGACACTATTATCAGGAACTGTTAGTGAATTGTTTAGAAAGCTGATCCTAAGAAAAAACAAAGGTCATAGGCTCTTGACCTCTGGGATCTATGACTGCCATAAAAAAAAAAAACCTGACTGGGTTCAAAAGAATGAAGTTGCTTATAAGAGATAAAGGTAGCTCTATGTTTAGAGCAAAAGATGTGGTTAAAATGTTAACTGTTTAATGTCTCAAAACACTTTTAGATCTTTTTCACAGAAAATTATTATAGTAATATATGAAGTCTCTCCAAAATATATCAAGCTATTTTTAAGAACTGGTTGGGTATTCTTGACACAAGTTGGCAATCAGTGGAGTCTTATTGCTTATGTGTAAATACTCTTTCCTGGGGTTGCTCACTCAGTAATGAGATACCACTGAATGACCTTATATATTTTATGACTTACATGGTGTGCTGGGAGCAAAATATCACATCACCCAGTGGTCTGTCAGTTCTCCACTCGACTACAGCTTAGATGTGGCTCTTTGCAAGGTCTCTCTTTTGTCCAGTGTTAAAATCACACATTGAAACATAGTAGATGAGATTAAATCATCAAAATATGCTGGAAAATGCAGTAAATTTAATGGTAATGGTAATATTAGCTGTTTGCTTATAAGGAAACATTTGGTATTCATTGAACGAGCAGCTTGTATTAGTTTCAGTTGAAATTGATAAAAAACATCTTTTTCTTAAAATAATTTTTCAGGAAAATTGGTTTCTCAAGTCCAACAGCAGTTATCATTATTTCCAGTATTGATGGCGTGGTGGGAGTTTCCTTCCTAACCTTTTATTTGAAGTTGCGTGGAATGTCAACATCTTGATTATTTCATTGTTTTCTCTTCAAGTCACATCCATTTTAGATGTTGCTGCTGTTGAAAGTTCCCAAGTGATTTGGTTTCTGTTATTTAGTACAGCTCTTTGTGATTGTGTAGCACCAGGTTTTGAAGAAGTGTGATCTTCCCCAAGACCCACAAGCTTCACTCACTCCATAAATTATTCAAGCCATAATCTGAGAAAGCAGTTGTATACTACTGACAGTTTAAGTATTTCTGCACAGGTTTAGCACCATGCATGAAATCCATTTCAAAGTCTCCATTTGACAAGGTTATTTAAGAACATGACTTTAGTTTTCAGGTTTTGTAGCAATTTATAGTGTTGGGGTGAAACTACAGCTAATGTATCTGCTAAAATGATATAACCTTGGAATGATTGCACTATGGGGTGGGAGGTTTTTGTGGGTAATGACAGTCAAAAAATGCTACTTTTATTAGTGACCTTCACTTAGACTGGTTGACACTGTCACGTCATGACTACATTTTTAAAAATAGTTTTACTTCTTAAAAGCCATACTTACATGATAACTTCATCAAAATACTTGTTCCCACCGTGGGGGTTGGGTTTTGTTTGTTCCTCATTGCTCTCTCTCTCTCTCTCTGAATTCTTGAAATAGTTTTGTCATTCAAAGCTCACAGCCAGAATTATTTCGACCCAGTCAGGTGCTAAGTTTCTACAGTAGAAGATTTCATAAGTAACCTCATTTAATGTTTATTTCTATTTGTAGTTTTTGGGTCTTTACCTAATGCAATCTCAGTTTACACACACACACACACACACACACACACACATATATGAAAGAAATATTTTTGAAAGAATTTTTTTTTTTCTCAGTCTAGCCAAATTTATCTGTATTCTTTTTTTTTATTTTCACCATCACCTTTGTCCCCAACTATCCCACATTGTGACAATATAAAATCTACTAAGAATGGTGACATATTGTAAGAGCCTGGACACAAATTTACTGTGGCTGAACTAGTGATCAAGGCACTTTTCAGACATTTTCATCTCAGTGGATTATTTTCACTTTTAATCAAAGTAGCATTCTCTGTGTCAAAATTGTCGTCCATTTTGTTATGGTGAACAACCAATGTGTTTTGTGTTGTTATTTAAAATGTCCCTTTTGTGTACATATAATCTTTTGTTTACACTTTTTGAGGTTTCTCCAATGTGTTAATTCTGGCAATTCCTGCCTTTGATAGAGTAAATTCCTCCTTCAAATTTTGTTTTGTTTTTTATTAAGTCTGATTGTTTTAGATGTAGTTGTGACAAATTTTATGTTGAGTTTAGATAAATTCTTTTCAGTTGTAGTTGTGATAGAGTTTGTGGGTAGAATAATATATTTTTTTGATTCATTAGGTTTGTCACAAGCTTTTCTATTTTGGAATATTTTATGAGCATTGAATATGAAATTGCTATGGTATTGAAGGGTCTTGAAAGTATTTTCAATATATTTTTCCTCTTCGGGTAAATATTGAGGGCTGCAAATTCTGAGTGCTTTTAAGTAGAATTTAATGATCATTCCAGATTTTATTTTGTTCTTATGATGGGTGTAGAAGTTTATTAAGTCATTTTTATTGGTTGATTTTTGGTGGACACTAATTTTTAGGCTGCTGTCATCTCAGTGTAACATGATGTCTAAGAAAGGTAAAGTATTGTTTTTTTTTCTATTTTGTATGTGAATTCTATTGTGTGTTGAGTTTGTTTAGCTTTTCTACAAAATCTGGTAAGTAAGTTAGTATCACTGGGATATATTAATAGAGCATCATCAATATATTGGAAGTAATTTGATTGTTTAGGTAAAATGTTTTGCAAAGAAGTAGACTCAAAAAATTCCAACACACACACACACACATATATATGCATAGACACACGAGTGGATGTTAACCCCAGTTCCCGTTCTCTTTCATATTCTTTCTTTGGTTATCCAAAAGTAAGTATCAGTGAAAAAGGCTTTTGTGCATTCACAGAGAATACCCAACCGTCATCACCAAGATTTTGGGAGGAAATACCAATAGGTTATGAATATAAATAAGTTATGTCAAGTAACTTATGTAATAACAGGCAAATCGGTTATCTGAAAGTAACAATACAAAGTAGCCATGAAAAGCGCTTTTGTGCATTCACAGAAAATATAATCATAGGAAGGCTAGTGTTAAAATAAATTTACAATAGATGTACAAATAGACTGACATATAGTTTCACAATAGACCTGCAAATAGATATATATGTAGATTTACAAAACAAAATAACATATAGATTAACGAAAGATTTACAACATTGACAGTACAGTTAAATCATAAACACCTGGTGATTGGGTGTTTCTTAAGTTTGCAGAGTCTCTTGATAAACAACAGTTTTGGTCTTTCTGTGTTGGGTATAAATAAACAAATGATTGGTATTGTTGTATCTTGAACATCCCATATAAAATTGGCCATTTTAGAAAACCGGTTCTGCAATGTTAAGGACTACCACATCTAAGGACTGCCCCTGATTTTTGTTAATGCTGATAGCAAAACTCAGTTTCAATAGGAATTGCAGCAGCTTGAACTGGAAAGACATATCCGAGGGAATAAGTGGAATTTTAGAAATGCATACAGCATCACAGCTTGCTCTTCAAATCAGAATTATTGCCTCCAAGACTGTTGGCATTATCTTCTTAATTGTAAGTCATGTGCCATTGCAAAGCTTCGGTAGGTTCAGGTTTCTTAGCAGCATCACTGGTGCTCCAATCTTGAGGTACAAATTGTGATGTGGGAGGCCTGCTGGAGTTAGGCTATTCAAAAATTCAACTGGATAATTCACAACTTCATCGGCATTTAGTACAATGTCAAAGAAATTGTAGCTGCAATGCTTACCTGGAAACTGTTGCAGAAGTTAGATGATCAAATGATCAATTGCCACATTGTTTGGAGCTGATATGGCATGGGTTCTCAGCCAGTTGTGGTCTGTAAACTAATTCCTTGGGTTAGGAACACCCTAGTCATTAGTTCCTCTAAATCAGATACCATATGTTTGAAAGGCCTTCGTGCTGAGTCTGAGGCCCTCACCAATAAATTCGGGAGATCTTTTCTTATCAGAACAGAGTGAGTTTTCTGAGCTGCCATGCCTTTGTAATCGTCAACTCTTACCGAATTGTCTGTTCTGTTCTCAGATTGACATCCAAACACTCTGAAATGTTTGTCTTGGAGCTTCTGGTGTGAATGCCAAGCAGTACAACATGGCATTTCAAAATTTCTGGCAGAGTGAATTGTGTCATGGTGCTCTTTTTCTCACAGATTGTGCCCAACTGAGCCTACTATACTGTGTCATTGACAAAATCAAAAGCCAGCAACATATATGCGCAAAATTAAAATATAAAATGGCAAATATTTACCTATATATATAAGGGCATTTCATTAAGATGGATTATATATAAGGGTGCTTTCAAAGTTAGTAGTAAATAAATCAGTGTTATTGGTGTAAATTTATTTATTTCTCTATTGGTTCATGTTATTTAAGTCATGGCAATTATGTGTGAAAAATAATATTGCCCAAATGTCCGCTAAATCTAAAAGGAAAAAAAATGATTATACACTTAAATTTAATTCACATTAAAATCAGTCCAAGTTATTGGAACACCCTTTTTATATATATATATATATATATATATATATAGAGAGAGAGAGAGAGAGAGAGAACAAATAGGAAGTTTTTATAAATTTAACATTTTGCTTTTATTTAAGCTTTATGTGGGAATGAAATATGTGGAGAGAAAAATAAATTCTGGTATTTTTATTTTTATGTTTGTTTTTAATTGGCAAAACAAAAATAAAAATATCAGAATTTTCTTTTCTTCCCCATATTTCATTTTCTGAAAAGCAAAACATGTTAAACCTATAAACATTTCCTGCTTGTTCCTAATCCTATCATTCTGTCAGGTTCTAATCCATATTAGATCGATATTTAATTCCAATTCATAAATCTTTTTAGCGGATACTTTGTATTTGAAACAGACGCCCCAAACCACTTGTTTGATCAAGTGTGCTTTATGGGTTAGCCATGGAGTACAAATCAGCATGCAAGGTTCTATCCCTCTCCTTATAATTTTTTTTTTTTTTATAAGAAAATCACATCCTCTTCACCCAGATTATTTTCCCAAAAGCTTCTTATCTAATCAGTTTTTATCTGAAACGTGAACAAAGCAGTTTCTAAAGAATTGATAGAAAGGGAAAATAGAACCTTTGTTATATTAGAAAAAATATTTTTTTTTATCATTTTAGAAGTTAGTCTTTTTCATATAGTCAAATCGATCCCTGACTTTTTAGAGTTATCTGAACTTTGTTTTTATTTACAAGTGCCAAATTTGAAGCAAAGTACAGTAACAGTTTGATACTGTATTAATATTATGAACCAGACCCCACTTCTAAAACTGTCAAAAAAATCAACACTTTTTGATTCTGACAAAATGCCAAAGCTTGAAGAAGGTCTAATGAATACTGACCTACAAAATTTATTCACCAAAAATTTTATTTCTATTTTTTTATGAGCGGACCAGTCAATTTAAGTAGTGTTATTCTTTTGATACACTTTAAATGAATAGTTTAATAATTGTATTGATTTGAATGACATCATTTCAAACTTGAAAGTTGAATTGGCTCTTGGTATTATTTTCAAGAATGACCATTATATAAAGCTAGCAATAGTTTAACTGGCTTCTTCAGCCAATACATGCCATTGCACATACAGTTATCAGATCTTTTAGATTAGTGAGCCTGACTCAGACACTTTTATTGATTCAATTCATAGTTTGGCCATTCATTTTGAAGTGTTTCTAGGATACTTTTGCTGCTTGGTAACTGTTTCTTTGACTTGATTTGCATTTATTTCCTATTTTCCATTATGGTTTCTCTTTCTTTTCTTTTTTTTTTTTTTGTTCCTTTTAAATAAAATGTGATAATTAACAATAATTTGATATTCACATACAAAGGTAGATTAGTAAATCCATTGCTTGGCTCATAAGTAAATTTTGATCTGAAATTTTTATTGTATAAAGTCTGATCTATATAATTAAGGAAAAATGCTAGGTTAAGTGCATTGACAAGAAAGTAGAATTGTTTTGAAAAAATAAATATTTATATGTGTCGTTTTCATTAGGCAATAGACTTATCTCTGGAAACACAGTCTCTCTCACACTCACACGCATAGGTCCCCAAGTTCATAACCTGAAACAGATTTTAGTTTAACTTTGATCTGAAATATTTACGATATAATGTTTGATATGTGATTAACAATTAGCTGTGGATGATGTTGAAAAATACATATTCCTTGTGTAAAATAAATTCTATTTTCATCTGTATGTTACAGAATTATTGATTCTAACAACATAGTAACATGGTCAATTTATCAGAAAGGTGACCTCTTGGGTTATCAGCCAAGGGTGACAATCCCAGCATGCAGCACCTTTGGAAAGTACCTGAAAACCATACCATGTGTTGTGAAAGCAATTGGATAAATGGAACTGTTTGGAAGCTGTCAATGGTTGTGCTAACATGAACTCACAAGTTATTGTGACTAAGGTTTTGAGAGACCGACTCTCGGCGACTGTCGAACTCTCTGCATTAGTGGAGGGGAACCCAGACGAGGCTTTGCTGAAGGGCAAGGTTTCGTCGAGGGAGGTTGACAGGGCCTGAACCCGTCTAGGTGGGTTCAGAAAGGCCATATTTTTGGCCGAGCCTACAGGCTCGGGGATACCCACATTAAAACGGCCTTGTGCCGCATTCAATCCTCGTGGGTGGATTGATAAATACAGAGAATACTGGCATTATTCAAACTGTTGATCATGCCAGATTATACACTCTCAACCCAAAAATGTAACTACAGTCTGCTCAGCATAGTTGTAGCATAAACCACAGGTGACCTCTATAGGTTTTCAACAAACACAAATGTGCCTGAGCATGTCTGCAACCGGGATTGAGTAGCTGACCTTACAGATGGTTGTCCTTGGAGACCAAGTTAGTTATGTGTCACAAGTGATACACACTTAGGCAATCATGCATCTTCTGATACATGACGAGGCAGATTTTTTCCCGCAGTAGGTTGCCATTTCTTTCTGCGGTAGACCAGTTGCCATCCAAGGCTATAGAACCAGGTCTGTCCTGCTATTTACCCATTACTGGGGGGAGAAGAAGAGGATTCAGGGTGTTAGCACATAAGTGAATGTCATGGATTTGACTGGAATTTGAACTCTGTTCTTCAGTCCCACAATCCGAGTCACTATCTCCACCATGCCCAAGTGAAATTCTGAGTATCATGAACGTGGCAATTGCTAATTGACATGTGCATGAGACTTGGTTTCACCAACTAGTGAGGAAAAAAATACATATTTATTATTAGTATAAAATTTAGCTCTGTTCTTTTTCATACAACAGTGTTTTATTATCAGTGGCATTCACTGTGTCCTTGTGCAGACATAAGTATCAGGCTTAAATACAATCGTCATGGCCTGATGATTGGGGTTAAGCATGAGACAGATTGTTGCTACCAAGTATTGATACCTATGGCCACACTGCTTATATTTACATTTTCTCTGTCCCTGATATTGCACTTACTCTCATAAATACAGCATACCTCAAAAACTATATTTTGTTTTTATATATATATATATATATATATATATATATATATAATGATTGTGCTTGTTTTTATATATATATATATGTGTGTGTGTATTTATCTCTCTCTATGTGTGTGTTCTTATCTGTGTGTGTGTGTGCGTTTATCTCTCTCTTTGTGTGTGTGTGTGTGTGTGTTTATCTCTCTCTTTCTCTGTGTGTGTGTTTATGTCTCTCTGTGCGTGTGTGTGTGTTTATCTCTTTCTCTATGTGTGTGTTTATCTCTCTCTTTCTGTGTGTGTCTGTTTATCTCTCTTTCTCTGTGTGTGCACGTGTGTGTGTTTATCTCTCTCTTTCTCTGTGTGTGCACGTGTGTGTGTGTTTATCTCTCTCTTTCTCTGTGTGCACGTGTGTTTCTTTCTTTCTTTGTGCGTGTACGTGTGTGTGTGTACGTGTGTGTGTGTTTATTTATTTCTTTCTTTCTTTGTGTGTGTACGTGTGTGTGTGTGTGTGTTTCTTTCTTTCTTTCTCTGTGTGTGTGTGTGTGTGTATTACAACACCTTATTCCATTTACAACAATGAATGACATAGTCTTGAGTGTTTTTTGTTCTGTTTTTAAATGCCTTAGATTTTTTGGCTACATCCTGGCATTTTCTTTCTTTTTTTTTTCTTAATGCCTGAATTCTTGCCTTACCATACTGACAACGTCCAGTTCTTCATAATGACTGAGATGGTTGGAAGTGTTGCAGACACTACTCCTGGTTCAACTAAAAGCAGTGGCAACAATATTTTGCATGAGTAAATGACAAGTGTAAGGAAATGAATGAATTTCAATCAAGTGATATTTTATATGTTTTGTTTTTATATAACTGAGTAAAAAGAGAGAGAAAATACACAAGTATTCATGCAAAAGAAAGAAAGAAATTTAGAAATTGTGTGTCTGTGAAAGTTTAGTTACTAAAGGGGAAAAAATATCCTCATGCTTTGGAACAAGATGCCGGTAGTGTTGTCACTAAAGCATGCTGGGAGGAAAAGTGAGAAAGAGAGAATACAGGAAATGTCCTATTTTTATATTTGTTGGACAGTGTCACCTAATAACTTTGAGACTGCTAAAGTTATGTGTAAATCAAAAAGTATTTGAACAGAAATTGGAAAAATACATGAACTTACAGCAGTTTATCCACAAATTTGATTCAAATGACATCTTATTTGAAAATTGAAAAAAAGACAATAAAAAAGATGAAACTGACAGGCTATAGATTGAATTTAACAATATTTGTTTAAATAGACCTGTAGGTCTTAAAGTAAGTAATACTTCATCAGTCAGAAACAAAGAACTTTATAAAATATTAAAAGACACATTACTTGAAGACTTCCAACATTAACAACAACAAAAATGGGTAGCACATGTAACCCGAAGAGAAAATAATCAAGGCGTTGACTTTCCACATATCCTTAACATATTCCTTAGGTTAGGAAGGAAACTCCCATCGATGCTAGAAAGAGTAATAAAAATTAATGGACTTGAGAAACCTATTTTTCTCAAAAAATGTTTACTGAGAAAAATTTTATAAATTTCAACTGACTGTAATACTCGCTGAATGACAAATGCTTCATGTATGAAGACGGCTAGTCTCAGCATTAGTGTATGTATATATGTATACTGTCTGTAAAAAGTAATATTAGTATGGTACATATTATTTTGATTGAATTTGATACAACTTATTTTTCGATACTGTTTAAGGAACTTATATGAAAAAGAGGACATTAGGTCAGCATAAATTCATTCCAAAATTACTTTAGAATGAACGTCTAAAGGATGTTAATTTTAGGAGTTATTTAAATTTCCTTATCTCATTCTCTCACAATTCTAAGATTTTGTAGATGACATTTTTTAAGAGACTCCACATTTTTAATAGCTTTATGGAGATCTAAAATCATTTTGTTATAAATTAAGTTTATGTTAGATATTTGGTAATCTTCTATGTTGTGTGTCTCTTCTGGATCAGGGCGATCATGGCTCTCCACAATTTCCTGTCCTTTGTAGTTCTTAGTCAATTTTGTTTTTTGCTATCTCTCTTAATCCTTGTTCTGCCAAACATTTACAGAAGCTCATAAGGTGGGTTACACACGTCTTTCCTCCATTTCTTTTGTGTTCAATATGTCCTGTGAGTGTTAAAATTTCTGAGGCTTCTTTTCTCATTATGTGCCCTAATAGTTACCTCTCTCTTTATGATGTAAAGTATAAGTGTCCTTTTTGTTTCCATTTTTTTTCTAAGATTTTGTTGTTGCTCACATATTCAGTATCCTTCTGTAGAACCACATTGCGGTTGCCTCAAGTTTATTCATCACGTTACTGGAAAATTGTTAAATCCAGATTTAAATACTTACTTCCATTTAACTATATTTGCTACAAATGTATGAAGAATTTTTTTGTCTCTATTATCAGCATATTCTATATTTTCTTTCTTTTTTCTTTCTTTCAGATTTTGGAAAGACTGTATCATAATATTAGGATCATTCCTTGCATTTTCATTGCAGGTTCATGAAAGGTGAGTTGAAAGCAACTTTTTTTTTTTTTTTTCTTTAACAGACATTATTAAATTCTTGTTTTTCTGTCCAGTTCAGTGGAACTGATTGACTCTGCTTTAATAAGTGGCACCTGATTTTTAATATTCATTCTTAAGTTTAAAAGAAAAAAAATTATTGTAAAATAAAATAAAATTGTCTAAAAAGAATAATTTTACATACACGCACACAAAATATTTTTGATTTGATATGAATGTTTAACAAAAAAAAAAAAATTATTTAATAAAAATGTCAAAAATCTTGATTATTTTATCTGCTAAAAATAAGTCTTGGATACTGGAAATCTTTTTTTTTGATTATGTAGCTGATAGAATAGAATTTTCATTCACATCGATACATTGAAAATACCCATTTGTTAGCTGTTTGTGTGTACACACACACACACAAGACAAAAGAAAAAAATTATTCATATTGTCCATTTATAGTTATACTTTTATATCTGAAATTTAATACACATATACATATGAATACACATATACATATGCACATATACATATCAATACACATATACATATCAATTATTTACTATCGCCTGAAGAGGCACAACTTAGCACTGAAACACAAAAGCTATTGTGTATCGATTTTAACATGTTTTTGTTTTAATCGCCTATAATATATATATATATATATATATATATATATATAACTTCAAACATTAATTGGGGTAATAAAAATGCTGGATTAAAACTGAATCCATTTTACACACACGCACACACACACAGTTATTTCAAATAGATGGGGTGGTTAGAATAAAAGGGCTGGTTGAGTTTTTTTAAAGTGTTTTTTATATATATATATATATATATATATATA